>CM062815.1:997166897-997783476 GCA_031772625.1 Pinus tabuliformis | reverse complement strand
CCCTTGGGTTTAATATTATTCCCTTGGTTCATAATTGCTTGGGGTTTTAGTGTTAATCCCTTGGGTTTATTGTTCCTTTGGGTTTATAACATCAATCCCTTGGGTTTATTATTCCCTTAGGTTTACAATAGCAATCATGGTCATCCATTATCAACCATATCCAACGATGGTCAACCGTGGTTGAATGTTGCATTATGACAAGGATTGTCTCACCATGAAAATAAACCATGTTTATTTTAGTGTTTGTAATATGTATATTGGGGTTTACCAATGTTGGGTTTATATCATTAGTATCTTGGGTTTAATATTATTCCATTGGGTTCATAATCACTTGGGTTTATAATATCAATCATGGTGAGCTTTATCAATCTCTTGTGTTTGTAATATCGATCCCTTGGACTTTTTGATCCCTTAGGTTTTCAATATTTATCCCTTGGGTTCACTAATTAGTTGGGTTTTTAATATTAAATGGTTGGGTTTATTAGTTCCTTTGGTTTATAGTATTAATAATCCATTTGGTTTATTAATCCCTTGTGTTTAAACTATTAATTCTTAGTTTTTATTAATTCAACCATGTTTATTTTAGTATTTTTAATATTTATCTTAGGGTTTGTATAGGTCTTGGGTTTATATTATTAGTCCCTTTTGTTTAATATTATTCCCTTAGGTTCATAATCCCTTGGGGTTTTAGTATTAATCCATTGGGTTTATTTTTCCTTTGTGTTTATAATATCAATCACTTGGGTTTATTATTCCCGAGTCAAACATGGTTTCTCATGATGTCGACCATGGTCCAACATGGAATTGTGATAAGGATTGCCTCAATATGAAAATCAACGATGGTTGATAATGTTTATTTTAGTGTTTATGATATTTATCTTAGGGTTTATATAAATTGGGATTATAATATTAGTCCCTTGGGTTTAATATTATTCCCTTGGGTTCATAATCCCTTGGGGTTTTAGTATTAATCCCTTCGGTTTATTATTCCTTTGGGTTTCTCATACTAATCACTTGGGTTTATTATTCACTTGGATTTATAATATCAATCATAGTCCACCATTGTCAATCATAGACAACAATGGTCAACCATGGTTGGATGTCACATTTGTGACAAGGTTTGTCTCACCATGAAAATAAACCATGTTTATTTTAGTGTTTGTAATATTTATATTTGGATTTACCAATGTTATGTTTATAATATTAGTCCCGTGGGTTTAATATTATTCCCTTGGGTTTATAATCTCTTGGGGTTTTAATATTAATCCCTTGGGTTTATTATTCCTTTGGGTTTATAATATCAATCCCTTGGGTTTATTATTCCCTTAGGTTTATAATATCAATGATGGTAAACAATTGTCAATCATATCCAACCATGGTCAAACATGGTTGAATGTCACATTTTGACAAAGATTGTCTCAACATGAAAATAAACCATGTTAATTTTAGTGTTTGTAATATTTATATTTGGGTTTACAATTGTTGGGTTTCTAATATGAGTTCCTTCGGTTTAATATTATTCCCTTGGGTTCATAATCCCTTGGGTTTATGTTTCCCTTGGGTTCATAATATCAATCCCTTGGGTTTATTTTTAACATAGTTTATAATATCAATCATGGTCAACCATAACTAACCATGGTCAACTATGGTCAATCATGGTCCAATCTCACATTATGGAACAAATTTTCTCCACTTAGGGTTTATCCCCTTGACTTTAATAGTATTCCCTTAGGTTCATAATCCCTTGGTATTTTAGTATTAATCCCTTGGGTTTATTGTTCCTTTGGGTTTAAAATATCAATCGCTTGGGTTTATTATTCCTTAGTCAACCATGGTTTATTATGAAGTCAACCATAGTCAACCATGGACCAACATGGAATTGTGATAAGGATTGTCTCAATATCAAAATCAATGATGGTCAATCATATTTATTTTTGTTTTTATAATATTTATCTTAGGGTTTACATACGTTGGGTTTATAATATTAGTCCTTTGGGTTTAATATTATTCTCTGGGGTTCATAATCCCTTAGGGTATTAGTATTAATCTCGGGGTTTATTATTCCTTTGGGTTTATAATATAAATCGCTTCGGTTTATTATTCCCTTAGGTCTATAATATCGATCACGGTCAATTGTTGACAATCATAACTAGCCATGGTTAGCAATGGTTGAATGTCACATTGTGACAAGGATTGTCTCACCATGAAAATAAACCATGTTTACTTTAGTCTTTCTAATATTTATATTAGGGTTTACCAATGTTGGGTTTATAATATTAGTCCCTTGGGTTTAATATTATTTCCTTGGGTTCATAATCCCTTGGGGTTTTAGTATTAATCCTTTGGGTTTATTATTAACTTGGGTTTATAATATCGATCTGTAATATCCCTCCCCTTAATATAAATAATAATAAATAAATAAATAATAATAATAAATAATAAATAATAAATAATAAATAATAAAATAATAAATAATACCAAAATAATAATTAATAATATAAATAATAATTATTAATAAATAAATCGCTTAATAATAATAAAAATAATAAATAAGATTAAAAATATATACAAAGAAAATAAATAAAAATAATAAAAATAAAAATAGTAATAACCATACTAAAGCTCTAGATAAGAATAAATAAAACATGAGAACTATCAAAAATAAGGAAATAAAACAAGAAAAGGAAACTATCAAAAAGAAGGAAATAAAACAAGAAAAAAAAAAAAAAAAAGTTGCATGTAGACACATGGAGTGTGTGCATGTGGTTTCCCTTTCAATATTGTTCTATTTAATAGATGGGAGGGAGATGAGAGGCATTCCTGCATCCCATCTTTCCGAATTTCTATCTTGAATTCTCTTGGGAGAATGATGTTCTAAAGACTTAGGAGTCACTAGCAGTAGTACGTTGATTGAGGGCTCGGGGGTGGCCAGTTGTTGCAGATCCTTGCACAATTGAGCCTACGGTTGGGTGGAAAGTCATCCCCAAAACCTTGTTTCCATCCAGCACACTTCGATTACAGGTAATATAGGTATGAACTTATTTGTTTGCTTATGTTTTTAATTAAGAAATTAACTTATTTTGACTTTGTACTATTACATATGGTATCAGAGCCAGGTTCAACCTTTAGGACCTATGGCCATCTTAAAAAAAAGAAAAAAATAGGATATTTAACTTGACTTGTTTTTTAAAGTTACAGGATGCTTACTTTCCTACGAGTAATTTCCACGACAACTAAACTTTGGAATCGGTGTTTCTAGTTTTCCACAATTTTGATTTGTTTTCATTAATTTGTTAGCCATTTTTGACAATTGTTTGTAGGCTCTACCACAACATAAACCGAGTGGTGTGTGTTTTTATGATAGGCATCAGATAAAGCTCGTTTATCATAAATTTATTTATATTGTGGTTCTGAAAGATAATTTGTTTCTACGATCATTTTTGTTCGAATTTTTTTTGTTATTTAATTTTGGTAATCAACATGCACTTTCCCCATCTGCTTGGCTTTGATATTCCATTAGTGAGATGATATCCATGCATAATCCAGTCTGTTTTGATGCCCTTGGGTGGCCTACCTCTATAAAAAAAAAACCAGAGCTTTCTTTACTCCAATATTTTCTCTACTAGAAGATGTTAGAATTGGCCTGTCAGTTGTAGTAGCTTTCCAATATCCAGAAGTTGTAGCTCTATTTGGCCGAGCACCATTAGGGTGCTTGTGATCTCTTGGAAAATCCCACGGATCAAACTTATATAGATCAAGTTCTGCAATAATCGTAGCCTTCTTCTTCACATAATGAACCACCAACTCCTCGTCCATACGATGAAATCTGAATTCCGGAGGCAATTCCATGACACCAATCACAAAATCCCACCCTAGAGCGTCCCCAAAAAGAACCTAGAAGGCGCTCAGAACGTCCAAACTTAACAATCTTGGACAACGGTTATACTTTGTCAGCAGGTCACCTGCTTTGCCAAAGGGTCCAACTCTGAGACACAACCTTAATTATCAACAAACCACATTCAGATTTCATCAAACACTTTGTATGTATACTAACTTGATACATGAGGGATTCGAGTTTCAGGAAAAATATAGTAAATTGGCTGATGGGTTTAATGCCAAAAGAAGAAGAAATGCCAAATTCCATCAATCGCCTTGACTTAAAATATGGTAAAGCGCTTATCAGTCTGCCTCAAATTGCAGGCACGCATGAGCTTGCAATTCACGATGTTCACACAACAATGCTTCTATGTTATAAAAAGTAAATTGTAAATCCCATATTTGAAAATAATTATTTATATAAAGGTTAAGTTATGTAGTGGCTGAAAAGTTTATTTAATGAAACGCTGAAACCTCAATTCTTATAACATTTAATGGTTATGAATATATGGTAAACCAAGAAATATAACGAAACATGATTTGTTACGGTCTCAATTGAGATTTTTTTTTTTTTATCAATAATTGGATTTATATGGTTTAGGGTCATGAGGTTTAATTATTGTTTAGGTTTATATGGTTTATCATTAAAATATAATGAAAATAATTAAGTATAGCATTATTATTTTTAAGGTATTTGCTAAATTATTATACTATTTTATGTATCTTTAATAAAAGTATTTTTGATGAATCAATATGCAATTTTTAAATTTATTAATAGTAAGTTAAATATTTTGGTTATAATAATTGTTATATAATAGTAGTATAATAAAATGTCTTACATTGTAAATAATAAATTTCCTCTTTACAAGTGTTTTGTTATAAAAGGTTATAGTTTCTATTATTAGTTTATGTTAAAATGGAATTGTTGAAGGAACAATTACCTACCTTGGATGAGGAAAAGGTACTATTGATTTTATAGTGTGCGCAGATTTCTCGACATTGTTATTGAAAGGAACAATGGAATTTGTAGGAACACGCATAGCCATGGCTGCAAGCTTACAATCTTATGTCTTATGCAGGCAATTTATGTCTTATCTAGGCAATTAATATGGCTAAATGTATTGTAATTTAAGGGATTTGATATGGTGTTGCCTTCGCAGGTGCGCTTTCAGGCACGCCATATAATTAATAAAATGATTTTATTTTGTGTTGGGGAGGAATAACCTTCCCAGTCATCTGATCCGGTTCCGAGTCGGGTGGCAATGTCTCTTCTTTATGGTGTGGAATATTTCTTAATGGTTTGCTTTCAGAAATTTTCTTCGAATAGTCATAAGAATCTCAAGATACACTTGTTTAACAATTTATTTTAAAACAATCAATTTATTTTTCTACATAAGTAATGATTGCAAAAACAAATACTTAAAGTCATGAATCTGCGTAATTAATATTATTGTGACATATAATGCTTCCTTCCAAAATTCAATACCTTCTTAACACAATAATGTCACCAATATTCTTAAGCTTTACTCATTCAAGTTTTGTTTTATTTTACTTTGATCCAATTCTCTAAGTTTTATGGTTTTATACTACAAAATTGTGGTTTAAGTATTGTGATTATTGATAATTTATGAAACTCATAAACTCCATGTTTCTATACTACGAAATTTGTGATAATTTATGGTTTAAGTATTGTAATTCAATTTAGTAACTAAATGTATATTTTAAATTTGGACATATTCTAAATTTGCTGTAGCTTTTGGCATAAAAGTAATGTATAATTTAACTGAATATTACAGGGTAGATTATGGCTCCTAAATGTCGAAGACAAACCCAAAACAACCTTGAGGTAGAAACACCACCTCCCACCACTTCAGAGATAGGAACCCCAGCTGAGAAAGCTATATTACATTCCCTTGGGGAAATGACCAATATATTTAAGGATTGGATCTCAAGCCAAGGACGAGATCAAGGAAATGTGCAAAAGGAATTGGAAGAAAAACATAGACAAGACCTAAATTCTCAATTCAATGCCAAAGATGGACAAGCAACACTTGATATTATGAAAGAAGTCCAAAAATCCAAATTACCAGAGTTTACGGGTCTAGCAGGGGGTTCAAAAGCAGAAGCATGGGTAATGGGTGTCAAAAGAGCACTTAGTTTTAAGGCATACACTTCTAGGGAAAAGGCCCAGATATCAATGAGTCTACTAAAAGAAGATGCCTTATTATGGTGGGTAAATGAAGAAATGAAGATGGAAGTCACCCCTGTGCAAGTTACTTGGGAAATGTTTGAGGAAGCCTTCCAAACTAGGTACCTATCAGAAGAGTACAAACACCAGCAAGTAGGTGCTTTCCAAGAAGTACGACAAAATGGTAGATTTATTGAGGACTATGAAGCTGAATTTTATTCATTGGTCCATCACGTGGACTATATGGCTGACGATAAACGTTAAGCTGAAAGATTCTTGCATGGACTCGACCCCTTAGTCTGAGCAGAATTCGCCATGTGGAAACCCACCACTATGGCAACAATCACTAGTTTAGCCAAACAAGTCCTGAGGAAAATCAATATGAAGAAAAAAATGGTGGTTGATGGAAATTCAGGAAAGGAGCATTCCACAATGAGGCTAAATAAACTTGGGGGGCAGCCATATAGATTCTAGGGAAGACAAGACACTATTTCTCGGATCGCTAGCGCAACTTCTCGACTACCTCCAGGAGAACGTAAGGGTCAACCTTACTTGAATAGTGGGTGGCATAGAAGATTTGGTGACCAAGGACAAGTACAACATAAGAAGCAGGAACTAGTAGAATGTTGGTAATGTAAAGGTCCACATAATAGAAAAGACTGTCGAAGCTATCAAACAGGGATTAAACAACAAGAATACAAAGCAAAAGGAGGAAGATCACAAGACCCACATCGAATTCATGTAGCCACAAACAATCACCAGGCTGAGCACCAAGCCACTGTAGTAGAGTCTCTAGGTATGATCAATAACATCCCTCTATCTATGTTAATTGACCCAGGTGCCACTAATAGTTTTATTTCACCTTCAAAAATACTTAGATGTGGATTGACAGCTCCTCAGAAAAGTATCTTTAGAATGGTAGAAATGGCATCAGGCTCTCAGAAATCAGTAGGGTCAATGATAAGAGATTGTAGTGTTAACATTGAGGGGTGTGATACCGAGATGAACCTATATAGTACGACTCTCAGTACGTATGACTTAATTGTGGGAATGGATTGGCTTGAATCCCATCAAGCTATACTGGATTGTTATAATAAGACAGTTCTCATAAAAAATGACCAAGGAGAAACCAAAGTAATAAAAGGGGTTAGAAGTGACGTTACATTGCATCTCATATCAGCCAAGAAAGTTAATAAGTGTATGATGACAGGGTGCAAGATTTATGCGATAGAAATGGTTCCTACCAACGAGAAGTCCTCAGATAAATTTCACCCACTACTTTACAAATTTGCAGATGTATTTACTCCGGAGCTACTTGATTTCTCCATAACTTTGAAACCAGAAGTGGAACCCATATCAAAAACACCTTATCGAATGACTGTTCTAGAGCTTAATGAATTGAGTATACAGCTCAAAGAACTTTTTGATCAAGGTTTTATACAACCCAGTGTGTGACCTTGGGGTGCACCAGTAATCTTTGTAAAGAAGAAGGATGGAAATCTTAGTTTATGTATTGATTACTGAGATCTAAACAAGGCCACCATTTGGAATAGGTACCCCATGCCTCAAATCGATGACCTCTTTGACCAACTAAAAGGAGATTCAATATTCTCCAAGATAGACTTACGGTCAGGTGATCATCAACTAAGAATCAAGGAGGACAACATACCTAAGATGGCATTGAGAACGCGATATGGACACTATGAGTTTATTGTTATGCCATTTGGTTTGACTAATGCCCCAATAGCCTTCATGAACTTGATGAATAGTGTCTTCCGAAAATATCTGGACTGCTTTGTTCAAGTGTTCTTGGATGACATCCTCATTTACTCCCGTAATGAGGAAGAGCATCTAGAACACTTGAGGTTGGTACTACAATACCTTAGAGAACATAAGCTATATGGAAAACTTTCTAAATGTTGCTTCTTTAAGAAAGAAATTCAATATCTAGGCCATACCATTAGTGGCAAAGGCATTGCAGTTGATTACAGTAAAATTGAAACTATACTGACTTGGTCCTCTCCTCAGAATGTCAAAGAAGTACGCAGCTTTATGGGATTGGCAGGCTACTATAGAAGGTTTGTAGAAAGGTTCTCGCAGATATCTAATCCCATAACCCACCTCCAAAGGAAGGGGGTTAAGTTTGAATGGACAAGTGAATGTGAGAAAGCATTTAATGAGCTAAAACATCGACTAACAATGGCTCCAATATTAGAAGTACCCAACATGGACAAGGACTTTCTTGTATGCACGGATGCATCAGAATAAGGATTAGGTGCAGTCTTGATGCAAGATGAAGGGGTTATTGCTTATGCTTCTTGAAAACTTAAGAACTGTGAAATTAATTACGCAACTCATGATCTAGATTAGCAGCGGTGGTAATGGCCTTGAAATTGTGGAGACGTTATCTAATGGGGCGTCAATTTGAATTAAGAACATATCATAAAAGCCTTGAGTATATCTTCACACAAAAGGACCTTAATGCTTGACAACGACGCTGGAGTGAGCTATTTAGTGATTATGATTTCAAGGTATCCTATATTAAGGGAAAATAGAATAAATTTGCAGATGCCTTAAGCAGGAGACCTAGACTTCATCCAATATCATGATTAAAGATAGACTTGAGTAGCCAGATTCTAAATCATTTAGTAGGGGACCCACATTACCAGCAAATAAAATTTTCCTTACAAGAAGAGGTACCTGTGGCGACCAAGTGGGAGGAATACACCTTAGAAAATGATGGATTGCTATGATATAAGGTTAGGGTTTACGTCCCAGAAGATGATGATCTTTAGAATTTAATAATGAAGGAAGCCCATCAAGCTCTATAAGTTGCACATCCAGGAGTCCAGAAAATGTATGCAGACTTAAAACAAACTATTTTTTTGGATAGGAATGAAAAAGGATATAAAAATGTTTGTGGTCCAATGTTTAGAATGTCAATAGGTTAAAGTTGAACATCGTCACCCGGTAGGGCTTTTACAACCCCATGATATACCGAAATCTAAGTGGGAAGTTGTTTCGATGGATTTTGTTGGAGGTTAACCTATGACATCCCAAAGACATGACTGTATTATGGTTGTGGTTGATTAATTAACTAAGAGTGCTCACTTCATCCCAGTCAAGAGCACCTTTGAAGCATCAGCTATCGCTCAAATTTTCCTAAAAGAAATAATTCACCTTCATGGAGTACCATGAAAGATAATATCTGACAGAGACACACGTTTTACTTCCAGATTTTGGAAAAGTATATTACAATCTATGGGAACAAAACTGAATTTCAGTACAGCATATCACCCAGAGACAGATGGTCAAACAGAAAGAGTAAACCAAGTGTTGGAGGACATGTTGAGAATGTATGTCATGGATCAACAAAACCAATGGGAGAAATACCTTCCCTTAGTGGAGTTTGCATACAACAATAGTTACCATAGTTCAATACAGGCAGCTCCCTTCGAAATCTTGTACAGAAGACCATGTCATACTCTGTTAAGTTGGGATCGATTAGAGGATCGAGTCATGTTTGGACCTGAAATGCTCCAAGAAATGGAAGAACAAATGGCCACAATTAAACAGAGACTAAAAAAAGCCAGGGATCACCAAAAAAGTTTTGCTGATGCAAAGAGAATTGATAGAAACTTTGAGGAAGGAAGCCAAGTTTTTATTAGAATCAAACCCTTTAAAAGTCCCTTTAGGATGGGTAAGGGAACAAAGATATCACCTAGATTTGTTGGGCCATTCACGATCCTAGAGAGGATTGGACCAGTTGCTTACAAGCTCGAGTTGCCATTCCATCTAGGAAGGATGCATAATGTGTTTCATGTTTCTATGCTTAGAAAATATGTACCCAACCCATCCCATGTTTTGAAATTTGAAAAATTGCAGGTTTACGAGGAAGGATTCCTTCAGGTCGAACCATTCTGTATACTGGACCGTCGGGTTCGTCGACTCAAGAACTGTGAATTTGAGCAAGTCAAGGTCCAATGGGACCAATATAGCCCAGGGTCAGCTACCTGGGAAGATGCAGCTGTTATTTTTCAAGACTTTCCTTATTTACTTGATTAAAATGTGTGGAAATGCTTCTTAGTTAACACAGGTACTTGACTAATATGATATAATGATGCACATATGGTTCTTGTAGTGATACTGTATCCTTATGATTTGCATAGGATTTATGATGCTACAATATGAGGTTTATTTACACATGGTTAATCTATTATGTAAAGTCATGATATATCTCTGATGCAATATGTGCATATCATAATTTAAATTGGTGAAGCATGTAATAGTTGTATACAAATGACATGCATGAGCATGCAGTTTGTTATTCACAATGATGAATATTCTCATGATGACATAAAAGACTTGGCATGTGGATTATTTTCTAAGATACTATGATGGTATAGCAAATGCATTGTTGCATGTTGAGCTGTAATGATCGACAGGACTACACATTGGGCCATGAGGGCCAGTTTATTTGATGATCTCGTGCGAGCCCATACGCATGAGGGAGAATAAGTAATACCATATGGTCTGGGGACATAACTCAATCAACACTACATATGCTAGTGGTTCCTTTGTCTTGTGTATAGCTCTTGATGGATAGCTCTTGAAGAGCTATGGGACTATCTTGAGGAGGCCAAGTGCCTGATGTTCTAGGCTAGGTGCCTGTTATTGGATTGGGATGCCGAAGTATAGAAGGGATGTAAAGGACTTCGTTGCCTAGGGCTGTGTGCCTTAGTAGTTGTGGAGGGAGTGGGCTAGTCTTGCGAGATGCCCGGGGTCATTGAGTACCAGACCGAATGCCTGCCTTGGGGCAGATGAGGTTTGAGTTAGGTGCGATCCTTGGAGCTAGCCTTGTACTAGGATACAGACTGAGTCAGGCTTATGCCTAGTGCCGAAAGTGGGAGAAAGGACAGAGATTCCTTGAGATTTCCCGGGTGTTGGGGACTTTCGATGCCTGTTGGTTATACTAGTTCAGCAGAGGGTGTTGGAAACATGAAGTAAATTAAATAATAAATAATAAATAATAAATAATTCAACTTAACTTTGGGACGAAGTTCCTTAAAGTGGGAGAGTATGTAATATCCCTCCCATTAATAATAAATAATAAATAATAAATAATAATAAAAATAATAAATAATATAAAAATAATAATTAATAATATAAATAATAAATAATAATATAAATAAAATCACTAAATAATAATAATAAAAATAATAAAATCATAAATGTTAAATAATAAATAAGATTAAAAATATATACAAAGAAAATAAATAAAAATAAAATAGTAATAACCATACAAAAGCTCTAGATAAGAATAAATAAAACATGGAAACTATCAAAAAGAAGGAAATAAAACAAGAAAACTAAAAAAAAAAAAAATTGCATGTAGACACATGGAGTGTGTGCATGTGGTTTCCCTTTCAATATTGTTCTATTTAATAGTTGGGAGGAAGATGAGAGGCATTCCTGCATCCCATATTTCTGAATTTCTATCTTGCATTCTCTTGGGAAAATGATGTTCTAAAGACTTAGGAGTCACTGGCACATTGATTGAGGGCTCGGGGGTGGCCAGTTGTTGCAGATCCTTGCACAATTGAGCCTACGGTTAGGTGGAGAGTCGTCCCAAAATCTTGTTGTGATCCGGCACACTTCGATTACAGGTAAAATAGGTATGAACTTATTTATCTGCTTATGTTTTTAATTAATAAATTAACTTATTTTTACTTTGTACTGTTACAGAATCCCTTACACTTCTTGATCCCTTAGGTTTTTAATATTTATCCCTTGGGTTCACTAATTCCTTGGGTTTATAATATTAAACGGTTGGGTTTATAATATTAGTCCCTTTTGTTTAATATTATTCCCTCGGGTTCATAATCCCTTGGGATTTTAGTATTAATAATAATATTATATATTTATGAACCCGAGGGAAAAATATTAAACAAAAGGGACTAATATTATAAACCCAATGTATATAAACCCTAAGATGAATCTTAAAAATATTAAAATAAACATGGATGAATTAATAAAGCCTAATAATAATTAATTATTATTATTATTATTATTATTATTATTAATATTATTATGAGTTTATATTATTATAATAATATTAATATAATAATCATAAATATATAAGAATATACTTGTTATTATTTATATAGTTATTAATAATCATAAATAGTTGGTCTTTAAAAAATTACTCATAATAATTCCCTTATCACAATTCTAATTATTATTGGATCATGGTTGTTATTATGAGTTAATAATAATAATAATAATAATAACAACAACAACAACAATAATAATAATAATTATTATTAATATAATAGCTATTATATTATTATTATAATAATATAATGACAATATAATATTATTATAATAATATAATGATAATATAATATCATTATGATATTATTATTATTAATTAATATTATTATGATTAATATGATTTTTTTTTTTTGTAATGCTTGGCAGGACAATTCATTTTCTATTATATGTATAAGGCAAATTTACACCACACAGTTTTACCAGGTGGCTTCAACTCGCCCCGAGGGGAAACCGAGTCTGTTGGCCACCGGTCAGCATTATACGTCATCCAAAAATAAATTGTTTCAGTCTTTCTAGAAATGCTAGCTAAGTTTCAGTCTCATGACCACATACTGTATAACTATGACAACTGACATAAACAACTGGAAATTTAAATGCTATCCACATAACAAAACTAAGCATCAGAAGAGTAATCTTTCTTGACATTCTACTCCTCAGAGTCTGAGGCTACTAGGGTAGGACCTTCAGTAGTTTCTTCTGGCATTCCATATAGCTCCACAATGCAAGGGATGTGTCGATCAATACGGTCCATCCTTGTGTCATGTTTGTGCAACTAAAATAAGATTTTCTCCATGTCTTTTTTGTAATTGGGAAGGCCTTGCATTGTAACTACCATCCCCATAGAAATTTTCTCCATTTCTTTTCCAAGCAGACTTTTCATCAGGAAATACAGGTATAGGGTGTGCTTGAATTG
This sequence comes from Pinus tabuliformis, assembly GCA_031772625.1. Classification (NCBI taxonomy): domain Eukaryota; kingdom Viridiplantae; phylum Streptophyta; class Pinopsida; order Pinales; family Pinaceae; genus Pinus; species Pinus tabuliformis. Next base: position 997,770,385 of record CM062815.1, on the reverse strand, counting down.
TGTAATTCTCCTTTGTGTAGTCCTTGAGTTAGGCAACATTGTTCTCCAAACTTCTACCTCATCATCCGATTCCATTTCATGTTTTACCTTATCTTCCAGTCATCAATCAGCTTATGGATATCCTCATCTATTTCCTCCTTGTATGCCATGACTCCCTCAACTATGAATTGCTCAATAGGCTTGCGGCCCTTACGACCTTCCGTCCTGCTTCGAGGTTTAGTTGCCCGGGTGTCCAGGCCCTTGCTGCCATAGCCACCTCCATGTTTTGCTGGAGCCATGTCTTGTTGCTTTGTACCCTGTAGACATTCCAATATTGATAGCTTCATCATTTCATTCACCTCAACCCGACGTGACTGCCCATGCCTTGCTTCTCTGCCCTGCCTGACCTGCGATGGGTTAAGGTATCCCTATGCCCACAAGTGGCTAATGGAGGTGTGTTCCAAGCAAGGATCCCCCAACTTTTTACCATGCCTCTCCCCCTTGCGGGCATAGCAAAGCCTTTAGACCCATCTAGAGCCAAGCAATGCAAGTGTTATCATACCCACATGCCCCTCCCTTTGCCAACAATTTCCTACCCAGGTTCTACTCACCTCTCTACCACTCATGCCACCCAGGGTCTATAACTGCAATCGTGCTACTCTGCATATCCATATGCCAAGGTTCACACAGAAAATTGCTCACACTGCTGGTGTCCCAACCCCCTTCCTACAGCTCTCCCTTGCCTCGCTTGGCTGCACTCAGCCCCCCCGACATGACTTTCCCTTTAACCCCCGTACCATCGAACTGGCCATTCAGGTAGGGTCCCACATCTAAGCTCTGCTCGGTATCGATCATGCCATTTCCAAAACTTTTTCTTGAAAGTAATATAAATACAACACAAAGTCAACATAACACGCCTTTGCCTCCCCTATTTTCCCCTTGGCTGAGCTAAGCCCCATTGGGGCGGCCTCTCGCCTCTCCCTCCCCTAGCAGAACTCCCACCAGTTCATGGAATTACCACTTGAACCTGACCATAACATATGAATTAAATGAGGGTGAGACCAGACTACATACCAGAGAGCCTTCGCTATCTCACAGACATGGTTTCTTCGCCTCCCTTCCGCTCTCCACCACCTTCCATCTCCGCTACACAATTCACCTACCCAACATGTTGAATACCATTTCCAAATCCGCCACCCTCCCTTATTCCTCCTTGCCTTAAGCATGTGGGGTGCGGCTGTAATAATGGGGGTTGTACAGACCATGTCAACTCAGGCTTGGCGCCTCTGACACTTTCCCTCATCCCGATCGAGAGATAATATAACATGATTATTATAATAATATAATAATAAATATATTTTATTATTATAATAATCATACAATATAATTGTTATTATAATTTTTATAATTTTATATTATTATTATTGCGCTGAGAGGCACTCTACAGCCCAGTATATGAGGGAGATATTTTCACGTAACCTAATGTTACATTAAAAATATAAAAAAGATATGAGATAGATGTTGTCACGTAACGTAACGTTACATTAAAAAAAGTATTAAAAAATATGAGATAGATGTTGTCATGTAACGTTAAAAAAATATATATTAAAAAGATATATGTGTCGGCTAATATATGTCGTATATGTTGAAGGTTACGTTACATTAAAAAATGTATTAGAAAATATGAAGGAGATGTTGTCACATAACTAATGTTACATTAAAAAAATATATTAAAAAAAATATATGTGTCGGCTAATATATATTGTATATGTTGAAGACATGTATAATGTTACTATATATGTGTTGGCTAATATATATTGTATATGCTGAAGATATGTGTAACGTTACTTTAAAATAAAAAAATTAATTATTATTTTTAATTAAAATTAAAAAAAGTGTCGGCTAATATTAACACACTCAATTTTGAAAACGATATATATACAATTTAAAAAGAGATCGAGTAGCTTATTCATTGAATAATAAAGAAAATTAAGTAAAGGATGCAGAGGATTCAATTGGGCATATCCTGTAATAATAACAAGGTAAATTACCTGGCATTCAGGTTTTAGTTTGTGATTTCTGTAATAATAATAATCATTGTAATAATAATAATCAGGTAAATTTATATTTCGTTGCATTCAAGTATTCGTTGTGTGTTTTCTATTTAAAATTATTTACTTTTTACCATTTTCACGTAACCTTACACTAAAAGTATTAGAAAATATGTAACGTTACATTAAAAAATATTAAAAAAATATATGTGTCGTCTAATATATATTTAATCATGATCCGATGTATAGATTTTTAATCATGAATATTTACCATGGATATTATTAACTTCTAAGTATGTTTTATTACAATACCATTGGCCAATACCCACAAGAGAAAGATAGAGAGGGAGAAGAGGAAAGAAAATTAGAATACCACGGGCTACTACCATGGTTATCAATACCATGGCCCATCTAGAGTTTGGATTATTATGTTATGGATCTAGGCTTTTAATATCTACAATAACATGGGCCAATACCATGGCCTATTAATACCACATGCCCAAAAATAATAGCCTACTTGAAAATAAAAATATTTTACAAATATTTTAATTTAATTTTATAACATTTTTTAATTAAATCTAAGAGAAAAATGGTTATAATTACTTTTGAGGTATATCTAAACCCTCCATCCTCACAATTAATAATAATATTTTCATAGAGATTAAATGGAGGTTTTAATAAATTAAAAAATGAGAATAATTTTATATATACATATGTGAAATTTATATAATATAAATAATATTATAAAGGGCTAGGGTAGATGCATCTTAACCAATGATCTAAGAGATGAGAAAGAAAAGTAATTAACAATGATAGAGGAAAGATAGTGCATGATTCTTTTAATTTTTTTATTATTGTATTTTCTTTAACATGATTGATCCAAAATATAGGTTTAATATTTTACAACCAATTATGGTTTTTATTAATTTAGATACTTTCTTAAATACAATACAATGGGATGATATTTGAGAAAGAGAGTGAGATGGAAGGGGGAATAGAGTGTGGGAGAGAGACATAGAGGTGACAGAAAGTGAGAGAGAGAAAGGAAGAGGGAGGGGAGAGGGAGAGAGGGAGGGAGAGAGATGGATTTGGAGGGGGAAAGAGAGGGAGTGACAAGGGAGAGATGAAGAGGGAATGCGAGAGAGAGGAGATGAGGGGAGAGAGAGAAAAGGAGAGGATAAGATAAGGAAAGAAGGTCAAGATAGAGATAAGGGGACATAGATATGGAGGGGGGAGAGAGGAGAGAGAGAAGGAGATAGACAGAGTTGGAGGGTGGAGAGAGAGTGTGTGTATGATGGGAGGAGATATGGAGGGAAGTGGGAGAGAGGGGGAGAGAGTGGACTTGAGAGAGAGGAGAGAGAGAGGGGGAGAGGGAGATGGAGTTGGAAGGGGAAGAAAGTCATAGAGAGAGAAAGGTGGAGAGGAAATGACAAGGGAGAGATGGAGAGTCAGTGAGAGGGAGAGAGAGGGGGATGGAGAGAGATATATATAGATATGGAGAGAGAGTTTGCATGTTTTAGGGGTGAGAAGGAGACACTAGGGGAGACAAAGATATAGATGGGGCGGGGGAGGTGGTAGAAGAGAGAGGCAAAGAGAGGGATGGAGGAAGAGGGATAGATGGGAGATAGAGATATAGATGGAGGGAAGAGGGAGAGAGGGAGAGAGAGAGAGAGAGGGAAAAGAAGAAAGTGAGATAGATATATAAATAGATAGATATGGGGAGAGAGAGAGAGAGCATGACATATGTTTAGGGGGTTGAGATAGAGAGACAAATAAGGAGAGATGGAGGGAGGTATAAATATAGATAATAGGGGGGGAGAGGAAAGAAGAGAAAGATAGAGAAAGTTAGGGAGAGGCAGATATAGTGAGACGGGGGAGAGAGGGAGGGGAAGAGAGAGAAGGAGAGGTGGGAGGGAGATAGAAACATATTGGAAGGTGGAGAGAGAGGGAAGAAGAAAGAGTCTCACAAAGGCAAATACAAACATAGAAGTTAGATCTAGAAAGTCATGAATATTTTAGATTTTCAGTGTGGTTGTTGATTTCTAATCTTATTTGATCATATGCACTATTCGCATTGATTTAAGTGTAGATGTTGATTTATAATTCTATTTAATAGCTTACACTATATGAATTGATTTCAGTGTCGATGTTGATTTCTACTCCTATTTGATTGCTTGCACATGATGCATTGGTTTTAGTGTAGATATTGATTTCTAATCCTATTTGATCGCTTGCACTAGATGCATTGATTTCAGTTTAGATATTGATTTCTAATCATATTTAATACCTTACACTAGATGCATTGATTTCAGCGTAGATGTTGATTTATACTCATATTTAATTGCTTGCATTAGATGCATTGGTTTCATTGTAGATATTTATTTCTAATCCTATTTGATTGCTTGCAATAGATGCATTGATTTCAGTATAGATGTTGATTTCTAATCCTATTTGATTGTTTGCACTAGATGCATTGATTTTAGTGTAGATGTTGATTTCTAATTTGATGCAACAAGATGTATGATGTACATTAATTTCAAAGTAATTAGATTAATAGTGTACATTTATTTTAGTGTAAGTACATATCTACCTCCTCCATCTATATCTCTATCTCCCATTGTCTCTCCTTCTTTATCTCTCTATCTCAGCTGCTAAACATACACACTCTCTCCATATCTATCTATCTCTTTCCCCTTCCCTCCATTTCCTCTCCCTCTCTCTCTTCCCCTTCTCTCTCTTTCTAACATTTCTCTCTCCATATCGTTATCTCTTCCTTCCTCAATGTATTTTTCTCTCTCTTATTCCCTCTGCCCTCATCTATATCTCTATATCCCCTTGTCTCTCCTTATCACCCCCAAAACATACACACTCTCTCCCACTCTAAGCACATAAAACTTATTCAAGCATAAATACAATACTTGATTTTTCATCCTAAACAGAATGTTTTGTTACCCCAAATGTTTGCTTCTTGAAGCTATAAACTATTTATAATTTTGTACATTCTTATTATTCCCATTTTCCATCATTAAAAATTGTTAATTACTTTGCATTCAAACGCAGTAATAGAAAATAACCATCATTGAAACTTAATTGGGGTTTAACGCTCCATAAGTCACAATGATTGAATTTCGAGAAAACTACTATTAATATTGGAGAGAAGTAGAGACAAGGTATGTTGTTTACTACAGTAGCTCGAGTTAAATATTTGAATGGAAAATGATTCCAACTATTCTTTTCATATGATCGATATGAGAAAATGGAAAAACTAATAGGTGTGACAATAGGAACAATAGAGGAAAATAGTTTTAGATTGATTGCAAAGAAGATTGTTTGTAATTGAGTATATTATTGGTATTCACATTTTCTATCTATCAAAATTGTTACATTAACACTTTGCAATCAAAATTTATATTTCATCATTTTTCATCATTCAAGTTACTAAGAGTCTCTCTCATCTCAACAAACTGATGTAACTAAGAAAATTTTAAATTAAATTGACCAAATTAATATTAGACATATTTAGCATATTTAAAATTATCCAAATAATTAGATGTTCAACAAATTTTGTATGAGTGCACATGACTGAAACCAACCTAGATCCATCTGAACATTGGATCCATCAAGTGCTGAGTGGGATCAAATATCTCGAGGTGCAAAAATTTCCTCAATTTTTGCACTCAAAAAATAGGTTTTCACCTCGAGAGATTTGATCCCCCTCGGCGCTTGATAGATCCAGTCTTAAGATGGAACTAGGCTGGTAATAATTATATTATTATTATAATAATATTAATATAATAATTATGTAATAATATATAAATAATATGTTTGTTATTATTTATATAGTTATTTATAATCATAAATAGTTGGTGTTTAAGAAATTACCCATAATAATTATTAATGTGGTTGATATAAGCCTATCGGCATATATCAACCACATTGGAAAATGTGGTTGTATATATGTTTCATATACTCCTATCACCGTATATCAATCACATTGATAAATGTGGTTGTGCTAGTTTTAGATTTATCAAGGGCCAAGATCGACTATTGCCTGAATATACTTCGTCTAAGAGCATGATGGATGGATGGGATGAGAGGGAGAGCAAAGGATCATAAAAATGTTGTGCTGAAGGATTGAAGCATCATCTCAAACTGACGAGTGGGAAAGGTGGTGATCATGGTGTGTCAAGAGTGAATGCCAAGTTATGAAAAAATGAAACTTTTCAATACCACAGGGAAGAACAATGTTTTAAAGATCAAAGAGAACCATGATTTATGGTGTTTCTTAGCTTAGTTTCAGTATGCTTTTTCAGTGATGTTCTATTGAGATTGTTTGGATTTGTAATTGAAATGGAGGGACATATTTTTTCTGGAACAATTTGCGTGTTTGGATCAAATATCATGATGAGATGTATGCAGAAAGAGGAGGTCACTGTGTGTAGACATACAAATAAGTGAGTGTTAAGATCTTTGTAGTCGTTCGATATCTATACGCAGCGTACGATTTTGGTTTTATTAAAAAAAAAAAATTTTGGTTGTCTGGACTCATTATATTGATAACCTAAAATTGGACTCAAAATTCGTAAAGGTGTGAATTATATTGCTAATCATTCCAGTGTTATTGTTGCAGCGACTCGATGTAAAAAAGAGCCGACATTCCTGTGGAATTTGCAGTGAATCTTCTCATTGAACTTTGGGGTTGTCTGTCACCTACCGAGTAAGAGAATGCAATGTCTACATGTTTTGATATAGAATTTGTTATTAATTGTTTAGAATATTTAGCTTTGTTTTGCATGCAATGTCCTATAAAAAGATGTAAAAAGAATTTAGGTTTGTTAAACAAATATGGAGTTGGGTAAGTCTATTCTTTAGGAGATTTCATGTTAAGAAAAAATTACCAGTTGTAATGTGAAATTGAAATTCTTCCTTTGTAATCAAATAGAACTTTGAGAGAAGAAATGTAAAGAGGCGTGAAGAAGAGATTATGAAACTCCAATGCGAAAGGAGGAAAGTAAAACATTTTGTTGAAAGAATGTAGATGAGCAATAATATATTCCCATGGAGGTGTGGTCAGATGAAGGAAGACCAAGGAAGGTTTAATTGAAATATAAACGATTGTAAGAAGTGACTTATTCTAGGAAGAAATAGAAGGAAAGTAGAAAAGAGTGATTGTGGAGATGCATTAAATAACACAGGAACAATATTTTAACTATAGTTGGAGCAGAAATTTGTTGGGTAGTTGGAAGGCAGGATGGAAATGTGTATGATTAGTTGCAGTCATGACCCCAACCCTAACCTCGATGTAGATAGTCCTGCATGTAGGGAGCGTGTCGGGAGTGGGAAGGTCGATAAAAAGGAAAGCAAGATAAAGTGATTCTTGGCAGGGAAATTCATAAAAAAAACATTGTTTCGGTGGTTGGAGGTAAATTCAGGCAGGTAGTCGAGAGGCGAGATGTTGTTGCATAGAATTTAGTTTAAGGGGGATGTTGACCCTGACCTACAATGTAGTCAGCGTAGTTGCATAATTTCTTTTCCAAATGTTGTTAGTTGAAAAGATGTTTAAAAGAAAAATGGTTTTTTTTTCAAAAATGAAAATTCTTTTGAAATTGTCTTAAAATAATGTTTTTTTCTTTTTAATTTGTGTTTTTTTTTAAATGTTTGCGAAGGATATTTTTTAGCACATTTAATATGATAATTTTCATGTGTTAATAAGATGAAAGTGAGAGAAATTGATTGCTGACACATAAATTGATAAAAACAATATTGCTTTGGTGGTTCTAGCTGAAGGCAGTCAGGTAGTGAAAATTCACGATGATGTTATGTTGAAGTTTATTGGTGGGAAGGTCGATGCAGACGTACAACATCATCGACATAATCGCAAAATTTCAGTTTTAATTTTCAATATTTTTTCGGTGATGTTATTTTCAAAGGATTTTTAGTTGAAATGTTTTTTAAAAAGAAAAATGATGGTTTAAAAGAAAAACGATATTTTTTTTTTATTTTTTTTCAAAAATGAAAATGATTTGGAAATTGTCTTCAAATAATGTATTTATTTTTTTTTACTTTAATATATGTTTTCTAATGATATTTTTTGGCATTTTAAATATATAATTTGCATGCTTAATATAGTTTTTTTAAGGATTTTATCATTTGCAATGTAACGTGCAATATTTGGTTTGGTTTCAAGAAAGTTGTTGATTTTCTTATGGATGAAAGCACTTGGAGATTTTTTCCATTTGAGATTCTTGAGCTTATATTTCACTGGCTTCCTTTATCTGCGTTGATAAAATTTTGGTTGGCTTGTAAAGAATAGAGTATTCTATTAGAAAACTTGTTTTTTCTCACTTCTTACAATCGATATATTGAGAAAGAATTTGGGTTTATTTGTTTGCTAGTTGGTATTGAAGATAACTAATTTTTTGGATCTTACCTTAATGAGAAAGGGAAAAGCTCTTAGTTGGTTTTTCCATTTTTGGACTTTGGATACTAAATTCAATGTACAGTTGGATCAATGATTCTATTCACTACACCTGGAAGCTCTCTACATTCAAATAATTATTTCATGGTAAACCCTTTTACAAACACCTTTAGAAATATTGGGAGTGTTATTGTTGGAGAATGGTAATTCTTCTCTTTGATGGAGAAATTTAGTTTGTGGAAATATGATTGGGTTATGCTGAAACATGTGTGCAAAAACATGGAATCACATTTTTTTATTTGCATGATTGTAGACATGGTTTGGAGAAGACAAAACCTCCTTTTGTTGGTGAAACACCCCCAAATGATCCTATGTTTCCCAAAGGAACTTTTTCTTGGTTATATATTTAGATAAAGATTTTGATGATTACCCTTTCTATGGCTACACAATCTATTGATTGGATGTTATGAGAAACCAAAGGGGTTTTTCATTTATTTGTGTCCCTTACATATGATGTATGGCATTAGAATTGTATGACAACCAACTAGTTTGTCTTTTGAACAACGATTCAAAGTTTGTTTGGTCGCTTGAAGAGATATTTTTTTTTGAGTTTGGCCAAGTTTGAACTAGATGAAGCTTAGAATATTTTAAAGATGAGTGGAAGTTCAGTTGGAGATTGCTTGATACTATCTCAATGGATATAAATAGTAAATTCCTAGGCTACTTACCTTTTTGCGTAGTTGAAGGGAAAATAGTTATGTTGGGTTTTATGGAAGTCCAACTAAAGGTATATGACTATGCATAATGACAATTGGCAATCATGTTTCCCTCTGAGAAATATTTGGGTTCCATGTATAGTAAGTTCCTATCTACAATGATGTTGTTTAAAATGGAAATGTTTTCTCACTTTCTCCAAATAGAAATTCTATTGGCGATATACCACTAGTGCCCATGGATAACTTGATTTATCCTTTGAGGGTTGAAGAAAAATTTTGATGGACATTGTTGCAGATGTCATGTTTGTTTAATTTTGGAGAGATATTTTGGAGATGAATATGGTACAAATTTGGATTGTTTAATGAAAACATGGCCATTTCAAATTTTCATATTATTGTTGGATATTACTTGTATTGATATACTATTTTGTAGGTTGATTAATACCATTAAATGTGAACTCTTGTTATGTATCTGTGGATTGTATAGGGTCTTTTGTTGTATAAAATGTATTTTTATTTTATATATTCCATATTTTATTTGTGAAGTATTTAGATTATGGAGAATTCATAAGTCAAATTTCTAATTCCAGCAAATGTTTATAGAATTCTAAGTAAATTTGACTAGAAAATATATCAAATTGTTTTCCAAAATATAAGCTAATAAATATCACTCATGAATTTACAAAACTTTCTGTTTCAATTACTATGTATCTCAACTTTGTTATCTAATGGAAGAACGTGAAAGTAGATGAAGAATGTACATGTGGAACTCATGACAAGATAACTCATGAAGCAGATAACTCATAATTATAGGGTTGTACATTTCTACATTATTATTACAACAACCCAATGGAGAAATGGTTTTTCTACAATGCCTAGCTACTTTTCTACATACTTCAAGGTTCATCTTTGTAAGAGGCTTTGCAAATATGTTAGCTACATTGTCACTTGTATTACAACAGAGTGAGTCAGCAAGCATAAAGAGTACAAGTTGTTCAAGTTGTAGCAGAAGGAAAATCAAAATTTCATACAAGAAATGTAAAGAGGGTGTGAAGAACAAATTGAAAAATGGGAAACGAAAAGAAGGAAAGTTGCTGAATTTTGTTTAAAACTTGGTGACAAGAAACAATAAATCTTAATGGAAGGTGTCAATTTTTCATTAAAGTGACGAGTAAGCAAGTGAGAATGAGCTTCTGAACTCAAAGCAAAGTGTTATCTCAATAATTTTCCGGTGTTTATGGCAAAGAATCTAAAGCACAAAAATTATAATGAAGTACACTATATAATAAAGGAAAAGTCATAACTCTGAGTTGAATGCCATTCTTAATGACATGCTTAAATTTAATGAAAAATAAAATATAATTAAATACAGAGAAGTATCAGGTCACCTTATGGGTCGTAATGATGGCCACAATAATGTGCATGAAACCTTAAAAGAAAATAAAGGTTTAAGAGACCCATTTATTAATGTAAAAGGTTACATGTAGACCAGAAGACAGAAATGTAACACATAATTAAATACAGAGAAGTAGCAGGTCACCTTATGGGCCATAGTGAAGGCCACAAGAGTGTGGATGAAACATTAAAAGAAAACAAAGCTCTCAAAGACCCATTTATTAATGTAAAATTTTACATGTAGACCAGTTGTATGGGAAGGGTGTGAGTGTTATTGTTGAATATTGATGTCTCCACTTATAAGCTGTGTTAGTTTACAAAGAGTGTGGCATCAACATTGATGAATTTATTTCTTCTTCTAAGTGTGAGGGTAGATCGAGGCCCTTGCAGAAAGGCTTAGCCAACCTTGCATTTTAAGTAGACTAGGTATCTTCCGCTAACGTGCTTGCATTGGTGGTCAACCAACGAAAGGTTATGCATAGCGACATGGATATTATTTCAGGCCTGAAAAGGGTCCTCACATAAACGACATGTGCTAGGAGAAGTGTACACCCTTAAGGAATCAATGTCAAACTCATGGGGAATAACAGTCGTTGGAGCATCATAGCCACCATTCCTGGAAGTCGTCGTCGAAGTTTTAGGAAAGCAAAAGGGGCCGGAACACATTTAGGAATATAGCACCTAGGCTCAGGAGGGGTAGAACCAGAGGACGTCTCAAATGACCAAAGTTATTGGTGTGAAGGAATGGCGTTGATCCACAGGTATGCGAAACTTCTTAGGAAGAGCCACAGTCAAGGAGTGAAGATTGGCGTGATTGATTTAGAGCTCAGACATGCCATGAAGGGATTCCTTTAATGCATTTGATATGGGAAGGAAGGAACCCCTTAGTTGATTCATGTTAGAGGAAGAGAGTCAGTTCGATGCGGCGGAGAAAGGAGTGATTTAAATTTATAGCATAAATTAGGTACTACTTGCGATTCGACAAAAAGGTTAACCCTACATGTGGAAATAGATAGCTAGTTATTGAGTTGGAAGAGGGTGGTGGTTGGTTAGAAAATGACCCTACGCATGGAGTCCTCTAGTTGGTTGTTAAGGTCACACAACACGGTGGATGGTTAGAAGTGGATGCCTTGCAAAGTTAGACTATGAAGGTCAGGTCGGAGGTCGGAAGTCGGGATGGGTGTGTTAGCGCAAGGAGTTACTCCTAGACTACAAAAGGAGTAAGCCTTACACATCATGATTTCATTTCAAAATTTAAAACCATTTTTTGAGTGGTGGGATGGCTTCTGAAGGGGTTTTGAAATGATTGAGTTCCTCTTTAACTTTCATGCATTTGGCAAGCTGTGGCAAGCATAAATTATATGGTTAAGTGAGTAGCATAGGGAATTAGAGGAAGGAGAATAGGTAGCTGATACTTATCCTAAGAAACTGAGTATCTTAAGATAATCACTTCAACTACATAAAACCTTATAACAAACTCTGTTTTTTAACAAGGAGAATAACAGATAGAAAGTAGGAAAAAGTATAAAGTATTTTACAAACCCTTTGTGAAACCTTCACTAACAATTTCTACTTCAACTGATATTATCATTTATAGTAAACTGGATAGTAGAGAAGTCATCATTAGATCCTCTTAATGATTCTCACTCATACTACACTAGTTGCTGTAATTTATCATTTAAAAGATTAAAACAGGCTCAACAAGGGAAACAACAATTAGCAAGTAAAAACAGGTATAAAGTATCTCACAAATCCTTTGTGAAACCTTCACTAGCAAGTTCTACTTGAACACATATTATAATTTTACAGAAAACTGGACAGTAGATAAGTCATCATCAGATCCTCTTAATGATTCTCACTCATACTATACTAGCTATTGAAAATTTATAATTCAGAAAGTTGAAAATAGGAGATAGACAAACCACACATTAGATATGACTTGAATCAAAAAATCCTCCAGAATGAAGTGTAGAAAAATTTATTTTATTAAGCTGAGTCTTCAAGTGAACCAAAATCCCACACTAAATGGATATTTACAAAAGGTATATATAGGGAGAGAGGCACCAACTCCAACTCTCATAAATTGGTGGTTCCACTATAATATTGTTACATGAGTGTCTTTTAGACATTAAGATCATATCCCATTGAATTACAATAGAAAGTACAGGTGTATATTAGAAGAAGAGGAAGAATAACACTTTGCTACTGAATTTTCTCTTTATTGTCTTGCCTATTGAATGGCCATATGTCTTCATTAAACATAACCTTCAACAACCTCATAACTATATTATATCCATCATCTTTCTTGTCCCTATCGTTATGAGTTACTGTCTTCCAAAACTGACCCGGAGGTTTGATGTTGACAACAATATATTTATGTTGTGACAGGTGCTACCGGAAATTCAGGTAATACCTGTAATGGCGAAAAAACTAGAAACACTTCTAAACTTTCAGTAGGATAATGTTTCCACTTCAAAATTTCAATAGAAATGCTTCAAAATACCCTTTCATCCTATGTCAGCTGTAGCCTCTACAAGCTTATCCAAGTTGGTTTTAATTCTAGCAGATTTAGACCTTCTGACTTTTGGTGTGTCTTCTTTGATGATGGCCTCTCTCTTTTCTTCTTCCTTTTGGATCTTTTTTTTTTTGGAAGACTCTGATGGCTGGTCCATGGGAGCTTTGTCTCTTTGTTTCTTCAAGGATTTTCTGATTTCTGCAATTGAAGGATCCTCGGTCTGCAGTGCTGTAGGCTGTTCTTCTATAACTATTACTTCAGTTAGCAAACTAGGGTTATTTAGGGCCTTTGATTTCAGTTTGCATCTGTTCTTTTCCCTAGTATGCCTTCTCCTAATTCCAACAACTAGTCTTGGCTCTTCTTCCTTGTTTTTACTGGTTCTTGCATACCCTACTTCCGTCAATATTTCCTCATTAGAATCAAAAGGTTGGTCTTCTTGTTGCTGTTCACGTGCTTCCAAAATTTCAGGAAGCATCCGCGCTTTAGATTTCTCTTCAGCTACAAGTTTCCTTCTCCTAGTTCTTATGTAAAATGTACGAAAAGGTTTAACAGGAGGAACATTTTTTGATCTTTCAACTTTCTGGGAAGAGGAGCTTTCTCCTTGCCCTTTTTTCTTTTCAGTTTTAGTAGTTGAAGGCTTATTTTTGCTACTTTTGGCACCTCTTCTCACACCTTCCTTTCTTGTCTTTCTTTTGGAGCTTCCCTCAGCTCATGCAGTTGTTGTTCTCTTTGTTTGAACCTATGTTGGAGAAGGCTTATCAGTTTCTTAGGATTTTTGTGTAGGTTGGCCTGCTCTATAAAACAAGAAATGGTCACAAGTCTGGTTCCTCTTCTTCAATTCTTCTTCAACCAAAACCTTGATAATTGCCTGATGATACAGGCTGTACTCTGATGCTTCTTGATATGTTTGAATCGTGGCTGCCATTTTTTTTAGGGTTTTCAATATAAAATAAGGTAGATTAAGAGCACTCATACCTACAAAATGAAACGAAAACCTCATATGGTACAAAAAACTATTGTATATCTTCTCTCAAAAGTTACGAAGATCTTAGCTAGCTTGACTGTTTCTTCCCATTCTTTCTTCAGATAACTCCTGGGAATTCCTTTGGCCTAGTTGGGATTTTGGTATTCATCTCTGATAAAAGCATTGAGATCTCCTATTGTAATAAGTTGTCATTTGAACCACTTTTATCCTTCTTGGGGAAGGTTAAAAGCCTCTGCAATAGATTGTTCTGAAACCTACAACTGAAAACCAAAAATAACAGCTTCCTATCCATTGAAAGTTTGAGCAAATTCACGGGCTACTCCTTGATGTGAGTCTCCTAACCTCGTGTAGAGCTGATACTGTTGGGCCATTAATATGTCGTTATTATTATCACTTTTGAACACCTATTCCACCCATTTCTACTCTTCATTATTATGTCATTTATCATGGTTTATCATATAATTCCATCTTATAATGATTTATGCTCTTATGGAAAATATTATTTATTCTCCTTTATTTTTAATAAATTGATGATTATGCATGATTTTATCAATGATGGTTTATTAATAAATTGTTTGTAACATTACTAACCATTTTTAGCCTCCAAGATAATTTCCAAATTGAAGATTTGATCATTAAATGTGCCAACTCAGAAAATCGTTGGAATAAGAAGTGGTGATTTTGTATTGAACATTTTGGGCAAATGGAGAAGAATCTGGAAAATCCGAAACATGGGTTTTGTCCAGAATGGACCAAATTAGTTTTCTAAAGAGAATTTTTCCCAAATTATGTACGTATTGAGAGAAACGGAAGGTTCTCTGAAGATGTTTTTCACAGATTTGGTGTGTGACCGTTTTCCAAATTATGCTAGTTGCAATGTCAAATTCGACCTGTTCCTGTTGAATGTTGATGGAAAAATATCTTAGAGATGATCTTGCTTATCAATTTGTTGAGAAAAATGCAATTTTTTAATGAGAATAATATTGTAATCATCTCTGTTGTAACTGCTCTCTGCTCTTTCTCTATTTAAATGAAAATAGAGATCAGAGAAGAAAATTATGGATTCACGATTCATGATGGATGATTAGAAAGAGAATTAGATGGATTATTAGATTAGAGATAGAAAGGGTAGGATAGGAGGAATGGGAGAATTACTATTGAGAAATTGTAACTGTTATTGTTGACTCTCATTGCTGAAGCAAAGAACAAAACTATTGTAATGTTTATGCAATGATTAATATATAAAAACAGTTGCAGTCCCTTGCATCTTCTGAAGTAGCCTAGTAGCATCCGCTGGTAGCTAAGGGCCCAGCCTCTGGTGGATTAAGCTGCTGCTCTGTATTATATCTTTACAGTTCCAGCCGTGTGATGGTTTGATTTCCTTTTCATTTCTTTAATTTGTTTTATTCAGTAATCTTTTGTTTATGAACATTTCACAGAATTGATTTGTTACATTGAAATCATAATTGGATTGCGTTAGTGAAAAAATTATTAATTATAACTGAAAATGTCCTACTGTTCATTCTGATCTAATACTGCACTATCTAATTAAGACTGTGGTTCGTTTAATTGCTGCTCATTTATAATTGCAATTACTGTCTAATTAAGTTACTGTTCAATTATAACTACAATTGCCATTGCTTTAATACCTGCAATTAATGTTCATGCTGCTAGATTAAGATTGCTGATTCAGTTGCATTTGCAGTTGCTCTGTATTTTTATTTAATTAGCTTTGATGTTCAGTTTTCCAATAGATTTAGTTGTTGTTCCTTTCCTGCAAGGATTTGATTTCGCCTTTTAAATGTTATTGCAACAAGTGTGTTTTAGTTATCATTTTCCAATTGAATTTCCATTTCCAGTTAATTGCTTTAATGTGGATTGAAAGATCAACAACTGTAAAGGACATTGCTACCGCTATCTAAGTTCTCAGATTGGAGATCTTGCCTATGATTGATTTTCATTTGCATCAGTTTATAGGGGAGAGAGTTATCATTACTGAGTCCTCGACTGATGATTTTTTGAGTGAATGATTTATTTCAAAACATTTCGGTTTCTTGCTGTTCCAACTAGATTTTGTTTCCAACATTCATTTACTTTTGCATTTTAAGCAGTATACTACAAAACATTACTCTTGAGTAAATAGCCGCCTCAGACTGAGTACACTCTTGAAATAGAAAATCTTCCCTGGGTTGAAAATTAATGTGAAGATAATTAGGGGTTAACAAGACACCTTTTATCACTCAACAGATACCAGCCTACCTAAATGAACAACCTTCTTATCTTTAGATTAGCATCGACTAACTCAACTCCTTTTGGTTCAATTCTCTTGAGCTTTCCACCTTTCCTAGAATTGGTGCCATAGAATATCTACTTGCTAATTATGAAGAATAGGTGTCAAAGTGTTTGAATCCTTACCCAATAGTTGTTGCAACTATATTGAGTTAGGCTACCTGGAAATCTGGGATATGTTCTTTAACTCCTTAATTAGTGTCTCCTTAGCTACTCTTCAGAAATTCGAAATGGTGAGATTTCTTTCACTTTTGAATATTTGAGATGAAGCCATAGTTCAATCTCCCATGCATATAATCCTTCCTGATTACACAAGATTTCATGTAATAATAGAAAACATGTTGTTGTAATTATGAAGTCGAGTTGACTTGCAAGGTCTAGCTGATCTGTTACAGGTGGTCGTACGAGAATCTTGCAAATATGGCAATTTTCTTGCATTAATTTAGACTGGCCGAAAATTCCAGTAGCGCATTACGTGGAACAAAAAGAACAACCATCGAAATTCAAACAACTGGTTGAGACTAACGCTGCAGACACGCTTGATATTTTGGGAAACACAAGTTAGTTAAGATGGGTGGGGTAGAAAACAGTTGCCTATGGCTGTGACTGACACCTAGCAAACATGATCAACCAAAATAATTAATCACTACCACTTGACTTGAATTGGAGTTTGTGACCTATCCAATCTCAAAATCTCATGATTTGGATTAGATATTCTGTCATTATGACATGTGGACAATTGGAAACTGTTGCATTTTCAGCTTTATTTTAAAAAAATAGAAATGCTACCCAAAATTCTGGTAGCATTGGAAAATTTAAAAGAAAACATGAAATAAAACAATAACGAAAAGACTGTTCGAAAAATAGGGGAGACTATCTGAACGAGAAAATTGGGAGCTACTGGAAATTCCGGTAGCGTTTTTTTTTTTTTTAATTTACAAAATTAATCCTAAAAAATAAAAATTTCAAAACCTACTCATGACTTAGCCTAGAACTGTGCTAACAGGTGTATAAGAATAGGGGCGTGGGAGAAGATATCCAACCGCGGCTATGACGAAGGGCAGAGAGAGAGACCCTGGGAGGTCAGGTGCTAAATGAGGTCAGAGGTAGGAAGCATACATGTAGTGAGGATGTTTATCACACATTATTGTAACACTGACTGTGGTGAGGTCATAGATTGGGGGTCAGATAAATAAAAGCGAGAACAAGTCGAGGAAGATAGAATAGGCCCAGTCACTCCACAAACCTGATGAATGCATGGACCTATGGGAGACAACCATGTGGAATAGGGAAAGAGGTTGGAAAAATTACTTTATTCCCTGAGATGAAATATCTCCCAATGCAAAGGCTCTGTCAAGGCGATATTTTGCATCACCAAGTTCGTCTCGGCGAGACGGGTGTGATGGATTAGGTCACTCTAAGTGCAAGTTAAATTAAGAAATAATTTGAGACCCTATAGGTCCCAATTTCAAAAGTCGTATGTTTCGAGCTATAGTTACATAATGCCAATTCCCTTTGGTATGGGTTGGTGAGGTTAGACACGTCATGTTTGGATTATTCAATGAGAAAATAACGATATAAATTTCACATTTAATTTTTTGGATTTTATTTGCTTTGATCTGCTATTTTACAAATCGAAAAATGCAGTTCAATGCCATCTTTTTTAATGTATCTGAGGATTATATAGAGTCTTTTTCTATTGCCTATATAAATAAATACACAAATGGTGTTTTTTTGTGTACTGCAATTTTTGAGATATTGTTTATATATATGTATGTCTTTGTAATATGGAAGGCTAATTGTTAATTTTAAGTTACATAGTTTTGAAATTTAATTCATGTAAAAAGTCTTTCAGCATAAACACTTCAACTTGTTGAGGATGTGTGATTATAAACAAGATTGAAAAGAAAAATTAATAAAGAATTAAAATTTGTTGTAGAAATGTTAACTAAAAGAACAAGCAAGTGTGGTTCGAAAAGAGATTAGTTTCCTTGTTCATAGGAGAGAGTGAATGAATATAATTGGAAATGGTATGGACAAAACAAGGATGTAGTAAATTCGCGCAAAAGAGTCGTGTATTAGGAGAAGAAAAGAGATTCAATAAATCATCAACATGATGGAGACAACAATTGTAAGTATGATATTATGAGTAGTATTATGGGAAGAACACTTTCTTGAAATGTTACTTTGTGCGGATGTAGAAGATGTTGAAATTATTTTATGAAGCAAAAATTTTCTAACCGTATTGTTTCTTATGAATTTTTTGTTGACAAATAATGTGTTATGCAAGCAACAATGACGGTTCCTTTACAAACATTACAAGAAATGGAGTATTGGACCATAGGCACAATGATGCCAATGAACAATTTGTAACATCTAATTTATTTTTTGATCGCAATATGCTTGGTGAGATGGAAGGGAATTTTGGTCATTCTGGTGGCAATGTGGATTTGTGCATTCCTTCCAACAACTATATAGTAAATAGTGTCACTCCTCTAGACTTTATTCGGGCTCAGTCTCTTGGAAGGGAACATGTTCCTGATGTACTTTTTTCGTTTTGATAGGATTTTTACAAGTGAATGGAATATATTAATTGTTCTATGTTTTTCTTATTTCATTGCTTTTTGTAGAACAATGTTGGAAGGAATATAAGTGTAGATCAAAGGTGGAAGGAACACAATCTTTGGCATTCATCAAGTTAGATTTCGAGCATTTGATGTTTTTTTTATAGTAGTATGCTTCCTGGGATTGTTGACGATTTGTCACACCCAGTTCCAAATGTCGGAACAAGCATTTCTGGAATCAAGTGTGCATGCAATATTGCTATTATTGGACAAGACAAGTGGTGCAAGTGGATTTATTTTCCTTTCATTTTTGCATTCGAATATGTATTGGGAAATGGCTAAATGCATCTTTTAAATATTTTTCATTTTTATTTTGTAGAGTAATATTCAAATGAGTAGTGTTCGAGAAGTAAATTTAGAAGGAATTAAACCTTTGTTGATTTGTCAAGTTTAGCTCTATCGGTGTGATGGGCAAGAAAACGTATGTGTTTTGTCTATTAAACTTACTAAGTTGGTAATTTTTATATGTCTCATTTTGGAATTATGATTTATAATTTATGTAACAAGAACAAAGCCAACCACAAGTAATATATAATATTAATGGATTGCCATGAATTTATGGAAAGAAATTTTCAAGGCAATGATCGAATCCGCCAATCTTTTTCACATCATCCTCAATCTGGATTGTTTTCTTACAGATAAAATAACAATGGTTGCCATCATTTTAGCAGAGATATGATTGAGGTGCATAGAATGTTCCAGTGCATAATTGATAACTTGTTTTCTATGGAAATATGCCAAGTCTGTAATGAATCTTATCCTAGCATACAAGTTGTGAGATGGCATGAAGGGCCCATTTGTAAAATATGTAAGAGTGAGAGAGGTCCTCATCTTTTCTCTCACTTTAATAAAATGGATCCTAGTGAGCAACTTGAGGTCCTAGGAGTTTAAACAAAGGTTGAAGACTCCCTCTCCCAGCCTATAAATTCCTCCTCTCCCAGCCTATATTTTTTTTTGAGTTTGGCCAAGTTTGAACTAGATGAAGCTTAGAATATTTTAAAGATGAGTGCAAGTTCAGTTGGAGATTGCTTGATACTATCTCAATGGATATAAATAGTAAATTCCTAGGCTACTTACCTTTTTGCGTAGTTGAAGGGAAAATAGTTATGTTGGGTTTTATGGAAGTCCAACTAAAGGTATATGACTATGCATAATGACAATTGGCAATCATGTTTCCCTCTGAGAAATATTTGGGTTCCATGTGTAGTAAGTTCCTATCTACAATGATGTTGTTGAAAATGGAAATGTTTTCTCACTTTCTCCAAATAGAAATTCTATTGGCGATATACCACTAGTGCCCGTGGATAACTTGATTTATCCTTTGAGGGTTGAAGAAAAATTTTGATGGACATTGTTGCAGATGTCATGTTTGTTTAATTTTGGAGAGATATTTTGGAGATGAATATCGTACAAATTTGGATTGTTTAATGAAAACATGGCCATTTCAAATTTTCATATTATTGTTGGATATTATTTGTATTGATATACTATTTTGTGGGTTGATTAATACCATTAAATGTGAACTTTTGTTATGTATCTGTGGATTGTATAGGGTCTTTTGTTGTATAAAATGTATTTTTATTTTATATATTCCATATTTTATTTGTGAAGTATTTAGATTATGGAGAATTCATAAGTCAAATTTCTAATTCCATCAAATGTTTATAGAATTCTAAGTAAATTTGACTAGAAAATATATCAAATTGTTTTCCAAAATATAAGCTAATAAATATCGCTCATGAATTTACAAAACTTTCTGTTTCAATTACTATGTATCTCAACTTTGTTATCTAATGGAAGAATGTGAAAATAGATGAAGAATGTACATGTGGAACTCATGACAAGACAAATCATGAAGCAGATAACTCATAATTATAGGGTTGTACATTTCTACATTATTATTACAACAACCCAATGGAGAAATGGTTTTTCTACAATGCCTAGCTACTTTTCTACATACTTCAAGGTTCATCTTTGTAAGAGGCTTGGTAAATATGTTAGCTACATTGTCACTTGTATTACAACAGAGTGAGTCAGCAAGCATAAAGAGTACAAGTTGTTCAAGTTGTAGCAGAAGGAAAATCAAAATTTCATACAAGAAATGTAAAGAGGGTGTGAAGAACAAATTGAAAAATGGGAAACGAAAAGAAGGAAAGTTGCTGAATTTTGTTTAAAACTTAGTGACAAGAAACAATAAATCTTAATGGAAGGTGTTAATTTTTCATTAAAGTGACGAGTAAGCAAGTGAGAATGAGCTTCTGAACTCAAAGAAAAGTGTTATCTCAATAATTTTCCGGTGTTTATGGCAAAGAATCTAAAGCACAAAAAGTATAATGAAGTACACTATATAATAAAGGAAAAGTCATAACTCTGAGTTGAATGCCATTCTTAATGACATGCTTAAATTTAATGAAAAATAAAATATAATTAAATACAGAGAAGTATCAGGTCACCTTATGGGTCGTAATGATGGCCATAATAATGTGCATGAAACCTTAAAAGAAAATAAAGGTTTAAGAGACCCATTTATTAATGTAAAAGGTTACATGTAGACCAGAAGACAGAAATGTAACACATAATTAAATACAGAGAAGTAGCAGGTCACCTTATGGGCCATAGTGAAGGCCACAAGAGTGTGGATGAAACATTAAAAGAAAACAAAGCTCTCAAAGATCCATTTATTAATGTAAAATGTTACATGTAGACCAGTTGTATGGGAAGGGTGTGAGTGTTATTGTTGAATATTGATGTCTCCACTTATAAGATGTGTTAGTTTACAAAGAGTGTGGCATCAACATTGATGAATTTATTTCTTCTTCTAAGTGTGAGGGTAGATCGAGGCCCTTGCAGGAAGGCTTAGCCAACCTTGCATTTTAAGTAGACTAGGTATCTTCCGCTAACGTGCTTGCATTGGTGGTCAACCAACGAAAGGTTATGCATAGCGACATGGATATTATTTCAGGCCTGAAAAGGGTCCTCACATAAACGACATGTGCTAGGAGAAGTGTACACCCTTAAGGAATCAATGTCAAACTCATGGGGAATAACAGTCGTTGGAGCATCATAGCCACCATTCTTGGAAGTCGTCATCGAAGTTTTAGGAAAGCAAAAGGGGCCAGAACACATTTAGGAATATAGCACCTAGGCTCAGGAGGGGTAGAACCAAAGGACGTCTCAAATGACCAAAGTTATTGGTGTGAAGGAATGGCGTTGATCCACAGGTATGCGAAACTTCTTAGGAAGAGCCACAGTCAAGGAGTGAAGATTGGCGTGATTGATTTAGAGCTCATACATGCCATGAAGGGATTCCTTTAATGCATTTGATATGGGAAGGAAGGAACCCCTTAGTTGATTCATGTTAGAGGAAGAGAGTCAGTTCGATGCGACGGAGAAAGTTGTGATTTAAATTTATAGCATAAATTAGGTACAACTTGCGATTCGACAAAAAGGTTAACCCTACATGTGGAAATAGATAACTAGTTATTGAGTTGGAAGAGGGTGGTGGTTGGTTAGAAAATGACCCTACGCATGGAGTCCTCTAGTTGTTTGTTAAGGTCACACAACATGGTGGATGGTTAGAAGTGGATGCCTTGCAAAGTTAGACTATGAAGGTCAGGTCGGAGGTCGGAAGTCGTGATGGGTGTGTTAGCGCAAGGGTTACTCCTAGACTACAAAAGGAGTAAGCCTTACACATCATGGTTTCATTTCAAAATTTAAAACCATTTTTTGAGTGGTGGGATGGCTTCTGAAGGGGTTTTGAAATGATTGAGTTCCTCTTTAACTTTCATGCATTTGGCAAGCTGTGGCAAGGATAAATTGTATGGTTAAGTGAGTAGCATAGGGAATTAGAGGAAGGAGAATAGGTAGCTGATACTTATCCTAAGAAACTGAGTATCTTAAGATAATCACTTCAACTACATAAAACCTTATAACAAACTCTGTTTTTTAACAAGGAGAATAACAGATAGAAAGTAGGAAAAAGTATAAAGTATTTTACAAACCCTTTGTGAAACCTTCACTAACAATTTCTACTTCAACTGATATTATCATTTATAGTAAACTGGATAGTAGAGAAGTCATCATTAGATCCTCTTAATGATTCTCACTCATACTACACTAGTTGCTGTAATTTATCATTTAAAATATTAAAACAGGCTCAACAAGGGAAACAACAATTAGCAAGTAAAAACATGTATAAAGTATCTCACAAATCCTTTGTGAAACCTTCACTAGCAAGTTCTACTTGAACACATATTATAATTTTACAGAAAACTGGACAGTAGATAAGTCATCATCAGATCCTCTTAATGATTCTCACTCATACTATACTAGCTATTGCAAATTTATAATTCAGAAAGTTGAAAATAGGAGATAGACAAGCCACACATTAGATATGACTTGAATCAAAAAATCCTCCAGAATGAAGTGTAGAAAAAATTATTTTATTAAGCTGAGTCTTCAGGTGAACCAAAATCCCACACTAAATGGATATTTACAAAAGGTATATATAGGGAGAGAGGCACCAACTCCAACTCTCATAAATTGGTGGTTCCACTATAATATTGTTACATGAGTGTATTTTAGATATTAAGATCATATCCCATTGAATTACAATAGAAAGTACAGGTGTAGATTAGAAGAAGAGGAAGAATAACACTTTGCTGCTGAATTTTCTCTTTATTGTCTTGCCTATTGAATGGCCATATGTCTTCATTAAACATAACCTTCAACAACCTCATAACTATATTATATCCATCATCTTTCTTATCCCTATCGTTATGAGTTACTGTCTTCCAAAACTGACCCGAAGGTTTGATGTTGACAACAATATATTTATGTTGTGACAGGTGCTACCGGAAATTCAGGTAATACCTGTAATGGCGAAAAAACTGGAAACACTTCTAAACTTTCAGTAGGATAATGTTTCCACTTCAAAATTTCAATAGAAATGCTTCAAAATACCCTTTCATACTATGTCAGCTGTAGCCTCTACAAGCTTATCCAAGTTGGTTTTAATTCTAGCAGATTTAGACCTTCTGACTTTTTCTGTGTCTTCTTTGATGATGGCCTCTCTCTTTTCTTCTTCCTTTTGGATCTTTTTTTTTTTGGAAGACTCTGATGGCTGGTCCATGGGAGCTTTGTCTCTTTGTTTCTTCAAGGATTTTCTGATTTCTGCAATTGAAGGATCCTCAGTTTGCAGCGCTGTAGGCTATTCTTCTATAACTATTACTTCAGTTAGCAAACTAGGGTTATTTAGGGCCTTTGATTTCAGTTTTCATCTGTTCTTTTCCCTAGTATGCCTCCTCCTAATTCCAACAACTAGTCTTGGCTCTTCTTCCTTGTTTTTACTGGTTCTTGCATACCCTACTTCCTTCAATATTTCCTCATTAGAATCAAGAGGTTGGTCTTCTTGTTGCTGTTCACATGCTTCCAAAATTTCAGGAAGCATCCGCGCTTTAGATTTCTCTTCAGCTACAAGTTTTCTTCTCCTAGTTCTTATGTAAACTTTACGAAAAGGTTTAACAGGAGGAACCTTTTTTGAGCTTTCAACTTTCTGGGAAGAAGAGCTTTCTCCTTGCTCTTTTTTCTTTTCAGTTTTAGTAGTTGAAGGCTTCTTTTTGCTACTTTTGGCACCTCTTCTCACACCTTCCTTTCTTGTCTTTCTTTTGGAGCTTCCCTCAGCTGATGCAGTTGTTGTTCTCTTTGTCTGAACCTATGTTGGAGAAGGCTTATCAGTTTCTTGGGATTTTGGTGTAGGTTGGCCTGCTCTATAAAACAAGAAATGGTCCCAAGTCTGGTTCCTCTTCTTCAATTCTTCTTCAACCAAAACCTTGATAATTTCCTGATGATACAGGCTGTACTCTGATGCTTCTTGATGTGTTTGAATCATGGCTGCCATTTTTGTTAGGCTTTTCAATATAAAATAAGGAAGATTAAGAGCAATCATACCTACAAAATGAAACAAAAACCTCATATGGTACAAAAAAACTATTGTATATCTTCTCTCAAAAGTTACGAAGATCTTAACTAGCTTGACTGTTTCTTCCCATTCTTTCTTCAGATAACTCCTGGGAATTCCTTTGGCCTAGTTGGGATTTTGGTATTCATCTTTGATAAAAGCATTGAGATCTCCTATTGTAATAAGTTGTCATTTGAACCACTTTTATCCTTCTTGGGGAAGGTTAAAAGCCTCTGCAATAGATTGTTCTGAAACCTACAACTGAAAACCAAAAATAATAGCTTCCTATCCATTGAAAGTTTGAGCAAATTCACGGGCTACTCCTTGATGTGAATCTCCTAACCTCGTGTAGAGTGGATACTGTTGGGCCATTAATATGTCGTTATTATTATCACTTTTGAACACCTATTCCACCCATTTCTACTCTTCATTATCATGTCATTTATCATGGTTTATCATATAATTCCATCTTATAATGATTTATGCTCTTATGGAAAAATATTATTTATTCTCCTTTATTTTTAATAAAATGATGATTATGCATGATTTTATCAATGATGGTTTATTAATAAATTGTTTGTAACATTACTAACCTTTTTTAGCGTCCAAGATAATTTCGAAATTGAAGATTTGATCATTAAATGTGCCAACTCAGAAAATCGTTGGAATAAGAAGTGGTGATTTTGTATTGAACATTTTGGGCAAATGGAGAAGAATCTGGAAAATCCAAATCATGGGTTTTGTCCAGAATGGACCAAATTAGTTTTGCAAAGTGAATTTTTCCCAAACTATGTCCGTATTGAGAGAAACGGAAGGTTCTCTGTAAATGTTTTTCACAGATTCACTGTGTGACCGTTTTCCAAATTATGCTAGTTGCAATGTCAAATTCGACCTGTTCCTGTTGAATGTTGATGGAAAAATATCTTAGAGATGATCTTGCTTATCAATTTGTTGAGAAAAATGCAATTTTGTAATGAGAATAATATTGTAATCATCTTTGTTGTAACTGCTCTCCGCTCTTTCTCTATTTAAATGAAAATAGAGATCAGAGAAGAAAATTATGGATTCACGATTCATGATGGATGATTAGAAAGAGAATTAGATGGATTATTAGATTAGAGATAGAAAGGGTAGGATAGGAGGAATGGGAGAATTACTATTGAGAAATTGTAACTGTTATTGTTGACTCTCATTGCTGAAGCAAAGAACAAAACTAATGTAATGTTTATGCAATGATTAATATATAAAAACAGTTGCAGTCCCTTGCATCTTCTGAAGTAGCCTAGTAGCATCCGCTGGCAGCTAAGGGCCCAGCCTCTGGTGGATTAAGCTGCTGCTCTGTATCATATCTTTCCAGTTCCAACTGTGTGATGGTTTGATTTCCTTTTCATTTCTTTAATTTGTTTTATTCAGTAATCTTTTGTTTATGAACATTTCACAGAATTGATTTGTTACATTGAAATCATAATTGGATTGCGTTAGTGACAAAATTATTAATTATAACTGAAAATGTCCTACTATTCATTCTGATCTAACACTGCACTATCTAATTAAGACTGTGGTTCATTTAATTGCTGCTCATTTATAATTGCAATTACTGTCTAATTAAGTTATTGTTCAATTATAACTACAATTGCCATTGCTTTAATGCCTGCAATTAATGTTCATGCTGCTAGATTAAGATTGTTGATTCAGTTGCATTTGCAGTTGCTGTGTATTTTTATTTAATTAGCTTTGATGTTCAGTTTTCCAATAGATTTAGTTGTTGTTCCTTTCCTGCAAGGATTTGATTTCGCCTTTTAAATGTTATTGCAACAAGTGTGTTTTAGTGATCATTTTCCAATTGAATTTCCATTTCCAGTTAATTGCTTTAATGTGGTTTGAAAGATTAACAACTGTAAAGGACACTGCTACCGCTATCTAAGTTCTCAGATTGGAGATCTTGCCTATGATTGATTTTCATTTGCATCAGTTTATAGGGGAGAGAGTTATCATTACTGAGTCCTCGACTGATGATTTTTTGAGTGATTGATTTATTTCAGAACATTTCAGTTTCTTGCTGTTCCAACTAGATTTTGTTTCCAACATTCATTTACTTTTGCATTTTAAGAAGTATACTACAAAATATTACTCTTGAGTAAATAGCCGCCTCAGACTGAGTACACTCTTGAAATAGAAAATCTTCCCTGGGTTGAAAATTAATGTGAAGATAATTAGGGGTTAACAAGACACCTTTTATCACTCAACAGATACCAGCCTACCTAAATGAACAACCTTCTTACCTTTGGATTAGCATCGACTAACTCAACTCCTTTTGGTTCAATTCTCTTGAGCTTTCCACCTTTCCTAGAATTGGTGCCATAGAATATCTACTTGCTGATTATGAAGAATAGGTGTCAAAGTGTTTGAATCCTTACCCAATAGTTGTTGCAACTATATTGAGTTAGGCTACCTGGAAATCTGGGATATGTTCTTTAACTCCTTAATTAGTGTCTCCTTAGCTACTCTTCAGAAATTCGAAATGGTGAGATTTCTTTCACTTTTGAATATTTGAGATGAAGCCATAGTTCAATCTCCCATGCATATAATCCTTCCTGATTACAAAAGATTTCATGTAATAATAGAAAACATGTTGTTGTAATTATGAAGTCGAATTGACTTGCAAGTCTAGCTGATCTGTTACAGGTGGTCGTACGAGAATCTTGCAAATATGGCAATTTTCTTGCATTAATTTAGACTGGCCGGAAATTCCAGTAGCACATTACGTGGAACAAAAAGAACAACCATCGAAATTCAAACAACTGGTTGAGACTAACGCTGCAGACATGCTTAAGATTTTGGGAAACACGAGTTAGTTAAGATGGGTGGGGTAGAAAACAGTTGCCTATGGCTGTGACTGACACCTAGCAAACATGATCAACCAAAATAATTAATCACTACCACTTGACTTGAATTGGAGTTCGTGACCTATCCAATCTCGAAATCTCATGATTTGGATTAGATATTCCGTCATTATGACACGTGGACAATTGGAAACTGTTGCATTTTCAGCTTTATTTTAAAAAACTAGAAATGCTACCTGAAATTCTGGTAGCATTGGAAAATTTAAAAGAAAACATGAAATAAAACAATAACGAAAAGACTGTTCGAAAAATAGGGGAGACTATCTGAACGAGAAAATTGGGAGCTACTGGAAATTCCGGTAGCGTTTTTTTTTTTTTAAATTTACAAAATTAATCCTAAAAAATAAAAATTTCAAAACCTACTCATGACTTAGCCTAGAACTGTGCTAACAGGGTGTATAAGAATAGGGGTGTGGGAGAAGATATCCAACTGCGACTATGACGAAGGGCAGAGAGAGAGACCCTGGGAGGTCAGGTGCTAAATGAGGTCAGAGGTAGGAAGCATACATGTAGTGAGGAGGTTTATCACACATTATTGTAACACTGACTGTGGTAAGGTCATAGATTGGGGGTCAGATAAATAAAAGCGAGAACAAGTCGAGGAAGATAGAATAGGCCCAGTCACTCCACAAACCTGATGAATGCATGGACCTGTGGGAGACAACCATGTGGAATAGGGAAAGAGGTTGGAAAAATTACTTTATTCCCTGAGATGGAATATCTCCCAATGCAAAGGCTCTGTCAAGGCGATATTTTGCATCACCAAGTTCGTCTCAGCGAGACAGGTGTGATGGATTATGTCACTCTAAGTGCAAGTTAAATTAAGAAATAATTTGAGACCCTATAGGTCCCAATTTCAAAAGTCGTATGTTTGGAGCTATAGTTACATAATGCCAATTCCCCTTAGTATGGGTTGGTGAGGTTAGACACGTCATGTTTGGATTATTCAATGAGAAAATAACGATATAAATTTCACATTTAATTTTTTGGATTTTATTTGCTTTGATCTGCTGTTTTACAGATCGAAAAATGCAGTTCAATGCCATCTTTTTTAATGTATCCGAGGATTATATAGAGTCTTTTTCTATTGCCTATATAAATAAATACACAAATGGTGTTTTTTTGTGTACTGCAATTTTTGAGATATTGTTTATATATATGTATGTCTTTGTAATATGGAAGGCTAATTGTTAATTTTAAGTTACATAGTTTTGAAATTTAATTCATGTAAAACGTCTTTCAGCATAAACACTTCAACTTGTTGAGGATGTGTGATTAGAAACAAGATTGAAAAGAAAAATTAATAAAGAATTAAAATTTGTTGTAGAAATGTTAACTAAAAGAACAAGCAAGTGTGGTTCAAAAAGAGATTATTTTCCTTGTTCATAGGAGAGAGTGAATGAATATCATTGGAAATGGTATGGACAAAACAAGGATGTAGTAAATTCGCGCAACAGAGTCGTGTATCAGGAGAAGAAAAGAGATTCAATAAATCATCAACATGATGGAGACAACAATTTTAAGTATGATATTATGAGTAATATTATGGGAATAACACTTTCTTGAAATGTTACTTTGTGCGGATGTAGAATATGTTGATCACCTATTGCATCATGTTAAGCCAGCGATGGCATCACTCTGTTGCCTTTCATACCCATGATGGTGTCAGAAAGGAAGTTTCCGAAAGAGGATGAGAAGCTTCATGATCTAAAAGCTTCGAGAGGGGCGAGTTGGAGGTGGTTTCGCATAGATGAGGACAAATCCTCCTAATTTGACCTCTTGGTCTCATCCCTTTGAGCTACCTTTGTTTAAGCTCCCTCTCCCAGCCTATAAATTCCTCCTCTCCCATTCCAAAATGGTTGCTCTATGTCCATTTGCACCCCTATTCTGACCTTGTGCTTAGAGACTATTCATTAGACTTGGAGAAGGAGTGTTTGGAGAGTTTCTTGTCTTGGAGTTGGATTACCAATCAAGGAGAGCCTTTCAACATCAACTCTATGGTTGTAAGTTTCCCTTTATTCTTTAAATAATATACAACTACCGGTTCATCTTCCCAAAATATATATGTTCATGTATGCATTAGCTTGGCATTACTTGATCAGCTAAGTAGGTTATTATTGAATTTTCTATTGGTTTTGGCATTCTTTGTTGTCTCTTGATCACTTGTGCGGGTATATAAGCGTTGAATGAAGAAGGAACAAGTCCATGACACAAGTGGTTAGAGGATTTCAACAAAGGAAATCAGAATAACATGAGAGCGAGGTAGGTCACCTCTCTCGTTCTAATTTTCAATTATAATCTAGGAAGATGTCTCTATCTGTAGGGAGGATTAACCTTGTCAACAAAATGGCAACTCTACTGGGGAACCTATGACCCTTTCCTTCCCTTTCTTCACCTTTTCTTTTGACAAGTTTGATCAACCATTTATTTTTGGACTTCATTACTTGTTTGAAGTAAGTGTCACTATGAAGGCTGTTAATTTGAACTGTTCTTGAAGATTTTGAGTTTCTTTTTTGTTTTCATCCACCATCACAAGTTTGACCCTGACAGTCATGATCATATCATGGGTTTTCTAGCTACAATAGCGATGATCACTAATTTCCTTATGACATGTGTGATGATTGCAGGAAATTAAGAAATTTTGGGTTTTCTTTCCTAGTTTTAGTTCTATTTGCCTTCTCCCAGTGATTAAATAGTGTGCTCTTCATGGGCTCTGTCATTGTCTGATTGTAATTGTATTTAAACTTGGTTTGAGTGTGCTTGAAGTTTGATTAGCCTTTAGGGTTTCTAGGTCTTCTAGGTTAACCTTCGTCCACTCATTGATCTTCCCATCAGAGATTAGAGATCATTTTCCTTTGTTAAAGAGTCTTTGTGTGTTTAGACATGCTTTTTAGATCACCTTTTGGTTATTTTCTCTTAAGTTGTTTTCATTAGTGGATATTGTGAAAGTCACTTAAGTTTCTCTTTGACAAATGATAGATTACAAATCGATTGTCTCATTGAAATCAAAAGGAAGTGTTTGCTTTGATTTTTGTGTTTTGAAGAGTGAAAGTGCTATTATTTTCATAGTTTTCAAAGCATTGTGAGTTGCATTCAAATCATTGGAGTGAAAGATATTTTCATATTTGTTGGCTTTCTTTCATTCTCTTTTACTTTGCACTAGATTACATTAGTTTCATTTTGAAAAAGAGAAAAAATCATCATTATATGTTAAAGAAATTTCTCTTTGAGATTTGTTTTGGAATTGCATTTGCTTATCATATGAAAGATTAGATTTCATATTTTTCATTTAGCATTTGGAGATTGTCATCAATGCATTTTTGAATTTGGTTTGATGCATGATTTGAGTGATCTGCTTCCCTACATAGATAGTTTTCATCGAATTGAAAGATTTCATTACATCATCTAGTTTTCATTTTAGGAATAGGTAACATCGTTCAGGACTTGAAATTGAAACATAATTAAAAGATTAACTTTAAAATCTATCAATTAATCTAATGAGAATTTGAAACATTAATAGTCACATATAGTGGTCTAGGTTAGAGACGTGTTCCGACGTCTTTAAAACTTAGTAGCTGGCATTCACTTTGGCATTAGATAGCGCTAGCATAGACTTGTGCACGCCATACCATTGCATATATAAAGGGAGAGCCCCATAGGTTGCAAATCTTTATCCATAGGAAGTCAAGTCTTCTTCCCTGTACATGTGATACATCAAACATAACATTCAAGGATATTTCTTGCATGCACGTCAAGTCCTTGGAAAATTTATTTGCTCAGGTGTATATTGCAGTTCATGGTTACTTGGCACTCCTTTTACCTAGATTCACCTGAGCATTCATTTGATCTTCTTTGACTCTTTAAATTTGAAAATATCATCAAGAAACTTGTTCTTTAAAGCTCGCAAAACTATTGAAAGTGACTAGAGTCACCTTTTCACCCTTTTCACGACTCTTAAAATATGAAAAGGAAATGTTTTTGTTTCTAAAAAATTACTTCCGACGATAAACGTGTTGAACCCAAGTAGTTGCTTCTTGGACCAATGTTCAGTAATTCCCTGTTAATTTTGAGATTGTGAAAACCCTAAACAAATTTTCCTTTCCTTTTCTCTGTTGAGACGAAGTCATCGTGGTTGAACCATTAAGTCCATCTCATAGTCCCCCTTCATTGTCTGATACTGAAGGGTCCTCCCATGGAGTTCATTCAGAACTTCCTCAGTCGTTTGAGGATCAAGGTTTTGAACTTGGAGTTGTTCCAAGTATCCAACCTTTGTCTTCTCGTTTGCCTCCATCGGATTCCTGGTCACCTCAAGAATCTGATCTGGATTCCTCTAAAAATACTATTCAGACCCCTAAGAGTCTGCAGAGTCCTGAAAGTCCACAGAGGCTTGTTTTCTATTCGTCGAATCCATTTTTTGATTCTATTGTGATATCTCCTCGACACCCTTACAGTCTGTATGACCGGACTAGTATTCCTTTGTAGTTATCTCCTCATACATCTCAGGGTCCTTGTCACCAATTGTTTCCATCTATGGAGTTAGAAGGTGAAATCCCAGTCTCTTCTTTTGGTTGTTCGGAAGTTTTTGCTACCCATACGCCTCACGTGGATGATGAGCAGGGATATGAATTCCCTCGAGAAGGCTTTCCTTATACAAGGAGAGTCCTATCTCTCACCTATCCTGAAACTAGTGGACCCATGTTGTCACATTGTTATACCACTTTAGCTCAGTTAGTCTCGGGTACTCCTAGTGCCTCGTCATTGTATGAAACCCCATATGTCTTCTAATTCTATGCCTACATCAGGTTCGTTCATTCGGAACATGACCTCACGAACTACTATACAAATTGCAGTAACTTCAATTCATATTCAACCTAACGTTCACAACTTGTTTCGTAGTTTCAATCGACTCTTCTAGTTCAACTGATTATCTTAGGTTAGGTCTCGGTAAGTTCTTTTATCCCTCTATTAAGTGGATAGAATATTCCACTGCCTGGGGGGTAAGACCCGAATTTTCCTCTTGTGTCAGGCAAAACCAATGTGAGTGGATTACAAACTCACATGGTTGGAATGAATCAAACTTTAACATTGCTGGTCCATCCGGGTCAAGTAACATCCAATATCAGCAACTGTATATGGCTCAGGTCCCATTCCAATAGGCTTATGTCCCATATGGTTCACAAGCCTTGGTTAATCCACTTTACATTCCTCAAGATGGACCTTATGTTTAGCCCGGTCAATCTGCTATTCCTTGTGGATATGGCCAGATATAATTCGGGAACTATCAATACCCTCATGGTATAACTCCATGAGTTTCCCAACTACCCTTTCATCAACAAGGACAACCTTTACAGCAGCAAGGGAAACCTTCGCAGCAACAAGGGAAATCTTTGCGGCAGCAAGGGCAAGTATTGCAGTAGCAAGGGTAATTGTCACAACAGAAAGGGAAAACTTTGTCACAACCACAACAACCTTTGTAGCCACAAACTTAGTTGTTCAGAAGTCTTCTCAACCTTTGTCCTCAGAAGGCCAACCTTTGCAGCAGCAAGGTCAACCTTTACAGCAACAATGTCATCCTTTGCAACAATAAGTTTAGCATTGGTAGCAGTAAGCTTTATATGAGTATCAACAAAGCTAGCCTTTGCAAGGTTAAGGTCAACCCCTGTAGCAGCAAGGTGAATCTCCTTACGTCCAGGGTCAACAGTATTAGCAACCTTATTACCCATAGGCCTCGTACAATGCTTATCAATGGCCTATGGCAATGCAGTATCAAGCCTAACCTGAACCAAATCCACCTTACTGGCAAGGTAGCCCTCAGAGGGGACAAAACCAGGTTCCATATGGACAAAATCCTCCACTGTGGGGGAAAAATCCTTACAAGAAGGATGGACTCCATTGTTTGGGTCTCCTCAAAGGCCCTATATATCGTTCAACATGCAAATGCCTTTCTTGGCTACGTTGGAACTACCTGATGTCTCGATGCTCACGAATGATCCGATTCTTGATTCACCTTACTAGCCTCTAGTTTTGACGAAAACTTCAAGCAATTGCCCCAAATTCGAGGTAAAAGTGAAGGAGGATCCGCAAGCCCTCGTGACGACATATCACCTCTAGTGCTCCTCCAATTTGTATGTCGATGATTCTATCCATCTTCGACTCTTTCAAATAACTGTCATAGGTGCTACCACTAAGTGGTACATCGAATTGCCTCGAGGTACCTATGGTGACTTCAACTCTCTCACTATGGCTTTCCTCACTTATTTCCAATTTCTGGTTTGGTATGAAACTAGAACCCATTTTCTTACGTCGCTTAAGCAAGACACCACGACCCATGTTTCCAATCACATCCAAGAATGGAGACGTCGGCGTTGGCTCATCAAGATTGAGATTGCTGATGAGTTGCTGATAGAATGGTTCACAAAATCATTCGTCAGCAAAATTGCTAAGCACATAGCTATGGGTGGATGTGTTACTGAAGAGCAAGCTATCACCTGTGCTTAGTATTTAGACTTGGTCTATTTTCATTCTGGCACATTTTATGAGATGTTACCTAATGCTCAAAGACCATAATTAGATCTGATAGCATCAAAGTATCTCGATACACCACCTGTTGACGGTGTGATTTGTTTTGTGTCTCAGACTTCCATGAAAGCTTCTTCGAAGGAGAAATCTGTCTCGAACACTAGTTCCAATAATCCCTCCAAAAATTCATCTAGTCCTGGTAAAACCTTGGAGGTGCATGATGTCCAGTCTACTGCAACAGATAAGGCCTCTAAAGGTAACAGGAAGTGCAATGGTAAGGACGAAATCGATGCCCCCAAACGGGACCCTCCTAAATCCTATGGTGTTGATGCTTCTAGAAGAAAGCCAAAATATCCGTGCCTCATCTGTGAGGAGGAGCATTACACTAAGGATTGTCCCCGATGATATGAAGTTAGTCGCTTGCTGAAAGGGACTCCAGTTGTGTTAAAAGAACCCTTTCCATCATAGTAGACCCAGTTGGTAGACCAATCCAGTCTTCTGCTTCCTTAGGTTCCCAAGTTTTCATGATGCAAGGTTCATCACATATCTCGATTGCTACTCAAACTAAGGACTATCAATCTACACCTAAAGAGATAATGGAGATAGAAGCTACCGATACTCCTTCTACTTCTACTCCATCCAGTTCTAGTCTGCTCCATATCAAGCACCCTAATAGTGAGCTTGTCATCATACCACCTCCCAAAGGTGTTCTTCGGAAGTCACCTTTCAATCCGAATGATAGAGTGTGCAACATTACAATATTTTTGAGGATTTAGCTCAAGCACCTTTGGCAATGTTTGCCTTGGAGGTTCTCAAATCCTATCGAACATAGAGGAAGTCACTGTTGTCTGCTATAGGTGCTATCGATCCTTCTAATTTGAGTCTGATTACATTCAATCTATAGAATCATGTGCCTCATCTTCCTCATCATATTTCATTTCTGATACATCTCCTTATTAAAGGAAATACAATTCATCATATGGTTATTGATGAAGATGCCTATACTTGCATCATGTCAGTTTCATGTTGGAAATCCATTAGCTCTCCTTCTCTTAACCAGTCTCCTATGACCTTCGAAGACTTTGATGGCAGAGATTCGCATCCATACGTATTCTTATGAACTTTACAATTACATTAGAAGGAAAGACTGTTCAATTAGAAGTATAAGTTGTAGATGCCAATCTCAACTACAACCTTCTTCTCGGGTGAAGCTGGACTCACGCCATGTTTTGTGTGGTGTCTTCTTTGTTTCGCGTACTTAATTTTCCTCATGAAGGAAAAATTGTCACGGTTGATCAACTGTACTTCTTTTCTTCTGGTTCATCGAACAACAGCCTTATGTGGGAAATACTGAGATTCGTTATGAGAATGTGAGGGAAGGTCTCTTCAAATACTCTACTTTAATGGCTACCTTTTCTCTCCCACCTCTGAATGTTCATTCGGTCAATATGATCTTGGACTCTATGGATCCTTGGATTATCCCTAGCAAATATCAAATTGATTCATTTGGCGATGCTATGCCTTTAAGTCCATTGGAAATAAATTATTAAGAAATTGTCTTAGCTTTGATGGCCACTTTAGAAAGTCATACTATCTTTAGTATGAACCTAGGTACTTACGTGCCATCTCCCTGGCTTGGTTCATGGAATTCTCCAAATCCTTTGAACAAGACATTCCCCACTAATGAAAGTATCATTGAGATCATGTCTCTGGATGAAATTACATGGAACGGTCTACATCATTATTGTTCTTTTCTTCCTAGCCTCAATGAGATGCCTTCTTGTCTTGAAGCATCCATTTCTCATTCTACTACACCTCCACTTCAGACACATGTCTTTGTGCATGAAGTCTTGTCGAACGGTAATATGGGAAACATTGCTGCTACAATGCCTCTTGACATTTCTGTTAAACCAAGAATTGTCGAGAACATTCATATTGGGGTTTCCTCTTCTCCAGATGAGATCAAGATTTATAATAATCTTTTTAAAGAATTCCGAGATATTTTTGCTTGGTCATACAAGGAAATGCCTGGTATCGATCCAACCATAGTAGTGCATGAGATTCGACTTATCCTGGTGCTAAGCATGTTCGACAATGACTTTGCTCTGTGCCCTCGAAAGGCTGTTGCTATCAAAGCAGAAGTAGAGAAGCTTTTGAAAGTGGGTTTCATTTATCCTATTCCATTGACAGATTGGGTATCTAATATCGTCCCTGTTGCCAAAAAGCAGGGCACGATACATGTTTGTGTTGATTACCGCGATATCAATCGCACGTGTCCTAAGGACAATTATCCTACTCCTTTTATTGATGAAATCATCGACGAATGCGTTGGGAGTGATATTTTTTCATTCATGGATGGTTTTTCTAGCTATAACTAGATTAACATTTGACTCACTAATAAATATAAAATGAAATTTATATGTCCCTGGGGTACTTTCGCTTACAAAAATATTCCTTTCGGTTTGAAGAATGTTGGCTCTACCTTCCAACAAGCAATGTCTAATGCATTTCATGAGATTTGACACATTGTTCAACCATCTCTCAAGAACTTACCATCTCATTTGACTAAACATAATGACCATTTGATCACTTAAGAGCCATCTTTTTATGATGTCGAGATTGCAATATCTATCTTAATCCACACAAGTGTGTGTTTTTTGTCGATTCTGGCCAGTTCTTAGGTTTTATGGTGTCTCGTGAAGGTATCAGGATTGGAAGTTGAGGCCATAGTCAATTTACCCCCCCCCCCCCCACCACTTCATTACTGCAATTGAAGTGCCTATAGGTAAAAGCTAATTTTCTCCGTCGATTTGTCCCTAATTATGCCAAACATGCTAAAGGTTCTACTTGCTTACTTAATAAGGGGATCACTTTTATTTGGGATGAAGTTTCCAAGGAATCATTCGATACTTTGAAGATCCCACTGATTAGTGCTCCTTTACTGCATCCCTCTGATTATCTCTGCGATTACTTCCTGTATTTGGCTGCAACTAATGCCACTATTTCTATGGTGCTAGCTCAAGATGATGATGATAGAAACAAGCACATGGTTTATTATCTAAGCCAAAATATTCTTGATACTGAGTCTTGATATGCTCATGTCGAGAAGCTTGCCTTAGTGGTAGTGCATGCCATCGAAATATTTTGACACTATATCCTTTTATGGAATACCACCATGATTTATGATTGTAACCCCATCACATATCTACTGACTCGTCACTTACTACAGGGGAAATACTCTAAACGAATCATTATGTTGTAGGAGTTTTATTTGGAATTTGCTGCTGCCAAATCAAAGAAATTACTCGTCTTTGCTGAGTTGATCTCTTCTCATTTGTCTACAAGCACTCCAACTGATTTTATTGAGAATATACCCAACAAAACTTTGTTTTTGATTAACACTCTTGACCCATGGTATGGAGACATTATTTTTTATCTCCAAACTAGACTTTTCGATCTAAATTGTCCTGATTCGACCGATGCTGCATTCAGCATCAATCCCAACCCTATCGGATCATCAGTGATACATTGTATTAGGTCAATGTGGACTCTGTTCTTCACAAGTTATCTCACCCTTGAAGAGGCTGAGTGGGTATTAAATGCTTTCCACTCTGGTGTCTGTGGTGGTCATATGTCTGCATATGCCACTGCTCAGAAAATCCTTCGCACTAGTTATTTCTGGCCTTCTATCTTCAAGCACTGCATTCTAGATGTCCAAAAATGCCATGAATGTCAGATTTTCAACCACAAGCAGTGTGCCCCACCCTTAGCCCTACACCTAGTAATTACCATTGGCCCATTTTCCAAGTGGCACACTGATTTCATGACATGTAACCCTTTCTCGGTCGGGGGGCATGGTTATATCATTTTCGTCATCGACTATTTTACTGAATGGGCTGAGACAATGCCTACATACAATGTTCATGGTATTACTGTTGTTCGATTCCTTTTTAACCACGTCATATCATGTTTTAGTGTCCCTCAAGTTATTGTGACTGACCATGGATCACATTTTCATCAGCATATGATGGTAGAGCTAACTACTCAGTTGGGAATTCAACATGATAGCTCAACTCCTTATTATCCACAGGCCAATAGCCAGGTTGAAGTAGTTAACAAAGGGTTTATTACTATGCTTCAACGTACCATTGGGTAGCAAAGAAAGGATTGGAATTTAGTGATATTCTCAGCTCTTTGGGCTTATAAAACTTCTGCTAAGACGACCACTGGATTCACTCCATTCCAACTGATGTACGGTTTAGAGGAAACTCTTCCAATCGAAGGTGAAATCCCTTCACTTAATCTAGTTATCGAACTTCTTCTGAATACATCGCTTGAAGAGGAGCAGCTACTGTGCCTTGACAGACTTGATGAGACTCATCACATTGCTACGATGGTCATCAAAGCTAAAAAAAAAAAGGCGAGTCAAGGCTCATTTTGACAAAGCCATTTCTCCTCACACTTTTTCTAAAGGTGACTTGATTGTTCTTTAAGATCAAGCCAATGATAAATTGGGGGCCGACAAGTTTGAACCCATGTGGCATGGGCCCTACATCGTCAAGCATGTCTTACAGAAAGGTGCCTATGAGCTATGTGATTATGAGGGAAATGCATTGTCACAACCTCGTAATGGGTTGTACCTCAAGAAGTATTATGTGCGAAATTCGTGTAATAACTTTTGTACATTAGTATGTTAATTCGGTCCTATGCATCTTTTATTTTTGGTGTGTTTGTTTTCTTTCTAGACATGTGTTTTTCTGCTTACCCTGTGTTCCACTAGGTTTGCACATGCCGTCAGGTCATTAAGTTGGTTTTGTTGATGGTGCTTGTCATAACACATGAAACCTCTCTTACGCAAGATGGGTTCTCTATGACCCTAATGGTGAGCTGATTAGCTTACAAGGTATCTGCCTTGGTCGAACAACCAATAATATCGATGAATATAGTGCATTTATTGAACTCTTGTCAGAAGCAATTGGTCTTGGCATTAGGGATTTAGTTGTCAAGTTGAATTCGCAGCTCGTTATGTTACAATTAAACAATAATTACTTAGTGAGAAATCCACAAATATTGTGTAAGTATCTTCGCGTTAGATTGCTGGAAAGAAATTTTGATTACATTACATATCAACATATTCCACATTTTTAAATACATTAACCGATGCATTAGCAAATTTTGTTCTTGATAGACATTTGTGTCATTTATAAAACTAAATCACGTTATGAATACATAAGTAGAAATAAAACACACACACACACACACACACACACATATATATCACATTTGCATGAGTGTTTACATCATAATGTTAAAAAATAAAGTGTTCTGAGACACTTGGCTTTCAAAGCCTACAAAATGTGTAAAAGGTCTAGATAAACTATCAAACTGCATGGCGCTCATGATAGCACGAGAACACTCTGGTCACTCAGCCTAGCAGCTGACGCAGTCTCGCAGAAACTCCCATAGTGTGTCTCTGTCAACGCAGTCTCATAGAAACTCCCACAGTGTGTCTCTACCAATGCAGTGGAACATCATCGATAGTGGCATAATCTGGAACTCCTTGAGCTATTGCTTCTAGATTGTGCTCCATATCAGTTAAGGGGGCAACCACTTCTTCATAGTCTGCACCCACTATCGGATGGGCAACTCATCGTGCTATTGGTGACATGCTTGGTGGTCTCTCTGGTCCCACATCTACACATTTATCATAAGTTGAGTCTCAGTTTACATTTTTATAAAAAAACATAAAACTTGTAAAAATAAAAAAAGTAAGTTTGTACCTGCGTCGGTCCTCTATTCACCTGGTGGCAGAGATAGATCCAGATCCCACTTGAAATCTATGCCAGCATAAGCATAGTCATCTACCATGAGTAGTTGGCATTCTAGCCAAGAGAAGAACTATTGTGGATAATACATATGTTGACTTGTGCCTCCTCGAGGCATGAGGTGGCTCCATATCACGAGTCGCAGATCTCAGTGGGTAGGATCTGGTACCTATGCCCACTGATACAAGAATAGGGGCACTCACTCCAAAAAGAAGGTCACCGATATAGAACCAAACCCGGATTGATTCAGGTGTCCATGTTTCCCCTTGGTTAGTTGACGTTTCATGTTTGCCAAAAGGTCTCCACACTAGTTGAAGATGGTGG
Organism: Pinus tabuliformis; assembly: GCA_031772625.1. Classification (NCBI taxonomy): domain Eukaryota; kingdom Viridiplantae; phylum Streptophyta; class Pinopsida; order Pinales; family Pinaceae; genus Pinus; species Pinus tabuliformis. The sequence goes on along the minus strand of CM062815.1, from coordinate 997,729,883 downwards.
GGGTTAAGCATGCAATAACATATTGGAACTGGGATTTTGAAGCCTTAGTCAAGTATTGCATGCCGGATACATGTTCCATAGTGAACAGAATTGTTCTCATAACGAGGTTGTTGGTGATTGTCACAATATTCACCTTACCTCCGTTGGTTCTTTCGGCACCACGACAATACCTCTTGATTAAACCCTTGGTACTCTCACCTCCTTGGTGAGATCCAAAGAGTTGAAGTGCTTCCCCTCGTCGGGACAATCCCATGATGAAGTAGATATCCATCTCCTCCAGTTCTAGTTCCTAGCCTTTTATGACGAATATCTCTCAATCTACCTCCCAGATACTGATTAGATAGGGAAACAACTCAATCTTGGCACTTAACCCTATGGTGCTAAAGAATTTTAGCAGCCTGCAATCCCTCAGAGAGTTTATGCATGCAAGATTTTGAGCTACTTGATGATCTTTGGCCTCATGGCCTCTTTCTTTCCACTCCAAGGCCATATTCTCAACAAAAAAACAATTAAACACTTATTAGTGCCTTTTTCATGGATCAAAATCATCATTTTTTACTTAAAAGAGATTTATTTCTTTAAAAGCTGCCCTCAGTGCCGTCATACCTATTTTTACAAACAGTGTGATGGCATTGAGAGAGCTTTTAGGCTCAGGCATGACCATTGCATGTTCGATAACCATACCCAGGATGGTTGTCATCGCCATAAATTTTTAAAAAATAACCATTTAAAATGCATAAAAAATTAATAAAATTCAAGATTAGGGACAAGGATCTTGCCTGTTGTAGATGGTTCGTGAAACGATGCCCTAGATCTCTCGCAGTAGCCACTGGAAAATCAAGAGAATTAGGGCACAAAAAGCACTTTTAGAGCTCAGTTTGTTAAAATGGTAAAAAATGAAATTACTTTTACCTATTTATAAGTTTTGAATGTCATTTTTTCAACATTTGTCATAATATTTTAATATTGTCTCTCGATATGAGTTATGGGTGTGTTTCTTGTGTAGTTATAGGTGTCTTCTTTGTGAACAATGATCATTATTGACCAATTCTGGGAGTTTTATTTTATCTCTTTTTTCAGACTCATTAAATAAACAAAAAAGGAACCCCCTTGGAGTCATCTTTCAGCTCTTTTATGACTCTTCGAAAACTGAAAATATTGAAAAGTACTTGTCATTTTGAACTCGTTAAAGTAAATGAATCGTTGTCACCTCAATATATGTTTACCCCTTTTTCAGGCTGAGATTGACTATTTACAAAAAAGGTACACCTTGGTCGGCATTGTCAAGGGGTTCCCTCAGATATTTTTTTCTACCTTTCCAGGTTGGAGGGAAAAATTATGAAAAGGGACATGATGGAGTTTTCTTTTCAAACTCTCTAAACATGAAAAATGTACCAAGTTATTCTTACGTCGAACTTGTTAAAAATTTACGATGAAAGACTTGTCACCATGATGAGATTGAGCTTCTCCTTCCTAGGGCTCGTAAAACTTACTAGGATGGATTTGTTCATAGAATGAACTTACATGACAAGCATATGATATCCCCTTCAAGCTTGTGATAAAAATAATTAGGGTACTTGCTAGAGAAAGTGGAGAAAAAATGAAGATCAGACATCCTTTGTATAGGCAGGATGTCACTCTTGAACATGACACTCTTTTGCTCTTGTGTCAAGTTTGAGATATCCTCACTTAGTCACTTGTCATCCTGGGTTTGGGTGATCCATTTTCCCTCTCATTTGACTATTCCATACTATCATCATGACCTTTAGTCCTATGTTGAGTCAGATGCTACCACACTCAAGAGTTGTGTCGCTAATATGTTCAAGAGAAGTCCAATCTGTAATTATTTACCTATACATTCTTTGAGTCATTATTGTAGTCCTGAATATTATTCCATTTTATTCCTTGTTTCATGTCAATGATGGGGGATTCATCATTTCCCTCCTTTGACGGGTCACTTCCTGTTGACTTCAGCTCATTATCCAGGAAGATGACTTAGGAATTCCCTTTTGGTACCTTAGAGCTGGCATGCCCTAATGGCCAGTTCTTCGCATCTGATGATAGGTATTCATTAATGGATTTTGATTGGGTGATTACTTGAGTGTTTGACGTTAGCTTTACTATCACATTCACTGATTGTACTATTGTAGCTTGAGAGCCATTGTCATTATTGGTGGTTTCTCTCGTACCTGTTAACAGTCCACATCAGTGGCCGGTAATCAAGTGGTGTTCTGGCATGTTTGACCTCAACATGTTTATTCGCATGTTAGGATTCATACATTGATCATGTTAGAATGGAGTGCAAGACCCTGACTCTTGTCTGTTATGACTCAGGTTGCATGGAGTTATATGTCATTCATGATTGTACACATGTTTCTACTATATAGATGGTTGTGACCTTATCGTGAGACTTTATATTTATGATGATCCTTGTTATTTGGATGGTTGTGCCCATACCGTGGATCTTTTCATATAGTCTTCATCATCCGGATGGCTGCATCTGTGTCATGGATTCATGTCATGATCTCATATATGTATATGTATATGCATCCTTGATTTGGAAGTATCCTAATAGTGCTTGTCCGTGTCCTTGTCGAAAGCTCGTAAAGCTTCTCAGCCATCACTCCTCGCTATGCCTTCATGCTTTATGGGGCATTTGTTACACAGTATTTTGTCATGCCTCCTGAACTTCCCCCTCACATACCCTGAAGTGCCCGAAAGATGATAATTATATAGTATACTCATCCATGTATACAGTTCATATCCCTCCTTTAACTTTTCTTGGGAAATATTTGGAGCTTTCTGTGAAGAAATAGCTCTTAAAACCCTAAAATGAGGGTCATCACTCTTATGAATCTCAAAACTGCGATGATCGCCTATTGCACTGTGTTAAGATAATGATGGCATCACTCTATTTCATTTCATACATGTGATGGTCTCAAAAAGGAATTTTTCTGAAAGGGGATGAGAAGCTTCATGATCTAGAAGCTTCCAGAGCGGCGAGCTCGAGGTGGTTTCACATAGATGAGGTCGATCCTCCTAATTTTACGTCTTGGTCTCATCCCTATGAGCCACCTCCTTGAGATTTGGGCCTATTTGTATCTTTGGAGAAGTCCTAACTCCCTCTCCTAGCCTATAAATTCCTCCTCTCCCATTCCCAAATGGTTGGTCTATGTCCATTTGCACCCCTATGTTGAGCTTGTGCTTAGAGGTTATTCATTAGACTTGGACAAGGAGTGTTTGGAGAGTTTCTTGTCTTGGACTTGGACTACCACTCAATGATATCCTTTCAACATCAAGGCTATGCTTGTAATCTTACCTTTATTCTTTAAATAATATACAACTGCTGGTTCAACTTCCCAAAATATATATGTTCATGTACATATTAGCTTGGAATTCCTTGATCAACTAAATAGGTTATTATTCGATTTGCTATTGATTTTGGTATACTTTGTTGTCTCTTGATCACTTGTGTAGGTAGATAAGTGCTAAAAGAAGCAGGAACAAGTCCATGACACAAGCGGTTCAAGGATTTCAACAAAGGAAATTGGAATAACATTAGAGCAAGGTAGGTCATCTCTCTCATTCTACTTTTCAATTATAATCTAGGAATATGTCTAGTTGATTGTCACTTCAGTTGCTAGACCCACTCATTGGGCTAGAGGGATCATCTCTATCCACAGAGAGGATTATCCTTGTCAACACTTTTGGTATAGGTTCATGGTTGTTTCTTTTGTCATATTGTAGCCATATGTTACTAAAGTTTCCTCTTGTTGTGTGAAGTGACAATTTCTTTCCCTTGAATGTTTTCAAGAATGTGTTCCAAAGACTATCAGTGCAATATGATGAAATGTCATGTGAGAACATTTTTTTCCAGATTTATCAAAGTTATCGCCATTTTTTGGAACATTTGTGTTTGATAGAAACAATAAGATCATGGAGTTATGATGGTAAGTGTAAGCAAGAGCCATGGAGATTACATAATGTGCATGCCATTTTTCGTGTGTGGCCCTGGTTCTATGTTATTTTCAATGAGGATTCAAAAGAGTTTGAAACATTTTGTTGGAGTGTGCTTCTTTCATACAAGTCATTTCGTGACATTTCTTAAGATATAGGAATTTCAAGTGAAACTATCATTGATAATTGGAGGTGTCTAAGATATTGTGTGTGGCATGTCGATCAAGGCCCTTTTCTAGATGAGAATAATGAAGATAATGTTGAGCCACTTGTTCATGAAGATAATGTTGATTGAGATTTTGAAGAGTGGAAGGTTCTGCCAAGGATTATTTCTATAAATAGTGTAACCATTTCCGATCTTGATAATCTTGGTGGAAGGGATTACAATATTCATTATAATTAGCAAGAAAGAATAAGGCCAAATGAAATTTTGGAACAAGCTATTATTTTTATAAAATATGCCTATGCTACATCACTACAAGAAAAAAGGTTATTGGTGAGGGTCATGCCTATGACAGACCTTTAAGGTCCATCAAAAATGTTGCATATGGTGATAGTCCTTAAAAAAAGGTTGTTGTAAGTGTATATAGTGATGGTCCTTTAAGGTTTTTCACCAAATCCATTTTCAATGACACTTTTGGTGAGGGTTGTTATAGGCCCATCACTAATTCTCTCTTTGGTGACACTTTTGGTGAGGGTTGTTAAAGGACCATCACTAATTCTCTCTTTGGTGCCACTTCTAGTGACGATGTTTTATTGACCCTCACCAACGCTCGTTTTGGTTACTTTTGGTGACGATCAAAAAATGTTTGTCATAATGGATCATTCCAATGAGTTTTTTATGACACTATGTACCTATTACTATATTTTTCGTCAAAAGATAACTATTTAAGACCACTGTTTTGGAGTCCTTTTCATTATGCGTCCAAGGTCATAGTGGTTATAGTCAATCAGTGTGTTAAGAAGTAATTAGTGCATATCATTTCCCTCAAGTCATAAGAATACAGTTTTCCTATGAGTCAACACATGATTCATCTCTATTAGGTTTATTATCTAGCAAATTTCCTTTAGATAAAGTTCCACTAGTGTGTGTAGGAACTATATTATTTAATAGATAATAAACCTTTGTCAATTCTATTAATGAGAGAGATCTAGCACTCCTCAACACTCACAAAACACCTTAACATGCTTTGGAACAATACACTAACATTCCTTGGCACATTGCATGTCTTGGAACATATTTGTACCGGGAACATCTTTCCATGAGTAGGACTCCCAAGCACATGTCAGCATGCCCTAGCATAGCATAACACTCCCTTAGCATGTGTTGGCATGTCGTGTAGTCCCTAGCATGCCCTAGAAAGCCTTGGCATAATATTGCATTGACAAACATTAGTACTTGGAAAACATTGGCACTTGGCATGTATTGAAACATATTATTAGTGTGCCTAACATGCCCCTTTTTGAAAAGATAAAATCTCTACTTATTAAACCTCTTATGTTTTCAATTCCTTACATTTTAGCTTGGTTATTCCTTTTGTTGCCTTGAAAACCTTGACGCATATTTGCATAGTCTAGCACCCTACACATCCTAGCATGTCTTAGCACCTGACATGACTTGGCACTATTTGGCACATGTTAGCACATCCCAAAACCACCTAGCACACTCTAGCACTTCTTGACATGACCTGATATTCCCTGGCATGCCTTGCTCGTGCTTAGCATACCTTGTCACTCCCTCCATGGCATGATAACTAGCACTCATTAACAATCCCTGACACACCCTCATATTCATTCACTTCCATGAATTTTGACCTAGTGCTCCCATGTGTTGTCCTAGTAATCCCTAATGCTCCTCAGCATGCATTGGAACTCTCTAACATGCCTTATCACTCTTCAACATGCTCTTCCACTTCATAGCATGCATCACACTCCCTGAAACACATTGGCACTTGGCACTTGGAAAGTCTTCACATGTTTGGGATGCATTGAGATGACTTGGTATGATTTGGCATGGTTTAATCTTAAAGTTATTTGAGATCAATTATTGGAAAGTAGATGAGAAGAAACAAAGTAATATTTGTCCCTTAGAATGCATTGACACTTGGCACTTGGCACCTATTGGCACCTAGTGTTGGTGTGCCTAGCATGCCCCTCATGGAAAAGGTAAATTGATGACTTATTAACCCTATTATGTGTTCATGTCCTTGTAGTTTAACTTGTTCCTCCCTTTTGTTGTCTTGACTATCCCTGGCATGCATAATTGTTGCACCCTTGCACATCTTGGCATGCCTTAGCACTTGGCGCATATTAGCTTGTTTGACATGCCTTCGTACTATTTGGCACATGTTAGCATGCCCTAGCATGCCCTAGCATTCCATAACACACCTTGGCAGTCATGCCCTCACAGATACAATTACAATTTTCTACGACTTGGGAACCTTACATTCACTAGAACAGCTTGGCATTCCCTAGTTGTCATGCCCTCAAAAATAAACTTACTTTTTTGTGACTTGGGAACCCAACCAATTCATTAGCAAAATAGTATTGTGCCCAAACCAAAGACTCCCTTTCTCCGAAATTGCTTTGTCCATGCCTTATCATAATCATAGGCTTGCCTCCTACAATTCCTATTCTGAACTTCTCCTAAAAAACTTCATCCTTGGGACACCTAGAATTCAATGACACTCCTTGACACACACTCTTATTTGTTCATTTCCAAGAATTTTGACCTAGTTCTCCCTCATGTTCCACTAACACTCCCTAACAGTCCTCAGCATCCATTCACACTGTCTACCATGTGTTAGCACGCCCTTCCATTCGTTGGCATGCCCTGTCACTCTCTCCTATAATGACTTAGCACAACCTAGCATACCATGTCACTCTCTCCTTAGCACACTTGGAACTCACTAACACTCCCTATCACACACTCTTATTCATTAATTTCTATGCATTTTTATCTAGTTCTCCCTTATGTTTCCTTAGAACTCCCTAACACTCCTTAGTACGCATTGGCACACCTTGATGCTTCGCACATCTTGGTATTCTTCCCTATCACTCTAGCATGCATTAGCGCTACATAGCATACATTTTCACTCCCTCCTTAGCACACCCAAAACTCACTGACACTTCATTTCCATGCATTTGAAACTAGTGTTGACTTGTGTTTGCTTAGCACTTGGCCCTAACGTTCCCTAGCATGCAGTCGCGCCACACACTGGCACCTAGCACATCTTGGAATGCCTTAGGAGTTGGCTTGTCTTAGCATGCCTAACATGCCTTGGAATTATCTAGCATGTGTTAGTACTTCCTGGCATTCCCTGGCACACCTTAACACTACCTAATTGTAATGCCATCATAGATAGCTTTACTATTTTTGCAACTTGGGAACCCGACCAAGTCATTAACAAAAGAATGTTGTGCCCAACCCAAAGTCTCCCTTTGTCTTAAACAATATGACCAACCCATTCTAATTATAACCATAGGATTTCGTCCTACAATTCCTATTATGACCTTCTCCTAACACACTTTGTCCTTGAGACACCTGGAATTCATTGACACTCCTTGGCACACACACTTATTTGTTCATTTCCATGTATTTTGACCTAGTTCTCCCTTGTGATGCCCTAACACTTCCTAACATTCCTCAACATGTGTTAGCATGCCTTTTTATTCCTTAGCATGCCCTGACACTCCTTAGGTATAATGCCCTCACAACTACCGTTACTTTTTTTTCTTAACAAATAGTATCGGGGATCCCCATGGTGACACACTCAGTCTAATGTAACCCTTATCTAAAAACTCCTGTAGCTGCATTTTAAATTCTATCAGTTCTGGGGTACTCATTTGGTACGAGGCCCTAGATACAGGTGTATCACCTAGAATTAAGTCAATGGAGAAATATATGTCTCTTCAAGGGGGTAAATTGGGAATTTCTTCAAGAAACACATCCCATAATTCTCTTTTTATAGATAATTGGTATACCCTTTCAATTTGTGTTTATTGTTAATCTTTTTCCACATGACTCATATCAACTAGACATCCTTTCCTTGTTATTATTTTCAACTGTAATGCATTTACTTGTGTGACAAAGACTGGTTTTCATTTTCCTCTTATCAAGAATGACTTCCCCTATGAGTTAATGCACCTTATAGTCTTTTCTAAACAATTTGTAATAGATTTTTATTGTTCCAACTCATCCATACCAATTATTAGGTCATACCAACCTAAGATAAGGATGTTTAATTTGATTTCTGTAGAATATCCATTTAGATCCACTATATGCTATTTTAACACATGGGCCATTTTCTGTTTCGTGCCACTGGCTAGCTATACTAGCCAAGGACTTTGAATTTTTTGTAATTTTAACTTACACTTTTCCACAATCTGAGGACTAATATATCTTAAACTAGCCCTAGGGTCTATTAAAACATACACAAGTTGGTTTTGAATAATACCTTCAATGTTAATCATTGTAGATTGATGTTTTTCCTGTCGGTCCTCTAATGCTACACTAATCCTCAAAATGTTTCTAGCCACATCGTTCAATGTAGATGCCTCATGTACCACTTGAACATTCTGAATCGATCTTGGGATGTGGGGGAAATACCACAATATATGTGGTTCGCCACAACCCCAAGATTTCAGTGGTTCTCTTTATTTACCTCCTGTTCCTTTTTTTTTTCCCAACTACATAGTTTTTTACCCCGTGTAAGATTGTGTTGGTTAACCTTGATCCCCTTTGTTAAATTTATTCTACTGGTGATCTGTCCCAAATTTTTTCAAATAAGCAGGCTTCTGTCATCTCACATTCATCCCCATTTTATTTGTATCCTTGTTATATGATGGTCTAGAACCTTCATTCCTATTTCTGAACTTCTAGTAGCAAAAGTCTGACATTCTTGACTGCTTCATCCATAGTTGTTGGATTATCAACTTCAATTCTTTCCTTATACACCCCTGGTAAATAGCTCAAAAATATATGCACCTTGGATTTTTATTATCTAATGTAGGTAACATACTGCAGTAAGTTGGTGAATTTGGTCACAAATTCATACATGGTAAGTTGCCCCAACCTCAGCTCATGGAATTCTTTTGCCCAGTCGTAATGACACCTCTCGCTCAAATAGCACGATTTCAATTTCTGTTGAAAGTATTCCCATGAAATTTTTTTCTCATCCAACAAGTGTATAATTTTCGTCTTCTCCCACCATAGGGTGGAATTTCCCTATAGATGATAAATAATCAATCTTTCTTTCAAGTTTCTTTCATATTCATACACTTGAAAATACTTGACCATATTCAAAAGCCAAGCTTTCACATCCTCCTCCCTCTCCTCGTTAAAGGTAGGAGGTTTTATCTTCTGGAATTCTCTTTGTAATTCACTCTTTCTCTTATCCTTATGGGATTTAGAATATATTTTATCAGATTCTTCATCACTTTTATATTTTTCTGGTATCATCCCTGCCTATTTCCGTTTTGATGCTTTGTGTTCTACACTCTTGTGATTAGATTTCTGCGTCCATTCTCTAATCATCTTTTCCTATTATTCACTAGCTTTTATTAGTCGGTCATTACTACTTCAGAGATGTGCTAATTCCTGTTGCAAATTCCTCATTATATCCACAAACTAAGCAGGCATTGGGGTACAAACTTTCCCTAGTTCCACATATAAATCATCCCCTCCGGTAATAGCTGGGGGTGACTCCTCCATCTTTCATTATGGTCTTCTTCCTATCAAAACAACCCAACTAATATCAGAAAATTCTCAATTAATACTAATCCTGTGCAAACACTAACTAGTAACGGGGCCTCTATTTAAACCCAATGTACAAATCTGAACTCTGACACCATTGTCCGTGAACCTACATACATAAATAGATATTTTTTTTTTCTTTACTACAAGGGTGATAAAAGTGACTTGATACCTTTTATTAATTGCTTACATGAAGTTTCCCCATGTCCTCTTTTAACATCGAGATGGGTCCCCAATCAATGGTTTAATTATTGATAGCCTAAATATTTATGTTACCTCCCACATTTCTCACTCATTGTTATGGTGATTTAACTTATACGATGGCTCAACGGACTAGGTCTTAATGCCATAATTGATGACCACTTACTACCTCTCGAGCATCAGTACCCACCGGGTCCTATCTAGACACTGTTTCATGTGACATGTTCACCCACACCCTCACCTCCTGTATCAATGCGATCCACACACCATATTACCCATGTCACTACACTTAGCCACATGGATGTTTTCCTCTCTAGGGAAATGGGACTTCAATTGTTCTAATTCAATTTACTAGATCTATGGTAATCCTCATCTCACTCAAACCCTAACCAAACCCCACGCTGGTTATGCCCACATTATGTTATGCACTCTTCCGCTAGAGTATGGAAGCTTTCTCTTGATGGTTTATGCCATACCACTGGTTTTTGTGCACTAAACACCAACAATGTCTCCCCATCCTTTGTCTACCATGGTTTCCCATGTCCACAACAACATTTATGGACCCTCCTGGCATTTCTCTTTGATGAAATGGATGATTTAACAAGTTTTCCAATGAGTCATGTCGCTTCCTACTAGGGTGAATCCTACAACAAGCAACAACACAACACAACAAGTTCCTCCTATCTAGTTCAGGTAACCCTTTCTTAGAATGTCAAACTTTCTTCTTTTTTTATTTGTATTCATGTGTATATATCATCCCTACAAGGTCGAATTTGTTATGAATATGTAGGGATCTAGGCACGTTTCTGTTGAAGGCACAAGAAGGCGCTTCAATATTTATTTCGGTGGCTACAGGCCTCGCTCTAGAACCCATGGTATGTGTCTTTTTGGGCAACAAGGGGCCTTTAGTAGTGATTCTCTACACCAGTACCCAAATTTCTTCCCTCATTAACCCTTTTTCTAATGATATGGAATGCCCAAATTCCTTCACTTACAACACACCTCTGTCATGCTCTTTAGTGCAGGTATGGTGAGTCTTTCCATGACTTTATTTATAGAGTTAGGAGGTATTGTCTAATGATTCTTATCAAAGACTGTTGGGTTGTGTTATATTCTTCCCACGACTAACCCACGTAGTGGACCGGGGGGTTAGAGGGGGGGCAGAGCCCCCCCTTCGTTGCGCCGATTGCGCAGTGGGAGGCGGCGACAGCCCCCCCTATCTAGGGAGTTTGAGGGGGGCAGGTAGCCCCCCTCTACGGGGTCTGGGGAAGCGCCCCGGGAATTTTTTTTTGGATCCTATATTAGGTTGGGTGAACCTACCTATGGTTTTTTGTCCATGGTTTTGGACGCGATGGTTTACGGTCCATGGTATTGGATGCTTCGGCATGTATAAATATGTATTGTAACATTGAAACGAATATAATGAAAAATCAAGCTGGTAGTCCCGGTTTTGGGATCCAGGGGAAAATCTCTGTGTATATGTGTTTTATGTGTTATGCTCTTGCATTATTTATTTTTCTATGATTTAGAATTCGTATGCAGGTAATTTCTATACGGGGTTAAAAGCTACATTTGGTATCAGAGTTGTTCTAGCTTCAAGGGGACGCCTTTGTTGCTGAGGGGTTTCGCTCGAGCTTGTGGTAGACCCCTGTTCAGTGGGAGATCTGTGAGATCAATTCTGGTGGTGAAAGAAGATGGCGAGCAGTGGAAAGATAGAGATCAAGAAGTTCAATGGTTAGAGTTTTGAGTTGTGGAAACTCAATATGGAGGATCTGTTGGTGGATAAAGATCAGTGGATCGCGGTAGATCTAGGTGCTAAACCAACGAGAGTGACTGATGAAGAATGGAAGAAGTTGGATCGGAAGGCAAAGAGCACAATACAATTGTGTGTCTCAGATTCAGTATTTCTGAATGTATCCGGGGAAGCTACAATGAAGGCTTTGTGGGACAAGTTAGGGACTTTGTACCAATCTAAGTCTCTGGTGAATAAACTATTCCTACGGAAAAAGTTGTATAACCTGAGGATGAAAGATGGAGACTCAGTGAAAGAGCATCTGAACGCATTTAATACTGTGGTAAGTCAGTTAGCGTTTGTTGATATTAAAATTTCAGATGAAGATAAGTGCATCAGTTTGTTATGTTCTCTACCAGATTCGTGGGATAGTTTGGTTATTGCAATAGGTAGCAATGCAACTGTTTTACAATTTGATGAAATAGTCTCAGCCTTTCTGATGGAGGAGATGAGACGGAAAAATACGGAGAGCCAGAATGGTGATGCCTTGTCTGTACGAGGACGGTCCCAGAATAGAAACAAAAATAAGTCATCGAGTGGGAGATCTAAATCTAGAGTGAGATCTAAATCTTCAGGAAAACTTGTAAAGGTGGTGTGCTGGAAATGCGGAAAGGAAGGGCACTTCAAAAGGGACTGTAAATCTAAATCTCCTGATAAAGGAAAGGGATCTGATGATGCTCCTTCTGCAGAGGCGAAAACCACCTCAGATGAAGGTGGGGATGTGTACTTGGCTTCTTCAAGTACACATGTAGATCATGAGGCATGGTTGATTGACTCAGGTGCATCCTTTCACTTCACTCCCCATAGAGAGTAGTTCTGCGAGTTTGAGAAATACGATGGTGGTGATGTCTTCTTAGGAGATGATAGGAAGGCTAGAATCATTGGTCGTGGAAAGGTAAAGTTGAAGTTGCAAGGTGGAAGGGTTAGAACACTTCTGGGTGTTCTACATATTCCTGCATTGGCCAGAAATCTGATTTCTGTAAGCAAGTTGGATGACGCAGGTGTAAAAACAATGTTCGAGAAGGATACCTGCAAGATGGTTCAGGGAGCACTGGTATTGATGTGGGAAGTTCGGACTGGAACACTGTACAAGCTGCAAGGTAGCACTGTTGTTGATGGGTACAACAGTTCTGTGGTTCCTAAAAGTGGATCTGAAAATCTAGTGGTCTCTAGAGAGAAGACCATGCTGTGGCATCAAAGGCTTAGAAATATTGGAGAGAAGGGCCTTCGAATACTTCATGGTAAAGGGATGGTAGAAGGTATGAGTAATAGCTCTCTGGATTTTGATTTCTGTGAAAATTGTGTATATGGGAGGTAAAATCGAGTGAGTTTCTCCTTTGGTGCTAAGAGGGCGAAACAGATATTAGAGCTTATGCACAGTGATGTGTTTGGACCTGTGAAATTTCCATCACTGGGTAAGTCTGTGTACTATGTATCATTTATAGATGAATTATCAAGGAATACATGGATATATTTCCATAAGAATAAATCTGAAGTCTTTGACAAGTTTAAAGAATTTAAGGCTCTGGTAGAAAATCAGACAAAGAAGAAGATAAAGGTGCTGAGGATAGATAATGGTGGAGAGTTTTACAGCAAGGAATTTGAAGAATTCTGTAAGAAGTGTGGTATAGCACGGCAGAAGACTAATCCTTATACACCTCAGCAAAATCGAGTCGCAGAAAGAATGAACAAGACGTTGATGGAAAGGGCAAGAAGCATGCTCAGTGGTGCCAGGTTAGGACAGGAATTCTGGGCCAAGGCAGTGGATACTGTATGTTACTTGGTCAACAGGTCACCTTCATCATCGTTGGAGAATAAGACTCCACAAGAAGTATGGACTGGTAAGAAACCCTCTATTTCACATCTGAGGGTATTTGGATGTGATGCATATGTACATGTTCCAAAGGAGAAACGAACCAAGTTGGATAGTAAATCTGAAAAGTGCATCTTTATTGGGTATACGGATGGTTTAAAGGGTTATAAGCTTTGCAACCCAGTCACACGGAAGGTTGTGTACAGCCGATATGTGGTGTTCAGAGAGGTGAAAGATGTTATTAAACATGACGCCCAACCAAAGGAACCTGAGAAGATAGAGTTTGAGCTAAAGGAGGAAGAATCAGAATCTACAACAGAGGAGGAATCCGAAGATGAAGAGCCACAAACTCTGGCTCTGAGAAGATCAATTCAAGAAAGAAGGTAGCCAGAAAGGTATAGTCCATCTACTTTCTGTTCAAATTTTTCTTTGTCTGTTACTGATGATGATCCCATAACTGTGAAGGAAGCAGTGGATTCAGAGGGGTGAAAACTCTAGAAAGAGGCCATGATTGATGAAATGGCATCTTTGCACAAAAATGAGGCTTGGGATCTGATGGAGTTGCCAGCTGGAAGGAAACCCATTGGCAGCAAATGGGTGTTTAAAAAGAAGACAAATGCAGAAGGGAAGGTGGAGAAATACAAAGCTCGGTTGGTAGCAAAAGGATATTCCCAAGTGCCGCGAATTGATTTTGGTGATATTTTTTCTCCTGTTGCCAAGGTAACTTCTATTAGATTACTTTTATCTGTTGTTGCTGCTTTTGATTTTGAGGTAGAACAAATGGATGTGAAGACAACATTTCTTCACGGGGATTTGGAAGACGAAATCTACATGAAGCAACCTGAAGGCTTTGCAGTGAAGGGTAAGAAAGAACTGGTATGCAAGTTAGAGAAGTCTCTGTATGGGTTAAAACAGTCACCAAGGATGTGGTATCAAAAATTTGATACATTTATATGAGGACTTGGCTTCACCAGAAGCAAAGTAGATTACTGTGTGTATTTTAAATTAATTGGTGACCGTGTTATTTATCTGGTCTTGTATGTGGATGATATGTTGTTGGTTGGAAATGACAAAGAAATTATCCAGGATTTGAAGACCCAATTGTCCTCCAAATTCGACATGAAAGATCTTGGTGCTGCAAACTATATTTTGGGCATGGAAATTAAAAGAGATCGGGCAAAGAGGAAGCTGTGGTTAAACCAGAGGAAGTATGTCGAGACAATACTGCAGAGGTTTAATATGCAGGATAGTAAACCGGTGAAGGTTACTATTCCTATAGGTGTGAGGTTATCTGCTGAACAATGTCCCAAGACACAAGAAGAGGAAGAGGACATGTCCTGTGTTCCATATGCAAGTGCAGTCGGTAGCCTAATGTATGAAATGGTCTGTACTAGACCAGACATTACACATGCAGTGCGAGTATTGAGCAGGTTTATGTCAAAACTAGGGAGGTAGCACTAGACAACAGTGAACCGGGTTTTCAGGTATTTGCATGGCACTAGTGATTACGGTTTGTGCTACCAAGGAAGACCAGGATTGGACAAAGTGTTGGATATTCGTGGCTTTGTTGATGCAGACTGGGCTAGAGATCTGGATCAGAGAAGATCTACAAGTGGTTATGTGTTTAACCTATTTGGAGGTGCAGTCAGTTAGATGAGTAAGAAACAATCTGTAGTGGCACTATCAACTAGAGAGGTAGAATACATGGCAGCCATTCATGCAAGCAAGGAAGCAGTTTGGTTGCAGAGATTGTGTTCAAGTATGGGGTTAGTACAGGGAGCTATAAGAATAGACTGTGACAGCCAAAGTACAATTTTCTTGGCAAAGAACCCTGCTTATCATTCAAAGACAAAGCACATTGATGTTCAGTATCACTTTATGAGGGATATGATAGAAGACAAAAATGTGTTGCTGGTAAAGGTGGACACTTTGAAGAATACTGCAGATGCATTGACAAAATCTGTGAGCTCTGAGAAGCTCTCTTGATGTAGAGAAATAATGGGCATTTTAGGGTTGGAAAAATGACTAAGCTCTCTTGTGGCCCCCTGTGGAAAGAAAACAACAAATGGGAGATTTTTGGGTTGTGTTATATTCTTTCCACGACTAACCCACGTAGTGGAGCAGGGGGTTAGAGGGGGCGGAGCCCCCCCTTCATTGGGCCGATTGTGCAATGGGGGGGGGGGGGGGTGGCAGCCCCCCCTGTCTAGGGGGTTTGAGGGGGATGGGTAGCCCCCCTCTAGGGGGTTCGGTGCAGCGCCCCGGGAAATTTTTCTTTTTGGACCCTATATTAGGTTGGGCGAACCTACCTATGGTTTTCGGTCCATGGTATTGGAAGCTTCGACATGTATAAATATTTATTGTAACATTGAAAGGAATATAATGAAAAATCAAGCTGGTAGTCTCGGTTTTGGGATCCAGGGGAAAATCTCTGTGCATATGTGCTTTATGTGTTATGCTCTCGCTTTGTTTATTTTTCTGTGATTTACAATTAGTATGCAGGTAATTTCTGTACGGGGTTAAAACCTACAAAGACTAGTTTTTTCTAATTTATTCCTCTATCTTTGGAATTGGAAAGGTACAAGTACCTATCAACCTCCTATCCCTCTTGTCTGCTTCTTGTCTCCGCTACTTGTGTGCTAAACTCAGACTAGGATTCTTCTAGGTTCATTTTGTGGATCAAACCCCTTTCCTCTCGGTGCCTCGCTCGAATAGTAGGGTCAGAAAAAGGATGTTATTATGCTTGATCAAGCCATTCGAGTTTGAATGGTTTTATTTTTCTTTGTTGTTGATACAATAATTTTCACAATGTGTTACTGGGTTCTTAAGGGGATACAATCCCGTCCCTATCCATTTTTTACTTGGCCTCCAAGACTTGAGACTCACTTTATGTTCACGTGTCTTCTAATTTAATAGGTATCCATTAAAGGAGCTACAATTCTACTGGTCTAGGTGTATCCTGACAAGGGTTTGCTTTTGTTCCCTTGAAACATGGTTATGCAACATACTAATTAATTTATGAAGTTTTATTCATACGCTCTAGAGGACGTAGTTATATTTGTTCCGATATCGCTACTGTTTAGAATACCTAACTCACAATCTACTTGTGACTCTGCTACTGTATTTGACTTTCTATTCTCTATGCTAATACAATCCTCTGTAAATTGATTGGGGTTCTTCCTTCTCATTGCTAGTTGGAGTCCTTTTATATCAACGCAATTGATAATTTATCATGTTTAATGTTAATGAGATGATCGTTGTATTTAAGGAAAACTTTGGTAGAATTCGGTTTGCTTATTACAATATTTCAAAAATGTATATGTTGGGCTCATGATGAATGATTTCCACAAGTTGTCTTGCAGAACCATGTTAGTCCCAAATAATTTTTTTATCACCATTTTCTTTTTGCACTTCTTTACTCAAGGCCTATCACACATCTTGCCTCTGTTCCTCTTTTCTTCTCTATCATAGCTTCAGGTAAATTGGTTTTCAAAATGCTAGGCAACTCCGCGATTATCATGGACAATTTACACTCTTGTCATATGCCCTTCTAGATGTTAAATAGTTTATATTTCCCCTAATTGTGAATTTCGTACAGTCATATCTAATTTGGTTATGCTACTTCTTGAGCTAGAATGATTAAATAAATTGCTAATTCTGTGTTTAGAGAAACGTCATTTATTTCTTCCTTTCTTAAAGATTTATTGTGTATAATTTACCTCTTTCTATTAACTGTACATGTGCAATGTGTTGCGTAACTTAATAGCACCATTATCTACCCAATCTCATAGGATCTATGTGTAATATCATAATATATTATAAAGGATATATTCTCGTAACTCGATTGAGTCCACAGTTTCGCAAATAAAACTACATGCATGGTGCTTTGATTACATCTTATAGCTCGAATTAATGACTCGGTTCCTAGATACAGTTTTGGTATGGCTTCCTAGGCTACTTGGCATGTAGATTATCCTATTTCCATTCCTTGAAGCTACATTTGAGAAGCAACATGAAGGATTTTTCTTGCGTTCACGTGCAAAACGATTCTCCGATTCACTTTGCTATTCCTTCCTTCCATGCTTTGATGCAATGAAATTTAACTAGTCTACTCATCCCAGAATTCTAATAAGCTCACCAGAAGGCTTGATTTGGTAGTCATGATTTCAACATTAACGTTATGTTATGTGAAAACTCTGCATTATCACTATTTCTAACTTGTTAGCTAATTTACTACAGATATATAATTTACATTTGCAAAAACCAACCAAGTATATAAAGAGTGCATCCACACAATACCCATCTTTCACCTACATATGAATACATGCAACCAGGTATATATATATTCCGATACAAAAATTAATGTCCTCTTTATGTCTAGAGTACAAGTCATACGTAGAGAAATATTTGAGTAATTGGAGTACATACCAAGAGGACTTTTCCTTATAGAAACTTTTCATATTTCTTCTTCAGAACTTAAACTTTTACATCTACTGTCACAAAAATAATTTAATATGCAATGATATTTCCATTACTATAATCATATCATTCAGTTGTGAAAAATAAATATAACTAATTAAGATGCAATGATACTCCATTTAATTTAAACTTACCAATCAGTTATGCTAATTAATGTTAGCAGTAACCTCAAACCAATAGTTTAGTATGAGGAATGAAATTGGAAAGAACGATTTGCCTACCAACCATGAACTACCTCCTCTGCTTCTCGCCCGTGATGAGATCTTTCTTTTTCCCCCATAATCAACTAGCTCTTTTGTTCTAGTAAAGGAATTTTTATGCCTCACTTTCCCTAGCAGACTTTCTATAATGACGTCCTGTTTTTTCTGGGTTCTACCAATCCCCATAGCCTAGGATTTTCCTATTTTTTTTTTTTTTTTTTTAATTTTTTAATTTTTAATTTTTTTAATTTTAAATTTTTTAATTTTTATTTTATTTTATTTTTTATTTTTTATTTTATTTTTATTTTAATTTTTTATAATTTTTTTTATTGAAAAAGATTCTTTTACTTCCTTTAAAACCCATATTTTCCACTATGGTGCGTATTCACCCATTCTAGTGTTGTTTCCCCTGCACTAGTTGATTTTCTTAGACTTTTCTCTCCTTATCTAATCAATCACATAATTTCGCTCCAAGGATTTTTTGGAGTGATTTGGGAAAGTTTTTTTTTTCTCCATCCAATCCATCCACCCTAGATCATGGATTGGAATAAAGGATCTCATTTGTTCATTTTTTCTTTTCCAAGTTAGTTCTTCAAATGATATATTTATTTATTTATAAACAATTAATTACATGATCATAGTTTTTCTGAGAAGGTAAATGTTGGGTCCCTATAATACTAGTGATTAGCCCATTACTATTGTAGTTATACCCCATGTTGTTATTTCTGTGCCCCTTAGAATCCCTCTATTGTTATTTTTGTGGCTTTATATTATTATTGTTAGGTTGGCTGGATTATATTGTGACTCCTTAGACTCCTATATATAGAAAGGAGGTTTTGTCAATTGTATCATCCAAGAATTGTTCATTTATGTAATGTAAAGGAGGTTGCCCCCTCGAAGAGGCTGAATTCTAAGGTGTTGATCTATCTTTTCTATCTTTTCTTGAGCTGGTTTCATAACATTTGGTATCAGAGCTTTGGATTCTAGGGTTTCGCTGCTCCAAACAGGTCATCGTGGCATTTTCGCTATAACTTTTTTTTCTGTGACGTTTCAGAAGTAGAAAAAAAAACCGATTTGAGAACAAATCGTGCTGAACCTTGGGTCCAAATTTCAAAACCTTTCGCGCGATATTTGCGGAGATATGATCTGAGGAAGTTGGTCTTTTTGCAGACTCTTGAATTACATTCAAAACAGGTGACCTGGGGAAAATCGTCATAACTTTTGCTCTGAGGATTGGATTGAAATTTCGTAAGAAGGTACAAAAAGAGGACGGATTGCAGTTTATTGTGTGCATGTTTCAGATCCAAAGGTTGAAACAGTGACTCGTGGCACGTCGTACAAGTTTGCTCTACTGAACTAGTCTAAAATCAAGTCACTGTGGGAGATTTCATATAACTCTTCCTTGGAGAATCCAATTTGGGTTAAACTTGTGGCATTGGAAAGAGGACACAAAAGGCTACTATACCTCACAACTTCATAACTGGATGATCCAAAATTATAGAGATACATCAGATTCAATACCAGGCTTCTATAAAGTGAAAAACGGTGTGTAGTTTTTTTTTTAAATTTTTGTGTAAGCTTGGTTTAACGGAATTCAAAGGGCATAGTAAAGCATTATTATCGGTAACTGATGCCCGGGGAAAGAAAATGCAAACACCTAGTAAGGAACCTGAAAGCTCTAGCATGACTCATGAAGAAGAGGAAGAAATGCTACATGATATATCAAAATTACAAGAACAAGTGCAACAAATGTCACGCTCACAAAAGCTAACAGAAACTAAGATAAATGGCATGGAATCTAAGATAAATGGCGTGGAATCTAAGATAAAGGGCATGGAAGCTAAGATGGATGATTCGAAGACAGATTTGAAGAGAGACATGGCAGATTTGAAGACAGATTTGAAGACAGATTTGAAAACAGTCATGGCAGATTTGAAGACAGATTTGACAAATTTTCTACAAGAAATACTTACTAATGGTGAAAAGGTTGTAAAGGAAACTCATGATGTGAACAAAAGTAATGTTAATCATGATTCCATAGACTCTAATGTTGGATCAAAGACCCACCATATTCCAAAAATCGATATGAAGAAGTTTGATGGCAAGGATCCCGCCACATGGATATTATAGATGGAGCAATTCTTCGATCTCAATAATGTGCAAAACACACAAAAGGTACGTATGGCAACGGTATATTTGGAACCAAATCAGTTTGTATGGTATCAATGTTGGCATTATGATTCAAGTGTTGTCCTTGATGGCAACTCACTCAGAGGTTGGTACAGGTGCTCAGAGGTTGGTACAGGTGATGGCAACTTAATCAGAGAACAGATCTTAGTACAACATGCCAAGAAAGTTCATACATGCAGGTTCGTTAAGCCCAAGTCGCGTGTACACGCAGGTTGGCTTCAGTAAAAGAACGTTTATGTGGAAAAGTACCTTTGGTCCGTGGCGGTTAGTCCTTGGAAGTTGTGCCTATGGTTTCGGACCATGGTGTCTCGACAGGCGTGTCGATCCCTCGTTTTAAGGTTGATGGTATTGTGTTACTATGGTTTTGGTCCATGGTATTGTGAAGGGCCTAGAGCTATATAAGGAGAAAGATCATTAGGCCAAAGATGGGTGTATGTGAGTGATGCAGATCTGAGGAAGTGTGAGATCCAAATGCTGGTTATGGGTTGGCGATCTGAACCAAGGTTTCACTCACTCATGCGAAGGATGATGAATGATGGAACGAGATCTCAAGGCTTGGAATGATTGTCTTCTTATGGTTTGACTGTGGACAGACTAGATCTGTTGACGCATGTTTATTGTTATGATCAGGGTATGTTTTGATGTCTGATATAGCTGCGGAGTTATAAGTTAGAATTTACAGATCTGTACCCGGGTTGCCTTTGGTAAAAGAGCGTATACACGCAGGTTGGGTTCGCAGAAGTAGCGTATACAATGTAAAGTATGAAGATGGAGTTGGATCTGGTTGTTGTTATGTTGTCTGTGTTCTTGACAGGGTTTCAGTGATTCAGTATTGGGTGATTCAGAGATTGATGATGCAGGTTGTTCTACAATGGTGATAGTTTCATGGATCCAGTATGAAAATGTATGAAACGTGGTCCCGGGAAGATCGTAGGCCGGCACCTACGTACTGGTAAACATATCAGCCAGTATAAGAGCCAGGGGGTTGTAGCTCCCTTCCAGGAGTAGCTGGAAAATGAGTAAAAGTTGGAGCATTCTGTAGGTTGGCACCTACGTACTAGTAAATGGATCGGCTAGTACAAGAACTATGAGGGTTGTAGCCTGCGTGCTGGTAAAGGACTACACCAGTACATTGTAAAAGAAGTTTCTTATTAAAGGAAGATAGAAACAAATTGCAGCAGGTGGTTTTCACCCACATTGGGT
Organism: Pinus tabuliformis; assembly: GCA_031772625.1. Classification (NCBI taxonomy): domain Eukaryota; kingdom Viridiplantae; phylum Streptophyta; class Pinopsida; order Pinales; family Pinaceae; genus Pinus; species Pinus tabuliformis. The sequence continues at coordinate 997,708,296 of CM062815.1, read as the reverse complement.
TTCCACCTTATATCATGGTGTTCATGTGTGTGCCTTATGTGTGATGATCTGTTCTGTTATACTGCACCTGTTTACTGTTAATATGGTTAATAATGTTCTGATGCATTTACTGAAGATAAGCTAATTGAATCATAACATCTCTGAATATACGCTAGTTGCTTTAGACACAGTCGCGTGTACACGCGGGTTCACTTAACTGAAGTCGCGTATATGTTTCTGAGCATGAAATTGAAAAGTTTTATCTGATCTGATAATACTGATTCACCCCCCCCTCTCAGTATTATTTCCAACAATCAATAACTTTTCTCTCATAAAAAATTTATCACTTGGGCAATTTTTACGGAAGAATTGATAGCACATTATGAAGATACAAAAAGCAACACTTTTTTTAGCCAATTGATAAGTGTCAAACAAAAGGGTTCAGTAATGGAGCACATTGAGGAGTTCCAAAAATTGAACATAAGGGTAAAATATATTCCAGAGGAGCATAGGATTGATGTGTTCATAGGGTCTTTAAAGGATAATATCCAACATGATGTTTGCCTTTGGGAACCTGATTCATTAGAGAAGGCATTTAGGTTAGCATGAAAAATGGAAAGCAAAATTATGGCAACCAGGAAGCATACCACTCACAACTATAAAGACGAAAGTGTTGTTGCCCCTAGTCTTCCACAACCTATAAGGTTGACACCACAACAATTGGAAGAAAAAAGAGCAAAAGGGCTTTGTTACAGTTGTGACAACAAATACAATAAAGGTCATAAGTGTGCTGAGAAGAAATTATTCTACATTGATTGTGAAGAGGAAGAAGAAAAGGAGCAAGAAAGGTCAAAAGAAGAAGATATACTCCAGGAACAAAGCCTAGATGAAGAACAAATAAATCTGACCATACCTTGTAATGCATTGGCAGGAATTACCACTCCTCAAACCATCAAGATAGAAGGACAAATCAAGAAGAAAAAGGTAATAGTGTTGATTGATTCAAGAAGCACCCACAATTTTATTCATTGTAAGGTAGCAAAAGAATTGAATTGCTTCCTATATCCAACACCAGAGTGTCAAGTGATGATTGCAAATGGAGGAACAATAAATTGCTCTGGAAGGTGCCATAATATCAAGCTATCCATGGGAGAATATGTATTGACTAGCCCAATGCTTTCCATTCCAATGGGAGGTGCTGATGTTGTACTAGGAGTCCAATGGCTACAATCCTTGGGTACAATAGCTTTTAATTTTCAAGATCTTTTCATCAAATTTTCTACGGAAGGAAAGGAAGTTGAATTAAGGGGTATTGCAGGGAAACCAGGAAAGATAATCAGCTCTAATGGTATGACAAAGCTTCTAAAAAAGGAGCAAAGAGGTGTAATTGCATAATTATGTTCGCTAGATGTTTCCACATCGGAATCATCTATTTCTCCAGATCTCCAAAAGGTCCTGGACAATCATTCCAAGGTATTTGAGACTCCCAAAGGTCTCCCACCTATGCGTGATCATGATCATGCTATTCATCTGATTCCAGGAAGTGTTCCTCCAAACATCAGGCCGTACAGGTATCCCTATGTCCAAAAAAGTGAAATTGAACGTATGGTTGCAGAAATGCTGGAGGCTGGTATAATTCAACCAAGTCAAAGTTCTATCTCTGCTCCAGTAGTATTGGTGCACAAGAAGGATGGATCATGGCGCATGTGTCCAGATTATAGGGAGCTCAACAAGCTCACTATTAAAGATAAGTTCCCCATTCCTGTCAATGATGAATTACTGGATGAATTGCATGGATCAATTTACTTCACCAAGTTGGATCTTCGTTCGGGATATCATCAAATCAGAATGAAGATTGAAGACATTCCAAAAACGACATTTAGCACTCATGAGGGTCATTATGAATTTTTGGTCATGCCGTTTGGCGTTACTAATGCACCTTCAACATTTCAAGGTTTGATGAATTCAATTTTCAAACCATTCCTTAGAAAATTTGTGTTAGTATTTTTTGATGATATACTAATCTACGACAAGTCTTGGAAGGATCATGTTGAACATGTTGACAGGGTGCTACAACTATTGGAGGAGAAACAATTATATGCAAAAAGATCCAAATGTTTCTTTGGAGTCCAGGAGGTGGAATATTTGGGTCATATTGTATCTCATGAAGGAGTTAAGGTAGACCCTAGAAAAATTGAAGCCATTAAGGAATGGAAAATCCCCACATCCATAAAGCATCTGCGAGGATTTCTTGGGTTGACAGGGTATTATCGCAAGTTTGTTAAGAATTATGGGAGAATAGCAGCACCTCTAACAACATTATTGAAGAAAGATGCATTTTCATGGACTCTGGAAGCAACAAAGGCCTTTGAACATCTTAAAGAGGCAATGTGCCAAGCACCGGTCTTAGCTACACCGGACTTCACAAAAACCTTTATTGTGGAATGTGATGCTTCAGGAAATGGAATTGGTGCTGTTCTAATGCAAGATGAAAGACCCATTGCTTTTGAAAGTCGTCCAATCAAGGGAAAGTTTTTAAGCAAAGCTATTTATGAGAAGGAAATGTTGGCAATACTCCATGCACTTAAGAAATGGCGACCCTACCTAATGGGAAGACACTTCAAGGTAAAACGGATCATGATAGCCTTAAATACTTTTTAGAACAAAGATTATCCTCTGAAGAGCAACAAAAGTGGGTCACAAGGATGTTGGGTTATGACTTTGAAATCATCTACAAAAAAGGGAAGGAAAATGTGGTGGCAGATGCACTCTCAACAAAGGATGAGGATGTGGAAGCATTGTTGTGCACCATTTCTATTATCCAACCAGATTGGATAAACGAAGCAAGGGAGGAATGGAAGAATGATGAAGAAGTGTGGGCACTTATTCGAAAGCTACAACAAGGTTCCAGTACGTCTGATACATTTAGCTGGCAAAATGATTCATTATGGTACAAAGATCGCTTATACCTCTGTAAGAATTCCCAGCTAAAACAAAAGATTCTTATGGAATTGCACACTTCTCCCTTAGGAGGGCACTCAGGATTTTTAAAAACTTACCACAGGGTTAAGAAGGAATTTTTTTGGGATGGCCTTAAATCAGATATTCAAAAGTTTGTGGCGGAATGTTTGGTTTGCCAACAAAATAAAGTTGAAACAATTAAGACACCGGGTCTATTACAACCTTTATCCATTCCAAGCGTTGGGAGGAGGTTTCAATGGATTTTATCATAGGTTTACCCAAGTCTGAGGGAAAGAGTGTCATCATGGTGGTAGTTGACAGACTTACCAAGTATGCACACTTTTGTGCATTATCACATCCATTTAAGGCCAATACAGTTTCTACTGCATTTATGGAAACAATTCAAAAGCTACATGGAAACCCAAAGATTATTGTAAGTGACAGAGATCCCATTTTCACTGGAAATTTTTGGACAAAATTATTTTCTTGTCTTGGTACTCAGTTAGCTCATAGCTCATCTTATCATCCTCAATCTGATGGGCAAACAGAGATAGTAAACAAATGTTTGGAAGGATATCTTCGTTGCTTTGTATCTGATAAACAGACACAATGGGTCAAATGGTTGCCTTTGGCTGAATGGTGGTATAACACTTCCTTCCATACAACAACAAAAATGACCCCATTTATGGCACTCTATGGGTATCAACCACCATCCATCACATCATATTGAAGAGAAAATTCTAAGGTTTAGGCAGTGGAACATCACATCGAACATCAACAACAAGTCCTCCAACTCTTAAAGGATAACCTTGTGTTGGCACAAAATAGAATGAAACAACAGGCAGATCAACATCGCAGTGAAAGAAGTTTTGATGTAGGTGATTGGGTATTCCTACGGCTACAACCATATAAGAAAATGTCCCTAAAGCAAGCTAAGAAGGATAATAAATTATCACCAAAGTATTATGGTCCGTACAAGGTGTTTCAAAAGATTGGTACTATGGCATACAAATTGGAGCTTCCTGCAGCTTCTCGATTGCACCCAGTTTTCCATGTTTCATGTTTAAAGAAGGTTATAGGCGACAAGCTCCCAGTTCAAACAATATTGCCAGAACTTGACAAGGAAGGAAAAATTATATTGGAACCGGAAGCAGTCACAGAAACAAGAACTCGACAGCTACGAAATCGATCAATTTCAGAGTATCTTATCAAGTGGAAGAACTTATCCGCTGAAGATTCCACATGGGAGGATGAGAATTTTATGCAGAAGTATCCAGAACTACTCAAGCATTGAGGACAACACTTTTTTGAAGGAGAGGGGCATGTTGGGTCCCTATAATACTAGTGATTACCCCATTACTATTGTAGTTATACCCCTTATTTATATTGTTGTGCCCCTATTACCCCCATGTTGTTATTTCTGTGCCCCTTAGAATCCCTCTATTGTTATTTTTGTGGCTTTGTATTATTATTGTTAGGTCGGCTGGATTATATTGTGGCTCCTTAGACTCCTATATATAGAAAGGAGGTTTTGTCAATTGTATCATCCAAGAATTGTTCATTTATGTAATGTAAAGGAGGTTGCCCCCTCGAAGAGGCTGAATTCTAAGGCATTGATCGATCTTTCCTATCTTTTCTTGAGCTGGTTTCATAACAGTAAATCTTGGATTTCATGCCATTTATAATAGTTATTTGACAAGAATAGTTTTTGGAACATAGGGGGAATTACATCATTGAAAACCTCCTAAAAGGTAAAACCATCTCATTGCCAATATTTTTTCTTGAATCTTAATTATCCTTTTCTTCTATCCGTGACATGCCACAACCCATTACTAGTGAAAGGGTCAAACATTATACAATTTCAATGGAGTATTCTAAGTGAAATTTTCATAACAATGATTTACATCCTATTTCCCTCATAAACAATTTCTTTAGTTCCCTTGTTGGTATTGTACATTCCTTGGTTTATTCTGAATGTCAATAAAGTGGAATGTGTGATCGGTCAAAGGAACAAATTTGTATGTCAGAGCTGATCCAAATCATTTTTTATTTATATATCCCTTGAATAACCTTCTCTGTTTTTTTCAAGTATGGGATAGCTATTAATAATTTTTGTCTTACTGACACGGGTTTTGCATATGCTCTAGTATGGAAACTAGGCTCTGGTACCACTTGTCATGTCTCCGTAATTCTACTATTTTTTTTCCCTTGTTGTTGTACTAACATCAACACTTATGGTTACTCATTCACATTCTTCTATCCATTCACCATGATGATAGTAATCTTATGTTTATTGAATGTAGGATGATCTTAAGGGAATATAATATTTAGCCTACATTGAATATGTCCTCCTTATGTGTCCATCAATTAACAATATCCTATTTCTTATGTATATCCCTTAAGAAGATTGTATGCATGTTTTTTGCATGGCTTACGTTACTAAATGTCTCATTCTACTTGCATAACCCTTTACAATGTTCCTAGGTGGATTTTACATGTCAATGGGAACCACGGTGTAGTCTTTGTTTAAAATGATATACTAGGTATTACTTAGTTTCATCTTGCTTGGCCCCATTATCAATTCAATGTGGATATAAAAGGGTGCCACTTCCAATAGAGGTAACATCCCTAATATGACAAAGACCATTAAAACACTACACCTAGACACCAAGCTTACTGTATATGGCTTCAACAGGTATTCATCCAAATTCTCTCTTCAAACCTCAGAATTCAATCAACACTAGAAATAAATTTTATTGAATGTTTACTGCTCGACAATATATGTATGTTTATATTATAACGCTTAATGGTCTTGTTCTTTCCCATGTGTTGTACTTATTTTTTGCATAAACAAAGGTTAGAATAATGAGTTAATTCTTTTTTTTTTGATATGCATCCTGATACTCCTACCTTTTGAAATGACACTTTCTCTACACTTAGGAGTTGTGCTTTTAGTTATGAGGTTATTATGTCTAGCATGTATGCATATGGGGTGTGCCCTTTTCCAGCTTCCTCATACTGTAAGTTATGGTTCACGAGGTACCAGTTCCTCGACACGAGATAGATTTATAGTTGTATGTTTTCACCCTCATGATACTATATCACAACCTAAGGTTTATTAGGCAGGTTTCTTACTATAAAATATTGTGGTATTTCATTTACATTTTACATGTATGAGAGACATTTATGATCATTATATTCCTTCCCATGTTGAAAGTACCTTCACGCACTTTGGAAGTTTAACCATTCGAGTCATGGTGAGCCACGTCAATTTGTATCACATGGGACCATGTGACCATCGTAACAAGTTTTTCATGGTCGGGATGATTGAACATCATCAAGGGTTGAGATTGATTCACCAATCCCTAAACGGTTACGAACCCTAAAATCTTGAACAAAGTACCATTCTTGTTATGGCTTCCTCATTCTGGTCGCAACACCATGTTATTCCATTTATGCTTAGCATTTGGCCTTTAGTGGCTACACACATCCCTTGGAAGATGAGCGACTCTGCAAATCCTTATTAGTTATATAGGTATACTTCCCTTTTTTTTATTATGTTTTTTTTTAGATGGTTCAATTTCCTTTTCCTAATGCTTATCTGTGTAGGATAGATCCTTGCAATATATCTTAATAGGTTAATGATTTTTCTAGGTTATAGTGCAACTGATTTGTCTAACCCTCATGCAGCAACCATGCTTCATGATTGGGTTCAACATTGCTCATGGAGTCCTTTGATCTGACCAGGTTCTCCCTTAGTTTCAATTTAATTTTTTTTGCCTCCCTTGAGACGAGTCCTATCAGCATTGGATTTTATTCTTTACTGTCCATGAAACATAACACTCCACTCCATGTTTTAATGACTATGAGCGAGAAGGTAATCTCCAGTTCTGGTATTCTTTGAGTTTTCTATTTATTTCGTAATTTGGTAATAGAAACCATCCATAAACTCTTACCTACTATGCTCTTTGTCTTTACAGGTGTGTGCTACCGCTCATGGAAATTTCCTTTCAGCTTGATCGATGACCTTCATTCCATTTGGTTATGTCTACCCTCTTCTTGGTGCCTAGGTTAGCTCCAATTGTCTAGCTGAGGTTTGCATATTACAACCTATGAAAAATTCAATGTATGTGTGACTTTATTCTCGATTTGATATTCTAGCACCCACCACAAGGTCAAGAGTTTTCTTACAGTCCATAGATACTCAGTAAGGCTGGTTATGTATATATATTTCCTCCATTTTTCATAAGGACAGAATTAGTTTTAGGGTTACGTAAATGATTCTGGCCTATAAGCTCATACTCTTTGTCATTCCTTGCAAAGGTACCATGGTTGTCTCTAAATGCCTCTACATATAAGAGTGGACTTTTCCTTATGAAGATTCTTCTAGGGAGCATACCCATCCAAGCTCTGAGGCTCCATGCAAGGTAGAGTTTTCCCTTACGCACTATACACATTCCTATTTTTATTTTCTTTCAGTGCATGGATTTATTTTTCTTGTTTTTAACTTTTTCCCATTTATGGCTTTTATCATTGGACTATTTTCCAACATGTTGTAAGCTTGTGGGGTTACACCCCTATTCTTGTCAGTAATTTCAACTTGAGTTAGTCGAGATAGTAATTCCTATTACGTGTATTTTGGTTTCCCTTACATAGGAGCTTCTTCTTTGTATTAAGGGTAATACCCACTCCTCATTTTATAGGTATTGCAATTTTTCACCAAGCTTATGTGAAAATATGCATTCAAGTTTTCTAGACTGGGTCTACATTTACCAGTTCCTATACTAATCGCGCACCCTATCCTCTAGGTTGGTTACTCCAATTTCTCTCTCCTTTGCCAAGGGATAGGTGGATAATCAAGATGGTTTCCTTGATTCGATGGTGGTTTCTTCGACTTCAATAATTCCATCTCTTGCTATGTTATATGAATGTAAACTAGTGTTAAGAACCTCAAACCCTTATGAGTTATTTATCTTTCTATTTTTCACAACATTCGAATCATTTGCTATTGTTTAGCGTGATTAGTGGGGATTTTTCCTACAAGATCGAGTGTATACCCCCTTCCCATGGAAATATGGAATGTGTTTTCGTATTAGTGGTTCTCCCCATCTGTTATTCCGATTTCAATTATTGTATATGATATTTCTTTTTTGTTACATGTAACTACATTTGTCCCAATGGTATTCATCCTTGAAACTCCCTTACTTTATTGTTGTGTTTCACCTTCAATAGCACCATACTTCTGAAGTTGAATAATCTCTCATTTAACATTCTCTAATATATTGAAGTTATTATATCATTATCTATACCTGTAATTACTAAGTAAGTCTGTCATTCAATTCGTTTAATTGCTAGCTTTGTGTGTATATTGAATGTCAGATCTGTGCATATGAATATCTCTAGTAGTTATATGAATGAATGGTCTAGTTCATTAACCGAGTAGTTAACAGAAAGTTGGTAATAGGTAAAATAGCATGATTTTTTTTATATTTATTTGGAACAATTTTCCTTACAAAAAACGAGACTTATTCTCACTTTATATATGTGTGTGTGTGTGTGTCTTTCATACAATATTTTCCACGAAACTTGATCTGAGCCTATCATTTATTTTTTTAATTTTTTAATGGACATGTTTACCTCGTCATAATATGAATGTTATCGTTATTTCCACAATGCTCATCACCTAACCCTAAATATATAAGAGAGATTGCGACCTTCCCCTACACTCGAAGGTATAATTAATGCATATGTGTCATGCTATATGATCGTAGAAAAACACGATTATATTCCTATTAGAGGTTGTTAATTATATGTTAATTTCTAGAACTCATATTCCCAAATTCTAATAAAACTATACTTCATAATAAAAGTTAATTTTTGCTTCTCCTTTTTGTAAATTTAATGGATCTAAGGCTCGTTCACTGTAATTCAATCTACTTCATTCTCATTAATTGATGATAAACATTTATGTTGTACTCACAATGGTATCATACCCATAGGTGCACTAGGATATAATTTTTGATCCACTATTTAATTGCGGAATGAAAATTGTGACCTACTTCCTATGTGATATGTCAAAACATAGCCATATATCATCATATTCATTCATCTTATGATGTTCGAGAATCGAACTTATCCCAGTCACAGGTCGGTATTGTCTGCATTCTTCAAAACTGTCAATACATGTATTAAATTAAACAATACACATAGTAATATTATTATTACAACAATTTCATCTCAAATACATCAACACTGGGTCCTTTTTACTGTACTAACAACAATATCATTTCTATAGTAATTTCAATTCAAATTTATCATTACAACCACACTGATGACATCTCTACAAAAAATATTCTAAATTAACAAATAATATAACAGTTCATGAAAACAATCAAACTAACAACACATAACACAATTAATTAAAACTAGGATAGCCAACATGAAATCAGTTTGGAATTCAAACACCACCACCCAGCCTAGAATCAATTTCCTCTTGTTCAACCCTAATCTTAGAATGGTTGCTCTCCAGATTCAACAACCCCTTGTTGAACCCTTTTGCAGGTAGTTAGTACCTTTCATTCATGATAGAGTTTCTTTTAGCAGCATCCCACTTTTGTGGAATTCCTTATCCACTTGCCTAAGATTTTCCATAAAATCTCACCTTTCTCTCCTACGAAGCTTTTATGTTTTTTCCTGTTTAGCATCTTTCTACAGCTAAACAACCTAATGGATCTTTCTCTCCTATCCATTAAGCTTATCTAGAATTTCATCTAGAATCTTATCATGAAGGCATGGTAAGCATCTCATTTCTAAGTGTCTCAATCCGAAGTACATACATCTTATTTATTTATTTGTAATTATCCTTTTAGGGAAATATTCACACACACACACATATATATATATTTCCATGGATTTAATGCCATAACGGAATCTAACCAAACAATACTATTGCATGGAGGGATATTACAACATGCCCTTCAGATGCAAGAGATGTGATGTTTACTGACACCTTTTCCATGACTTCGCTCTCAATGAGCCCAAAAAGGACACAAGAGAAGCAAAGGACAAGGATGTAGATGGTTTCACAAAGATCACTACAAACAGGCATTGCACCAAAAAAATAAACACATCCAATTCTCCCATGAGAGAGGCTACGACCAATAAATTTTATGTCCTAGCTTATTTATCAGAAGGCTCAGGGGCTGAAGAGAAAAATTTCCCTCGAGAAGTAGCTTCAGATTACAAAATAAAATAATTCATGGGAATATTATTTTATCGTTTTTAATTTTACTTTTATATTATTTTTTTTATTTTATTACTTCCTTCTCCCCTCCTTCATTATTCCCTCTCTTTCTTTCCTTGATTTTTCATTTATTATTTTATTATTTCATTATTTCATTTAATATTTTCCTTTTATTTTAGTTTATTTTAACTTATTTTTCTTTCTATTTAATCTTGTTATTTATTTTTCTTTTTTACTTAATTTATTATCATGTTCTCTTTTTTCTTTATTGTATTATTACATTCCAGTTTTATTACCTTTTTATTTTATTGTTTTTTTATCTTACTTTTATATTATTTTTCATTTTATATTTTTATTACTATTTCTATTTTTATTTATTATTCGATTTATTATTTTATTTTATTTTTTACTCTTGTAGTTATTTCTTTTCAAGATTCCCTTTAATTTCCTAATTTTTGACTCATCCCTTCTCCTTTTTCTTGTTTTCCCTCCTTTCTTATTATTTCTCTATTTATTCATTCTTCTTCTACTTCCCTCTTCCACTTCTCTCCACAATCATGTCCTGACGATGAGTCCTTTTTGTGACTTGAAATGTTCACTTATAAATGGCACCTGTGAATTTTTTTTCTAAAACAACAATCCTTAAACACCCAATAAAATCAATTTCAACTCCTAGCCAGGAAACATGCGTGAGATACATTAGCTAAAGTAGATGGAGGATGTAATGTTGATAGAAGAGGATGACTTCATTGACAAATAAGCATAGATATAATGGTAATGGAAGATTCACACCATCACAATGAACTAGAATCGATCCCTCCAAAATAGATCAATATTCTAGCTATTGCACTCCAAACTCCCAATGTCCCTCAGTAGCTAGGATTCCAAAGTATTGCCATAAAAAAATAAAAAATTACACACAAATATTTGAAGAATAGGGGTAGGAAATCATCTCTTCAAAGAATCGAAATGTTAGGAAGGAAACAGGTTGGCTTAGGACAACAGGGATAAAATATTGAAGATCTATGCCTCTCAAAAATTAGTTTCCCCATGAAGGTAATCTCATGGAACATTAGGGATTTGAATAGACCCTCTAAACAAATTATTCTTCATCGAAATATTCTACATGAGCTTATGAATATCATATTAATTCAAGAAATGAAATGTACTAGTTTAGATTTCAAATTAATAATGCCTTGTCTTTGTAAAAAATCCAAATTCATGGCTGTAAACACCAAAGGAGAATTAATAAATCTTGGTATAGCCTAGGATCTCAATAATATTAATATAGTAGGCCTCTCTAGAGATATCTTCTCTCTCTGTGTCCTTTCATCTCCTAAGCACGAATCTATATGGTTTTCTCTCCAATGTCTATGACCCTCAAATTCCTACGGTGAAGAAGGAAATGCTCAAACATCTCCACTCTCTTTCTATTAGAATTAACATGAAAATATTTATAATAGGTGGGGAATTCAACATGATTACTTCCCTATGTCAAAAAGGGAAGACAATAGCACTTGGAAAATAAATCAGAGTACCTACATAACTTCATTGAGAACAATGACATGGTCGATATGAAAACCACCAATGGGCTCTACCCTTGAAACAATAGGTGGGGAGGAAATGTGTAAATGTGTTATAGACTAGACCACTTCCTTATTGCAAGTCTTCTCCTAAGTCATGGATAGTAATTAACTATGAATATTCTTTGGTTGGCAAGATTAGACTACTGGCCAATTTGTCTCTAATGGAGGAACCTAGCCAAACCCATAAAGAGAACACTCATGTTTGAATAATTTTTGCTAATATATTCCAGCTTAATCAACAAAATTCAAGCATGGTGTCAAAGCACTATTCCCATCAAGGGATAAAAAATGCTCTTCTTCCATCACAAATCAAATAAAACTGCTTCTAAAAAATGGAACAAGGAAGAGTTTGCAAATATCTTCCACAAGAATCTAATAATGGAAAAGGAAATGGAGCCCCTTTAAGAGGTAATTATTAGTAATGGAAAACTAAAGGAAGCAGAGGAAAAAAAAATCTACCTCATGAGAGGATTGGAGGAAAGATATGAAAAAGAAGAGATATACTAGAAACAAAAGTTTGAGATAAATTTCTTAAGGGAAAGGGAATACAACCCTACATTTTTTTATTCCTATACCATCCATCACAGATCTAAAAATAGAATCACATATCTAGAATTTTAAAATGGTGAACATGTAGAGACACAGGAAGACATTGAAGAAATTCTAACACATACTTTCTCTCTCATCCTTTGCCTTGAAGATGCAAAGGCACTTGCAAAACCATGGCCAACATCCCAAAGATTGCAATCAAATCACACAACATATCTCTGATAAGGAGTATCAGTTCAACAAAGTTCTATGATTCCATTCTTCAAGTAGAAAACAAAAAATTTCTCTAGGCTAGATGGTTTCATGGTAACATTCTTTAAGAAATGTTGGCACTTCCTCCACAATCACATTATGGAGATCATTGAATACTCAAGAGAAAATATGCGCATTCTACCAATTCTCAATGTCACCTTCTGAACGTTGGTACTAAAGGTGGAAAATGAGGTTTCACTAGGTAAATTCAATCCTATCACAGTTTGTAATGTTATTTATAGAATCATAACTAATGTGATTACCAATTGCATCAACCCATCCTTCCTATTGTCATCTCTCTCAAGAAAACTCAATATGTGAAGGCTGAAAAATCCTGGATGGAATCATTGTAGATGATGAAACCATTAATTCCCCAAAACAACTGAAGAAACCTAGCATGTTGCTCCAGCTTGACCTTTCGAAAGGCTTTCAAAAATTACACTGGGCCTACATGAAAAACATTCTCTTAGCCTTGGGCAATTTGAATGGACCAATTGGGTCATGTCTTTGGTCTCCACAACTTTATTCTCAATTCTAGTTAATGGATCACCCTTTGACACATTTAAGCCCTCTAGAGGCATCATAGAAGGATATCCTCTCTCTCCTTTCTTTTTCATCCTTATGGAAGAAGGGTTTGGAAAAAGCATAACAGAAGCCTTACAACTTGGTACCCTAAAATGCCTAGTTCTCCATGATGTAATGCCTTTGTCACATGAACAATTTGTTGACAACACCCTTCTTTTGAACCACCCCTGAGTTAAGGAAGACATAACTATCAATGAAATTATTGATCTTTTCTTAGAATCCTTGGGACCTCTATAAATTTCAAAAGTTTATGATCTTTTTTTTCATTACTCCAAAGATTACCCAAAGAAACAACACCAAAAATGTTGGCTTCTTAGTAACCTGCCTTTTATCCAAGTATCGGGGTGCCCCTTTTACCAACATGGAAATCAAGCATCCCTCCTCGAGAAAACTTCATGATAATTCCAACAATAAATTGGAAAGTTAGACTTTTTGCTCTCCCAAAATTGCAGGTCATCTTGTCGTCCTTAAATTTCTTCTCCAATCCATGTCAATCTAGCTCTTCTTAGTCGTAGTTGCACCCAAATAGTATTTGAAAAACGTTAAAAAAACTGCAAAGAACCTTCCTATGGGGACACAACCATCTAAAGAAAAAATGATGGCTTGTCAAATGGGACACCCTTCATTTTCCCAAGGCAGAAGGTGAACTGGGCTTGCATGACCCTAAAATTGTTAACATAGTTTTGGGCGCTAAAATATGATGGCAATGGGTTAAATACTACATAGAACCTTGGGCACACTTATGGAGATTAAAAATGCAAAACTATTGGAAAGGAAGAATTTCACCTAACTATAATAAACTCACAAGGATCTCTAATATAGAATCTAGAAAGCTTCAATAAATCCATCATCCAATCTCATTGTTTTTGGGAAATATGTGATGGAAAATGGGCAAGATTATGGGAGGAAGCATGGAAACAAATGGCCAACCTAGTTCGCAATTACCACCTTTCCTTAAGGCAAGAAAATGCCCTGATAGTAGGGTGAAATCAAGTCTACTACAATTAGGTAGAGGATGACAATACATCCATCCTAACATGGTAGCACGTAAACCTATCTCGGGGGGATGTACGGCTAGAAGACTCTCATGGTTTGTGGACCAAAATCAGTAAATGGAAAATAAGAAAGAAAGGATGACCAATGTAATACCCTTGCCCATTTATGATGTTGTCATTATATGTACATTGATACTGGGTTGGTGAGCCAGAGTTATTATGGCAGACACTCGTTCCCATGTATTTATGTTTTATATCTTAGGGCCAACGTGCCGACACATATATGTCGATTTTGGTTAAGTGGTTAGAGGGGAAAGGTTGTGATTATAATGTAACTATGTACATGTATTATACTATTAATATAATAGGCTTGTTGGAGATACCACTTCACGGTAAAGAGTATATGGGGTGATACAACTCCACACTGATAGGAAAATGGATGTTTTGATGATAGGTGTCTACATTAAGGACACATGGGGCCCACGTGGCTTTAGCGTGTTCCACATGGTAGAGAGAGACCATACAGTGATGAAAAGTACAAATTTTTCTGGAGAAGAGATATTGAAATCGTTATGATGATTATCATTATTATGATGAGAATTCTTTTCAGTATGACGATGAGGATTATGGAATGATATGGTTCTAGTGATTTTGGATATGAGCCACTAGCTAGTGAGCCTTGAGCTTTAGTTCTAGACTATCTCGGAGTTGGTTTCAGTTTATGGCTTGGAAAAATGCCTAGAAGCCTTAAAATCAACACAAGGTACTACAAGCCTTTTACTGACAAGTTCCTGATTGGTCGTTAGGTGCCCTAGAAGGTGGGCACCACAAATGGATTGGTATGGTCGTGAGAAGGGTGTTACACTTTGGTGCAGGTTCAGGGAAGACAAGTGCAGTGGTTGGATCTGTGACTATTGGGTTGGTGTTGTCAAGATGGATATGCTCATATTCTCAGTTTATTGTTTCCTATTGAGATGCAGCCCTCGCTTGGGGGTAAACCTGGGATGATATTTATGAACCACAAGATCTATGGATGGTTTGAACTCGGAGAACTGACACTTGATGTATTTTCTTGGAAATATAGGTGTTCAATTTTATGCGCCATGTTGATTAATGATTATATTTTAAAACACTAATTTCAGGGTTCTCTACATTTTTTTTGTTTATTTATTTCATTGCATTTTTTATATGTATTTATGGGTTCTGATGATAAACCGTAATGTGTGTATATGCCATATTTAATGAATAATTTGTACAACTTCAGTTTATATGAAAATATATGTGAAACCCTAGTTAGGGTTTGGTAAAGATGTGGTTGATTTGTTTTAATTAATCTACTAATTCTGTTATGCATTTAAGTAATTGTGGTTGGAAAGCATTGAATATTGCATTTTGGACAGTTTTGGATGCATTTGAGCTAACCGAAAGTTTCCAAGTTTAGAAAAACCATGGCATGGTTAGGATCTTTCACTTCTAGAGTTGAAATTCACATTTCTAAGCTATGTGGTTGCAATAGCGTTACAAAATAGGTGGTTGGGGATGTTACTAAGTGGTATCAGAGCCCAATTTAAAACACTAGGATTGAATGGGATGGTTTTGGAATAGGCTAAGGAATTTTTTTTCACAAGTTGTAGGTTACCTACCATTTATTTGAAGAAAGTCCATGTGGTGGAAATACCAAACAATTTCCCTAAATTTGAGCATGTGCCAATGACTAGCATTTGGAAGAGTTTAAGAGGAAATACAGGCCATAATTTGATGAATTTCAAGTTAAATTTAGCCATATAGGGCTAAATTCACACAATGAAAACATAGAAAGATGTTGAAGAAGTTTCTTGTTAATTGACAGAAAGACCTCGTTGGAAATTTTGATTACATGTTTAAATTTTTGTTAGTGCTGCTATGAATATCTTCCTAAGTTTATGGAAAAAATCCATTGAATTTATAGTGCTACAAGCCATAGAGGTCGAGATAAAACATAAGCCACATGCCACAAAGGTGGAGTGAGAGCCAAGTCGCAGACCATGGAAGTGGAGCGGAGCCATAAGCCCCAAATGTAGGGCATCGGGTGACCACGAGAGGGAGGCTGCCATGCGATAAAGGTGGAACCTTAGAATGAAACAAAACTATGATGGGGTGTATTTATTGGCAAGTAGTGGTGGAACCATGCTAAGAGGTGGAACCAAGATCCAATCAGATCATGGGAGGCCCATTAAAGAATGGGAAAGATGGGATATGACTTAGATGATGCTCGTTGGATTAAAGATATCTAGATTGGCAGATCCCATCAGAGTGCAAACTAATTTTAAAACGCTGGCTAATTTAGAGAATGATGGGCTTGTGATCATCCAATTTACTAAGCCCAATTTCAAATATACCAAGGTTTATAACATGAAATGTTTATTGTATATGTTTTTTTGGGTGCATAGAGGATCCCATCCTTGGCATCCATCAATAGTCGTATCTCTAATTGTGGGTCGTTGATCGACTAGGGAGTGCCCAAAGACATTTTGTGGGGATAAAAACATTATATTATATTTAATGTAACATGTTATCATGAACTATTTGGAATACATGGAATGCATGGAGCTCAACCCCTCGCTCCCTCCTCTTGTTCCCCGCACCAAGCATATTTTGTTAACAATATAATACCTTTCTTTTTACACCACAAGTCGATGGTGGACCTCAGAGGTGCATGTAGTCGATGCCAAAGTAGATGCCACGGTGGCATTTGGGAAAAGGCTCCGCTGTACACATTTATATACATATATACATATAGATAGATAGATAGATAGATATGTATGTATGTATGTATATATGAAAGAGATTATGGCCAAAAACAAGGACTTGCATGTTGGTCATGTGGAAAAGGGGTCAACATGGCCAGCTATGGGAGAAGGAGGTGATGTGCACAAGTGGGCCATAACAATCATGTGACCCAGGTTGTTGTGAGTGACGTGGATAAGTTCACACATGAAATTTGAGGGCACATGGAAACAAAATTTCAAGATGAAGTAAGGCACATAACAACTGAGGGCATGGAGGAAGAGAACTAGACTTTGGAGACCCATATCCTTCCACGTGAAAGTTATAATTTGGCCCATTAGTACACAAAAGAAAGGTAATTCTAAGAATAATACAGTGGTAAAACCATAATTTTTGTGTTGAAGTCAAAATATTATAGAAATTACAAAGAAAGCTACATGAAGCATGAGGAGTGAAAATTAATTTTATGAAGATAAAATTTTAGAGAGTCTAACTTCTTTCCTTAATATCAGAATTGTGAAATCGAATATTCAATATAAATATTTTGATGACGGGAAAATTATGGCCAAAATAGAATTTGGAATTGGGTGAGAAATTTGGAAGAAAAACCCATAGAAAGTTACAAATCATAGAAACACGGTAAAACATAGTGTTAATAGCCTGATCTTGCCAAGGGAATAACTTTTAGCCCTACAAACATAATTCAATGAATGAGTAGTCAATAGAAATATATGGATGGGAGAATATGTTGTTGAACGAGGAATTTAAACCTCAGAAGAAATTTTGAAGAAAAAATCCTGGGAAGTTACACAATCACAATAAGGTCATTGTGAGTTTTGAGAGGACTATAATCACTCAAAGCAAGGGATTTGGTAGATCACACTCATTAATTGAGAACCAACAGTAATGAATATAAAGTGCCCTATCGAAGGCACTGCATTGATATTTCAATAATTAATTGGAGAGTTCTAGTTTCTCACGCTACCATAATGGATATGTATTTCTAAGCAATAGTTATAGGGTTTTGTATGGTAAATAATTGGATAAAATGATAGGGAGTATAGCATGCTAGTAGATGCAATTATTTGTGTAATGGAATTAGCAATATAGCATATAGGTGACTGGTAAAATAGAAAGAAATAATGGAGAATTCCATAAAATAGGATGGTGAGGCCATTTATTCCATGATATGTAGGGAAATGAGAAGGAAATTTTTCAAAAGCTTCTCTTTCCAATGAGTTATCAAATA
Organism: Pinus tabuliformis; assembly: GCA_031772625.1. NCBI lineage: Eukaryota > Viridiplantae > Streptophyta > Pinopsida > Pinales > Pinaceae > Pinus > Pinus tabuliformis. Next base: position 997,690,131 of record CM062815.1, on the reverse strand, counting down.
CTATATGTGAATTGTATATGCATGTAAGTTTTTGAACATGTGTTTTATTAATATGTGTTGTTTAACATCAATGTGATATGGTATCTATGCAACATCTGATATAAACGTTGTGAGCCTTCATCCTAATCACTTTGTGAGCCTTTGTATTTTTCGACCAACTTGAATGAATGTTCTCCACAAACAATTTTCAAATGTTTGATTTCCAAGTCATATTCCTCGATTGTTGTTATCTAGTTTCATTTTCTCTAGTATTTTTTCACCGAAATATTTTTGACATCTATATGGGGAATAATGATTTTCATGTGATATTTTAAAGGCTATGGATGAACATGATTTACTTCCTTATATATAGTGAACTCCTTTTTATCAATGCCAAGATATTTGAACTATACTACTTGAAACCCTAAATTCATAAAAGATATTGGAACTTCCACATCTTCTGTATTCTTTCACGCTAAGACAACTACATAAGATGATTTAGAAGGAAAAGTGTACAAAATAAACCCTTTTTCAAAATTTGGACTGATTAAAGAGGGTTCTTCAAAAATTTATTGTATAATAGATCTGAACGTGTCATTTTCTTTATCATTCCATATAAATATGTGATCCTTCTTTATCACATCCTACACAGGTTTAATGATTTCAACAAATCCAAAACAAATTTAGTGACAGTAATTAGAGTCTTTTATGATTCAATGATATGCCATATTTTCTACACCTTTCAAATATTTGTCTTAAATATTCTACCTGGTCATCTTTGTTCTTAGAGTAAATTCTAATATCATCTAGCTAAAATGCACTTGATATAATTATCAAACCTTTAAAATAAATATCCAATTTCATTTGAAAAGTTCCCAATTTTATAAACGAATGTTCTCCATTTTATCCTAAGTGTGGTTTTAAGTTGGTAAACAAGCAAAACTAGGTTTTGGTTGAAATAAATAATCCATTATGGGATGGATATTGATAAATTGCTCGAATACACCTATTGATAATTTTTTAAAGAACCTACTTTTTAGACTACCAATGAGAGACCATCCCAAGGATTTGGTTGTAATAAAAAAAATGTCTAGCAAGGGAAACATCTCTGCATGACTAGCTAATTGTATCATTTCCTCCATTGATGGAACATGGTAGTTATCCTTTTTAGAGGCTTTGTTTAGATTATAAAATATATACAAATCCTAATATATATCGTTTTCTTTCTCATAGGAACAAGGTTAACAACCCATTGTGAATGTTTGACTAGAAATATAATATTAGTTACTAAAGTTTATTTAGTTCTTCCTTCATTTTTGTTTCGATATTTGGTTGTATTTTCATGAGTTTCTTCCAAAACGCTTGATGTATGGTTTAATAGGGATGAGATGTTGTATTACTTTTGTATCATAAACATTGATATCATCATATGTCCAAGCAAATATGTGCTTAATTTCTTTGAAAAAATTTATGAATTTTTCTCGTTCAAAAGGAGAGAAATCAATTCCTAAATTAACATTCTATGGTTATGGATCAATTCCTATGTTAATAAAATATGTTCTTAAGTTCTTTGAAAAGTTCTATGAATTTTTCTCGTTCAAAAGGAGAAAAATCAACTCATGAATTAACATTCTATGGTTATAGGCACATGAAGGATTATCAATACTCTGTGTATGACTATCATGTGTGCTATCTTCTAAACTTTCAAATAGTTTGTTTTCATACTTAATGAGTTTCAAAATTTCATAGAAAGTAATATTAACTCTAGTTTTCTTCATCTCTTCGACTAAGTCATATTATAGAGATTCATGATGAACAATTTTGTTTGAACTATAAGAATTTTTTTCCATTGGTGTTGTTTTTCATACAATATTATGAGCATTAATATTTTCGTAGGATGATATAGGACCATTACATTAACTCTAAGCCATATTTATTTCTTCCAGCTCATCATATGTGTGTTCATTATTTGTTTCCCCTGAAACATCCCATAGGAGAGTGACATAAGTTGAAGGCTTCTATTGTGTTAGCTCCTCTTCATCTACTTGAGCAACTCCCTCCCCTTCGTTATCCATGAAATATGTAGACATATTTACAAAAACTGGAAAAGCTTTTTTAAAATGTTTAGATTTGTGTGCCCTATAGAAATTGTCCTGATCAACATCTTCAGATTTATTTTCTTTAGTGCGAGGCTGATTTTGAGGAGGAGCTGGATTCCTTTAGAATGATCTGCAATGTATCCTATCGATGGGAATTTTGTTAAAGTTTTCTTTAAGATTAGTAATTTGATTTGACATTTTCCTGATCATTCATTAAAGATCATGCATGTCAAAATCACCCTTTTCATTTTTCTCTTTAGTGGTTCTCATAGTTGTTTTTCTATTAAAACAATTTATAGGTGTTTTCTCCTTTACAATGACCTTCCCTGATACAAATTGGACATTTTGTTTTCTTAGTTTAATCTTGAGTCTTATCTGAAGTTTTTTTAGATACTTGTTGGGCCACAAATGTGTTATCGTATTGGTTATCAAAACCTTTAATTTACAAGCCATATTCAAACCTTTACAACATATTCTATAACTATTTTATTACCAATTTTCACTAAATGAATTTATTTTAACTTGTGGTTAATTATTAGTGATCTTGTATTTTTGATGATTAAATGAGTTTTGAATGCGGTTTTCCAATGACGGTTTACTAATGTGTTTATGTTCTCAAACAACAAGTTTTAGTATTGGAATTTGACAACTTTGTACCTATATAAGTTTTAGTACAAAGTAAAGGTTAACACGTTGGCATTTCTCAAGACAACATGGGTTGAAACTACATGTGTATGGATGGATTTATTTTCACACCTAGCTCACATGTGAATCTTAAGACATTATTGAAAGTTACAGTCAAAACCTAAATTCCACCTACAGAAATTCGATACTTATTTCGGTATGAGTTTGGCTTTTTCCAAAAATTCATTACTTAGTTTGGTACGTACTTCCGCACCTGCGCACCAATAACTATAGGCAGTTATGTCTATATTTGAAGTTATGTACAAACATAGAAGAAATTCAAAATGATGCCAAATAGAATTGTTTCCATATCCAACAATAATCTAATATATTCCCAAATCATAAGAAGACCATTTTGAAATATTATTTGTTATTTTAATTATAGTATGACAGTGAGATTTCCATGGATGTTGATGTGATATGTTTGATAATCACTTCCTTTACACTGTATTATAAACAAAATTGTGCAATAGATGTGGAAGGGAGGAAAATATAGGAACATTGATCTTGAGATACTTTTAAACTATATTTTCACTTTAAAGTTGGAACTATGAGATCAATGTACATTTCAAGACTAGTTGCATAGTGATTCGAATTTTATTTTTCCAATTTGATTTGTTGTTAAATTATTTGATTTCATTGACATAATTTAACTTGTTTAAGATCATGGCAAGGGCTTGCCACTAATCTTAACCAAGTTAGTAACATATCTAGTTAGTAGAAGTATATGTTAAGAGTATAATATTTATATTACGTTATTTAATTTTAGTATTTAAAAGTATTTTATAGTAGCATGCCTGTGATTATATTGTTAGTTTTATAAACTTAAACATAATACTTGAACTCTCGATTCTAGATCTATTTTCTTAATATTTCAGATTTTGATTTTAGCATATGAATCTTTCAGATTTATGAGCAGAGTCTTTGATTACGAATTAGAAGCTTAACATTTACCTTATGGAGCCTTAGATATGTTATTTGTAATGAATTTATAGTTGAATTCGAGATTTGAAATTGAAGTCTTATGGTTATAGTCTTTGTGTGGTTAAGGCATTGTAACTTATATCCTTTTTGAGTTAAGATATTTGATTCATGGTCTTTGGATTTCAAACAAAGCATTATAGTTTTCTGCTTAGTAATTTGAATATTGTTTGAATACAAAAAAAATATTAGTATCTTCTTTGAACAATGCATTTAATATAATTAGATTAGTAGTTAGAGTATAGTTAAGATTTTTGATTGTACATTTGATAAAGAATTTAGGTATAAATATTTCCTTTAATTTTAGTCTTAGAATAACATAAGAATTACCTAGTTAAATTTGTGACTTCAAGTACCAAATGCTTGTAGGATGTTAAGTTAAACATAGGGGTTGAATTTCCTAAAGGAAATAGTTCGAGTTTTTAAGCTTTCCGAGGCTCATATAACAATACCTCAACTTAGGTAATGTCATGGTTTTTATTTGTAAAGTAGGTTAATATTCAATTTTAGTTTTTTTATTGCATATTTTATTTGATGGTATATATATATATATATATATATATATATATATATATATATATATATATATATATAGATTTTCAGGAGATTTATATTTCACACATTCTTAGATCTATTTTTCTACCTTCATATTTGTTAAGTCAAAGGCATTATGATTAGATTAGAATTAATTTTCTCAAGCCTAAGAGTTAAGAAAACTTGAATTGGCTTCTTAATATTTTTTCATATCCAAAATTTTAATTTACAAAATTTTTGTACTTAATTCAATACTAATGTTCAGAATTTCAATTTCAATATACTATGTACTTAATTAGCTACCGAGTTTTGTATGAATATAGGGTATTAAAAAATATATAATTTGCAGTTTAGGATTCTTTAGTTGATTGGAGCTTTGAAGCTACCTAGTAAAATATTCCTACAATATATCATTATGACTCTGAGCCTCCTTAGCATTTATCTTTGATACTTTATTAATGCATTTCTTGTAGCATATTTCCTTGTTTCTTTTTACTTTCCTCACATGCTTTTGTTTATAGTTGTCCACATTTATTTTTTTACAATTTACTTTTCTGGAACATGCTTAATGGGTTTTCATCACTAGGTGATTAGAACCTCTGAAGTCTCAAGGCCTAGTAAGCTACATAAATAAAACCACATGAACATTGTGTGTTTGTAATGAAATATTTTGGCTTAGAACCCGCTAATAATTAGAGTCCCATAGCCCAGTGACGAGTGATAATCCTTGGTGATTAGTTCTTTCTAGTGTTAGTTGTTATCATAGGCTAGGATAGGATATAATCCTAATTTTCTTGTGCTTGCATCTCTAAGTATTACGATCCGGAATTCCATAATTTTATGTTGGAATTAAAGTACCTATAAACAATTTTGGCATTGTTTTCAAGGAGGTCGTAAAGGGATTAGAGCATAGTTCTTTTCAAAAAAAATTGCATGATTTTAGTTACAAGGAAAACTTGGGGGCGAAGATAAAATTGTAAGATAAGAGGTAAGAGCCTGCGCATTGAATATGGTGGGTTTGGTCCAAAACCTCATTGTTTCTTTCTTTTTTCTTACAAGTGTGTTTTTTTAAGATTAATTCATGGAAAAAAGAGAATCCTAACTTGTATGATTAGATAAACTGGTGAAAATAGGGTCTTAGTAGCATGGTGGCACTTCAAGTACATGACTAGTTTTATTTTATTTGTTTTCATTGTGTTTCATTTTTATTTCTTTACGATTTTTAAAATTTTTGGTACTTTAAGAACTCCATACATTGATCCATGTGCATGATTTGGATTAGCAACCAAAAAATCAATATTCAAGGATGATCAAGATTTTGGAATAACTTTCTCAAATCCAAGTGATGTACGAGATCTGTACATCTCAAGAAGAAAAAATCTTCACAATAGCCAAGAAATTATATGCCTTCCCAAAAGTTATAGAAGAACAACAACTCCATGAATCACATCCACACAAAGATCTTTACTCTTCAAATCTTGTTGATGAAACTAAAGAATTATGGACTGCATCCAATGGAGAGAAAGCATTAGAACCCGAGATTAAAGAATTGGACATGCCTATCTACAAATCCTCTAAGCAAACAAGAGGATAATCATCTAATAATAGAAGATTTGTATGGCATGGTAAATAAGGTTATGCTAAATAAGCTGAATAAAGAGGCAAACCAAGAGAATTTTGATGTTGTAGAAAGTTTGTTTCAAGCACCTGTAAGGATGTACCACTCCTTCATTCTTCCTTCTTGACATCATCATTAGAAAAACTAGTTCTTCATACTGAGGTATGCATTGAATATTATATTTCAAAATTGAGTATGAATGCATTTTCATACCTATTACGCACATGGTTACATTAGAAATACTCCTATACTTGATGAGAGAAATTTATTTTTCTTAGGTAGAATAGGATATTAAATAAATTAAATAAATAATTCTTGCATATAATAGTTATTTTAGTTCTAAAATATAGTGCAACATCTTTCTCATTTTTTTGTATGAGTGGGAATGCTAACAATTAAAAAAAAAACTAGTTAAAAATCAAAGATCTATGTTCCTATATCAAATTTCTGTTGGGGTCTCTTTTAGTTGTAGATTGTTTTGATGAATATTTCCACACAATCTTGTTTCCAACTGCAATCTCGTTCAACTATTACTTTACTTTCCCACTATTTATTTGTATTTAGTTAGAGCTTCTAGTTTTTCTTTAATAAAGGAAACCCTAACCATTATGTCTAGAATATTATATGAAGCTGGAAATTATTTCATTGCACACCGCCTATTATCATATAGAAATTGTCTCATACCTTTCTTCAGCTAGTCAGCACCCATAATTTTGGTACCAATTTTTTATTTTGAAAGACAAAGCATGATTCAAGGATATTGTTAATTTTGGATGTTTAAATATTGGAAGAATATTTTCAAAATCAGAAAAGACATCTTCATCAATGTACTAGAAAAATTAGGAGAGTATTTGATGATATCTTTCTTTTTCCTTAAGTTATTAAAAATGATCCATTCATGGTTTATCAATTAAGACCACTATTTCATGAATATGATCGAATAAATATTATTTTCCAGAGAAGTTGAATCAAATGATAATTCCAAACTATTCATACCTTATATATCTTTTATTTTTTGAAATCTCATATCTCTTATTCATATAGATTACTCATTACCAATACAAAATCATTTCTCAAAATATAGTTACCAAAACATATAAAGTGGATTAAAACCATGTTAAAAGCTCCATACAATGATATCAATGAACATAATGAACTTGAATACTATAACCATAACACCAAAGCATGATATTTGAGCATCTTTATTAAGACTTGCAAAAGAATTACTAAAGTGTCTACTCATAGTGGAACACTACTTTGTAAAGAGAAAGCATACATGAAAAATGGGATTGGTAGGAATTTAGGTGAATTTCGGTTATTATTTGGTTAGCCTCATCCATCTCACATTAAAATGGATCATTCATGCTATGTCCTTTGAATACCTGTAAGTAACTTATGCATCCAATAATTTATGCAGGTAAGCTAAGTCACTCTGAAAGGTATCATCCTATGCCTTTAAGGGGATTTTTGAAGCGGCTCCCCCATCTATCAATTGCAAAAGAAATAAACATAAAATGGTAGGAAACATGGGACTAGAGCCTTCAATGTAAAATAGGTTTAAGAGGTTAACCCATCGAGGCTATGGATGCTCATAAGAAATTGGGAATTCTACCTAAATAATTGTAAACCAAACCAAGTATTATCTCTACACTTATGATGCTTAATCTATCGTGTTAAAATCAAATGGAAGCTTGTGTGGATGAAGTAAAGGGAAAAGATAATTCCATATATTCGTTGCTAAAAAATGGCCTTAATATAACCTTGAGTCCTTTATGATTGGTTTTTAAAACTACACGTAAGATTTAATTATCCTAGAATAGGGACCTACGATCACCGAGAATTAATAAAACTCGATCGCAAAGTTTATCTGTAATACTTGGATATCTATAATAATTATGAATTTGGTTAGTAATAACTGATTTTTCATTGGTTCATCATTTGTTGTGATCATAATGAGCCTTCTACTTTTATGTCTACAAAGAAGGAGAGCCCCTTCAATTTACAAAATGTTTCTTTAGCATAAATTTGTTAAAGATTGATGAAATGATATGTAATGAGTGATTTGGAATTTATTTTATTCTTGGTGTTAGTTAAGGATCATTTTAACTAAGCTGAGATGAATTATTTTCATTCATTATTCATCTCATTAGTTCCGTTGCTTCTTTTTTCCAGTCCCTTTCGGAACTAGAGCCATCTCGACAGTACTCCTTACTTCTTCGGTATGTCACTTTGTTTGCATGAGGACATGCAAAACCTCAAGCATTGGGGAGTGGTTGTTGGGATATTTTTTGCATCTTCGGCTTCCTTCAACATATCATATTGGCACTAATTAAATCTAGCTCTTCTAGATCATTCAAAACTCTCAACCTTACTTTTCCTCATCTTCAGCTACGTACAACTTCCATTGCAACCTATAGTACATATCAAAATTAAAAAGTTATACTTGAGGTAAAACATGTTTAACAGATCTTTAACTGATAGAAATTTAAGGAATATTGATGGTTAACCACTTCTTATTCCATAAATATTCACCTTTCTTAAACCATCATTAAACCCCCCTTTTCCAAATCCATTAATTCATATTTTCGTAAGACCGTAAGATTGATTATGGCACATGAATATCTATAGTGTCTTGTGCTTGTACATCATAAAACACTCACAAAACCAATATATTAATCCTCTCAATAATAATATGAATTCATTGCTTCATATCTCATAAAAAACAAGAAAATAAGTAATGGTCTTATGAGTTTCCAAGTCCATATTTATTACGCCATTACCTTCGTCATCACCTTATATCATTCACCATCCCTTCCTATTCCATATATTTTTTTGCATGAGGGCATGAAAAGTCTTAGGTGTGGGGGTTTGTTGGGCCTCATATAAGTTATCGTGTTCGTTATGCAAACATTTCATTTACAAGCAACATTCATACATTTACAATGTATTCCGTAACTATTATATTACCAATTTTCACTAAATGCGTTCATTTTTCCTTGTGGTTAATTATTAATGATTAAATGAGTTTTTAAGGTGGTTTTCCAATGAAGGTTTACTAATATGTTTATGTGCCCAAACAAGAAGTTCTAGTATTGGAATTTGACAAATCCATACTTATATAAGTTTTGGTACTAAGTAAAGGTTAATACATTGGCACTTCTCGAGATGACATGGGTTGAAACTACATGTTTATGGATGGATGTATGTTCACATCTAGCTCACATGTGAAGCTCAAGACATTATTCAAAGTTATAGTAAAACCTAAATTCCAGCTATAAAAATTTGGTACTTATTTTGGTACGAGTTTCGAATTTTCTAGAAATTTGGTACTTAATTCAGTACCTGATTTTACACCTATGCACCACCAAGTACACACAATCATGTCTATATTTGTAGTTATGTCCAAACTTGGAAAACAATCAAACGGGTGCCAAGTGTCATCATTTCCATCTCAAACAATAATCTAATACATTCCCAAATAATAACAAGGCCATTTCTAAATGTTAATTGTTATTTCAATTATAGTACGTGAGTGATATTACCATGGATGTTGATGTGATCTCTTTGACCATCAGATCCTTTACAATATATTATAAACATATCTGCACAACAGATGTGGAGGGGAGGAAAAGATAGGAACAATGATCATGGAATAGTTTTAAACTCTATTTTCACTTTAAAGTTGGAACTATCACATCGATCTGCATTTGAAGACTAATTACATAGTGATTCAACTTTTATCTTTCCAATTCAATGTGTTGTTAAATTATTTGATTTCAGTGATGTAATTTAACTTGTCTAATATCGTGGCAACGGCCCACCACTGATCTTAGCCAAGTGAGTAACAAATCTAGTTAGTAGAAGTATAAGTTAAAGTAGAATATTTATATTACATTATTTACTTTCAATATTTAAAAGTATTTTACAGTAGCCCCTGTTTGGTTATATTGTTAGGTTTATAATCTGAAGAAAAAATACTTGAACTCTCACTTTTAGATCGATTTTCTTAATATTCTAGATTTCGATTTCAGCATATGAATCTTTCTGATTTATGAGCATACTATTTGATTATGAATTAGAAGCTAGGCACTTACATTATAGTGCCTTCGATTTTTTATTTGTAATGAATTTCTAGCTAAATTTACAATTCCCTATTTGAAATTGAATTCTTATGGTTATAGTCTTTGTGTGGTTAAGTTATTTGAACTTACATCTCTTTTAAGTTAAGATATTTGATTCATTGTTTTTGGATTTGAAATAGAGCATTATAGTTTTCTTCTTTGTAATTTGAATCTTCTTTGAGTAGAAAGGATTTATTAGCATCTCCTTTGAATATAGCATTTAATATAACTAGATCAGTAGTTAGAGTATAGTTGAGATTTTTTATTAGACATTTGATAAAGAATTAAGTTATAAATCTTTTCTTGAATTTTCGTCTTAGAATAAGATAAGAAATACTTAGTTAAATTTATGACTACTAGCACAAAATAACTGTATGATATTAAGATAAAGATAGGGTTGGATTTCTTAAAACCATTAGTTCCAGATTTTAAGTTTACCTAGGCTCGTAGAACAATACATCGACTCAGGCAATGCCCTAGATTTTATTTGTCGAGTAGGTTAATATTCAGTTTAATTTTTTTCTCATTGCATATTTTTTAGTTTTTTTTTTCGTTTAGTAAATTTGTATTTTACACATTCTTAGATCTATTGTTCTACCTTCATATCTTTTAATTAGAAGACATTATGACTAGATTAGAATTCATTTCCTCAGGCTTAAGAGTTAAAAAAACTTGAATTGGTTTCTTAATATGTTTTCATACCCAGAATTTACATCTACATAATTTATCTACTTATTTAAGTACTAATATCCAGAATTTCAATTTCGATACTTTCTGTACTTAATTCAGTACCATGTTCTATACTAAAATAGGGTATTAAAAGATATGTAATTTACAGTTTCAAATTATTTAATTGATTAGAGCTTTGTAGCTACTTGGTAAAACATTCCTACAATGAATAAGAACATACAATATATAATTATGACTCTAAGCCTACTTAGCATTTATTTTTCACATTTTATTAATGCATTTCTTGTAGCATATTGTCTTGTTTTTATTTTATTTTTTACTTGGATCACATGAATTTGTTTATAGTTGTCGGTATTTATTTTTTTGCAATTTAATTTTCTGCAACATGATTAATGGGTTTTCATCACTAGAGGATTAGGGCCACTCAAGTCTCAAGATCTAATAAGATACATAAATAAAACACATGAACATTGTCTGTTGGTAATGAAAGATTGTGGTTTAAAACCTGATAAACATTCAAGTCCCAAACTCCAGTGACAAATGATAATCTTTAGTGATTAGTTCTTTCTAGTGTTAGTTTTTTGCATAGGGTAGAATAGGCTCTAATCTTACATTTCCTGTGCTTGCATCTCAAAGTCATACGATCCCAAATTTGACAATTAAATGTTGGAACTATAATACATATAATTCCACCAACACTACTATTTTCACAAACATAGAAATATTTGAAGGTGGATTTGTAATATAACATTCAATCAACACATCATCTACTAGCTTAGTATCAAAGGTAATTTTATTCAAATGTTCAACGAATCATTGAATAAAATCTTTAATTTTTTTCTTTAGGCTTCATATCAATCATTGAAAGTTTGTGTGCATTGGAGGCTTGACTCTTATCTTGCCAAAAATTATTGAGAAATTTTGTTTGAAAGGAATTCTAACTAATCTTTGATCCAACTAGTACCATAAACTACCAAGTTGAGGTTTTTTGGCTGAAAATGTAGTGAAGAAGGAAGCATACATCATCTTCATTTTCAATGCCCATCAAGTTAACATAAAGCATGAATTTTTTGATATGGTCTTTAAGGACCTCCCCATTATCTAGATACAATTTTTGGAGAACCCCTTCAAGGCATTCTTGCAAGTCATGTTATGACCCATAAACATTAACTACTCCCAATGTTTGCCATGATCCCGATGGCATGGTCATGTGTGGAATAGGGTTTATGATGAAGAGCTAGAAGTTAAATATTGGAAAGGTGAACTACAAAGAGGTGAGAGAGGGACATAAGCTAATACTTCTTCTTCGAGTTTAGGCTCTTCTTGCTCGAGATAAATATTATGAATTTGAGCCTCATAATACCTTTGTATGATTGGAATACAGTATTCAACAAATGAATGAACATAATTCTTATTTTCATCTCTGACTAAAACTCCAAAATATCTCCTTTTAGGAGGAATAAAGGAATCTGATTGTTCATTGGTAATAGATTCTAATTATGTTTTTTTGAGTAGAAATAGGTTTTGAAGTTCATTTTTGGATAAAATCTCTAATGGATTGCTAGGTTCTCAGCCCAAGGGTGAATGTAGATGGGTCTTGGGTTGTTTTAGAGGTAGATTTATCCAATGTGTAGGTTGGGTTACTTCTTCAAAATGGTTGAGGGTATCTAATTTTAGTGATTTTTCATTAAATAAACATTGATTTGAGGGAGTGCCGAGATTTGAGGGTTTTTTAGAACTATGTGATTGATTTATGATTTTACATGAGGCTCTATGTGCCATTCACCATCAGAGCACCCACCTGTTAGCACCAATTGTTAGTAAGGAAGAAAATTATAGCCTATAGTGAGGAGATACCACATGATCAAGGACCCAAATTACACCCTTAATCTTTTGGTGTGATGGTAGTTATTGGTATGTCTGCATGGTTGCCATAAATTAAATTAACCTACAATAAATATCTAACCTAATACTACTCTAATCTAACTGTCCTAAATATCTATTACTAAAACCTATCTAATTTAACTCCCACTTTTGTTGATGTTTGTAAGGTTTGGTATTACCAATAAGGAGAGAAAAACTACCCAATGCAAGTTTCTTAAGAAACTAAGAATATTTGAAATTATAGTCCCTTCTAAGTGATAGGTAGGCTTTAGGTCATCTCAAAGAAATATAGCAAATCAAAAAGCATTGAATGAGAATATGAGTTTTATTTATTTTACTTCATTTCAGATATTAATTACTAATTTAAAATCTTATTCTAAAAGAAATAGAACTATTCAACCTCATTGGTGTTAGTAAAACTCAATTTGAAACATAAACATTAGACAAAAAAGGTAATAAATTCTAGTGACAAAAATAAAATAAACTTAAACAAATTACTAACAATGAATAATTAGTTTAATTATAGAATTAAAATGAGTATACTCACATTCATAGAAAAGAAACAATTCATCACATCTTAATTTCACATTCAACAAAAATCACAAATAAATATAACAACCTACCCCATACAACATTTAGGTGAACAAAATAGACTTTCTAAAAAATTCTATAAGTTTTCAAAACTGGTAGCATAATTCATAAATAATATCACATTCCTTCTATACATATTCACCTCACCCCTTCTAATCAAAGAGAGTCATATATATAGAGTGAAATGTTCCATAACAAAAATATGTTGCTTTATTGTCTTAACAAACTATTTACTTGAAAATTAAACAACAAAGAATTCTTTATAGAAAATGTACTAAATGGATAAAATCACCTTCCCAATTTAAAAGTCTGATGGTCAAACTATTGTTGATGATTTTGGTCATCAATTGAAATTTGCTTCAACGGAATTGGATACACTCCAATTTTCTAGGGATTCGTCCCGATATCTGTATTCCTAATTAGTTGTGCCCAGTGTGAAGGGTTCTAGGATTTTGCCTCTATTTTTTCCCATGACATTTTCACACGAAAAATTATAAAGAAAAATTAACCTTTATAAGAACTCTAAATATTAAAGGAATAGAACACTAAATATTATAAGAATACTTGAAATGAGAATTTAACATGTAACTGCGCAACAAACTAACTAAACAATGTAAATTAGGCAAAAGCCTTTCTCTGTAATTGAAAACGGCTTGCTAACACATCACAGTTAACCAAATGCCACAGATGGTTAATGGGTTGGCCGAATGGTTAATAAGACATTAATGCGGGAATCCAGGGTTGGAGATTATGTTCACTCTTCTATAGCTTCATTATCCCAGAGGTTGAATTTGAAAGTTTTGAAATTGGTCCATGTTTAATAAGGATTAAACCCAATTAATTTAACATTAAACAAATTTCAATCATTTCATTATGTTATAATCTTATCTAGGCACCTGCGTTTGAAGAGGTGCAAGAGCTAATAACCATCAAAAGGAGTTGGATACCATATTTTCCTTTATTATCTCTTAATCATGATTAACCTCACTCATTAATCTAATCCAATGACTAAGTAAACTTTATATGAAATCCTATCATCGTGGGTGTGGGTATGCGAAGCTCTTTTGCTCAAACATGAGACCAGATGGGTGGATTCATTACTAAGCTTTATTTAATTGTGATTAAGACATATACTTAGTTATTAATCAAGGGATTATGATTTAATAGGTTATCCAATCATCTGCGGGGTAGAAGCTGTAAGGCATTTTGGCTATCGTGCAAACCGAGATGGGCAGAGATCATGTAGTACTCAAAATTCCTTGAAACGCAGTGCAGCTAGGTGTGTAATCCAACCATTTTTTCAAACAACAAAAGAAAAACACATGTTGGGACATTTGAGGAAACAAAGGCCATCCTGCAGAGGGATAAGGTGGATAACGAATGAGCGTATTGGTGAGGAAAAAATATATATTTTCCAAAAGTTGGACACAAATCTTAAACCAAATCGAATAAGATATCAATACTTTCAAGCCAAAAATCAAAATTTCAATAGGCTCCCCATTTAATGGGTTGTTGTTTTATAAAAAAATAGGTTTGAAGGTTTTATATATGTGAGATTTTACGACGTTAGCAGAGTTGTTGCAACAGTGAGAAACCCAAACCACTACTACTATGAGAAAGGTACAACTGCCTATATAGGGAAGCTAGGCATGGAGAATTAGATCTCAAGGGTTTCAAGAAATTGTTTTCAAGGACTGTTGTTTGCATTCGCGGCCCTATTCGCCATGTTTGGGCTAAGAAGGTTTTGCATGTGAGACTCGTATTCCATCATTGGGAGGACTAAAGGTTTGGAACTATTAATTTTACCCAATGTTCCATGATTCCAAAACAGTCTAATATAATTCCTATATGTATTGTTTTTTCTTTTTTGAAATCTCACATAAATAATTTTGTTTTTGTACTAGGATATTATAAATAATTTTGTTTAATAAGTGTGGGAAAATTATATTAAAAAGGAAAATGCTACAGTGTAGAGTATAAAATTTACATAGCTGTGGTTTTCATTTATTATCAGTATAGATTTTTTTATTGGTTCTTATCTTCTATTTCATATTTTTTATGGTGAAAATTATGAGTTTTAGATTATTAAAATGAGAATCAATTTACAAATATATAATCTATGGAACATTGTTTCGAATGGGTTTCATGAACCTTTAATTCACTTAGTCTATAAGGCTACTACACAAGATCAAAATGATCACCTCTTTGTGAACAAGAAATATAATGCATCAATATTGTTTCTAATTCAACAAGTTATTCTTCCCAATATTGGAACTACAACCCGGAAGCATCCACATGGAGTTAATTCATAGCACATTATAGCTGTTAATAAATTTCTCATGGCAATGGGAGAAGCATAGGATTTTAATATTGCAAAAGTAACATGAGAAGTTATGGAAAAGCCTCTTGAAGTAGAAGAAAGTATACAACACATGAAGACTACTATTGTCCTAAACAATATAGTTGAACATATTGTAGAAGAGAAAGGTGATTATGTATAAGATGCAACACATGAATATGGTAAAAACAATAAAGTTGAATGAGACCTATATCGAGGATGAAATTAAAATTTCTTTTGCAATATAAGCAAAAGGTAAGGATAACCTAGTAGTGAAAGTTGAATTTGGCTATGAAATGGAATTTTCTTTTCCTGAAGCACGAATTGTAAAGCCTATGTATGGTAAAGATGAAAGTGGTTATGGAAAAGTTACAGTAGATACCACATAAGAAGGAAAATAATTTTGAAGCCTACAATTAGAGTTGTCAAAGTTATAGCGGCAACAAAAGTGGAAATGAAAGAACACAAAGAAATTGTTTTTAATCTTACACATGTCAACATAAAAGTTCAATCAACAATATTGAAGGTACAAGAAGGTGTGAAAAAAGAATGAGATGAAGGCCACAATGAGGATCATGAAATATTGAAGAAAAAAAAATATGCAAGTATAGAGTTTGCAGAAAAAAGAAGAAAAAGTTTGTTCATGTAGAATTGAGAATAACTTGCACTATCCTATAGTTTTTAAATTCGTATAAGTGGTGTAAGCCTAGTAGAGACTAGTAGTGTTTTAATTAATGAGAAGTTTAGAATACTCATGAATGTAAGAATTAGATGAATGGAGAGTATCAAATAATAATCTCTATGATTAGCTCAAGTAGTAGGAAAGTTAGTTGTTAGTTCGAGTTATGTTTAGAAATATTTTTTTAGATGTTGTATACAACAGTTTTCCTTATTCCCTCTTTTTCTTTTTACAAAAGAACACAAATATATTGTTTTTAATCTTACAGAAGTATCAAAAATTTTAAGGTTGGAAATTTATCTTAAATTTTAGAAATTTTGATGAATCTTACTAATCAATAATATGCAAATTGCCAAATATTTGGGGTTATTTTTTTAAAAATATTTAGATTTATGATGATGTTATATTAGTCTATATAATATTTTCGAAATTAAAAAAAAAATCATGTTGTGCTATACAATTTGGGTGAATCTTTATTAACCCATAAATTTAATCCATAATAAATTAAATACAATCACATGTAAAAAAAAAGCAAATGAAGATGACAATCTTAAAATAAAAAAATATTGAAGGGAAATAAAAAATATGGATATAGTGTTTGAATACAAAAAAATGCTGTAAGTATCGAGATGAGAAAAACCTGAGCCAGTATGTAGAAGTGGAACAAGTTTTCCAATTGATCTGTGTTGTAAGCGTAATTGAGTACCCAGTAATGGTCATAATTAAGGGTGTAGTTGTAGTGTTAAAAAATAATCCTTTCTATTAACTGAATTAGGAAGAGCCTAGAAAGACAGTTAGGAGGAGGCTAGAAGGAGAGTTACTTGTGAGTCCAACTTATATTTAAAAATTAACTTTTAAACCCTCTCTGTTACAATAATTCTTTTTAAAGTTCATTTTAGATAATTCTAAAAAACCTTTAATTTATATAAAATCCATTTAATAATGAAAAAGGTGTCCAACCCAAATATATATAAAGGGTTTTCCTTATTGCTTCTCTACCACTATGTCTGTCCCTTTTTCATTACCCAAATGGAGATATAATTTTCACTTTTTGATCATTTGCCTGTCTCAATAACCCTCTGCAAGCAACGGAAACTTGCGATGAAGTAGATTTGCGGGATTGAAAACTTAATTGTATACTTTCACTTAAACTCGATTTTCTGTGATGACTAGACTAAGAGCTTAAGCGATGAGTAGCATCATAGCTGGGACACCGTTTCTCTCTCATAAGTCTATTATGAGAGAAGGAGAGAATTTGATATGCATGTTTACTAGATGATGGGATTAGATTGCAGTGAGCATCGAGGACAGTTTTTCAATTTGTCAGCGGAAGAAATGAATGATGAGTACACGAAGTGCTTTCGAAGTGTTCTAACACTATTAAAATAAACATGAATCAAAGAATAAATTATAAACGTTGAATTGGTCATGATGTTACTTATTATAAGAAATATGTTCTGAAACATAACGACTTTTTGCATCAATCACAAATAGTTACCGTATGGCTTCTGATTTCCCTTCTGCGTGCCCGAAAGAGAAAACAGATCTATAAAAATTAATAGTTTATACCTTTGTGTTATCAACACATACATATTCATTAAACATTTTATAGTGTTGCAAAGTAGCGATCGAATAATATGCAGCATGGCAATCGACAGATTATATGATCAAATGATCTGGAACAAAATACAAACAAAGCAGCAATATTAACTGGAACCATAAAAAATCACAGTAATAGGTTGACATGAAACAGAATGAAATGAGGTCATTGAGCTAATCCAGAGTTCAACGATTCATAGGATTCTTTAGTTGATTGGAGCTTTGTAGCTCCCTGGTAAAATATTCCTACAATATATCATTATGACTCTGAGCCTCCTTAGCATTTATTTTTGATACTTTATTAATGCATTTCTTGTAGCATATTGCCTTGTTTCTTTTTACTTTCCTCGGGTGCTTTTGTTTATAGTTGTCAACATTTATATTTTAACAATTTACTTTTCTCGAACATGTTTAATGGTCTCAAGGCTTTGTAAGCTACATAAGTAAAACCACATGAACATTGTGTGTCTGTAATAAAGTATTTTGGCTCAGAACTTGATAAGAATTAGAGTTCCATAGTTAAGTGGCTAGTGATAATCTTTAGTGATTAGTTCTTTCTAGTGTTAGTTGTTAGCATAGACCAGAATAAGATATAATCCTAAATTTCTTGTGTTTGCATATCTAAGTATTACGATCCCAAATTTCATAATTTTATGTTGGACATAAAGTACCTATAAACATTTTTGGGGTTGTTTTAGGTGGAGGTGGTAAAAGGATTAGAGCATAGTTGTTTTCAAGAATGTTTTGCATGATTTTAGTTACAAGGAAAACTTGGGGGCGAAGATAAAATTGTAAGACAAGAGGTAAGAGCCCGCGCATCGAATTTGGTGGGTTTGCTCCAAAGCCTCATTGTTTCTTTCTTTTTCCTTACAAGTGTGTTTTTTTAGATTAATTCATGGAAATAAGAGAAGCCTAACTTGTATGATTAGATAAATTAGTGACAACAGGGTCTTAGTAGCATGGTGGTGCTTCGAGTACATGACTTGTTTTCTTTTATTTGTTTTCAATGTGTTTCATTTTTCCTTTTTTTGGATTTTTAAAATTTTTGGTACTTTAAGAACTCCATACATTGATCCATGTGCATGATGGAGATTAGCAATCAAAAAATCAATATTCAGAGATGATCAAGAGTTTGGAATAACTCTATCAAATCCGAGCAGCATATGGGATCTCTACATCTCAAGAAGAAAAAATCTTCATAGTAGCCAAGAAATTATATGCCTTCCGAGAAGTGATAGAAGAACAACAACTCCATGAATCACATCCACACAAGTATCTTTACTCTTCTAAACTTGTTGAGGAAACTAAAGAATTATGGATTGCATCCAATGGAGAGAAAGCATCAGAACCCGAGATTAAAGAATTGGACATGCCTATCTATAGATCCTCTAAGAAAACAAGAGGATAATCATCTAATAATAGAATATCTGCATGGCACGGTAAATAAGGATATGCTTAATAGGCCAAATAAAGAGGTAAACCAAGAGAATTTTGATTTTGTTGAAAGTTTGTTTCAATCACCTGTAAGGATGTACCACTCCTTCATTCTTCCTTACTTCTTGACATCATCATTAAAAAAAACGGTTCTTCATACTCAGGTATGCATTGAATATTATATTTTAAAATTGAGTATGAATGCATTTTCATACCTATTATGCACATGGTTACATTATAAATACTCCTATACTTGATGAGAGAAATTTATTTTTCTTAGGTAGAATAGGATATTAAATAAATTAAATAAATAATTCTTGCATATAATAGTTAGTTTAGTTCTAAAATATAGTGCAACATCTTTCGCATTTTTTTGTATGAGTGCGAATGCTAAGAGTTTAAGAAAAAAACTAGTTGAAAATGAGAGATCTATGTTCCTATATGAAATTTCTGTTGGGGTCTCTTTCACTTGCATATTATTTTGATGAAGATTTCCAACTACAACCTCGTTCAACTATTACTTTACTTTCCCACTATTTATTTATTTTTAGTTAGAGTTTCTAGTTTTCCTTTTCAATAAAGTAAGCCATAACCATTATGTCTAGAATATTATATGAACTTGGAAATTATTTCATTGCAACATCGTCTATTATTGTATAGAAATTGTCTCATACCTTTTCTCGGCTAATTAGTACCCATAATTCTGGTACCAATTTTTTATTTTGAAAGACAAAGCATGATTCAAGGATATTGTTCATTTTAGATGTTTAAATATTGGAAGAATATTTTCAAAATTGGAAAAGACATCTTGATCAACATACTGGAAAAATTAGGAGAGTATTTGATGATATCTTTATTTTTCCTTAAGTTGTTAAAAGTGATGCATTCATGGTTTATCAATTAAGACCACTATTTCACGAATATGATTGAATGAATAGTCTTATCCACAGCAGTTGAATCAAATGATAATTCCAAACTATGAATACCTTATATACCTTTTATTTTTTGGAATTCCATATCTCTTATTCATATAGATTATTGATTACCAATACAAAATAATTTCTCAAGATATAGATACCAAAACATATAAAGTGGATTAAAACCATGTTAAAAGGTCCATACAATGATATCAATGAAAAAAAAGAACCTGAATACTATAACCATAACACCAAAGCGTGATATTTGAGTATCTTTTTTAAGACTTGCGAAAGAGTTACTAAAGTGTCTACTCATAGTGGAACATTACTTTATAAAGCGAAAGCATACATGAAAATTGGGATTGGTAGGAATTTAGGTGAATTTTGGTTATTATTTGGTGAGCCTCATCCATCTCACATTAAAATGGATCATTCATGCTATGTCCTTTGAATACATATAAGTAACTTATGCATCCAATCATTTATGCAGGTAATCTAAGTCACTTTGGAAGGTGTCATCCTATTCCTTTATGGGTATTTTTGAAGCCGCTCCCCCATCTACCAATTGCAAAAGCAATAAACCTAAAATGGTAGGAAAGATGGGATGAGATCCGTCAATGTAAAATAGGTTTAAGAGGTTAATCTATTGAGGCTATGGACACTGCTAGAAATAGGTACTCACTTGTGATACCATTAAGCAAAACCATCGGGGCTATGGATGCTCACAAGAAATGTGGATTTCTACCTAAATAAGTGTAAACCAAACCAGGTGATTAGCTCGGAGGTGAATGGGAGCGATGGAAGCGAGGGTTTTGAACAGGGAGCAACGGGTGCGAGTTGGTAACAATGGAGGGGCAAGGAGGGGGGAGCTCCACTCCCTCCTACAATCAAGTAGTAGTAGACAGAAACAAGGTGGCAGGTTTAAATCGATTCAAAAAGCCAATGGAGGTAGAAACGGGGAAAATAAGGAAAAAATGCCGAAAAGCAGTAAACATCAGGAATAAGAGGAGAATCACGAGGAAGTTAGAAAAGGGAAGAAGACAATCAACAGTAGTCAGAGAACTGAGCAAAATACTGTGACTGGACCCTGTAAACCCAGGTCACCTATCAAACCTCGGGTTGTCCTAAGTGATCTGGCGCTACAGGCGCACAGAGATCACATGGCAAGATATGCGGTCATTTGCAAATTTATGGGGATATGGCCAATGGAGAAGGCTTTGTACACTTGGATAAGGAATTACTAGAAGCCAAAGTGATGCAGGAGCATCTAGCTGACAGGGCAAAGACAAAAGTGAGGGAATATGGTTTCTGAAGAGGACAGAGAGATTAATTCATTGAGTGGAAAACATACTTGTTATTTTCTTTTCTTTTATCAGGTTACTTAAAAATTATTGTAATAAGTTGTAATTAGGAGTAGTAATAATTAGATTAGAGTCATTGTTTTCAAACAGATCAGTTATTGTTGTAAAAAGCATGAAAAGAAAATGTATTAGACAACCAGACAAAGTTCCGTATGGGAAATAACTCATGTAACTAATTGAACAAACTGAACAAACTAACAGTAGTTAGAACGGTTTGTAAACAGTGCTATTAAATAGTGGAAAAAAGCACAATACGTGGGTTTGGACTGAGAGAGAAATATAGAAAGAAAAAAATACAATTTTCTGTGCACATAGATCCTTACAGCGTCCTATTCATTTCTAAAATATTTTTTGTATTGAATTACTGTGTGAATATTATCAATGCATGGTCACAGAACTTAAATCGAAAAGGCGAGATATTCGAATGCAGAGGTCGTTCAATTCGGAGAAGGAGTAACGGCACCCATCTACAGGCGACTCCAACAGAATAACCAAACACACAACAAGAAATCGTCTGTACAAATTCCTATATATGAAATCAGAGTTTGCCATTGTAGTGAATAGAACAACCACGGTAAATCCAGGTATGCAAACTTAAAAGCATAACCAAAATTCAATTCCAGATAGTTCATATACAATCATAAAAAAGTTATTGTCCATTTACATTTTGTGCAAAAACTTAAGAACGAACCAATTCACGGACTGGGGAACCGTAACCATTACCAACATAAACCAAAACCCCATAAATCCCCAAACCCACTCCTACGACTCGACAGAGACATTACTCGACAACAGAACTAAGCACACATAGTGGCTCGAGGCCAACAACCATACCAAACCACACGCCGAAAGACTTAGGGCAAGCAAACCACAAGTAAACAGAACGATGCTACCCGGAATTCCTTCGGAATAGTCGAGTGTCCAAGCATCGAAACCCTCGGTCGCTCCACCTGCAAGGGAAACCAACAACCGAGAGTCAAATTACAGTGGAAACAAAATACAGAGGATTAAAACAATTTTATTTTTGAATGAGCAAATACTACATAGGGGTTCCACTTACCTAACAGACAAGCCGTGACCACCGTAACCTCGGATTGTCTTCCTGCTCATAAGGAGCCGAAGACGATTAGAACCAGAAATAAGAACAAGTACAAAGATATAGCATAGAAGGAAAGCTTACCAGTCAAGTTGGTGGAGGAATCGACGGAGAATGCCACCATTAGTTTACCGAGACCGTGCATGAGCCGAATCAGTGCTGGAGAACGAGAGTGAGAACCACATACTCATCAACCAACACACAGAGGTGACAATAGTGAAAACCCAAGTGACAAATCGAGAAAAGGATGCACAGAGGCAGAGACCCGTAAAGCTGACAACAGAAAACACAGGAACAGTCTAGAGACAAGCAGAGAAACAAACCTTACCAGGGTTTAACAATTCAACAGAGGAATGAGACACTTCCAAACAAATTCCGAACCAATGGAGCCGCGAGGACCGCCGAGAGCATGCAGCTCGAAGAACTCGGAGCAACAAAACCTCGGACCAGCTAAAAGAACCCACATTGAAACTTGCAGACTACCAGCTCGTAGCTCAAAGAACCAGGTGGACAAGTTTCGAACAAATACGAAAGCATAACAGGAAAATATCATAGTGAAATCACAAGGGTCGCCGAGAGCTCGCAGACTGAAGGACCGGAGGAAACACAAAACCAAATGAATGCAAGGGTGGCAAAAACCCTATACCAAGGTGGGGTTTTAGGATTCCAAGAAGGGACAGGTGTCCGCTCAACACATAACCAACGTACCATTACCATAGAACCTCTTAATTAAACATAGATTGAAAATCAAGTTACGTATATCCGAAATCCGGTGATTATAAACATCAATTGACAGTACAACATCAAGTGGGGAGTAACGACGGTGGGACCACGTGGGCTGGCCCCATCAAGTGGTATCAGAGCAGGAAATTGAAAAAAAATGGAAGTTCAAAGACGGGGACATGGAAGAGGTGTGCGCAGAGTAGCAAATGAGGGCTTGAGAGAAGAGTTGAGAGTCCTTACTGCTCTCTTAGAAGCAGTGGAGGCAGGAAGGAGAAGAGACCCAGAACTTGGGGATGATAGTGTGGAAGAAATAGTAATTGCTAAGGAAGGATCAGAGGAAGAAGCCCCGGAGATAAAACTGTTGAGATAAATACTGTTAGTGAGCAGCAAACCCAAACTTGAGATCCCTAACTACGATGTCCGTCTATCCGCAGATGTTCTGCTGGATTGGGTAAGTGAGTTAGATAAGTATTTTGAAAACGAAGAGATGAGTGAGGACAAAAGAGTTATATTTGTTGCAACCAAGTTAAAAAGACACGCTGCTTTATGGTGGGATAGTGTCCAAGCAGACAGGAAGAGGATGAACAAGCTACCGATAAAGAAATGGCCAAGAATGGTGGCAAAACTAAAGGGCAGAGTTTTTCCTAAAGACTATCAGGTCGAACTTTATCGACAAGTGCAGAATCTAAGGCAGAAAGGTATGACCGTAAAGGAATACTCAGAGGAGTTTTATCGTGTAAATTTGCGGGCTGGTTATACTGATGATACCCCAGAGAAGACAACGAGATATGTGAATGGCTTGAGGATGGAAATATTGGATGAGATCAGTATTCTCTCTCCACAAAATATAGAAGAAGCCTTCCAGAGTGCTGTAAAGGCTGAAGAAAAAATTAACAGGAAACAGAACAATAGGAGAGGATGAGGATAGTCCTACGACGGAGGGAGAACTGATACTAATAGCGAGGAAGGCAGCAGCTCCAGAGTTTCAGGGACAACAAAGAAGGGAGATCGCACTAGAGGAGGTCGGCCATATCAGCGGGGAAGAGGAAATGGTCGCAGAAGAGGGACTAATTTCCAGTGCTACAGGTGCCATAAGTGGGGGCACAGATCCTTCGAATGCTCGGAAGCCGAGCATGCTGGCCAGAGGGGAGCATTTGTTGCACAGCCTGAGGAAGCTGAAGTACAGCCCCGAGAAGTAGAAAATGTCGCAAAAACAGGAGAGGCATTAGTTTTAAACAAAGTGTTGTTGAAGCCAGCAAAGCAGATGGCTGAGAAGACCCAGCGGAAGGCGCTGTTCCGAATAGTTTGCAAATCACATGGGAAGTGTTGTAAATTAATAATAGACAGTGGGAGTCCAGATAAATTAGTTGCCACTGAGATGGTGGAAAAGCTGGGGTTAAAGCGGCTTAAACATCCCACACCTTACAAGGTGTCGTGGCTACAGAAAGGCCACCAATTATTAGTTGATAAACAATGTGAGGTTGAATTTCACATTGGCAAATACCAAGACAAAGTTGTCTGCGATATTATGCCAATGGACATATGCCATATACTGTTAGGGAGACCGTGGCAGTATGACCGAAAGGTGACACATGATGGGAAGATGAATTGTTACAAATTTGTGAAAGATGGAGTCAAACATACGCTTGTACCCATCAAGGAGGAGGATGTAGCAGAATCAAGTGGAACAAAAGCATTGTTAATAGGAGGAAAACAGTTTGTGAAGCAGACTGAGGAAAATGAGGTCAATTATGTGATTGTAAGGAGGAAAAAAACAATGTTGCTGAACACAGAAAAGTCAGAATTGCCTGCAGAGATTCAGGAGCTATTGGAACAATTTAAAGACATTGTAGTTGACGATTTACCAGATAAGTTGCCTCCCAGGAGGAGCATTAGCCATCATATCGATTTTATACCTGGAGCAAGCCTACCGAATAAGGCAGCATATAGAATGAGCCTGAAAGATAATGAAGAGGTTCGTAAACAGGTGCAAGAGTTGCTGGATAAGGGATTGATCAGAGAAAGTTTGAGCCCTTGTGCGGTACCAAGAGTACTCGCACCTAAGAAGGGAGGAGAATGGTGGATGTGTATGGATTCATGAGCTATCAATAAAATCACTATTCGGTACAGATTTCCCCTACCGAGAATGGATAACATGATGGATTGTCTCAGCGTAGCAGCCTACTTTACGAAGATTGATCTGAAGAGTGGATATCATCAAATCAGGATCAGAGAGGAGATGAATGGAAAACAGCTTTCAAAACCAATGAAGGGTTGTACGAGTGGCTAGTCATGCCGTTTGGTTTGAGCAACGCTCCTAGTACTTTTATGAGGTTGATGAATGAAATGTTAAAGGAATTTATTGGCAAGTTTGTCATAGTTTATCTTGACGATATTTTAATTTTCAGCAAAACGAAGGGAGAACACCTTCAGCATGTTCGAAGAGTGCTAAAGAAGTTACAGTAGAACAAACTGTTGATAAACTTAAAAAAATGTACTTTCCTGTAGAAGGAACTGGTTTATTTGGGGTTTGTAGTCACAGAAAATGAATTGAAGATGGATCCAGAGAATATCGCAGCAATCATCAACTGGCCATCACCCAAGAGCTTGTTTGAGGTACGTAGCTTTCACGGATTGGCAAGTTTTTATCGGAAGTTTATTAGTAATTTCAGTGAAATCTGTGCACCAATGCTAGACACCATCAACAAGGCCAGTCAGCCTTTTTGTTGGACCAGTGCAGAAGAGGACAGTTTTCAGCTTTTGAAGCGGAAGATTATAGAGAGACCAATCTTGAGGCTGACCGACTTTAATAAACTCTTTCAGGTTCAATGTGACCCAAGTGGGACAGCTATTGGCGCTGTGCTCAGTTAGGAAGACAGACCGGTGGCATTCTTTAGTGAGAAATTAAATGAGAGCAGGCAGAAATACTCCTCGTGTGACAAAGAATTTTATGCCATGGTCCAAGCTTTAAAGCATTGGAGACACTACCTGTTGGGCAACGAGTTTGTATTATTTTCCGATAATTCAGCATTACAATATGTAATGCAATAGCACAAATTAAATAATAAGCACGCGAAATGGGTAGAATACTTGCAGATTTTCACCTTCATGCTAAAGCACATTAGTGGGCAAGCGAATAAAGTGGTAGATGCCTTGAGCAGAAGAGCTTTGCTCTTACAGGAAAGCAGAATACAGGTGATGGGATTCAAACATCTAAAGGATTTGTACCAAACTGACACAGATTTCAAAGAAGCTTTTGAAGCCTGCCAAAATCCCATGTTGAGGAATGCAAGTCCATGGTTAGACTACAATTTGCAGGAAGGATTATTGTTCACAGGTGGACAATTATGTATCCCGGACTGTTCGATGAGGGAAAATATTGTACGGGAGAAGCATAGTTGTGGACTAGCGGGACATTTTGGCATCAATAAAACTTTGGAGCAACACGGACATTTTTATTATTGGCCCAAAATGAGCAGGGATGTACAAAGATATGTGAACAGGTGTAAAGTCTGCCAACTGGCGAAAGGACACAGTCAGAATACTGGACTTTACACGCCACTACCTATTCCAGGCAGGCCATGGGACTCAGTCAGCATTGACATTGTCTTAGGACTGCCTAGAACGCAGCGGGGATATGATTCAGTGATGGTGGTGGTAGATAGATTTAAAAAAATGGCTCATTTTCTTCCTTATCGGAAAACTAGTGATGCCACATACGTAGCTCACCTGTTTTTCACGGAGGTTGTTAGATTACATGGCCTACCCAGACCTATCGTTTCAGACAGGGATGTAAAATTCACAGGACACTTTTGGCGCATCCTGTGGAAAAAGTTGGGCACGCAATTGAATTTCAGCTCTGCGTATCATCCGTATACTGATGGACAAACGGAAGTGGTGAACAGGAGCTTGGGGAATTTATTACAGAGTTTGACTGGAGAAAATTCACGGTTATGGGATCGTGCTCTCGCTCAGGCGGAATTCTCTTATAACGATTCACCCAATTGTAGCACCGGACATAGCCCGTTCCAAATCTTGTACGGCATGCATCCTTGAGGAATACATGAACTGCGAGATTTGGGAAAATTGGAACGGAGTAGCGCAGATGGAGAAGATTTTGCCGAAGTAATGAGCGAGCTACATGAACAAGTCAAATTAAAATTGCAGGACAACGTACAGAAGTATAAGCAACAAGCAGATTCAAAGTGAAGAGAAGTGCAATTTAATGTTGGAGATGAGGTTCTCCCGCACCTGCGCAAGGAACGATTTCCTAAGGGCACGTATAATAAACTAAAATATAAGAAAATTGGTCCCTGCAAGATCTTACGTAAATTTTCAGCCAACTCCTATGAAATTCAGCTGCCACTTGATATAGGCATATCACCTATTTTCAATGTGGCGGATCTGTTCCCATATACTGCCCAAGCAGAGGAAGACAGTGTGGTACGGCCAGAACGGGACACCTAAGTTGGAGACAGTTCTTGGATGAGGCATATGCCTTCGGCTCAATCCTATGAGATTGAAGGAATTCTCAGCACACAGGTAGCCACAAAACACATAGGAAGGAATATCTACGATATCTCGTCAAGTGAGAGACCGTCCAATGGAGGACAGCTCATGGCTCGACGCGACACAGATACAGAAGGTTGGCTATGCGGTGGAGGAGCTCATGGAATAGAGCCATGAATTTATTTTACCCCGGGAGCCTCATGCACGAGCATCTAGCTGACAGGGAAAAGATAAAAGTGAGGGAATATGGTTTCTGAAGAGGACAGAGAGATTAATTCATTGAGTGGAAAACATACTTTTTTTTTTTTCTTTTCTTTTATCAAGTTACTTAAAAATTACTGTAATAAGTTGTAATTAGGAGTAGTAATAATTGGATTAGAATCATTTTTTTCAAACAGTTTAGTTACTGTTGTAAAAAGCATGAAAACAAAATGTACTAGACAACCAGACAAAGTTCCGTATGGGAAATAACTGATGTAACTAATTGAACAAACTGAACAAACTAACAGCAATTAGAACGGTTTGTAAACAGTGCTATTAAATAGTGGAAAAAAGCACAATACGGGGGTTCGAACTGAGAGAGAAATATAGAAAGAAAAAATACAATTTTCTATGCACATAGATCCTTACAGCGTCCTATTCATTTCTGAAATATTTTTTGTATTGAATTACTGTGTGAATATTACCAATGCATGGTCACAGAACTTAAATAAAAAAGGGGAGATATTCGAATGCAGAGGTCGTTCAATTCGGAGGAGTAACAACGCCCATCTACAGGTGACTCCAACAGAATAACCAAACACACAACAAGAAATCGTCTGTACAAATTCCTATATACAAAATCAAAGTTTGCCATTACAGTGAAGAGAACAACCACGGTAAATCCAGGTATGCGAACTTAAAAGCATAACCAAAATTCAATTCCAAATAGTTCATATACAGTCATCAAAAAGTTATTGTCCATTTACATTTTGTGCAAAAACTTAAGAACGAACCAATTCACGGACTTGGGAACCGTAACCATTACCAACATAAACCAAAACCCCATAAATACCCAAACCCACTCCTATGACTCGACAGAGACATTACTTGACAACAGAACTAAGCACATACAGTGGCTCGAGGCCAACAACCATACCAAACCACACGCCGAAAGACTCAGGGCAAGCAAACACAAGTAAAGAGAACGATGCTACCCAGAATTCCTTCGGAATAGTCGAGTGTCCAAGCACTGAAACCCTCGGTCACTCGACCTACAAGAGAAAACAACAACCGAGAGTCAAATTACAATGGAAACAAAATACGAAGGATTAAAACAATTTTATTTCTGAATGAGAAAATACTACACAGGGGTTCCTCTTACCTAACAGACAAGCCGTGACCACCATAACCTTGGATTGTCTTCCTGCTCACAAGGAGCCGAAGATGATTAGAAACAGAAAGAAGAACAAGTACAAAGATATAGCATAGAAGGAAAGCTTACTAGTCAAGTTGGCAGAGGAATCGATGGAGAACGCCACCATTAGCTTTCCAAGACCGTGCATGCACCGAATCAGTGATGGAGAACAAGAGTGAGAACCACATACTCATCAACCAACACACAGAGGTGACAATAGTGAAAACCCAGGTGACAAATCGAGAAAAGGACGCACAGAGGCAGAGACCCGTAAAGCCGACAACAAAAAACACAGGAATAGTCTAGACACAAGCAGAAACAAACCTTACCAGGGTTGAACAGTTCAACAGACGAACGAGACACTTCCAAAACAAATTCCGAACCAATGGAGCCGTGAAGACCGCCGAGAGCATGCAGCTCGAAGAACTCGGAGCAACAAAACCCCGGACCAGCTAAAACAACCCACATTGAAACTTGCAGACTACCAGCTCGTAGCTCAGAGAACCAGGTGGATGAGTTTCAAACAAATACGAAAGCATCATAGGAAAAAATCACAGTGAAATCGCAAGGGTCACCGAGAGCTTGCAGACTAAAGGATCGGAGGAAACACAAAACCAAATGAACGCAAGGGTGGTGAAAAGCATATACCAAGGCGGGGTTTTAGGATTCCAAGAAGGGACAGGTGTGCGCTCAACACATAACCAACGTACAATTACCGTAGAACCTCTTAATTAAACATAGATTGAAAATCAAGTTGCGTATATCCAAAATCCGGTGATTATAAACATCAATTGACAGTACAACATCAAGTGGGGAGTAACGACGGTAGGACCACGTGGGCTGGCCCCATCACAAAGGGAGGAATAACCCTTCATCTTGGATCCAAGGGTTTCTTCACAGTGGTTTTCACAAACCTGGAGGATAAAGTCAGAGTGTTCGAAGGAGGACCGTATTTCTATGCTGCTGCAGGACTTTACATGCGACCATGGGTGATGAATTTTGTCCCGGAGTGAGAAACATTCACTTCGGTACCGATATGGGTTAGACTCTACTCCCTACCTTTAGATTATTGGCTGCCTGAATCCTTAAAAGCCATAGGCAATAAATTAGATCATTTTTAAAAAATATCAGACGCGACTTTGTGAGGCAAATATACCTCATTCGCACACATATGTGTACAAATGGACCTATCCGGAGCACTTCTAGATGAAATTATTCTAGAAGTATATGATGAAGAATGGGTGAAGGTGGTGGACTATGAGCATATGCCATTCAGATGCCGAAAGTGTCATGAACATGGGCACCTCTTCAGAGACTGCCCACTTAACAAACTGGAGGAAAACATGAAACCCAACACAGGCAAAGATCCTGAAGGTTTCACAAGGGTAGGAGGCAGAGGGAAAGGAGGGGAAAAAGTACCAAAAAGAACCTAGCAAGGGTAAGCAACGAAGTCATAATAGTTTCAAGATTTTAGAAGAAGAAGGTGGGGACAATGGAATGAACAAGGCACCGAAGGATAATCATATAGAGAAGGAAAAAGATGAAAGCATGGAGGTCACACATGAGAAAAAAAAACTAAGGGAGGATCTGCCGAGCACTATGGAGCTAGGTAGGGACCAGGAAATGACCCCAAGTGAAGTTGGGAGGGAGGACCATGAAGTACAGGAGATTCTTGAGAGGGAGAATCTGGATCTAGAAAAGTTCCTAGAGCGGGGAACCAATAGAGGTGTTGATTCTCTACCAGGAGTGGAGTTTGATAGAGTGGAATAGCTCTTCCTTTGGAGATCTTAGGCAAAGGATGCTGGAATCAAAAGGAACCATCACAACTAGGGAAATAGAGGGGTAAAACCGATGGAGGTAACATTGGAACACCATACCAAGAACCCAGGTAGGGAAAGGGGAAGGAAGAGACAAAATGAGCTACTAACAGAGTGTGGGAAACTCATGATTAACTCAGGCAAGATGAAAGATCTTACTAGTTACTCATTTACAAACCTTTCATAATGAAGCTCACAACTTGGATCATTAGGGGACTAGGAAGCAAAAGAAAACAAAGAAATCTCAGCAATAGAATAAAAGAAGAAAAACCAGATATGGTGTTTATACAAGAAACAAAATGTTCAATAGAAGAAACTAGAGAGATACATAGGAAATGGCTTATTAAGTATGAGTATCTAGAAGTCAAAGAAAACAATACAACACAAGCGATTCTCACTCTTTGGAATCCACAAAAGTTTGGAATCTTGGTTGCTGAAGCATCTAGGAATTACCTTTCAATGGTTATCCAACCATTGGGTGACAAGGAACTATATATGATCACAAATGTCTAGGGTCCTCAAAAACTTGAGGACAAACTTAGGCTTCTCGCATCTCTATAGGAGCTGAGAGAGAGACATCCTGTGATGCCCTGGATTCTGGGAGAAGACTTCAACATGATCAGATTGCTTACAGAGGAAAAAGGTAGGACCAGAATACTAGGCAGAGACTCCATTGCCTTTGACAACTTCTTAAACAATATGAGGCTGGTGGATATGGAGACAATAAATGGCACCTTCATATGGAACAATAAGAGGGGAGGGGCTTCTCAAGTTGCCTCTAAACTAGACAGATTCGCTATCTCGGAAGACCTATTTCTCACTGGCCTTGACTTGACTACCTTAATCCTTTCTTTTGGAGGCTCAAATCACTGGCCTATCTAGCTTGAAGCTGCCTTCATAGGCACTCTGATGAACAGACTGTTCATGTTTGAAAATGTCTAGCTCACTCACCCTGACTTCATCAGCAACACTGGAAAATGGTGGGTGGAAGACATGCTCGTGCAAGGCACGAAGATGTTCCCACTGCAACAGAGACTGAAACTCATCAAACTCAGGCTTAAAGAATGGAACAAAATTGTGTTTGGAAATATTTTCAAAGAAAAAAAGAAGTTGAACAGAAACTTCAAAGAATTAACCAAATCCTCATCAATGATGATTTTACCAAGGAAAGGAAAATGAAAGCTAATTCTCTTCAACACGAATGGGAGAACATATGCAAGAAAGAGGAGATCTTGAGGAGATAGAAATCGAGGGTGCAATGGATTAAAGAAGGGGAAAGAAATACAAAGTTTTTTCACAAGTCAACCATGGATCAAACGACTCATAACAAGATTGTAAAACTCAAAAATACCCTAAGGAAAGAGCTAAGCACCCACAAAGAAATGGAATTTGTTCTGGTACAACATTTTCAGAGTATAGCCGAGGAGCCTCTCTCAGATAGATTACAATTTATCAATAGCTTCACACAACACATTCCAAAACTAGTAACTAGGGAAGACAATTACAATCTCAACAAGCCAGTGATGGAAGACAAGGTTTATGAAGTCATCAAAGAGATGAAAAATGGGAAAGCTCCAGGCTCGGAAGGGTTCAATGTCGACTTCTTCAAAGCATGTTGGGAAATAGTCAAACAAGATATCATTAATGTTGTGGAGGATTCTAGAAAAACAAAACCAGTTTTAAGGGCGCTCAATGCATCTTTCATAGCCTTAATACCAAAGCAGGAAAAAGATATGACACCTGATAGATACAAACCCATAGCTTTATGCAATGTGGTGTATAAAATAATTTCTAAAGTGATTTCAAACAGACTCAAAGCCCTTCTTCCAACTCTTGTGTCTGAGGAGCAAACTAGATATGTGGAAGGAAGCCAAATTCTCAACAACATCATTCAAGCTCATGACATGGTTCATTCTCTCAAGAGAAATAAGAATGTGGGTATGATCATACAGCTTGACCTAGAGAAAGCTTACGGTAAGCTAAACTAGTTGAACATTAGGGAGGTACTAAAAGCTTATGCTTTGACCACAACTAGATAAGATGGGTAATGGCCCTTGTTACCACAACTAGTTTTTCAATCTTTCTTAATGGCTCTCCATCCAAAACATTTAGGCCTTCAAGAGGCCTCAAACAAGAAGATCTGCATTCTCCCTTCCTCTTTATTCTCATGATGGAAGGTTCAGGTAAAGCGATCAAATCAGCCAAAGCGGAAGGTAGAATCCAAGGTCTCAAACTAACCCTGAATGGGGACACCTTGACTCATCAACAATTTGTGGATGACACCATGGTACAGGGTACACCCATTGTCAAGGAAGCTAAAGCTTTCAAACAGATCCTGAACGATTTTTCACTGGCTGCTGGTATAGAGGTAAGTCTCACAAAATCAAAAATTTTCTTTTTCAATACTGATATTTCCATTCAGAGAAATCTCACCAAAATTCTTGGATTCCAAAGAGATCAACTACCCTCCAAATATCTGGGAATACCTTTTACAGACAAACCTCTGAGTAAGGAAGTTTGGGAGCCAGTGACAAATAAATTGCAGGACAAAATTAGAAAATGGACAAGAAGATCCTTAAACTTAGCTGGAAGGCTAGTGCTGACAAAATTTGTCCTGCAAACCATACCCATCTACATGTTTTCTACTCTACCTACCCCAAAAGGAATTTTACAACACATCAGGAACATCCAAAGAGATTTTCTTTGGGGAAAAGGGGAAGAGAAAAATAAATGGGCTCTAGTTGCTTGGGAAAAGCTCTACAAACCCAAAAACCATGGTAGTTTGGGACTTCATGACCCAGAAACCCTAAGCAAAGTTTTTGGGGAAAACTTTTTGTGGAGATGTCTAAAGGAAACAATAACCCCTTGGTCTAAGCTCAGGAAGCATAAGTATGCAAATAACTGGCAAGAAAGCGACCATATCAAAATGACAGGGCTCATCAAGGGCTCCCATATTTGGAACAATGCCTAGGAGAAGAGAACTATTGTGCAGAAGCATAGTTTCTGGGAGATCAAAGATGGAAAGCTAGCTTAGTTTTGGGAGGACATCTGGCAGCAGGAGCCTAACCTATGTAGAGAAGGAGTAGACATTCTAAAAAATGACACTGACAATAAAGGGCTGCTCAGGACTAGTGATTTTTGGGATCAGACAAGGGACAATGGAAAATGAACAAATTGGAAGGACCTAGTATACAATGAACAAACCCCTCTGAAAGCCCAAGCTGATGCTGTTGCAGTGATCCTAGAACAAGGAAAGAATTTGACTTCAACTTTTTCTGACCAACTAAGATGGGGAAGAAACAGTGAAGGAAACTTCAACCTCAAAAAAGCCAAAAGAATTGTCACTGGACTTGACCTTCCAAACCCTGATAAGATATGGGGAGACCTATGGAAGAACGTGCACTAGATAAAAATCAAACTGTTCATGTGGTTTGCACATCAAAAAAAAGTTTTGATTTGGGAAAATTTAAGAAAAAGAGGCTTAGCGGGTCCATCTAGATGTCAGCTATGTGGCCTGCAAGAAGAAACGATGGATCAATTACTTAACATCTGTACTTTCACCTCTACCTTATGGAATTGGCTAGCTTCAATTTTCAGGAAAACTGATAGGGATGAAAGGAGTATAACTGGAACTCTGAAGAATTGGAGGAAAGACTTCTCAAAAAATGAGATAGTCAATAGAGCCTGGACTCTGATCCTAGGTTTTTTGATTTGGGATGTTTGGAAAGAAAGAAACAATAGAATTTTCAAGAATAGAATAGGCTCAACCCAGAGCATCATAGCTCATATTTTAAGACAACTCAAAGAAACTATAGGCACCCTTATAAAGCAACCCCCTGAGAACCCTCCTTATAACCAGGATGCTCGCATTCTTTTGCATTTGGGCCTCCAGTCACGGATCCCCCAGGGCATAAGCAAGATAGCAAAACATACAACAATGGGGAAGGACTTCTGGAAACCACCCCCCCATGGCTTTTTGAAATTTAATATAGATGGAGCCGCTAACGGAAACCCTAGGGTTGCTAGTTATGGAGGAGTCATAAGAGATGAATAGGGAAGCATAAAATTTATCTTTCCTAGTCATTTTGGGAATGCCACAAACAATATGGCAGAGCTCATGGCCCTAGAGCAATTCCTAGAAATCTTGATTGAGTACAATTTACAAAATACAATCATAGAGGCAGACTCTGAATTGAAAATTAATTCGGTCAAAAAGATAGGCAATGGCTTGGCACCAGAAAAAGTATTAACACATTGGACATTATTGCAGGTCTATCAACGTACTCAACTCCACCTAAGAGCCTTAAGAACACTCGGATTTGTTCATGTTCACAGAAATGCCAACAGATTAATAGATCGTTTGGCGAATTAGGGTGTGCTTTGTACAAGAGATTATAGGTGCTATGAGTGGGAGGCGACTCCCTAAGGGAATCTACGTGAGGACTTTCATAGACGGGCAACCACAGATAGGGAATATCTTCAAAACATGAAAGACAGGAAATAACTTGACCTCAGGAGACAGCAGGTTGACGGGAGTAAGGAGGAAAGGAGTAAATAGTGCACCAATGTTAGGAAAGAGGAAAGGAGTAAAGAGGGAGCAGGCTGACGGGTAGATGACCTTTGAGGGCAATGAGCGCTAACATCCAATGGATATCGAGTGGATAGTTGCACGGAAGATGGCCAAGAAAACGGACCCGAAAAATTATAGAGTGGTGGTTAAAGCCACCCATCAGGTCCATTTCGAATTTTAACGGGTGTGCATGTTATGGGCCCAAAATCTTTTCCAGATCGTCAGATCAGAGAGGTCCAAATCATACGGGAGTCGGGCATTTTAACTAATCGAGAGTTAATACAAAAAATAGACCTAAAATTTCCTAGAAAGAAGTTTTGTTGTCATTTCGGGTCCAATTAGGTTTTAAGTGGTGGGCATGTTGGTTCATCCGAAACAGATCATAGTTGTCAGATCCTTGAGGGTTGGATGGCTCATTCTTTGGGATGACAAGACACTCTATGCTTTGTGGGCCATTGGTCTTTTGGCTCGTAGGTTTGGGTGGGCCCTCCTCATTAAGGAGTGAAGGGCTCTTTCTAGCGCGAGACTTTCGAAGTCTAGTAGACCCATCAGTGCATTAGAACCTTGTTTTTTCTATTTCGGGTTAAGAAGGAAAGAAGGTATTCTAGTGCGATTTTTGATGATTAAGTAGTGCATTGGTGTTGTATGCACTGGTTTTGTAGTTTTGTTTGGTGCAGATGTTGCTATTTTTTTGGCACTATCTCGCAAATTGTACATTATGTAATCTTTTTTTTTGATTAATGGAAGGAACTACTCTTATTGGATCAAAAAAAAAATGTGTAAACCAAACCAAGTATTTTCTCTACCCTTATGATGCTTAATCTATCGTGTTAAAATCAAATGGAGGCTTCTGTGGATGAAGTCAAGGGAAAATATAACTCCATATATTTGTTGGTAAAGAATGGCCTCAATGTAACCTTGAGTCGTCTATCATTGGTTTTTAAAACTACACGTAAGCTTTAATTATCCTAGAAGAGGGACCTATGATCACTGAGAACTAATAAAATCCGATTGCAAAGTTTATATGTAATACTTGGATAACTATAAGATTATGGATTTGGTTAGTAATAAGTGATTTTTCATTGATTCATCATTTGTTGTGATCATAATAAGCCTCCTACTTTTATGTTTACAAAGAAGGAGAGCCCCTTCAATTTATAAAAGGTTTCTTTAGCATAAAATTGTTAAAGATAGATGAAATGATATGTAATGAGTGATTTGGAATTTATTTTATTCTAGTTGTTAGTTAAGAAAAAATCTAATAAACTTGAGATGAATTACTTTTGTTCAGCATTCATCTCATTAGTTCCATTGTTTCTTTTTTCCAGTCTCTTTTGGTACTAGAGCCATCTCGACAGTCCCCCTCACTTCTTCGGTATGTCACTTTGTTTGCATGAAGACATGCAAAAGCTCAAGCATTAGGGAGTGGTTGTTGGGATATTTTTTGCATCTTCAGCTTCCTTCAACATATTATATTGGCACTCAACAAATCTAGCTCTTCTAGATCAGTCCAAACTCTCAACCTTACTTTTCCTCATCTTTAGCTACGTACAATTTCCATTGCAACCTATAGTACATATCAAAATTAAAAAGGTATACTTGAGGTAAAACATGTTTAAAGGCTCTTTAACTGATAGAAATTTAAGGAACATTGATTATTAACCACTTCTTATTCCATAAATATTAACTTTTCTTAAACCATTATTAAACCCCCCTTTTCCAAATCCATCAATGCATATTTTAGTAAGAGCATAAGACTGATTATGGTATATGAATATTTATAGTGTCTTTTCCTTGTACATCATAAAACATTCACAAAACCAATATATTAATCCTCTCAATAATAAGATGAATTCAACCAATAGAGTCAACTTAGCTGCGAGGACCCGACAGGGGGCTCGACTAATAAGGATGCGTAAGCAGGTTTCATATCTGAGAAAAGAACCAGAAAATAAGTAATGGTCTTATGAGTTTCCAAGTCCATATTTATTAAGCCATTACCTTCATCATCACCTTATATCATTCATCATCCCTTCCTAGTCCATATATTGTTTGCATGAGGGCATGAAAAGTCTTAGGCATGGGGGGATGTTGGGCCCCATATAAGTTATCGTATTCATTATCGAAACATTTCATTTACAAGCAACATTCATACATTTACAACATATTCTGTAACCATTATATTACCAATTTTCACTAAATGCATTCATTTTTCCTTGTGGTTAATTATTAACGATTAAATGAGTTTTTGAGGTGGTTTTTCAATGAAGGTTTACTAATATGTTTATGTACCCAAACAACAATTTCTAGTATTGAAATTTGAGAAATTCATACATATATAAGTTTCGGTATAGAGTAAAGGCTAATACATTGGCACTTCTCAAGATGACATGGGTTGAAACTACATGTTTATGGATGGATGTATGTTCACATGTAGCTCATGTAGCTCACATGTGAAGCTCAAAACATTGAAAACATTATTCAAAATTATAGTAAAACCTAAACTCCAGCTATAAAAATTCAGTACTTATTTTGGCACTAGTTTGGAATTTTCTAAAAATTTGGTACTTAATTCGGTACCTGATTCTGCACCTGTGCACCACCAAGTACACACAATCACATCTAGATTTGTAGTTATGTCCAAACTTGGAAAACAATCAAAAAGGTGCCAAGTGTCATCATTTCGATCGTGAATAATAATCTGATACATTCCCAAATAATAAAAAGGCCATTTTTAAATGTTAATTGTTATTTCAATTATAGTACGTGAGTGATATTACCATGGACCTTGATGTGATCTCTTTGACGATTGGTTCCTTTACAATATATTATAAACATATCTGCGCAATAAATGTGGAGGGGAGGACAAGATAGGAACAATGATCATGGATAGTTTTAAAATCTATTTTCACTTTAAGGTTGGAAATGTCACATCGATGTACATTTGAAGACTCATTACATAGTGATTCACCTTTTATCTTTCCATTTTGATGGGTTGTTAAATTATTTGATTTTGGTGATGTAATTTAACTTGTCCAATATCGTGGCAAGGGCCCACCACTGATCTTAGCCAAGTGAGTAACAAATCTAGTTAGTAGAAGTATATGTTAGAGCTTTTATCTTTCCATTTTGATGTGTTGTTAAATTATTTGATTTCGGTGATGTAATTTAGCTTGTCCAATATCGTGGCAAGGGCTCACCACTGATCTTAGCCAAGTGAGTAACAAATCTAGTTAGTAGAAGTATATGTTAAGAGTAGAATATTTATATTACATTATTAATACTAAAAGTATTTTACAGTAGCCCATGCTTGGTTATATTGTTAGGTTTATAAACTGAAAAAAAAAATACTTGAACTCTCACTTCTAGATCTATTTTCTTAATATTCTAGATTTCAATTTCAGCATATGAATCTTTCAGATTTATGAGCATACTATTTGATTATGAATTAGAAGCTTGGTATTTACTTTATGGTGCCTTCGATTTTTTATTTGTAATGAATTTCTGGTTAAATTTACAATTCCATATTTGAAATTGAATTCTTATGGTTATAGTCTTTGTGTGGTTAAGGTATTTTAACTTACATGTTTTTGTAGTTAAGATATTTGATTCATGGTTTTTGGATTTGAAATAGAGCATTATAGTTTTTCTTTGTAATTTGAATCTTCTTGGAGTAAAAATGATTTATTAGCATCTCTTTTGAACATAGCATTTAATATAACTAAATTAGTAGTTAGAGTATAGTTGAGATTTTTTATTAGACATTTGATAAAGAATTAAGTTATAAATCTTTTCTTGAATTTTCATCTTAGAGTAATATAAGAAATACTGAGTTAAAAATTATGACTACCAGTAACGAATGCCTATATGATATTAAGTTAAAGATAGGGGTTGGATTTCTTAAAACCATTAGTTTCGGATTTTAAGTTTACCTAGGATCATAGAATGTTACATTGACTCATGCAACGCCCTCAATTTTATTTGTAGAGTAGGTTAATATTTAGTTTTAGTTTTTTTTTCCTCATTGTAGATTTTTTAGCTTTTTTTGGTTTAGTATATTTGTATTTTACACATTCTTAGATATATTGTTCTACCTTCATATTTTTAATTAGAAGGCATTATGATTAGATTAGAATTAATTTCCTAAGGCATACGAGTTAAAAAAACTTGAGTTGGTTTCTTAGTATGTTTTCATACCCATAATTTTTATCTACATAATTTATGTAGTTAATTCAGTACTAATATCCAGAATTTCAATTTCGATACTTTTTGTACTTAATTTGGTACTAGGTTCTATACTTAAACATGTTATTAAAAAATATGTAATTTACAGTTTCGGATTATTTAATTGATTAGAGCTTTATAGCTACTTGGTAAAACATTCCTACAATGAATAAGAACCTACAATATATAATTACGACTCTAAACCTACTTAGCATTTATTTTTGACATTTTATTAATCCATTTCTTGTAGCATATTGTTTTGTTTATTTTTTTACTTGGCTCGCATGCTTTTGTTTATAGTTGTCGGCATTTATTTTTCTGCAGTTTAATTTTCTGCAACATGTTTAATGGGTTTTCATCACTAGAGGATTAGAGCCATTGAAGTCTCAAGATCTAATAAGATACATAAATAAAACACATGAACATTGTCTGTTGGTAATGAAATATTTTGGTTTAAAACCCATAAACATTAGAGTCCCACACTCCAGTGACAAATGATAATCTTTAGTGATTAGTTCTTTCTAGTGTTAATTGTTAGCATAGTCTACAATAGGCTCTAATCTTACATTTTCTGTGCTTGCATATCAAAGTCATATGATCCCAGATTCGATAATTAAATGTTGGAATTAGAATAGATATAATTCGACCAACACTACTATTTTCACAAACATAGAAATAGTTGAAGGTGGATTTGTAATATAACATTCAATCACGACATCATCTACTAGCTTAGTATCATAGGTAACTCTATTGAAATGGTCAACGAATTGTTGAATAAAATCTTTAATTTTTTATTTAAGATTCATATCAATCATTGAAAGTTTGTGTGTGTTGGAGTCTTGACTCTTATCTTAACAAAAGTTATTGAGAAATTTTGTTTGAAAGGAATTCTATCTAGTCTTTGATCCAACTACTACTGTAGATTACCAAGTCGAGGTTTTTCAGCTGAAAGTGTAGTGAAAAAGGATGCATACTACATCTTCATTTTCAATGCCCATCAAGTTAACATAAAGCATGAATTTTTGATATGGTCGTTAAGGACCTCCCCATTATCTAGATAAAATTTTTGGAGAACCCCTTCAAGGTTTTTCTGCAGGTCATGCTATGACCCATAAATATTAACTACTGCAAATGTTTTCCATGATCCTGATGGCATGGTCATGTGTGGAATAGGGTTTATGATGAAGAGCTAGAAGTCAAATATTGGAAAGGTGAACTACAAAGAGGTGATGGAGGGACATAAGCTAATACTTCTTCTTCAGGACTAGGCTCTTCTTGCTCAAGATACATATTTTGAATTTGAGCCTCATAATACCTTTGTATGATAGGAATACAATATTCAACAAATGAATGAACATAATTCTTATTTTCAGCTCTGACTAAAACTCCAAAATATCTCCTTTTAGGAGGAATAGAGGAATCTAATTGTTCTTTGGTAATAGATTCTATTATGTTCTTTTTGAGTAGAAATAGGTTTTGAAGTTCATTTTTGGATAAAATCTCTAATGGATTGCTAGATTCTCAGCCTAGGAGTGAATGTAGACGGGTCTTGGGTTGTTTTAGAGGTAGATTTCTCCAATGTGTAGGTTGGGTTACTTCTTCAAAATGGCCGAGGGTATCTAATTTTAGTGATTTTGCAGGTTGGGTTACTTCTTCAAAATGGCTAAGGGTATCTAATTTTAGTGATTTTGCATTAAATAAATATTTATTTGAGGGAGTGCTTAGATTTGAGGGTTTTTGAGAACTATGTGAATGATTTATGATTTTACATGAGGCTCTACGTGCCATTTGCCATTAGAGTGCCCTCCTATTAACACCAGTTGTTGGTAGGGAAGAAAAATCTAGCCTATAGTGAGGAGATACCACATGATCAAGGACTGCAATTAGGCCCTTAATTTTTTGGTGTGATTGTAGTTATTGGTATGCCTGCATGGTTGCCATAAATTAAATTAACCTACAATAAATATCTAACCTAATACTACTCTAATCTAATTGTCCTAAATATCTATTACTAAAACCTATCTAATCTAACTCCTACTTTTGTTGATGTTTGTAAGGTTTGGTATTACCAACAAGGAGAGAAAAAACTACCCAAATGCAACTTTCTTAAGAAACTACAAATATTTGAAATGATAGTCCCTTCTGAGTGATACCTAGGCTTTAGGTCGTCTCAGAGAAATATAGCAAATCAAAAAGCATTAAATGAGAATATGAGTTTTATTTATTTTTTCTTCATTTCAGATATTAATTACTAATTTTAAATATTATTCTAAAAGAAATAGAACTATTCTACCTTATTGGTGATAGTAAAACTCAATTTGAAACATGAACATTAGACAAAAAGATAATCAATTAGAGTGACAGAAATAAAATTTACTTAACCAAATTACTAACAATGAATAAATATTTTAATTATAGAATTAAAATGAGTGTATTAACATTGATGGAAAGAAAACAATTCATCATACCTTAATTTCACATTCAACAAAAATCACAAATGGATAAAACAACCTATCATATACTTGATTTAGGTGAATAAAATAGACTTTCTAAAAAAATCTATACGTCTTCAAAACTGCAGCATAATTCATAAATAATATCACATTCCTGCTATACATATTCACCTTTCACCTCACCCCTTCTGAGCAAAGAGATTCATATATATAGAGAGAAATGTTGCATAACAAAAATATATTGCTTTATTGTCTTAACAAACTATTTACTTAAAAAATAAACAATAAAGATTTGTTTATAGAAAATGCAGTAAATGGTTAAAATCACGTTCCCAAATTAAAAGTCTCATGGTCTTTACCATTTTTAATGATTTTGGTCATCAATTGAAATTTGGTTCAACTGAATTGGGTACACTCCAATTTTCAAGGGATTCGTCCGGATATCTGTATTCCTAATTAGTTGTGCCCAGTGTGAAGGGTTCTAGGATTTTGCCTCTATTTTTTCCCATGACATTTTCACAGAAAAAAATTAACCGTTATAAGAACTCTAAATATTAAAGGAATAGAACTCTAAATATTATAAGAATACTTGAAATGAGAATTTAACATGTAACTGCGCAACAAACTAACTAAACAATGTAAATTAGGCAAAAACCTTGCTCTTAAATTGAAAACTGCTGGCTAACACATCACAGTTAACCAAATGGCACAAATGGGTAATGGGTTGGCCGAATGGTTAATAAGCCATTAATGCGGGGATCCAGGGTTGGAGATTATGTTCACTCTTCTATAGCTTCATTATCCCAGAGGTTGAATTTGAGTGTTCTGAAATTGGTCCATGTTTACTAAGGATTAAAACCAATTAATCTAACATTAAACAAATTTCAATCATTTCATTATGTTATAATCTTATCTAGGCACTTGTGTTTGAAGAGGTGCAACAGCTAATAACCATCAAAAGGAGTTGTATACCATATTTTCCTTTATTATCTCTTAACCATGATTAACCTCACTCATTAATCCAATCCAATGACTAAGTAAACTTTATATGAAATCCTATCATCCGGGGTGTGGGTATGCCAAGCTCTTTTGCTCAAACATGAGACCATATGGGTGGATTCATTATTAAGCTTTATTTAATTGTGATTAAGACTTATACTTAGTTATTAATGAAGGGATTATGATTTAATAGGTTATCCAATCATCTCGGGGTAGAATCTGTAAGGCATTTTGGTCATCGTGCAAACCCAGATGGGCAGAGATCATGTAGTACTCAAAATTCTTTGAAACGCAGTGCAACTAGGCGTGTAATCCAACCATTTTTTCAAACAACAAAAAAAACACACATGTTGGGACATTTGAGGAAACAGGGGCCATCCTGCAGAGGAATAAGGTGGATAACAATTGAGCGTATTGGTGAGGAAAAAATCTATATTTTCCAAAAGTTGGACACAAACCTTAAACCAAATCGAATAAGCTATCAATACTTTCAAGCCAAAAATCAAAATTTCAATACGCTCCCCATTTATTTTAGAAGAAAATGGGTTGTTGTTTTATATACGAAAATAGGTTTGAAGGTTTTATATGTGAGAGATTTTACGACGTGAGTAGAGTTGTTGCAACAGTGAGAAACCCAAACCACTACTACTATGAGAAAGGCACAACTGCCTATATAGGGAAGCTAGGCATGGAGAATTAGAACTCAAGGGTTTCACGAAATTGCTTTCCAGGACTGTTGTTTGCATTCACGGCCCTATTCCCCATAGTTGGGCTAATTTACTAACGCAGTTGATTCAACATTATATGGTTGGGAAGGTTTTGCATGTGAGACTCGTAGTCCACCATTGGGAGGACTAAAGGTTTGGAACTACTAGTTTTACCCAATGTTCCATGATTCCAAAACAGTGTAATATAATTCCTATATGTATTGTTTTTTCCTTTTTGAAATTTCACATAAATAATTTTGTTTTTGTTTAATAAGTGTGGCAAAATTATACTGGGATATCATAAATAATTTTGTTCAGTAAGTGTGA
Source organism: Pinus tabuliformis (assembly GCA_031772625.1). NCBI lineage: Eukaryota > Viridiplantae > Streptophyta > Pinopsida > Pinales > Pinaceae > Pinus > Pinus tabuliformis. The sequence goes on along the minus strand of CM062815.1, from coordinate 997,645,801 downwards.
GAAAATTATATTACAATGGGATATTTCATTTATGAAAAGGGTTTAATTCTTATGATCCCTACCGTGGTGATTGATATTTTGGCAGAAAGTTTGGTTTTAAGATGAAGATATTTTTGCACATGTTTTTACATTTTATAAGAAACTTGTATTTAAACAATAAAAAGTAATTAAGTATTAAATATTTAAAAAGAACATGTTATAGTGTGGAGTATAAAATTTACATAGTTGTGGTTTTCATTCTTTATCAGTATAGATGTTTTCATTGCTTCTTATCTTTTATGGCATATTTTTTATGGTAAAAATTATGAGTTTTAGATTATTAAAATGAGAATCAATTTACAAATATATAATTTATGGAACACTGTTTCAAATGAGTTTCAGGAAAAGTTAATTCACTTAGTCTATTAGGCTACTACACAAGATCAAAATGATCACCTCTTTGTGAACAATAAATATAATGCATCAATATTGTTTCTAATTCAACTAGTTATTCTTCCCAATATTGGAACTGCAAGGGGGGAAGCATCCACATGGAGTTGATTCATAGCACATTATCACTGTTAATAAATTTCTCATGGCAATGGGAGAAGCATAAGATCTTAATATTGCAAAAGTAACATGAGAAGTTATGGAAAAGTGTGTTGAAGTAGAAGAAAGTATACAACACATGAAGACTATTATTGTCCTAAACAATATAGTTGAAGATATTGTAGAAGAGAAATGTGATTATGTATAAGATGTAACACATGAATATGGTAAAAACAATAAAGATGAATGATACATATATCAAGGATGAAATTAAAATTTCTTTTTCCGTATAAGCAAAAGGTAAGGATAACCTAGTAGTGAAAATTGAATTAGGCTATGAAGTGGAATTTTCTTTTCTTGAAGCATGACTTGTAAAGCCTAAGTATGGTAAAGATGAAAGTGGTTATGGAAAAGTTACCATAGATACCACATAAGAAGGAAAATAATTTTGAAGCCTACCATTGGAGTTGTCAAAGTTATCGCAGCAAAAAAAGTGGAAATGAAATAACACAAAGAAATTGTTTCTAATCTTACACATGTCAACATAAAAGTTCAATCAACAATATTGAAGGTACAAGAAAATGTGAAAAAAGAATGAGATGAAACCACAGTGAGGATAATGAAATATTGAAGAAAAAAAAATGCAAGTATAGAGTTTGGAGAAAAAAGAAGAAAAAGTTTGTTCATGTAGAATTGAGAATAACTTGCACTAGCTTGCAGTTTTTAAATTCATATAAATGTTGTAAGCCTAGTAGAGATTAGTAGTGTTTTAATTAATGAGAAGTTGTGAATACTCATGAATGTAAGAATTAGATGAATGGAGAGTATCAAATAATAATCTCTATGATTAGCTAAAGTAGTAAGGAAGTTAGTTGTTAGTTCGAGTTATGTTTAGAAATATTTCTTTAGATGTAGTATGCAACATTTTTCCTTATTCTCTCTTTTTCTTTTTACAAAAGAAGACAAATATATTGTTTTTAATCTTACAGAAGTATTGAAAATTTTAAGGCTGGAAATTTATTTTAAATTTTAGAAATTTTGGTGAATCTTATTAATCCCTAATATGCAAATTGCCAAATATTTGGGGTTATTTTTGTAAAAATATTTAGGTTTATGATGATGTTATATTAGTCTATATAATATTTTGACAATTCAAAAAAAAATCATGTTATACTATAAAATTTGGGTGAATCTTTATTAACCGCTTAAATTTAATCCATAATAAATTAAATACAATCAAATTAGAAAAAAAAAACAAATGAAAATGACAATCTTAAGATAAAAAATATTAAAGAAAAATAAAAAATATAGATATAGTGTTTTAACTTAAAAAAATGTTGTGCGTATCGAGATGAAAAAAGTATGCAGAAGTGAAACAAGTTTTCCAATTGATCTGTGTTGTAAGCATAATTGAGTAGGCAGTGATGGTCATAATTAACGGTGTAGTTGTAGTCTTAAAAAATAATCCTTTCTATTAACTGAATTAGGAGGAGCCTAGAAAGACAGTTAGGAGGAGGTCAGAAGGAGAGTTACTTGTGAGTCCAACTTAGATTTAGAAATTAATTTTTAGACACTCTTTGTTACAATAATTTTTTTAAAAGATCATTTTAGATAATTCTAGAAAACCGTTAATTTATATAAAATCCATTTAATAATGGAAAAGGTGTCCAACCCAAAGATATATAAAGGGTTTTCCTTATTGCTTCTCTACCACTATGTCTGTCCCTTTTCGTTACCCAAATGGAGAAAAAAATTTCACTTTTTGATCATTTGCCTGTCTCAATAACCCTCTACAAGCAACGGAAATTTGCAATGAAGTAGATTTGCGGGATTGGAAATTTACTTGTATACTTTCACTTAAACTCGATTTTCTGTGATGACTAGACTAAAGCTCAGGCGATGAGTAGCATCATAGCTGGGATACCGTTTCTCTCTCATAAGTCTATTATGAGAGAAGAGAGAATTTGATATGCATGTTTTCTACTATGGTTATAGATGATGGGATTAGATTGCAGTGAGCATCGAGGACAGTTTTTCAATTTGTCAGCGGAAGAAATGAAGGATGAATACACGAAGTGCTTTCGAAGTGTTTTAACACCATTAAAATAAACATGAGTCAAAGAATTAATTACAAACGTTGAATTGCTCGTGATGTTACTTATTATAATAAATATGTTCTGAAACATAACGACTTCTTGCATCAATCAGAAATAGTTACCGTATGGCTTCTGATTTCGCTTCTGCGTGCCTGAAAGAGAAAACAGATCTATAAAAATTAAAAATAGTACAAATTTTATACCTTTGTGTTACTCAACACATACATATTCATTAAACATTTTATAGTGTTGCAAAGTAGCGATCGAATAATATGCAGCATGGCAGTCGACAGATTATATGATCAAATGATCTGGAACAAAATACAAACAAAGCAGCAATATTAACTGGAACCATAAAAATTCACAGTAATAGGTTGACATGAAACAGAATGAAATGAGGTCATTGAGCTAATCCAGAGTTCAACGATTCCCAGAGGTCTCCCAAACACTTCTGCGAATCACTCTAGAGAGCTGTTCGCCGAAGTGTCTGAGAGAACTCTAGGACCGTTAAACAATCTATGACGATATCTGACTTTGTGTTGTCTTCGCAGGTTACTCTACACATACCTAAACTCGTATAAACTCGTTTTATAATGGTAAATGCAAACTAAGGAATCTAATTGAAGTTGAAAGAAGGTTCTGAAGGTGAGGGTCATGTCCGGCATATTCTACTTTGTTTAGTGAGAATTTATTCGCAGCAAATTCATTTACCTGAAATAATATCAGGACCTCATGATCTCCTTTCTATTGTTTTCTCGGTTGTCAATTCACAGAAATGTCCGCATCCTCCAATGACCAGTCTTATCATGAGATGTACAGCAAGATGCCTTTCTTAGTCTGCGGAGGAAGATCGTCGCATTTGGTTAAAAAATGTTAAGACACAAAAACTGCCATTTCGTTCTTAATGTAGATGGGCATTTGTGGAAATAAAGTTTAATTGCAACTATTAAAACGGACATTACGTTATCACCATAACGAATATCGGATGGCTAGACATTAAATTTATTTACTGTGTTTTTCAACAATTAACTGCTCCATAGAAAATAGAGCTTCTTAATGATTCAGAAAAGCCACCACTCCTTCCTTATTATTAGTCGACACTAATTTATTGATATAAATAATTACTTTGTATTAATTATCTACGTTAAATTTAGAATAATTTTTTTTAAAGGTACGGTAGTTCAAAGTGTTTTTAAAGGAGCCAATTTAGTGGGGTTTTGAACGATTACATAGCACCTATAGAAATTAATAAAAAAAAAATGCCAAAGTATTGTAGAAAGTCTTTATTCTTTCGTTATAAATAATTTTTTTTGATTAATTATTTACCATAATTTTTTTAGCAATGGAGAACTTAAAATTTAAAATTGATATTTTTTTAATGATTAACCAGTTCGAAGATATAAGGGATATATACCTTCGCATTTGTGTAATATCTAACCAAATATATAACTAAAATTTATTTTAAATTTTTTTTTGATATAACTTTCCTTTTTATATATTTTGTGATTGTGTTTTACAATATGAGAGAAATTTATAATTTGTTTAATATTTAATATGGAATGGAATATTGTGTTTTACAATATGAGAGATTTATAATTTTTTCAATATTTAATATGGAATGGAATTGATATGATATTTAAAAAAACATTATTATATTTAAAAATATTTTTAAGAACTTTTTTATACGGAATATCATGTTAACTCATGAAATTTAAAAATATATTGATAATAAAAAAATATTTCAATGTCGTTCACTATAACAAAAGCAATTTTATATCAATTTTAGTTTTATATATGTTTATATACAAAGTAATTAAAAATAAATAATTTCTTACTCTATGAATAGATGCTTACACATAGTATGAGGGAGATGTGGAATTTATTTCTTATCCAACAGGTAATATTTGTAAAAGGTTAAAAATAACCATAAATTTTTTCAATTATAACATTTATTATATGCTTTTTTCTAGAAATGAATTTTCACAATGTTAATTTAACTATCAATAATTATTAGTTGTATGGAGTTAATCGTAAATAAATACCTACTAAATATTTTTAGTATTGGTCATTTTCCTATATATCTATGAAAGAAGCACATGTTCCGAAGATATATATTTATATAAACATAGTCTAACTAATAAATAAAATCAGTTTTTGGTCAGAATCCCACAACACAACTTCGAGGAAGATTGAGATTTATTTTTGTTTACAATACACTTTTCAACTCATAAATGGATTTGTTCTGAACACATCAACCAGGTAGTACTTTTTTCACCCTAAAAATCATTTAGGGAACTTGATCTTTGCCCATTAAACAACTTAAAATTATTATTTTATGTCAGATTTTGAACAAAATTAACCAAAGAAATAAAAACTTGGCAAAAGATCATCTCATCTATTAGTTAATATATATATATATATATATATATATGAGAAATATGTAATTTAATCTTTTTCATGAATGGATAAATTAAATCAAAATAATATTTATAAAAAATAAATAATTTTAGATAAATTTTCCTATTTTACTTAAAAGTAACATTTAAAAAAATATTGATAACAAATGAAAGGCTCCGTATTGAAGGTTATGAATTCAAATCCCCCGGACTAGCCCGGAGCCGAAGCTGTGGAGAGGGGCGGGTGCAGTTCCAGGGGTTATAGTGGTAGCTGTCAAAATCAACCCAAGGCTGCTCAGAAAAAGAACAGGTGGATGGTAGGCATTTAAATTCCACGAAATATTATAGAATATTCTTAGTAGTCCTATGAAAGAATAAGATTTATCAATAGTTATTCCCTCTCTTTTTATTTTCAATCAAATTGATTTATTAAAAAAGTCTCACATGAGTGAGTGTGATAAGAAATGAGTTATGATTTTTTTAGGCATGTGGTATTGATAAATCATTATATTTATACATAGTATTATATCAAAAAACTTTTGCACATTATGGATCTTCATGGTTAACAATATTGTTACATGTTTATATATATATATATATATATATATATAACTCTTATATTAATTTTTTAATAATGAATAATAATAATAATTTAAAATACAATTAAGATTTAGTTAATTTTTCTAATTTTCATAAATTTAGAAAAATAAAATGTTTCTTTAAACAAATAATGGAATGCTTATTAAAAATCAGCCCCTAAAAATATTTGTCAACTATTAAATTAAATTTATATTACTGTGATAATTTTATTTCTCATATAAATTAGTTTTTTAACATTTCTCTACATACCCAAATCAAGTACACTATATTTTAATTATATATTTTTACACTTTTACCAATTTTATCTATCTATATATATATAATTAAGTTTTTAATGTGCTTTACTTTCAAATTTACTACAATAATATTAGTACATTCACTAAAAAAATATTAAATTAATATATATTTTTTAAATAAATATTTTTAGAGAAATACAAATCATTATACAAATATTATTTAAAAAATCTAATAATCCATCATAATCTATTTTTTTAATAAATATGTGATGATTATGTATTAATTTTAGAATAAATCTTATAAGTCTTGCATTCTCATCGATAATTAATAGCTACACCAATATTATTTGGACACACAACTATATTATATTATTATTGTAATGCTATATTGGCAGCCTATAGGAAATTATATAAACTTTGTTTCTCTTTTTTTTTTTTTTTGTCAAGTAAGAGTGGAGCCTTCAATTAATCGAAAGAAAGATAACATATGTTACATGTCTTTACTAGTGTAAAGACTAGCAAGGGACAAACTCGTTGATGATTAACCGTCAACAGGGTCAACAAAACCTGAAATAAAACCTGAAAACTTACACATAAACCTCCGACCGTTATCCAACCTGATGTCCATTCGATAAGAACCCTAGTGATCCAACAGTCCTTAAAGAAATCACATCAGAGACTTGCACGACCCTTACCTGATTTATGGAGCTGACAAAGAAAATAAATTGTTAAAGTATAAGACTTCAGGTCTGTTCTTAGACTTAACCTCCTCCCATGTTGAAACCCGATATCCTTTTGATCAAGATCTCGTAAGATCTGACGGTCATTAATGATATCACCCCGGTAACAAGCACCGCATTTTCCCGGTTTACAGATCCGATGATGATTATAAGCCATCGGTTTATAAAAGCTCGAGTCTGGTGTAAGACTTAACCTCTGATCACTTTTAAAACTCAAAATCCATATGATCAAGCCCCTGTTGATCTGACAGTCTTCCGAGATATCAGATCGAAAGTTAGCTCACTCTTTACCCTCTTTATAGATCCGATAAAGATTATAAAGAGTTGATCTATAAATCTTCGGGTCTGCTTGAAGACTTAACCTTCGATCATTTTCCAACCCGATGGCCATTTGATGACGTAGGCCATCAAAATCTATGGTCGGCGGTCTTCCAACAAGCCCGCTATTTACCAAGTACTCCTCCCCTGTAATTAGCTCTGTTTTAAGCATTCTTTGTGGGATCATCAATGGTTATGATTGACTTCTTCTTTTGCTCTCTCCTGTTTCCACTAGTCTTCCTTTTGCTCATTCCTCATGGTCTAGAAGTGCTCCACGTCTTTGGCCACCTGTCTTTGACAATCATCATGCAATTTCCCCGAGGGTGTCCAATCCCAAGCATACCTACTATAACTTTCCTTTTAAAACACTCCTTCATTCGTCAAATGATCAGTTAGCATATTGACTTTTCTTCACACATGAATGGAGCTAACCGTTCTCAGGGTTCACACGTGGGAATGAATAGGTTGAAAGATCTGCAATAGCCACCAATGTTTTGAAACTTTTACAGGTGTCATTCCATTACATATCTTCTTGGCCGCATTAATAACCAATTTATAGTCTGCTTCAATGATGGCATTCTGTAAATTTGACTTGATCAGTATTTCCAAGCACTGCTCTAACGCCATGAGCTCTACCATGTTATTAGTGGTAGTCCCCAAATGACTATGAAGGATATCCTTTATGCGCCCCTGCTCATCTCTTATGACCCCGCAAAATCCAGCCATCCCTGGGTTGCCCTTAGAGGCCCCATCGATATTGATTTTCAAGAAACCATGAGGAGGAGGTTGCCTGAAGCCTTTACTAGTAGTTGTTTGTCTCACACCCTTGTTTATGCCTTGGGGAACTAGTGAATGGAGACCCAACTACAGCAATATGCGAGCATCTTGGGGCAAAGTAGGGTCCTTAGAAGATTTCCACAAAAGGGCTCCAACAATGTCTTTGAGCTATCGTAATATTTGTGTAATAGTGTTTTGGGTTGAGCCACTTTTGTTCTTGAAAATCCTACCATTGCGTTCTTGTGAGACATCTCAAATTATAAAGCCTAGAACTAGAGTCCAAGCTTTGTTGATTATTTCATTGCCTGAGAAGTCTTTCCTCCAATTCTTCAAAGTGTTGGTGATGCTCAGTCTGTCCCTATCAGTTTGCCTGAATATTGAGGCCACCCAATCCCACAAGGTAGAGTTGAATGGGCAGAGGTTGAGTAAGTGTTCCATCATCTCCTCTTGTAAACCACATAGATGGCATTTGGATGAGCCAACAGAACCCATTTTTCAGAAGACTTTCCCAAGTTAGAACTTTCTTTTTTTGTACCAACCACATAAACAACTTTATTTTCATCCAATGCGGGTTGATTATCAATTGCATCGAACCATCCTTCCTATTCTCATCTCTCTCAAGAAAACTCAATGTGTGGAAGGCTGGAAAATCTTGGATGGAATCATTGCAGATGATGAAACCATTAATTCCCTAAAACAACTGAAGAATCCTGGCATGTTCCTCAAGCTTGACCTTTCAAAAGGCTTTGAAAAATTATACTGCACCTACATGGAAAACATTCTCTTAGCCTTTGGCTTTAGTTTGAATGGACCTATTGGGTCATGTCTTTGGTCTCCACAACTTTCTTCTCAATTCTACTTAATGGATCACCCTTTGACACATTTAAGCCCTCTAGAGGCATCTTAGAAGGATATCCTCTCTCTCCTTTCTTTTTCATCCTTATGGAAGAAGGGTTTGGACAAAGCATAACAAAAGCCTTACAACTTGGTACCCTAAAATGCCTAGCTCTCCATGATGAAACGCCTTTGTCACATGAAAAAATTGTCGACAACAACCTTCTTCTGAACCACCCCTAAGTCAAGGAAGCCATAACTATCAAAGAAATGATTGAGCTTTTCTCAGAAGCCTTGAGCACCACTATAAATTTGAAAAGTTTATGATCTTCTTTTTCATTACTCCAAAGATTACACAAAGAAACATCACCAAAAATGTTGGCGTCTTAGTAACCTCCCTTGCATCCAAGTATTGGGGTGCCCCTTTTACCAACATGGCAATCAAGCATTCCTCCTCGAGAAAAATTCTTGATAATTCCAACAATAAATTGGAAAGTTAGACTTTTCGCTCTCCCAAAATCGTAGGTCATCTTGTCCTCCTTAAATTTGTTCTCCAATCCATGTCAATCTACCTCTTCTTAGTCGGAGTTGCGTCCAAATAGTATTTGAAAAAAATAAAAAAACTACAAAGAACCTTCCTATGGGGACACAACCATCTAAAGAAAAAATGATGGCTTGTCAAATGGGACACCCTTTGTTTACCAAAGGCAGAAGGTGAATTGGGCTTGCATGACCCTAAAATTGTTAACATAGTTTTGGGTGCTAAAATATGGTGGCAATGGGTTAAATACTACACAAAGCCTTGGGCACACTTATGGAGAAATAAATATGCCAAAAGTGTTAGAAAGGAAGAATTTCATCGAATTATCATAAACTCCACAAGGATCTCTAATATAGAATCTAGAAAGTTTCAATAAATCCATCATCCAATCTCATTGTTTTTGGGAAATATGTGATGGAAAATGTGCAAGATTATGGGAGGAAGCATGGAAACAAATGGCCAGCCTAGCTCGCAATTACCACCTTTCCTTAAGCCAAGAAAATTCCTAGATAGTAGGGTGAACTCAAGTCTACTACAATTGGGTAGAGGATGACAATACATCCATCCTAACATGGTAGCACCTAAACCTATCTCAGGGGGATGTACGAGTGGAAGACTCTCAGCATTTGTGGACCAAAATAAGTAGAAGGAAAATAAGAAAGAAAGAATGGCCAATGTAATACCCTTGCTCATTTATGATGTTGTCATTATATGTACATTGATACTGGGTTGGTGAGCCAGAGTTATTATGGCAGGCCCTTGTTCCCATGTATTTATGTTTTATATCTTAGGGCCAACATGCCCATGCATATATGTCGATTTTGATTAAGTGGTTAGAGGGTAAAGGTTGTGAATATAATGTAACTATGTACATGTATTGTAATATTAATATAACATGCTTGTTGGAGATACCACTTCATGGTAAAGAGTATATGGGGTGATACAACTCCACACTAAGAGGCAAATGGGTGTTTTGATGATAGGTGTCTGCGATAAGGACACGTGGGGCCGATGTGGCTTTAGTGTGTTCCACATGGTAGAGAGAGACCATGCAGTGATGAAAAGTACATATTTTTTTTGGAGAAGTGATAGAGGAATTGTTATGATGATTATCATTATTATGATGAGAATTATTTTCAGTATGACGATGAAGATTATGGAATGATATGGTTGTAGTGATTTTGGAAATGAGCTACTAGCTAGTGAGGGTTGAGCTTTGGTTCTAGACTATCTGGGAGTTGGTTTCAGTTTATGGCTTTGAAAGATGCCTAAAGCCTTAAAATCAACACAAGGTACTACAAGCCTTTTGCTGACAATTTCCTGATTTGTCATAAGGTGCCCTAGAAGGTGGGCACCACAAAGGGATTGGGATCGCCTTGAGAAGAGTGTTCCACTTTATCACAGGTTCAGGGAAGACAAGCACAATGGTTGGATCCGTGACTATTGGGTTGGTGTTGTCACAATGGATATGCTCATATTCTCAATAAATTGTTTCGTATTGAGTTGCATCCCTCACTTGGGGGTGAACCTAGGATGATATTTATGAACCACAAGGTCTATGGATGGTTTGAACTTGGAGAACCGACACTTGATGTATTTTCTTGGAAAGATAGGTGTTCAATTTTTTGCGCCATGTTGATTAATGATTATATTTTAAAACAATAATTTCAGAGTTCTCAACATTTTTTTTTAATTTATTTCATTGCATTTTTATATGTATTTATGGGTTCTAATGACAAACCATAATGTCGGTATATGCCATATTTAATGAATAATATATACAGCTTCAGTTTATCTGAAAATATATGTGAATCCCTAGTTAGGGTTCGGCACAAATGTGGTTAATTTCTTTTAATTAATCTACTAATTCTGTTATGCATTTAAGTAATTGTGGTTGGAAAGCATTGAATATTGCATTTTGGACAATTTTGGATGCATTCGAGCTAACCGAAAGTTTCAATGTCTAGGGAAACCATGACATGATTAGGATCTTTCACTTCTAGAGTTGAAATTCACATTTCTAAGCTATGTGGTTGCAGCAGCGTTACAAAATAGGTGATTGGGGATGTTACTAAGTGGTATCAGAGCCTAGTTTAAAGCACTACGATTGAATGGGATGTTTTTGAAATAGGCTAAGGAAATTTTTTTTAACAAGTTGTAGGTTACCCACCATTTATTTTAAGAAAGTCGCTATGGTGAAAATACCAAACAATTTCCCTAAATTTGAGCACGTGCCGCTGAGTGGCTTTTTGGCAAAGTTTAAGAGGAAATATAGGCAATAATTTGATGGCTTTCAGGTTAAATTTAGCCATATAGGGCTACATTCACACAATGACAACATATAGAGATGTTGAAGAAGTTTCTTGTTAATTGACAGAAAGACCTTGTTGGAAATTGTGATTACATGTTTAAATTTTTCTTAGTGCTGCTATGAATATATTCCTAAGTTTATGGCGAAAATGCATTGAATTTATAGTGCCACAAGCCACGGAGGTCGAGACAAAACATAGGCCACATGCCACAAAGGTGGAGCTGGAGCCAAGCAGCAGACGACGGAAGTGGAGCGGAGCCATAAGCCCAAAATGTAGGGCATCGAGTGACCACGAGAGGAAGGCTACCATGGGACAAAGGTGGAACCTTACAATGAAAAAAAACTATGATGGGGTGTATTTATTAGCAGGTAGTGGTGGAACCATGCTAAGAGGTTGGAACCCAGAACTAATCAGATCATGGGAGGCCCGTTAAAGAATGGGAAAGGCGGGATATGACTTAGATGATGCTTATTGGATTAAAGATATCTAGACTGCCAGATCCCATCAGAGTGAAAGCGAATTTTAAAACGCAGGCTAATTTAGAGTATGATGGGCCTGTGATCATCCGATTTACTAAGCCCAATTTCGAATCTACCGAGGTTTATAATATGAAATATTTATTGTATATGTTTTTTTGGGTGCACAGAGGATCCCATCCCTGGCCTCCATCAATAGTCGTGTTTCTAATTGTGGGTCGTTGATCGACCATGGAGTGCCCAAAGACATTTTGTGGGGGATAAAAAAATTATATTATATTTGATGTAACATGTTATCATGCATTATTTGGAATACATGGAATGCATGGAGCTCAGCCCCCAACTCCCTCCTCTTGTCCCCTGCAACAACCATATTTTGTTAACAATATAATACTTTTTTTACACCACAAGTCGATGGTGGATCTCACAGGTGCATGTAGTGGATGCCAAGGTAGATGCCACGGTGGCACGTGGGAAAAGGCTCACCTATATATATATATGAAAGAGCTTGTAGCTAAAAGAAGGACTTGCATGTTGGTCATGTGGAAAAGGGGTCAACATGGCCAGCTATGGGAGAAGGAGGTGATGTGCACAAGCGTTGAGAAGTTTGATGAGGTAGAGGGCCATAACAATCATGTGACCCAGGTTGTTGTGAGTGACGTGGATAAGTTCACACAAGAAATTTGAGGGCACATGGACACAAAATTTCAAGATGAAGTAAGGCACATAGCAACTGAGGGGATGGAGGAAGAGAGCTAGACTTTGGATACCCATATCCTTTCAGGTGAAAGTTATAATTTGGCCCATTAATACACAAAAGAAAGGTAATTCTAGTTGAAACCATAATTTTTGTGTTGAAGTCAAAATATTATAGAAATTACAAAGAAAGCTACATGAAGCATGAGGAGTGAAAATTAAATTTATGAAGCATGAGGAGTGAAAAATAATTATATGAAGCTAAAATTTCAGAAAGCCTAACTTTTTTCTTTCATATCAGAATTGTGAAAACGAACATTCAATATAAATATTTTGATGAGGGGAAATTATGGCCAAAACAAAATTTGGAATTTGGTGAGAATTTTGGAAGAAAAACCCACAAAAAGTTACGAATCATAGAAAAATGATAAAACAGAGACTTAATAGCTTGATCTTACCAAGGGAATAAATTTTAGCCCTACAAACGTAATTCAATGAAAGAGTAGTCAATAGAAATATATGCATGTGAGAATACATTGTTGAATGAGGGATCTAAACCTGAAGAAATTTTGAACAAAAAATCCAGGGAAGTTACATAATGACAATAAGGTCATTGTGAGTTTTGAGAGGACTATAATCACTCAAAGCAAGGGATTTGGTAGATCACACTCATTAATTGAGAACCAACAGTAATGAATATAAAGTGGCCTATTGAAGGCACTACATTGATATTTCAATAATTAACTAGAGAGTTCTAGTTTCTCACACTACCATAGTGGATATGTATTTCTATGCAATAGTTACAGGGTTTTGTATAGTAAATAATTGGATAAAATGATAGGGATTATAGCATGCTAGTAGATGCAAGTATTTGTGTAATGGAAGTAGCAATATAGGATATAGGTGACTGGTAAAATAGAAAGAAATAATGGAAAAGTCCATAAAATACGATGGTGAGGCCATCTATTCCATAATATGCAAGGAAATGAGAAAGAATTTTTTCAAAAGCTTCTCTTTCCAATGAGTTATCGAATACTACATGTGAATTGTATATACATGTAAGTTATTAAACATGTGTTTGATTAATATGTGTTGTTTAACATCAATGTGCTATGGTATCTATGCAACATCTGATATAAACGGTGTGAGCCTTCATCCTAATCACTTTGTGAGCCTTTGTATTTTTTTGCCAACTTGAATAAACATTCTCCACAAAAAAATTTCAAATGTTTGATTTCCAGGTCATACGCCTCGAGTGTTGTTATCTAGTTTCATTTTCTCCGATCTTTTTTCACTGAAATATTTTTGACATCTAGATATGGAATAATGATTTTCATGTGATATTTTAAAAGCTATGGATGAACATAATTTACTTCCTTATATATAGTGAACTCCTTTTTATCAATGCCTAGATATTTGAACTATACTCATTGAAACCCTAAATTCATAAAATTCATAAAATATATTGGAACTTCCGCATCTTCTATATTCTTTCGCGCTAAGACAATTAGAGAAGATGATTTAGAAGGAAAAGTGTACAAAATAAACCCTTTTTCAAAATTTGAACTGATTAAAGAGATTTCTTCAACCATTGATTGTATAATAGATCTCAACGTTTCATTTTTTTATCATTCCATTTAAATATGTAATCCTTATTTATCATATCCTACACAGGTTTAATCATTTCAACAAATCCACAACAAATTTTCTGACAAAATATATCATTCCTAAAAATGACTACATCACTTTTTATCATGAGGTAAGGATATTTGAACAATTGATTTAGCCCCATCATAATCAGTTATTATAACATAATTTGAGATTTCAAATCTAAACAATTTTACCTTAGTGACAGTAAATATAGTCTTTTATGATTCAATGATATGCCATATTTTTTACGCCTTTGAAATATTTGTCTTAAATATTCTACGTGATCATCTTTGCTCTTAGAGTAAATTCTAACATCATCTAGGTAAACCGCACTTGATACAATTATCAACCCTTTAAAATAAATATCCAATTTCATTTGAAAAGTTCCCAATTTTATAAGCGAATGTTCTCCATTTTATCCTAAGCGTGGTTTTAAGCTGGTAAACAAGTGAAACTAGGTTTTGGTTGAAATAAACAATCCATTATAGGATGGATATTGATAAATTGCTCGAATACAACTATTGATAATTTGTTAAAGAACCTACGTTTCAGATTACCAATGAGAGTCCATCCTTATGATTTGGTTGTAACAAAAAAAATGTCTAGCAAGGGAAACATCTCTGCATGACTAACTAATCGTATCATTTCCTTCGTTGATAGAACATGGTAGGCTTTGTTTAGATCCTAAAATATATACAAGTCCTAATATGTATCCGTTTCTTTTTCACTGGAACAAGGTTAGCAACCCATTGTGAATGTATGCCAAGAAATATAATATTAATTGTTAAAGTTTATTTAGTTCTTCCTTTATGTGTTTTCATATTTCATGAGGTGTTTTCTCCTTTACAATGACCTTCCGTGATACAAATTGGACTTTTTATTTTATGTGTTTTGATATTTCATGAGGTGTTTTCTCCTTTACAATGACCTTCCGTGATACAAATTGGACTTTTTATTTTCTATGTTTAATAGAGAGTATTATCCAAAGCTTTTTTAGATACTTGTTGGCCCCATATGTGTTATCGTATTGGCTATCAAAACTTTTCATTTACAAGCCATATTTAAACCTTTACAACATATTCTATAGCTATTGTATTACCATTTTTCAATAAATGAATTTATTTTAACTTGTGGTTAATTATTAGTGATCTTGTATTTTTAATGATTAAATGAGTTTTGAACGTGGTTTTCCAATGACAGTTTACTAATATGTTTATGTTCTCAAACAACAAGTTCTAGTACTGGAATTTGACAACTTTGTACTCATATAAGTTTCAGTACTAAGTAAAGGTTAACATGTTGGCACTTCTCAAGATGACATGGGTTGAAACTACATGTGTATGGATGGATTTATGTTCACTCCTAGCTCACATGTGAATCTTAAGACGTTATTGAAAGTTACAGTCAAACTTAAATTCCAGCTATAGAAATTCGGTACTTATTTCGGTATGAGTTTGGCATTTTCCAAAAATTCGTTACTTAGTCTGGTACCTACTTCTGCACCTGCCCACCAACAACTATAACCAATTATGTCTATATTTGCACTTACGTCCAAACTCAGAAAAAATTCAAAATGATGCCAAATAGCATTGTTTCCATATCCAACAATAATCTAATACATTCCCAAATCATAAGAAGACCATTTTGAAATATTATTTGTTACTTTAATTATAGTATGAGAGTGAGATTTCCATGGATGTTGATGTGATATGTTTGATAATGACTTCCTTTACACTGTATTATAAACAAAATTGTGCAACAGATGTGGAAGGGAGGAAAATATAGGAACATTTATCATGAGATACTTTTAAACTATGTTTTCACTTCACAGTTGGAACTGTGAGATCAATGTACATTTCAAGACTAGTTACATAATGATTCAGATTTTATCTTTTCAATTTGATTTGTTGTTAAATTATTTGCTTTCATTGACATAATTTCACTTGTTTAAGATCATGGCAAGGGCTCGCCAATAATATTAACCAATTCAAGAACATATCTAGTTGGTAGAAGTATATGTTAAGAGTAGAATATTTAAATTACGTTATTTAAGTTTAGTATTTAAAAGTATTTTGCAGTAGCATGCCTCTAGTTATATTGTTAGTTTTATAGACTTAAACATAACACTTGAACTCTTGATTCTAGATCTATTTTCTTAATATTTCATATTTTGATTTTAGCATATGAATCTTTCAGATTTATGAGCACAGTCTTTGATTACGAATTAGAAGCTTAACATTTACTTTATGGTGCCTTAGATATGTTATTTGTAATGAATTTCTAGTTAATTTTAAATTTCGAGATTTGAAATTGAAGTCTTTTGGTTATAGTCTTTGTGTGGTTGAGGTATTGTAACTTATATCCTTTTTAAGTTAAGATATTTGATTCATGGTCTTTGGATTTGAAACAGAGCATTATAGTTTTCTACTTAGTAATTTGAATATTGTTTGAGTACAAAAATATTATTAGTCTCTGCTTTGAACAACGCATTTAATATAATTAGATCAATAGTTAGAGTATAGTTAAGATTTTTTATTGTACATTTGATAAAGAATTTAGTTATAAATATTTCCTTTAATTTTAGTCTTAGAATCAGATAAGAAGTACCTAGTTAAATTTGTGACTTCAAGTACCGAATGCTTGTAGGATGTTAAGTTAAACATAGGGGTTGAATTTCTTAAAGGAAATAGTTTGAGTTTTTAAGCTTTCCAAGGCTCATATAACAATACCTCGATTTAGGTAATGTCATGGTTTTTATTTGTAAAGTAGGTTAATATTCAATTTTAGTTTTTTTTTATTGCATATTTTATTTGATCGTTTTTTTAGTTTTTTTTTTTTTTTTTTGTTCAGAAGATTTATATTTCACACATTCTTAGATCTATTGTTCTACCTTCATATTTGTTATGTAAAAGGCATTATGATTAGATTATAATTAATTTTCTCAGGCTTAAGAGTTAAGAAAACTTGAATTGGCTTCTTAATATTTTTTTCATATCCAAAATTTTAATTTACAAAATTTTTGTACTTAATTCAATACTAATGTTCATAATTTCAATTTTGATATTTTATGTACTTAATTTGGTACCACGTTTTGTATGAAAATAGGGCATTAAAAAATATGTAATTTGCAGTTTAGGATTCTTTAGTTGATTGGAGCTTTGTAGCTACTTCGTAAAATATTCCTACAATATATCATTATGACTATGAGCCTCCTTAGCATTTATTTTTTATACTTTATTAATGCATTTCATGTAGCATATTGCCTTGTTTCTTTTTACTTTCCTCGCATGCTCTTGTTTATAGTTGTCAACATTTATTTTTTTACAATTTACTTTTCTGGAACATGTTTAATTTGTTTTCATCACTAAGGATAAGAACCTCTAAAGTCTCAAGGCCTAGCAAGCTACATAAGTAAAACCACATGAACATTGTGTGTTCGTAATGAAATATTTTGGCTTAGAACCGGATAAGAGTTAGAGTCCCACAGTTGAGTGACGAGTGACAATCCTTACTGATTAACTCTTTCTAGTGTTAGTTTTTAGCATAGGCTAGAAAAGGATATAATCCTAAATTTCTTGTGCTTGCATTTCTAAGTATTACGATCCTGAATTTCATAATTTTATGTTGGAATTAAAGTACCGATAAACATTTTTGGCATCATTCTTGAGAAGGTGGTAAAGGGATTAGAGCATAGTTGTTTTCAAAAAATTTCTGCATGATTTTAGTTACAAGAAAAACTTAGGGGCGAAGAAAAAATTGTAAGATGAGAGGTAAGAGCCCGTGCATTGAATTTGGTGGGTTTGTTCTAAAGACTCATTGTTTCTTTATTTTTCCTTACAAGTGTGTTTTTTTTAGATTAATTCATGGAAAGAAGAGAAACCTAACTTGTATGATTAGATAACTTGGTGACAATAGGGTATTAGTATCATGGCGGCGCTTCGAGTACATGACTTGTTTTCTTTTATTTGTTTTCAATGTGTTTCTTTTTTATGTTTTTAGGATTTTTAAATTTTTTGGTACTTTAATAACTCCATACATTGATCCATGTGCATGATCGGGATTAGCAACCAAAAAATCAATATTCAAGGATGATCAAGAGTTTGGAATAACTCTCTCAAATCCAAGCAGCATATGGGATCTATACATCTCAAGAAGAAAAAATCTTGACAGTAGCCCATAAATTATATGCCTTCCAAGAAGTGATAGAAGAACAACAAATCCATGCATCACATCCACACAAAGATCTTTACTCTTCAAAACGTGTTGAAGAAACTGAAGAATTATGGATTGCATCCAATGGAGAGAAAGCATTATAACCCTAGATTAAAGAATTTGACATGCCTATCTACAGATCCTCTAAGAAAACAAGAGGATAATCAATTAATAATAGAAGATCTCCATGGCATGGTAAATAAGGATATGCTAAATAAGCTGAATAAAGAGGTGAACCAAGAGAATTTTGATTTTGTTGAAAGTTTGTTTCAAGCACTTGTAAGGATGTACCACTCCTTCATTCTTCTTTCTTGACAACATCATTAAAAAAAATTGGTTCTTCATACTCAGGTATATATTGAATATTATATTTTAAAATTGAGTATGAATGGATTTTCATACCTATTACAGACATGGTTACATTAGAAATACTCCTATACTTGATGAAAGGAATTTATTTTTCTTAGGTAGAATAGGATATTAAATAAATTAAATAAATAATACTTGGATATAACAATTAGTTTAGTTCTAAAATATAGTGCAACATCTTTCTCATTTTTTTGTATGAGTGGGAATGCTAACAATTAAAAAAAAAACTAGTTGAAAAATCAAAGATCTATGTTCCTATATCAAATTTTTGTTGGGGTCTCTTTCAGTTGCATATTCTTTTGATGAATATTTTCACACAATCTTATTTTCAACTGCAACCTCGTTCAACTATCACTTTACTTTCCCACTATTTATTTATCTTTAGTTATAGTTTCTAGTTTTCCTTTTCAATAAAGTAAGCCATAACGATTATGTCTAGAATATTATATGAAGTTGGAAATTATTTCATTGCAATATCATTTATTATTGTAAAGCAATTGTCTCATACCTTTTTTCGACTAATCAATACCCATAATTTTGGCACCAATTTTTTATTTTGAAAGACAAAGCATGATTGAAGGAGATTGTTCATTTTAGATGTTTAAATATTGGAAAAATATTTTCAAAATTGGAAAAGACATCTTCATCAATGTACTAGAAAAAATAGGAGAGTATTTGATGATATCTTTATTTTTCCTTAAGTTGTTAAAAATGATGCATTCATGGTTTATCAATTAAGACCACTATTTCATGAATATGATCGAATAAATAGTCTTTTCTAGAGAAGTTGAATCAAGTGATAATTCCAAACTATTCATACATTATATACCTTTTATTTTTTAGAATTTCATATCCCTTATTCATATAGATTATTGATTACCAATACAAAACAATTTCTCAAAATATAGTTACCAAAACATATAAAGTGGATTAAAACCATGTTAATAGGTCCATACAATGATATCAATGAAAAAAATGAACTTGAATACTATAACCATACCACCAAAGCATGATATTTGAGTATCTTTATTAAGACTGGCAAAAGAGTTACTAAAGTGTCTACTGATAGTGGAACACTACTTTCAAAAGTGAAAGCATACATGAAAGCTGGGATTGGTAGGAATTTAGGTTAATTTTGGTTATTATTTGGTTAGCCTCATCCATCTCACATTAAAATGGATCATTCATGCTATGTCCTTTGAATAGCTATAAGTAACTTATGTATCCAATCATTTATGCAGGTAATCTAAGTGCATCTGAAAGATGTCATCCTATTCCTTTAAGGGGATTTTTGAAGCCGCTCAACTATCTACCAATTGCAAAAGCAATAAACCTAAAATGGTAGGAAACATGGGACTAGAGCCTTCAATGTAAAATAGGTTTAAGAGGTTAACCCATTGGGGCTATGGACACCTGCTAGCAATGGGTACTCACTTGTGATACCCTTAAGAAAAACCATCGGGGCTATGGATGCTCACAAGAAATGGGGAATTCTACCTAAATAAGTGTAAACCAAACCAAGTATTTTCTCTACATTTATGATGCTTAATCTATCGTGTAAAAATCAAATGGAAGCTCGTGTGGATGAAGTCAAGGGAAAAGATAACTCCATATATTGGTTGCTAAAGAATGACCTTAGTGTAACCTTGAGTCCTCTATCATTGGTTTTTAAAACTACATGTAAGATTTAATTACCCTAGAAGAGGGAACTATGATCACTAAGAATTAATAAAACTCAATTGCAAAGTTTATCTATAATACTTGGATAACTATAAGACTTAGGTATTTGGTTAGTAATAATTGATTTTTCATTGGTTCATCATTTGTTGTGATCATAATAAGCCTCCTACTTTTATGTCTACAAAGAAGGAGAGCCCCTTCAATTTATAAAAGGTCTCTTTAGCATAAAATTGTTAAAGATTGACGAAATGATATGTAATGAGTGATTTGGAATTTATTTTATTCTTGGTGTTAGTTAGGAATCATTTTAATAAATCTGAGATGAATTATTTTCGTTCAGTATTCATCTCATTAGTTCAATTTTTTCTTCTTTCTAGTCCCTTTTGGTACTAGATCCATCTCGATAGTCCTCCTCACTTCCTCGGTATGTCACTTTGTTTGCATGAGGACATGTAAAAACTCAAGCATTGGGGAGTGGTTTTCGGGATATTTTTTCGATCTTCAGCTTCCTTCAACATATGATATTGGCACTCATCAAATCTAGCTCTTCTAGATCATTCCAAACTCTCAACCTTACTTTTCCTCATCTTCAACTACATACAACTTCCATTGCAGCCTATAGTCCATATCAAAATTAAAAAGGTATACTTGAGGTAAAAAATGTTTAAAGGCTCTTTAACTGATAGAAATTTAAGGAATATTGATAATTAACCACTTTCTATTCCTTAAATATTCACCTTTCTTAAACCATCATTAACCCCCCCTTTTCCAAATCCATTAATGCATATTTTAGAAAGACCATAAGACTGATTATGGTACATGAATATCTATAGTTTCTTGTCCTTGTACATCATAAAACATTCACAAAACCAACATATTAATCCTCTCAATAATAAGATGAATTCATTGTTTCATACCTCAAAAAAGAACCAATGGTATTACGAGTTTCCAAGTTCATATTTATTATGCGATTACCTTCATCATCACCTTATATCATTCACCATCCCTTCCTGGTCCATATTTTGTTTGCATGAGGGCATGCAAAGTCTTAGGCGTGGGGGATGTTGAGCCCCATATAAGTTATCATATTCGTTATCCAAACATTTCATTTACAAGCAACATTCATACATTTTTTTTTCTCGTTAAAGCTAGACTATTCTATTATAATATGTACAGTGAAACATTACATTCAGACTAACATGTGGCCCAAGGCCAACTGTGGCAGTTCATGACTCAAAGTAGGCCCGCGCAGGCGCTTCATAACCAAACTTACTTGCTCCCAGCCTATGACAAAATTCAAAACTGTACTCACTTCTTGCATCAGCGACCCACGCAGGGGCTTCCATCCAAAAACAGAACTATACCCACGCAGGGGTGACCGAGGATCATTGACTATGACAACCACTAACATTAGTCGAACTAGCAGGACTATGATAACCATAACATAAGGAGAAACAAACAAGACCCAGACAGAGATACTTGGCCTATATCCGACATAGATGAAAACAAAGAGCTGATACCGGACCTGAGCAAAAGAAGATGGAGACGGAGCTTGCCGAGGGTTGTTATTCCTCAGGCTTCTCCTCGAGGATTCGGCACCATCCATCTCCTTCAGGGCGGCCTTCCCACACGTCCACTTCAGCCTGTTTGGAGGTCGACGCCTCATTCTTGTGTGGATGGGAAGGAATCTGCTCCAGAACTCCCACTTGTGCTTCCTCAATAATTTCCGGTATGTCCTCTGAGGGAACCTCCTTGCTGCCTGAGCCCCCCTCCCCATCCTGAGGGTCCTCCATGAAGAGAACTGATATATGTGCATTGATACGAGCGTTATTTCTTGAGCCACCCAGAGTGAAAACGGCAGTGCCAAACGCTGGCAGCGGGGGCGGTCCAGCACTGGGACTGCCTGAATCCATATATTGGCTGACCCGTAAAGGAGAGGCGCCTGACCTTCGGTGGCAATATTGACAGCAACAATGGTGATGAGAGTCTGCGACCGGGTTGCGCGAAGAGCCTCCGTGAACAGAACCCTGCCTGCTAAGCAATCGTTGCCTTGGACGGACCATTTTTGCCTTAACACTTGAAGGGAGGAGCGGAGCGTCTGAGGAACAATTCTCCAGCGTGCGTTGCCCCCCTGCGGAATTGAGACCTCCTCTGTCAAATTCAGGACCGAATTCAAACGAATGGCGCTCAACCGGGAGTTCCCACTGAAATTGTTCCACCGCTTCGTGCTGGCTAACTGCAACAGCAGTAGCTGAAGCTTGAAGGGAACGGACGCCCACCAGACCAAAATTCTCCAGAGCCAGCACCATACAACCCTCACAATGCGAATGAGCCTGCAGTGCTCCTTTGCCGCTCTTAATCCTTCCAACATTCTCTCGAAAGTAGCCCGCCATAACTGCACTCTGCAGCACCAGCTCTTCACCCTGTGCGGCATTGAATGCATAGAGCACGATTAACCAGTCTTCAATCCTCGGCGGCAGTGTGTAATGCCTGCCTTAAATTAACACGGGGCGGCACATGCTCGGCATGTGGCCCGTCCCTGGCTATCGCGTTGGCACCCGCATCCGGGGATTCAACATCTCTTTGGATGAGACTTTCACAATTCTGGGCCTGAATATTGTTAGGGATGATGTCCAGATTGCCTGATAGGAGAGTCTGGTCATTTTCTACCCCAATATTGGCAAGTAGATCCGCAATCTTGTTGCCTTCTCTTTTTGTATGGTGGAAGGAGATGGCTCTGTGATTGCGCAGCTCATGAGCGATGTTATTTAGCCTTGCTTCTAGTCTCCAGCTATCAGCAACTTTCCTGACCTGTGAGCCATTCTGAATGCGCGTTGCCATATTAATGAGGATCTGGGAGTCGCCTTCAATGATCAAGGGTTGAAGGTTGAGTCTCCTGGCTAGCATGAGTCCTTGCCAGAGACCCTCCAGCTCTGCGGAATTGTTGGTATCCCACCCTATATTTCCAAAGTAAATCTGCAGGGGAGTACCTTCATGGTTTCTTAGAATACCTCCAAAACCCGCTGCTCCAGGATTACCTTTCGAAGCCCCGTCAAAGTTGAGTTTGTAAGCGTTAGTAGGAGGGGCGGTCCAGCCTCTGTTGTCCTTGCTGCTGCTGTGCGCTGAGTGATGCATGGCAGACTCTTGAGGCAGCTGCAGTTGCCAGTTGTCGAGAATGTTTTTCTCAATATCTGTGGTGGGGAGGTCCTCCTTGGTCCAGGATCGGAGCAGCATCGTTTCTTTGAGATTCCCATGCAGTCTTTTCCAGATTTCTTCAATGGGAGAGCGCTTGTTTCTTTCCTTCCAAATGCTCCATAGGACTGTGCCCGGAATGATATTCCACAGGTGATTAAGGATCTCACAGTTATATGGGCTTTTCAGCCATTGTCGAATGGTATCTATGATGTCGTTATCCTTTTTGCCTCTTCTTTGGCACCTAAAGCTCACCTTTTCCCATAGCTGGTTGGCTAGCGAGCAAGTATCCAGGAGGTGCTGCAGAGTTTCCTCGTTTTGAAAACAATTGTGACATATAGAAGGGCCTTGAAAGTTGTGTCTCCTTAACTTGTCCCATGTAAGAACTCTTTTGTGTCCTACCAGCCAGAGGAAGTATGAGATTTTGGGCCAGGCTCCCAGACTCTAGATTTTCCTCCATAGAGGATCCGGCGAGGTGGGGAAGTTGCCGACTAGCTTATAGGCCTCGGATGTGGAGTAGGATCCCTTGGGTTGATATCCCCATCTGAGAATGTCATTACCATCATCAAGTCGGATGCTTCTTTTCCTTAACTCTTTCTCAAGTTCTGCTGATTCCTGTGTATTTGTATTGTTGATTATTTGGTTGCTCTGTCTCCATTTTCTGAACCCATTCTCCGTCTCCCGCAGCCAGAAACGATGGACTTTAGCCTGCTGCTGCTCCTGCCTTTCCGGAACCAACGATGGATGAAGAACCCGCGAGAGCTTAGGCAGTTGGTTCCAGGCATCTGTCCAAAATCGTGCCATGTGACCATTCCTAATTTCCCAAAAGCTGTGCTGTTGAATGAGCTGATGGTGCTGCTTAGCTGCATTCCAAATTAGCGATCCTTTTTCGGTGGGAGTGAATCTGATGAGCTCTTCTTAAGGCCTATTGTTGGCATATTTTGCAGTCCAAATTTTTGCCCATAGCTTGTCTGGATTGATCATCCATTGCCACCAAATCTTGGCATTCATGATGGAGTTGCTTTGCTCTGGGTCTCTAATACCAATCCCACCCTTGTCTTTGGGCATGCATACAGTAGTCCATTTAACCAATGCCCACTTGCGGTTAGTAGCCGAACTACCCCACAGAAAGTCACGCTGCAAATTCCTTAAGCTTTTTAGAACCCATTTTGGTGCCGCTAGGGTAGAGAAGAGGTAAAGAGGCATGGCTTGAAGGACAGATTTGATGAGCATCACCCGACTGGATAGATTAAGAGAACGGTACGTCCACAGATTGAGCTTTGAGTCGAGCTTCTCTAGAAGGGCACCCCAAGCTGGCTGCTTTACGGCTGAAGCTGTAAGGGGGGGCCCTAGGTATTTGGAGGGGAGAGAAGCAGTGGGGATACCAAGAATGCGGGATACAGCAGATTTAACAGAAGGGGGGGTGTGGAAGAAGAAAATTTGCGACTTGGAGCAATTGACGTGGGTGCCAGATGCTTCAGAGAAGTCGTTGAGCAGGGATTTTAAACAGGATGCTTCTTGAACAGAGAGGTAGCCGTAGAGCATAGTGTCATCAACAAATTGCTGATGAGAGGTGGCTGGGGAGTTGTGGACAGAGATACCTTTAAGCTGCTGAGAGTGGAGGGCATGCTTGATGTGTCTGCCAAGACCCTCAGCCATGAGAACAAAGAGGAAGGGGGAAAGGGGGTCCCCTTGTCTAATACCGCGAGAGGGTTTGAATGGGCGAGAGGGGATGCCATTCACAAGGATGGAAAAATGAGTGGAAGAGATAAGGCTCATGATCCATCGAACCCATGTGGAACAAAAACCAAAAGCTTTCAGTATGTTTTGAATATAAGACCAGCTGAGTTTGTCAAAAGCTTTGGAGAGATCCAATTTGAGTAACATACCAGCTTGTTTGGAGCTCTTTAGCGAGTGAATGATCTCGTGCGTGAGGAGAATGCCATCCATTATTTGTCTGCCTTCCACATATCCTAATTGTTCCGGAGAGATAAGCATGGGTAAAAGGGGTTTTAACCTGTTTGCAATGACTCTCGATATGACTTTATAAATGACATTACAAAGAGCTATAGGCCTAAACTTGTCGGGGGTAATGGAGTTCTCCTCTTTAGGTATGAGAGTGATGAAGGTGGAGTTGAGGGAGGGGAGAAGCCAGCGCAGGGCCCGGGATTCCTCTACAATCTGCCAAACCTCCAGCTTAATCATATCCCAGAAAGCATGAAAAAACGTGGTTGTGAAACCATCTGGGCCAGGGGCCTTACCTTCTTTGAGCTGAGACATTGCCTCGTCGACTTCGTGGAGAAGAATAGGGCGCATGAGCAGCTCGTTGTGTTCCGCTGTGACGAGTTTTGGTATATTGCTGATTATCTTTCCAATGGCCTGTTGCCGATCCCCTGCTTGTTCTTGGTGTACCTGCTGGAAATGATTGAGGAGTATCTCTTCGATTTCCTCATGCTTCTCGACTTTTGCCCCCTCTTGATTCTGAATGAAGGGAATATTATTATGCATCCTTCTCTGCACCGTAGTTCTGTGGAAGAATTTGGTGTTGCGCTCCCCTTCCTTTAGCCATCTGTCCCTTGACTTTTGCCTCCAGTAAGTTTCCTCCTGCTTGCTCCTTTCTTCAATCTGATTATGAATGTGCCGTTCTAGCTCCAGTGTTGCCTCCGTGTGCCCTTCTGTTATTATTTTCTGTTGGAGGTCTGCTAGTTCCTGATTTAGCTCCTTTTGCGCCTCAAATATATTTCCAAAGGTCTCCCTGTTCCATCGTTTTAGGTGACTCTTTAGAAATCTTAGCTTTTGTTGAAACTGATACATTTTTGTTCCTTCTGGGGGGATGAAAGAGTCCCAGATGGTTTTGACGAAGTCCTTGAATGCGGGGTGTGTGAGCCAAAACCCCTCAAAGCAGAATGGTCTTTTTGTCAAATCTCCTGGTCTTTGCCATTGTAGAGCAATTGGCCAATGATCCAACCCGGTATGTGCCAGTATTGCAGCGGAGAAATCGCCTCCAAGATGCACCGCATTATCTGAGACTAGAAAGCAATCCAGTTTAGAGGCGATTTGATGCTTGCCTGCTCTGTGATTGCTCCATGTGAAGGTGCCATTGCAGAATGGCATGTCTATGAGAGAGGCATTTTGGATGAAGTCCTTAAAGCGGGAAACTTCTGGTTCCAATCTGTTTCTCCCTCCTGTTTTTTCCTCTATTTTGGTTATCATGTTGAAGTCCCCTGCCACTATCCATAGTGGATGTTGTCTGTTTATGCTTAGCGCTTCTATGGTGTCAAGGAGCAGAATTTTACTTCCTGTGTCTTGTGGAAAGTAAACGTTGGATAAATTACCATGAATATTGGTACCCAGAATATGAAAGACCGCCTGAATGAGATGATGAGAGGCATGATAATTTGTGAGAGTTACTACTTGGGTGTTCCATGCTATAGCAAGCCCACCCGAGGTTCCTGATGCATCTATAGCAACCGATCGACATCCTGGCCAAGCCTTTGAGAGAATGTTGCCCAGCGTGGAACTGTTGCATTTAGTTTCCTGGAAAAAGCACATCTGCGGTTTTTCCCTTTTGATCATGTTTTTTAACATCCTTAGTTCTTCAGGGCTGTTGAGCCCTCTTAAGTTCCATGATACAAGCTTCCTGGTTCAACTAGCATTGGAGGGCCTGTAGTACTTCGTCAACTTTGCATATCTGCCTGAATCCACCAGGAGTTTCCCAATCTCTATAGTTCTCTGGAGATCCGTTTTCCTTCCCCTCTTTTTGGTGTCTTTTGGACGCAGGCTGCCGTCCCAGTTACTGCCTGGCTGTATCCCTAGTTGCTGTTGGTGGTACGCCCTGGAGATGACCACTTCGAGCTTATCTAACTAGGTCTCAGATATTGTTTCATATGCTCTTTTTTTACAAGCTAGTTCTAGTTCCAGAATGTCCAGACCGTGTAGATCTATGCTTTCTGGCTCTTCTTCCATTTGCTGCACTTGACTGCTTTCCTCTTGATTGGTCTCTGAGTCCCGTGGGAGGTCTGCCTTTCCATCTACCTCCATTTCCTTGTGACTCTCCACTGTATCTTTCGGATTCCTGCTAAGGATGGTCGGGATGATGATGGGAGGCTGAGATTTGGGAGGGGGATCAGATGGAGGGGGATGGGAGGAAGAGGAAGGGCGAGCATGACTGGTTTCCTGGTCCAGGGGTTGTTCTTCAGAGGTTTGACCTAGAATATCGAATCTGTTCTTAGATGCAGGGTCATGGGGTTTATTGGTCTGGGGTTTGGGCCCATTCTGTGGCTTTTTGTGCGAGCGCTTCCGACTTGGGACTTTGGTAAAACCATCCTGAGAAGGGGATTCAGAAGGCTCAGAGGGGTTGGCTTTGATATTTTGAGGGCAATCCCTGAAGAGATGCCCCAGAGCATGGCATTTTCTGCACCAAAAGGGCACATGCTCATAGTCAAGAGGCTGGATCCATTCCTCGTCTCGATGGGCAAGAGTGAATGACTCTGGTAAGGCTTCATTCAAGCGAATAAAGACACATATACGGGCGTAGGAGATATACTTACGGGATTTGGTTTCTTCGGCCGCTCGGATATATTCTCCCACTCCATTTCCGATGCCTTTTAGGATATCTTCGTCCCAATATTCGTCGGGCAGAGAGTACAATCTGATCCACACTGGTGCCCAGGTGAGATCTTCTTTGTCTGGGTTGAATCTTGGAATCCATTCTCTCAGGTATAATCCTGCCGAGTTGAAAAAGTAAGGCCCTGCTCCCAGGATCCTGTATTTGTCTTCTAAGCAGAAAAAGATTGCTGTGAAAAAGCCCTTCGGCCCAAGCTGGAGAGTAACATCTCCCTTGGGTTTCCATTTCGCCTCAATCCATCCATATAAAGCTCTCTCAGTCGGCCAAAACCCTATGAATTTTCCAATGAGGGCATGATCTTTCATGTACTCTATTCTTCTATCAATCTTGTCTCCTGGCAGTTCTATTCTTGGCCTTTCTTTGGCCACAGGTCGGCAAGTTGATGAGGTTATTTTCGGGCTATCTTCTGGAGTCTCTTTTTCTTCTTGTGGCTTGTTGTCTTTGCTCATCCGATTTCCATTCCCGTTGTCATTACCTTGAAGCTTTTTTCCTTTGCTTAGAATATCTGGATCTACCGAACCAAAAATGACCGCTTGCTCAGGGCCTTGTAGTGAAGGGGAGGGCTCTGACGCCCCCCCCCTGAGGAGGTATCATTGTACTCCACTGAACCCCTGCAGCTCTGTCACGCTACAGAGATTCCTTCACTGCGCTTGATCGCGTTCCGCCGTATCGATTGCGGCGTCGAGGGTTTTTTCTCAGAACCCTAGCTCCTCCGTTTCCAAAAAAGTTTTCGAATGGTTGTATGCAGCGACATTCATACATTTACAACATATTCTGTAACTATTATAATACCAATTTTCACTAAATGCATTCATTTTTCCTTGTGGTTAATTATTAATGATTAAATGAGTTTCTAAGGTGATTTTCCAATGAAGGTTTACTAATATGTTTATGTGCCCAAAAAACAAGTTCTAGTAATTGTAATTTGACAAATATACATTGGCACTTCTTGAGATGACATGGGTTGAAACTACATGTTTATGGATGGATGTATGTTCACATCTAGCTCACATGTGAAGCTCAAGACATTATTCAAAGTTAGAGTAAAACCTAAATTCCACTTATAAAAATTCGATACTTATTTTGGTACCAATTTGGAATTTTCTAGAAATTTGGTTCTTAATTTTGCCCTTGATTCTGCACCTGTGCACCACCAAGTGCACACAATCATGTCTAGATTTGTAATTATGTCCAAACTTGGAAAACAGTCAGACGGATGCCAAGTGTCATCATTTCCATCTCGAACAATAATCTAATCGATTCCCAAATAATAACAAGGCCATTTTTAAATGTTAATTATTATTTCAATTATAGTACATGAGTGATATTACCATGGACATTGATGTGATCTCTTTGACCATCAGTTCCTTTACAATATATTATAAGCATATCTGCGCAATAGACGTGGAGGGGAGGACAAGATAGGAACAATGATCATGGGATAGTTTTAAACTCTATTTTCACTTTAAAGTTAGAATTGTCACATCAATGTACATTTGAAGACTGATTACATAGTGATTCAACCTTTATCTTTCCAATTTGATGTGTTCTTAAATTATTTGATTTCAGTGATGTAATTTAACTTGTCTAATATTGTGGCAAGGGCCCGCCACTAATCTTAGCCAAGTGAGTAACAAATCTAGTTAGTAGAAGTATATGTTAGAGTAGAATATTTATTTTACATTATTTACTTTCAGTATTTAAAAGTATTTTACAGTAGCCCATGTTTGGTTATATTGTTAGGTTTATAAACTTAAAAAAAATAATAATTGAACTCTCACTTCTAGATCTATTTTCTTAATATTCTAGATTTCGATTTCAGTCTTTCATATTTATGAGCATACTATTTGATTATGAATTAGAAGATTGGCATTTACTTTATGGTGCCTTCGATTTTTTATTTGTAATAAATTTCTAGTTAAATTCACAATTCTATATTTGAAATTGAATTCTTATGGCTATAGTCTTTGTGTGGTTAAGGCATTTTAACTTACATACTTTTTTAGTTAAGATATTTGATTCATGGTTTCTGGATTTGAAACAGAGCATTATAGTTTCCTTCTTTGTAATTTGAATCTTCTTTGAGTAGAAAGGATTTATTAGCATCTCCTTTGAACATAGCATTTAATATAACTCGATTAGTAGTTAGAGTATAGTTGAGGTTTTTTATTAGACATTTGATAAAGAATTAAGTTATAAATATTTTCATGAATTTTTTTCTTAGAATAAGATAAGAAAAACTTATGAGTTTTTTTTGGCATAAATCACATGATATTTCATTTGTCGACGTGTTTTGAACCAACTAGTGTGGTTCATCATCAGGACAAGTTGAAGAATCAAATCTAGATTGTATGTTAAATAGTCATAGCAGAACCTCCAACGGCTATTATTTTTGACCAGGCAATGACTATATTGACTAATGGCTATATTAGACTAGGAAACGACTAGTTGGATCGAACCTAGGGAAAAGGGGGGCAAAACTATATTTTAATTAATTATATAAATATTTTAATAAAATTTAGTTTATGCTATAGACTAATAATTCAACTTAATTAATATAAGAAAAATAATTTCTTTAATATTGAAATCGTTCTATGAGAATATGTTTTATTGGTTTATTATTAAAATAATTTAACAATTAAATATATTTAAAATTTAAAATATTAAAGATTTATTCTTACTATTTGAGACTTAAATTTATATATATATATATATATATATATATATATATATATATATATATATATATATATATAGATAGATATAGATATAGATATAGATATATATATATATATATCTATATATAAAATAAAAATTAAAATAAATATAGAATAGTTAATACCTTTTATGTAAATTCATAAGTCCCATTCACTTTTAATTAGTAATAGTATAGCTAACTATTAACTTATAATTATTTAAATCCATAACTTTAAACTTAATTTAAAATATAGTTTTGCACCTTTTCCTTGGGTCTGGTCCAACTAGCCATTTCCTAGTCTAATATAGCTGTTAGTTAGTAAATATAGCCATTGCTTGGTAAAAAATTATAGCTGTTGGAGGTTCTGCTCTGACTATTTAACATTCAATCTAGATCTGATTCTTCAATTTGTCTTGACGATGAACCACAATGGTTGGTTCGAAACGCATCGACAAATGAAATATCATGTGATTTACGCCAAAAAATCTCTCATAAACAATATGGATCACAAAAGCCTCAATTCAACAAGAAATACTTAGTTAAATTTATGACTACTAGTATCGAATGCTTGTATGATATTAAGTTGAAGATAGGGGTTATATTTCTTAAAACCATTAGTTCCGGATTTTAAGTTTATCTAGGTTCATAGAACAATACGTTGACTCAGGCAACACCCTGGATTTTATTTGTAAAGTAGGTTAATATTCAGTTTTAGTTTTTTTTTTTTTCTCATTGTAGATTTTTTTTTTTTTTTTTGGTTTAATATATTTCTATTTTACACATTCTTAGATTTATTGTTCTACCTTCATATTTTTTAATTAGAAGGCATTATGATTAGGTTAGAATTAATTTCCTCAGGCTTAAGAGTTAAAAAATCTTGAATTGGTTTCTTAATATGTTTTCATACCCGGAATTTTTATCTACATAATTTATGTAGTTAATTCAGTACTAATATCCAGAATTTCAATTTCGATACTTTATGTACTTAATTTGGTACTAGGTTCTGTACCTAAACAGGGTATTAAAAAATATGTAATTTACAGTTTCAGATTGTTTAATTGATTAGAGCTTTGTAGCTACTTGGAAAAACATTCCTACAATGAATAAGAACCTACAATATATAATTATGACTCTAAACCTACTTAGCATTTATTTTTGACATTTTATTAATGCATTCCTTATAGCATATTGTCCTGTTTTTTTTTTTACTTGCGTCACATGATTTTTTTTTATAGTTTTCGGCATTTAATTTTCTGCAATTTAATTTTCTGCAGCATGTTTAATGGCTTTTCATCACTAGAGGATTAGAGTCATTGATGTCTTAAGATCTAATAAGATACATAAATAAAACACATGAACATTGTCTGTTGGTAATGAAAGATTCTGGTTTAAAACCTGATAAACATTAGAGTCCCACAGTCCAGTGATAAAAGATAATCTTTAGTGATTAGTTATTTCTAGTGCTATTTGTTAGCATAGGCTAGCGTAGGCTCTAATCTTAAATTTCATGTGCTTGCATCTCAAAGTCATACAGTCTGAGATTCGACAATTAAATGTTGGAATTAGAATACATATAATTCCACCAACACTACTATTTTCAAAAACATAGAAATAGTTGAAGGTGGATTTGTAATATAGCATTCAATCAACACTTAATCTCCTAGCTTAGTATCATAAGTAATTCTATTCAAATGGTCAACGAATCATTGAATAAAATCTTTAATGTTTTCTTTAAGCTTCATATCAGTCATTAAAAGTTTATGTGTGTTGGATTCTTGACTCTTACCTTGCCAAAAATTATTGAGAAATTTTGTTTGAAATGAATTCTAACTAGTCTTTGGTCCAACTACTACTGTAAATTACCAAGTCGAGGTTTTTCGGCTGAAAGTGTAGTGAAGAAGGAAGGATATGACATCTTCATTTTCAATGCCCATCAAGTTAACATAAAGCATGAATTTTTTGATATGTTCTTCAAGGACCTCCCCATTATCTAGATAAAAATTTTGGATAACCCCTTCAAGATGTTTTTGCAGGTCGTGCTATGAGCCATAAACATTAATTACTCCCAATGTTTTCCATGATCCTGATGGCATGGTCATGTGTGGAATAGGGTTTATGATGAAGATCTACAAGTTAAATATTGGAAAGTTGAACTAAAAGAGGTGAGGGAGGGACATAAGCTAATACTTCTTCTTCAGGACTAGGCTCTTCTTGCTCAAGATACATATTATGAATTTGAGCTTCATAATACCTTTGTATGATAAGAATACAATATTCAACAAATGATTGAATATAGTTCTTATTTTCAGCTCTAACTAAAAATCCAAATATCTCCTTTTAGCAGGAATAAAGGAATCTAATTGTTCATTGGTAATAGATTCTAATTATGTTTTTTTAGTAGAAATCAATTTTAAAGTTCAATTTTGGATAAAATCTCAAATGGATTGCTAGATCCTCAGCCCAGGAGTGAATGTAGATGGCTCTTGGGTTGTTTTAGAGGTAGATTTCTCCAATGTGTAGGTTGGGTTACTTCTTCAAAATGGCTGAGGGTATCTAATTTTAGTGATTTTGCATTAAATAAACAATGATTTGAGGGAGTGCTTAGATTTGAGGGTTTTTGAGAACTATGTGAACGATTTATGATTTTACATGAGGCTCTATGTCCCATTCACCATCAAAGTGCCCTCCTATTAGCACCAATTGTTGGTAGGGAAGAAACATATATTCCTATAGTGAGGAGATACCACATGATCAAGGACCCCAATTAGGCCCTTAATTTTGGTGTGGTGGTAGTTATTGGTGTGTTTGCATGGTTGCCACAAATTAAATTAACCTACAATAAATATCTAACCTAATACTACTCTAATCTAATTGTCCTAAATATCTATTACTAAAACCTATCTAATTTAACTCCTACTTTTGTTGATGTTTGTAAGGTTTGGTATTACCAACAAGGAGAGAAAAAACTACCCAAATGCAAGCTTCTTAAGTAACTACAAATATTTGAAATGATAGTCTGTTCTGAGTGATACCTAGGCTTTAGGTCGTCTCAAATAAATATAGCAAATAAAAAAGCATTAAATGAGAATATGAGTTTTATTTATTTTTCCTTCATTTTGGATATTAATTAATAATTTTAAATCTCATTCTAAAAGAAATAGAACTATTCTACCTCATCGGTGATAGTAAAACTCAATTTGAAACATGAACATTAGACAAAAAGGTAATCAATTAGAATGACAAAAATAAAATGAACTTAAACAAATTACTAACCATGAATAATTATTTTAATTATAGAATTAAAATAAGAATACTAACATTCTTGAAAAAGAAACAATTCCTCATATCTTAATTTCACATTCAACAAAAATCACAAAAGCATATAACAACCTATCACATACAGGACTTAGGTGAATACAATAGAGTTTATAAAAAACCTTATAGGTCTTCAAAACTGGGAACATAATTCATAAATAATATCACATTCCTTCCCTACATATTCACCTCACCCCTTCTTAGCACCTCACCCCTTCTAAGCAAAGAGAGTCATATATATAGAGTGAAATGTTCCATAACAAATATATATTGCTTTATTGTCTATACAAACTATTTACTTAAAAATTAAAAATTAAACGATAAAGAATTGTTTATAGAAAATGTATTAAATGGATAAAATCACGTTCCCATATTAAAAGTCTCATGGTCGTAACTATTGTTAATGATTTTGGTCATGGATTGAAATTTGGTTCAACGGAATTGGATACACTCCAATTTTTAAAGGATTCGTCTCGATATCTGTATTCCTAATTAGTTGTGCCTAGTGTGAACGATTCTAGACCTTTGCCTCTATTTTTCCCGTGACATTTTCACAGAAAAAATTAAAGAACTCTAAATATTAAAGGAATAGAACTCTAAATATTATAAGAATACTTGAAATGACAATTTAACATGTAACTGCTCAACAAACTAACTAAACAATGTAAATTAGGCAAAAACCTTGCTATGAAATTGAAAACGGCTTGCTAACACATCACAGTTAACCAAATGCGACAGATGGGTAATGGGTTGGCCGAATGGTTAATAAGCCATTTATGCGGGAATCGAGGGTTGGAGATTATGTTCACTCTTCTATAGCCTCATTATCCCAGAGGTTGAATTTGAGTGTTTTGAAATTGGTCCATGTTTAATAAGGATTAAACCCAATTAATTTAACATTAAACAAATTTCAATCATTTCATTATGTTATAATCTTATCTAGGCACTTGTGTTTGAACAGGTGCAAGAGCTAATAACCATTAAAAAGAGTTGGATACCATATTTTCCTTTATTATTTCTTAATCATGATTAACCTCACTCATTAATCCAATCCAATGACTAAGTAATCTTTATATGAAATCCTAGGTATGCCAAGCTATTTTGCTCAAACATGAGGCCACAGGGGTGGATTCATTATTAAGATTTATTTAGTTGTGATTAAGACATATACTTAGTTATTAATCGAGGGATTATGACTTAATAGGTTATCCAATCAGCTGGGGTGTAGAAGCTGTAAGGCATTTTGTTCATCGTGCAAAAACAGATGGACAGAGATCATGTAGTACTCAAAATTCTTTGAAACGCAGCGCAACTAGGCGTGTAATCCAACCATTTTTTCAAACAACAAAAAAACACACATGTTGGGACCTTTGAGGAAACAAAGGCCATCCTGCAGAGGAATAAGGTGGATAACAAATGAGCGTATTGGTGAGGAAAAAATCTAATATTGGTGAGGAAAAAATCTATATTTTCCAGAAGTTGGACACAAACCTTAAACCAAATCGAATAAGCTATCAATACTTTGAAGCCAAAAATGAAAATTTCAATAGGCTCCCCATTTATTTTAGAAGAAAATGGGTTGTTGTTTTATATACGAAAATAGGTTTGAAGGTTTTATATGTGTGAGATTTTACGACGTGAGCAGAGTTGTTGCAACAGTGAGAAACCAAAACCACTACTACTATGAGAAAGGTACAGCTGCCTGTATAGGGAAGCTAGACATGGGGAATTAGATCTCAAGGGTTTCAAGAAATTTCTTTCGAGGACTGTTGTTTTTATTCACGGCCCTATTTGCCATATTTGGGCTAATTTACTAACGCAGTTGATTCAAAATTATATGGTTTGGAAGGTTTTGCATGTGAGAGTCGTAGTCCACCATTGGGAGGACTAAAGGTTTGGAACTATTAATTTTACCCAATGTTCCATGATTCCAAAACAGTCTAATATAATTCCTGTATGTTTTGTTTTTTCTTTGTGAAATCTCACATAAATAGTTTTGTTTTTGTTTAATAAGTGTGGAAAAATTATACTGGGATATCATAAATAATTTTGTTTGAGAAGAGTGGGAAAATTATATTACAATGGGATATTTCATTTATGAAAAGGGGTTAATTCTTATGATCAGTATGGTGGTGATTGATATTGGGGGGAAACGTGCGTTGGAAGAGGAAAATATTTTTGCACATGTTTTTATATTTTATAAGAAACTTGTATTTAAACAATAAAAATTAATTAAGTATTAAATATTAAAAAGGAAAATGTTTTTTTTTTATCGGTAAAGTCTAAATCTATTAATAAAAATATAGTACAGACAGGAGAGGCAAAAGACCGTCAGACCGGAAATGATGGAATCATCAACCTCGGTCCCGGAAGAGAGATACAATCACAGAGCTACAGAAAAAACAAAAGACCGACAGACCGGAAATGATGGATACATCAACCTCGGTCTCGAAGGGAGGATGGAAACACAACTACATCAGAAGATTCGAGAGCAAATACTAACAATCAGGCTATTATCCCAGTTGGGCAAGAACAACTTGAAGACTGGCGTTCTCCATCATCGGGGACTCCTTCTCTGAATCAGAGGAAGAAGTCTCATGGGGACGCTTCTGGGAGTTTGCTGGGACATGGGTGTGCCCCATATTGTCCGTGGGCGGTTCCATCTGCTGCATCGTCAGATCTGGTTCTGATTCTCTTTCCTCCTTTTCCTTACTTGGGGGACTGGAGTTTCCAGCTGGCGGCGTTGGACATGGAGCCCAACTCTTGGGCTTAGAGCGTGCGAAGAGGCCCTTTTTCGTTCTTGCTGATAGTGATGGGCCGGAGTTATGCAGGTGCCCTGTTAGGTGACAATGGCGACATCTGAAGGCAGTGTTTTCGTATTCTAAAAACTGGGTCCAGATGAGGTCCCTGATCTTGAGATTGATGTACTCTGGCAATCCCTTGCTTAAGTCTAGCTCCACACAAACTCTGGCGTATGTATAGAGACCCTGCCGTTCTCTCTTGTAATCTCCCGTTAGAAAGCTACCCAAGGCATTGCCTATTTCCCTGTATACTTCTGTACGCCACAGGTGAACAGGGAGATTTGGAAGTCTGATCCATACCGGGGCTTTGGTGATGACTGCTGAAGCTGGGTCAAAATCTGGAAACCATGGATTTAGGAAGAGGCCAGCTGAACCCATGAACCAAGGGCCTTCGTCTAGGGCGTTGTAGCAATGCTCGAGTTCATCGAACAGCACTATAAAATAACCCTTTGCACAGAAATAAACCTTGTAACGGTCAGTCCAGTTGTCTTTGATCCAGTCATGAAGATCCTGTGAGCGCGGCCAGAGCCCATTGAATCTGCAAATGATGGCCCTTTCAGCAAATTTCTGGGTGTCGTCTTCAAGATCAGGGTAGGAGATCTCAACTGAGGGGACCTCCTCCAATTTGTCAACCAAAAAAGGCTTGGGTGAAGTCTGCATTGGTGGATCTGTCTTTTCAGTCTGTTTGGCATGGACTGCATCTTTATACGAAAAAGCCTTAGCTGAGGAAGGTTCTCCTCCAGCACCTCCTCTTAGACGAAGGGTTAGGATAATAGATGCATCTTTCTCAATGCCATAAAAAGAAATAGGGAAGAGATCCTCAAGATGTTTACCTTCGTAGAGAAGCCTTTGAGCTGCAAGGGGGATCCCCAGTTTGCTGTTCAGTGTATGCTTGAGATTCCACACTAGATCCGTCTGGCAAACCCTTTGAAGCATAGTTTTGCCTGAAAGGAGCCTGATTTGTATCTGGAATGATGAGGAAGATTCTGAAAGCCTTTTTCCCCAACCGCTCTGTGGAGAGGGTAGGTAAATGCTTTGATTGATTTTCGATTCCCGTATTTGTCGAATGAGCAGGGGCTGCGTGCTTCTGTTTGGAACCGTCCCTTCCATTCTGGAGGCCTGGGACAGAGGAGAAGCTACGGGATCTGCATGATCTTTCTTGTCCACCTCTCCGTCAGTCAGAAGGGGGCTGCAATGGCTCGCAAAGGAAGCAAGGGGCCAGGCTTTCCTTGAGTTCTCGGCTAAGGGATTTGCAATCCCTTTTAGGACTACGGCACCAGTGATCATGGCTTGGAAATCGTGTGTACCTGCCTTAGAGGGAAAACCTCTTGGTCTTTGCCCAGATCTTTTCGTCCCCATCGCAGCCAGAACAGTCTGTGATCCAACGGCGTCATGGGGCGTGAAGGCAATCGTGCAGGGATTCGAGCTGATGTTCTTGGCGAGGTCCTGATGCGTATCTACAGCTGAGAGACAGCCCCTCAATCTCTGCCCTGATCTCTCGAACCTCTTCTCACGCAGAGCAAGCCGAGAGCCGACGGCGGCCGAGGGCAAGGAGGCGGTGAAGCTAGGGTTCGCCATTCGTTCCAGATGATTGCTTTCCTAAAAAGGAAAATGTTATAGTGTGGTAGAAAATTTATATAGTTGTGGTTTTCATTCTTTATCAGTATAAATTTTTTGATTGGTTCTTATTTTCTATTGCATATTTTTTATGGTAAAAATTATGAGTTTTAGATTATTAAAATGAGAATCAATTGACATATATATAATTTATGGAACACTGTTGCAAATGAGTTTCAGGAACCATTAATTCACTTAGTCTATAAGACTACTACACAAGATCAAAATGATCACCTCTTTGTGAACAAGAAATATAATGCATCAATATTGTTTCTAATTCAACTAGTTATTCTTCCCAATATTGGAACTACAAGGGGGGAAGCATCCATATGGAGTTGATTCATAGCACATTATAGCTGTTAATAAATTTCTCATGGCAATGGGAGAAGCATAAGATTTTAATATTGCAAAAGTAACATGAAAAGTTATGGAAACATGTGTTGAAGTAGAAGAAGGTATACAACACATGAAGACTACTATTGTCCTAAACAATATAGTTGAAGATATTGTAGAAGAGAAAGGTGATTATGTATAAGATGCAATACATGAATATAGTAAAACGGATAAAGATGAATGATACATATATCAAGGATGAAATTAAAATTGCTTTTGCCGTATAAGCAAAAGGTAAGGATAACCTAGTAGTGAAAGTTGAATTTGGCTATGAAGTGGAATTTTCTTCTCTTCAAGCATGACTTGTAAAGCCTAAGTATGGTAAAGATGAAAGTGGTTATGGAAAAGTTACCATAGATACCACATAAGAAGGAAAATAATTTTGAAGCCTAACATTAGAGTTGTCAAAGTTATGGCAGCAACAAAAGTGGAAGTGCAAGAACACAAAGAAATTGTTTTTAATCTTACACATGTCAACATAAAAGTTCAATCAACAATATTGAAGGTACAAGAAAATGTGAGAAAAGAATGAGGTGAAGACAACAATGACTATGATGAAATATTGAAGAAAAAAAATATGCAAGTATAGAGTTTGGAGAAAAAAGAAGAAAAAGTTTGTTCATCTAGAATTGAGAATAACTTGCACTAGCAAGCAGTTTTTAAATTCATATAAGTGTTGTAAGCTTAGTAGAGACTAGTAGTGTTTTAATTAATGGGAAGTTGTGAATACTCATGAATGTAAGAATTAGATGAATGGAGAGTATCAAATAATAATCTCTATGATTAGCTAAGGCAGTAGGGAAGTTAGTTGTTAGTTTGAGTTATGTTTAGAAATAATTTTTTAGATGTGGTATGCAACATTTTTCCTTATTCCCTCTTTTTCTTTTTACAAAAGAACACAAATATATTGTTTTTAATTTTAGAGAAGTATTGAAAATTTTAAGGCTGGAAATTTATCTTAAATTTTATAAATTTTGGTGAATCTTACTAATCCCTAATATGAAAATTGCCAAATATTTAGGGTTATGTTTGTAAAAATATTTAGGTTTATGATGATGTTATATTACTCTATATGATATTTTGACAATTAAAAAAAAATCATGATGTACCATAAAATTTGAGTGAATATTTATTAACCCCTAAATTTAACCCATAATAAATTAAATACAATCAAATATAAAAAAAACAAAATGAAGATGACAATCTTAAGATAAAAAGATATTAAAGAAAAATAAAAGATATGGATATAGTGTTTGAACTTAAAAAAATGTTGTACTTATCGAGATGAGAAAAAACTGAGCCAGTGTGTAGAAGTGAAACAAGTTTTCCAATTGATCTGCGTTGTAAGCGTAATTGAGTAGGGAGTAATGGTCATAATTAAGGGTGTAGTTTTAGTGTTAAGAAATAATCCTTTCTATTAACTGAATTAGGAGGAGCCTGGAAATACAGTCAGGAGGAGGCTAGAAGGAGAGTTACTTGTGAGTCCAACTTATATTTAGAAATTAATTTTTAGACAGTCTCTGTTACAATCATTTTTTTAAAAGTTCAGTTTAGATAATTCTAAAAAACCGTTAATTTATATAAAATCCATTTAATAATGAAAAAGGTGTCCAACCGAAAGATATATGAAGGGTTTTCCTTATTGCTTCTCTACCACTATGTCTGTCCCTTTTTCATTACCCAAATGGAGAAAAGATCTTCACTTGTTGATCATTTGCCTGTCTCAATAACCCTCTACAAGCAACGGAAATTTGCGATGAAGTAGATTTGCGGGATTGGAAACTTACTTGTATACTTTCACTTAAACTCTATCTTCTGTGATGACTAGACTAAGAGCTTAGGCGATGAGTAACATCATAGCTGGGACACCGTCTCTCTCTCATAAGTCTATTATGAGAGAAGGAGAGAATTTGATATGTATGTTTTCTACTATGGTTATAGATGATGGGATTAGATTGCAGTGAGCATCGAGGACAGTTTTTCAATTTGTCAGCGGAAGAAATGAAGGATGAATACACGAAGTGCTTTCGAAGTGTTTTAACGCTATTCAAATAAACATGAATCAAAGAATAAATTACAAACGTTGAATTGGTCATGATGTTACTTATTATAATAAATATGTTCCGAAACATAACGACTTTTGCATCAATCACAAATAGTTACCGTATGGCTTCTGATTTCACTTCTGCGTGCCTGAAAGAGAAAACAGATATATAAAAATAAAAAATAGTACAAATTTTATACCTCTGTGTTACTCAACACATACATATTCATTAAACATTTTATAGTGTTGCAAAGTAGCGATCGAATAATATGCAGCATGGCAATCGACAGATTATATGATCAAATGATCTGGAACAAAATACAAACAAACCAGCAATATTAACTGGAACCATAAAAAGTCATAGGTTGACATGAAACAGAATGAAATGAGGTCATTCAGCTAATCCAGAGTTCAACGATTCCCAGAGTTCTCCCGAACACTTCTGGGAATTACTCTAGAGAGCTGTTCGCCGAAGTGTCTGAGAGAACTCTAGGAGCGTTAAACTATCTATGACGATATCTGACTTTGTGTTGTCTTTGCAGGTTACTCTACACATCCCTAAACTCGTATAAACTCGTTTTATAATGATAAATGCAGACTAAGGAATCTAATTGAAGTTGAAAGAAGGTTCTGAAGGTGAGGGTCATGTCCGGCATATTCTACTTTGTTTAGTGAGAATTTATTCGCAGAAAATTCATTATCCTGAAATAATATCAGGACCTCATGATCTCCTTTCTATTGTTTTCTCGGTGGTCAATTCACAGAAATGTCCGCATCCTCCAATGACGGGTCTTATCATGAGATGTACAGCAAGATACCTTTCTTACTCTGCGGAAGAAGATCCTCGCATTTGGTTAAAAAATATTAAGACACAAAAACTTACATTGCGTTCTTTATGTAGATGGGCATTTGTGGAAATAAAGTTTAATTGCAACTATTAAAACGGAGATTACCTTTTCAACGTGACAAATATGGGATCGAGATGCCCCTGGAGAGAAGGATGGCTAGACATTAAATTTATTTACCGTATTTTTCAACAATTAACTGCTACACAGAAAATAGAGCTTCTTAATCATTCAGAAAAGCCACCACTCCTTCCTTATTATTATTGTACATTAATTTATTGATATAAATAATTACTTTGTATTAATAATCTATGTTAAATTTAGAATAATTTTTTTAAAGGTACGGTAGTTCAAAGTGTTTTTAAAGGAGCCAATTTAGTGGGGTTTTGAACGATTACCTAGCAACTACAGAAATTAATAAAAAACAAAAAAATCTCGAAGTATTGTAGAAAGTCTTTATTCTTTTCTTACAAATAATATTTTTTATTAATTATTTGCCATAATTTTTTTTTGATATTATTTATTTGCCATAATTTTTTTTGATATTATTTATTTGCCATAATTTTTTTTTTTTTTAAATAATGGAGAAGAACTTAAGATTTAAAATTTATATTTTTTAATGATTAACAAGTTCAAAGACATAAGGGATATATACCTTCGCATTTGTGTAATATCTAACCAAATATATAATTAAAATTGAGTTTTATAATTTTTTTGATATAACTTTCATTTTCATTTTTATATATGTCGGTATTGTGTTTTACAACATTTCTTCAATATTTAATATTTAATATGGAATGGAATATTGTGTTTTATAATTTGAGAGATTTATAATTTCTTTAATATTTAATATAGAATGGAATTGATATGTAATATTTAAAAAATATTATTATATTTAAAAATATTTTTGACAACTTTTTTATATATAACATAAGATTAACTCCTGAAATTTAAAAATATATTCATAATAAAAAGATATTTCAATGTCTATGTCCATTGTAACAAAAACAATTTGATTTTAGTTTTCTGTATGTTTATATACAAAGTAATTAAAAATAAATAAATTCTTACTGTATGAATAGATGCGTACATATAGTATGAGGGAGATGTGGAATTTATTTCTTAGTTAACATTTAATATTTGTAAAAATATAAGAAAAACAATAAATTTTTTCAATTATAACATTTATTATATATTTCTTTCTAGAATGGATTTTTCACAATGTTAATTTAACTATCAATAATTATTAGTTGCATAATGGAGTTAATGGTAAATAAATACCTACTAAATATTTTTAGCATTGGTCATTTTCCTATATAACTATGAAATAAGCACATGTTCCCAAGATATATGTTTATATAAGCATAGTCTAACTAATAAATAAAATCACTTTTTGATGAGAATCCAACAATATAACTTCTAGGAAGATTGAGATTTATTTTTGTGTAAAATACACTTTTCAACTCATAAATGGGTTTGTTCGGAACACATTGACCATGTACTACTTCTTTCACCCTAAAAATCATTTAGGGCACTTGATCTTTGCCCATTGAACAACTTAAAATTGTTATTTATATCAGATTTTGAACAACATTGAAATTTTTCTTTTGGCAAAATGTCATTTCATCTATTAGTTTATATATATATATGTAATATGTAATTTTTTTTTTTTTATGAAATTGATCAATTAAATCAAAATAATATTTATAAAAATAAATAATTTTAGATAAATTTTCATATTTTACTTAAAAGTATTATTTAAAAGAATATTAATAATAAATAATATTAATTATAAATAAAATACTTTAATGCATATTTTAATTATACATATATATATATATATATATATAAAGTCAAAATAAATTATTCTATTTATGGTTACGGTTCACTCTTTAAGCTTTTATTATGTGGATAGATGTAAATTTTAATTTAATTATCAATAATGAATAGGTGGATGGTAGGCATTTAAATTCCACAAAATATTACAGAATATTTTTAGTAGTCTATGAAAGAATAATCTTTATCAAAAGTAGTTATTCCTTCTCTTTTTATTTTCAATTAAATTGATTTATTAAAAAAACCTATGAGTGAGTATGATACTAAATGAGTTATGATTTTTTTTAAACATGTGGTACTGATAAATCATTATATTTACCCATAGTATTATATCAAAAAACTATTTATACGTTATAAATCTTCATGATTAACAATATTGTTATATATATTTTTTAAATATCTA
This sequence comes from Pinus tabuliformis, assembly GCA_031772625.1. NCBI lineage: Eukaryota > Viridiplantae > Streptophyta > Pinopsida > Pinales > Pinaceae > Pinus > Pinus tabuliformis. The sequence continues at coordinate 997,601,569 of CM062815.1, read as the reverse complement.
TATGTTTAACTCTTATATTAATATTTTAATAATGAATAATAATAATAATTTAAAATACAATTAAGATTTAGTTTATTTTTCTAATTTTCATAAACTTAAAAAAGTGAGATGTTTCCCTAAACAAATAATGGAATTTTATCAAAGATCAATCCTTATAAATATTTGTCAACTATTAAATTGAGCTTATATTACTCTAATAGTTTTATTTAGATTTTAATTTTCTAATATAAATTAGTTTTTTAACATTTCTAAATATACCTAAATCAAATACACTATATTTTAATTATATATTTTTACACTTTTACCTATTATATACTATTATTATTATTAAGTTTCTAATGTAATTTACTTTCAAATTTACTACAATAATATTAGTACATTCACTTATGTTATATAATTTTTTTAAATAAATATTTTTAAAGTAATAAAAATCATTATACAAATATTATTTAAAAAATCTAATAATCCATTTTAATCTTTTTTTTAATAAATCTGTGATGATTATGTATTCAATTTTATAATAACCTTATAAGTGTTGCATTCTCATCGATAATTAATAACTACACCAATATTATTTGGATACGCAACTATATTGGCAACCTATAGGAAATCATATAAACTTTGTTTCTATCTTTATTACAAGATAATATATCTTTTTATAATATCAATCACAGTGTATTGAATTAGATACGATTAGGCAGTTCCAAAGTAATTATATCTGATAAGAAAAAATATTAATAAATTGCTAAAACTATTTTGCAGATTAACATATGATATATTAATTTATTGAAAATACTGTTAAATATTTGTTTTCCTCGTGTTGTTTCATCTAAAAAGAGTCGAATCCGATGTCGAGACAATTGAATCTCTATGACGAGTACCTAACCAAACAAATAAGCTAACACTCAAAACTTACACTATTTAGTTATATACAATAATTATATTAATTTGTTAAATATAATTAATTGTTTTTTAATGGGATCAGTCATAAAATAAATGTTTTATATTAATTATTATTAAATTATTAAATATTTATATAAAAAAGAAATTCTAGAAATAAATATGGTGTATAAATTATTCACAAAACTATATATATATATTTCTGTAAACTAAAATTACAAGTCACATGAATAGTGCTCATGAGATCCAATAGATTCCAAATAAGGAGAATATTGTTGAGAATATCTCTCAACAAAACTCCAACAACCAACAAACCAATCCTACCTATATAGTATTGTAACCATTATTCTAAGTCCCCCCTTTAATGCTTACTTTGCATCATTACAAAAACTATTACAAGATTCATAAATTACATATAGTGAGATATGTCTCTTTGCTATTCATGAGCACTCACATCCACTTTGGAATGTCACAAACACCACTCTTTCTTCATCACTTCATCTTTGAGTTGTCACTTGAACTCCATTTAAAATATAAACGTCTCTTACCATTGTTGGCGAACTTTGTATAATTGACGCTTCTCGATCTCCCAAAGGACAATCTCGATACTATACCACCCTCTCGACAAGCTCCCATTTATCAAAATGTAGTGAACTACACTTTTGATAGTTGTATAGCTAAGCTCTCTTGGTACTTAGTGTATCCAATAGTCCATTATGCAACTCACCTTTCTACACATATGTTTCTCATAACACATAACCTGTAACTAAATTCTCTTGAAGCACCAAAGAACAATAAGAGATTCACATAAGAAAATCATCAATATGTTCTGTCAGCACCAAGGAACATCGAGAACCACTGAATTGAACTATGTCACTCTGTTCATTATGTAGTTATACACTTTCAAATATGCATAACTCAAATATTATACAAGGCACACACTCTATTTATTTATTTATTTTGCTAGGTTATGCTGTATCCGATGGAAAGGAAAAAAGATAAAGAAAACCTACCTAAAGCTTTGTAATCAATCTAAGATCTAGATGTATGCTTAAGTGATCCTTATATGATCGAGGTGCAGGCCATAATTGATTGTCTTAGCCATAAATCTACGTATATTCCTTTGGAAGAAATGCCAATGTATGAGTAATCTACTAACTGCAATTTGGATCATCAATATAATTAATGTTACAATGAAGATTTTGCAACAAGTATATGGAAGTAAAAATTCTCAATAATGATGGAGTGCCCCTTGCCTTATAGTCCTCTGATTATTTCTTCCAAATACTGTTTAGAAAAGGCCTCCATGTCTTCTTATACAATGAACAAATACACCTCTCAAGAGGCTTGCAATACTTCTCTCTAATTGATTGCAACATTGCTATTTTCCTTGAGAAATCTGATATCTTCAATTCACAGGGCAACAACCATTGCTTTACTTGCTAGGAATGTGATTTCAAGAATAGGCACGTTGTGAAGTTGGAGCTACATAAAGACGAAGCGGCACGAGGAGAAAATCCACTGATGAAATCACTAATTCGTCACCCACAACAACAACTTCTGACTAGATAATAGAGATTCCCACAACTCAATCCACAGCCAATTCACACTGTTCAAACACAACCACTTCATGCCTTTCAAAATCTTCCTTGTAGACTTCAAAACATGCCTCCACATGAACTTGAATGATGAGTACACAGACCAGCAATAGATAAACAACTCACTACCTCCCTGCGCTGTGTAGGCACACAAATAACACTTAACACAAAAAATACACAAAGCTGATACTTTCTCATAGTATTATCTAACCTACATCTATGTATAGGAAATTAACATTGCTAAAATTTCATGATCGCATCCCCTCTAATTAGAGAGTCAGAGTTGAACCTTTGACGAGTAGACATGGTTCACATACTACTCACAAAACTATTTTTATACTCCCCCTCAAATCCAAATTACAAGCCACATACGTAGTGCTCATGAGATCCAACAAATTGAAATTGGAGGAGTAGACACGGTGCACAAATTACTCACAAAACTCTTTGTATATTGCCCATCAAATCCAAATTACAAGCCACATAAGTAGTGATCATGAGATCCAACAAAGTCCAAACAAATAGAATATTGTTGAGAAAACCTCTTAACAAAACTCCAACAATCAACAAAACAATCCTACTTATATAATATTATGAGAATATTTCCATGTATACCTTCAATTATTACTAAATCATTCTTAAAATTAATAAACTTAGCAATTTTTTAATCACTTATATCGTATCATCGCCGAAAAGAGCTTATGAAATAAATCTACAAAAGAATTCTCAACAAGAAAGTTTGTTGAAGAAGAAATTTTCTCCGTTAATTTTCATTGGCCCAAAATTCCATTTATCTCTTGTTGGAACATTCTCATTGATTGATATCTTCTTCTCCTCATCTCTTCAAATGTTTTCCTGTAAAAACAAATCAAAACTAAATTAAAACGTAAAAATAAAATCAAAATGCCAAATCTGGAATCAAAACAAATCCAATCAAAACTTAATTACATAATTAAAATAAAAGAAATCTGATATTTCTATTGATGCCTATGAAGATTTAATTGTCCAAGGAGAACATAGATGAATGGATATATAGTTAGAAGAAGTTGTGGACAAATGAAAATGCAGAAAATTAAACTTAAAATGAGTTTCCCAAGTTGGTATATTAAAATTTCCATAATCCTGGAATTTCTGTTGCTTGGGCTAAAAATTAGAATTTTTTAATTAAAAGCTAAGTCTAAATTAAATTATAGTTACTAATTAATTGTAATTATGTTATTAATTTTAATTAACTACAAATTTAATTAAACAAGATATAATAATTGATTAAAATATTATTATATTATATTTATATTATAGTTTAAATTGTATTAAAATTATAATATAATATTATATTTTAATATAGCAAACTATTAGAATCAATCCATCAAAAACAAAGCATTCATTAAAACAAATCTTATGTGAAGAGTTATTGAGTGTGAGCATAGAAGAGTTAATCAAGAGAGGATGGAGGGATAAGGTGGGTGAGTGGAATCATGAGGTGGAGGGATAAGGTGGCGAGGTCATGGAGGTTTGGAATCATAAGGAGTTTGACCCAAAACTTTATACCAAAATTTTCTAATCTCATCGCATTTTCTGAAATCGCAAATCACAAATGATTAAATGAGGTGTTTTAAAATTATGCGATATGCGATATGCGATATTGCAAATTCTATTGCATCGCAAATTTTCATCGCAAAATATTTTTAGATTGCATTTTGTTTTGGATGAAAGAGAAGCTATGTGAAGTGGGGCCCACATGAATTAATAGTCCTACAAATTGGATTATCGCCACTTTCTAATTTTGGTATTTTGGGTTTGGAAATTTGTTTTAAAACAATATATTGGAGTAAATTACCAAGATGCCAAAACGTGTTTTCATCTATTGTACAATTTAGCTCAGTAAATTTGTAGGATCGTTAATGAAAAATGAAAAAATTAGTAAGAATTAACTAAGAGTTAATATTTATAAGAAATGACTATTGAACTTAATTAGTTACAAAAATCGAAATACTATAGATTTATTTACATTTTTTAGTCCAGGAGAGAAAACGATCAAAATAAAAAGGAGTACCATTTACAAAGCATTTGACCAAATGAGTTGAAACAAGTATCGATGGAAATCTTAAGAAAAGTCATATTCAATGAAACAATCAAAACAGAAATCTGAAGAAAACAAAAAAATGACAAAAATGTAATACAATTAACTTAAATGAAAATCATAAAAGACGCTTAACCAAAAATTAATTGAAAGGGTCCCCATTATTTCAAATAATGGGGGCTGTTGGGTTTTCCATACAACAATGGCGACACACTGGGAAGAACTAGTTATCTCTAGTTAAAGATAATGAACTTTAATTTATCCAAAGGTTAAAACTAATTGAAATCCTAAAACCAACTAACAATAAAATGTTTCCATAGGTCCCACATAAATAGATTAGACAATATGAGCTTGTAAAGATAAGTGCTCAAAGAATATTTGAGTAAGAATCATGAATCCAAATTTAGGAAAATTTGTTTTAAAACTACCTCATATAAAAATAGGAGGTGTAGATAGGATTTTTTGATAAAGCATATATCCATTTTATGATTGTCTCTAACATCTCTTCATTGTCAGTGAGCCTGAACAGTACCCTGGTGAAGTTATATTTTATACCATACAAACCTAATCCCGCTACCAGCGAGTGCCCATAGTCGAGACAAGTTTAATTGTATTTCCCATGCTTCCCCTTTTAATCACCCTTTTGATAAGCACATTTTGCAAGATTTTTGTTTATAATGTATTTGAGTGATAGAGGTGGGATGGTAATAGATATTTATGTTTAATGGACATAATAATTTCATAATGTTGACTCCAAATTCTTTCCCTGGAACTATCAATCAGAGGCTTTTATGTGGAGGGGTGGGAGGGATTCATTGTATTAAACTCAAATCAGTTCTTCCCTTGAAAAAGTAAACTCCATCACTTAATAAGGATTTTGTGTTCCTCCATGAAAAATATTCAAAGCAATATGGTCTTATGGTTCCATAAGGGTTTGTCTTTAATGATAAATTGATTTCACTGAAATGGATAGAGTTAAGAGATTTCCCATCTATGCTAATTGTTGTCATGCGAGGAAAAAAATCTTTTACATAAATCATGGCAGAGTCACCAAAATTAGAACAAAACCAAAATAAAAAGGAAAAGAATTTCTAAACTGAGGTAAGAAAAGAAATTAGTAAACAAAAATAACAAAGAAGAAAGCTAAAATTGAAAGAAAAATCCAAATTTAAAAGCTAAACTCCAACAAGGTTGCTTATACAAATGTCTCAACAAAACATATGAAAGAAAATAAGCATATGAATGTTCCTTCCAATGTTGAGATTAATTTTATTTTTTATTTCCAGAGCTATAAGAAATGAAGCCTTTAAAATGTAGAGGATGAATAAATATGTTAAATGGGAAGTCTTTGTCTGTTGCAAACTTTATTGTTTTGAAGCCAAACCTACGAAAAGAATCTTAACCATTTTTTGAAAAGATTATCGCTTAAAGGAACAATTATAGGTTAATAAATTCCCCAGTTTAACTGATTTGAGGAGGATCATTATTGCTTCTCTCAATAAACTAAAAAAAACCAAACAAAAGAAAATGAACTTCAAAACTGATCTAGTAGAGGCATGAAATGTTCATGAAAACTTGTAAAACAAAGTTCAATATCAGTAAACACTAAAAGAAAAACTAAAAATAAAAGTAAAGTAATGAAAATAAATGAAAGTGGGCACATGAAACTTACCATTAGAGAATTGTATTTATTCTTACCTTAGAGATATTATCTTCTCCAATACTAGCTAACTTCTTCCTTTAATTAGAATTAAAAGCATGAAGAAGTTTGAACTAATTGTAATATTATTAACTGAAAAACCATCATTTTTTAAATCTATACTAAAGCGAGCAGTAAACTAAAAGAAAACAAATTTCATGTTCAAGGAATCAGAAGTAAACCAAATCCATTAGAAACGAGAATGAAAATATTCTTCTTAAAGAATCACAATGATCAATGTTCTCTTAATATTACAAGTTTCATATTGACTCCATGATTTTCATAAATTATTCAAAATTCAAGACCAAATCCAAGATAATGAAATACAAATGCGTAGATGGTGAGATCTTGAATTAAATATAGAGTGATATATCTAAAACTTAAATACAAGAGAAATAAAAAATGATTAAACCATGATGCAAACTTCTTATCAATTTCTTTATTATCTAAAAGTGCCTTAAAGTATTTTACGCAAGACAACACTTCACGAGGTGTTTTGCATCTCACATTTCTTTGCCACGCATAATTTCAAAGCTGCAAGATTTACCTCTTCCGATATATCATTTAGTATTATATAACAATTAAAATATAATTAGAGAGACACATAAATCGGAGTTGATCACATTGAAGGATCTTAAGACAAGGCGTCATTTGAGTTTCGCGATGTGATATAGGTGTTGTGATGGCAAGGTTGTGATATGAGCATATGTAATGGGAAATTGTGATGGAGCGAATATGATATCGGAGAACAACCATATCAAAGATTGGAGCAGTTAGGAAAACGAAATGTCAATATTATTCTTGCAATATGTGGGAATGGGATAGATGACATGGCTCATTAATGGGACAAAATTTGGATTTTACAAGAGATCCGATGGGAAGTTTTGAGTACAGAATGTAGCATCCTTGGTACGTCGATATGTGATGAAGAACAAACCCGATATTTTTATTATATATATATTTAATTTCATATTGGATCCGAGACAACAGAACTTTTAAAAACGTGCCTCAAACGAAATTGTGATTTTATGAGCGGATGTGATATCTTTGAAAAATGAATTTAAATGTTGTATCAGGTCTGGGGTAGTATGGACATTGAAATATTGGTGAAGTTAGCTACTAGAGATCCACGATTCGATCTATTGGAGATATTCTCAATTGAAAACCTCTGATATGTGAAATTTGATATGAGATGTGGCATTTTGTGGGTCTGACAACTTATTTACGTATTCGATTCAAAAGAAAGTGACCAAGTTAGCTTTTCCTTAACAAAAATCCCTTTCAATAGATATTAGAAATATTGGATAAAGTAATATGTTTATCAGAGCTTTTCGATGATGAAAATTATGCCATTAGAGTGCTCCGACATTAATTTTCTGATACTATTTTTAAAGGTCTGTTGGGGTTTCAATGAATGAAAGTAAAATAAAAATGCTCAAATTTTGATGAACAACCAGTAATAATTCCCTCAATATGTTGCATATTTTAAAAAAGGTTAGTTTCTTGCTTATGTCAGGCCTCCATAATCAAGTCGATGAAGACCTGCAAAAGAAACAAAACAAAAATAATAAATAACCTTTGGAAAAGTAAAACTAATAATAGCTGATAGTGAACCTGTACACGTACACTTGGGAGAATTTTGATTGTAACTTTACATCATGGATGTTGAAGTTCTCCTACATTTTCTCAAGATTCATATATGTTCAACATCACCTACTTGTTTAATCTAAAAATGCTAAATAATGAATTTTCAAATTGGCTCCACCTCAAATTTATATCCGAAGACAAGAGTGGTGGAAACAAACTCTTTTTTAGAAATACTTATGAATAAAAAAATTTTGAGCTGTAGCAAATTCTTAGAATTTCTTCATGTATGATTTGCAAAACAAGACAATCAAGTGCTTTCACAAATATGTATGATCTAAGAGCTTATAAAAATTTTTAAGTCGTTTTCCAAAAATGAAAGTGGATGCCGAGAAGAAATTAGATTCATTACTTGCTTTATTGAAAATATGAAATAATGAAATCAATGCAAACAAAAAGAAATCTAATCTAAATTAATCTATTCCTATTTCTAACTTAATGAAGAAAACACGACTAGGTATAGTCATACTTCTAATGTAACCATGCAAGCATTTTTTTTCTTGCATGTATGTACATATCGTTCATTAGTAACAAAAAGACAAATATAATTAAACTAAGAAAACTAAATCTGAAAGAAGAATGTACATATATTGTTTGCAGTCTATTCACAATTACCTTCTCTTGAAATGTGCTTTCTTGTTGAATTTCAATTGGATCATAGAAATATGGATGAATTTCTATTAATGATTGGAAGGGATTCAAAAGAGAAGATGACAGGCTAGATTGTGCAAATGATCTTTTAGATACAATGGCCCGCATATATTTGTTAGTATTATGTGCAAGTGTTAAACTATTAACAATCTTCTGCGAAAGAAAACTTCCCAAATATTTTTCATATGGGTCAATTAAAAATGGATGAAAATACATTAGATACAATGGAAGATTATTAATTGAATTAGATTGTTGGTCATATTATGAGAATGCACAATCTTGTTAACACTACTTTTGAGAAGATAGAAGCAATTGATAAAAAATGAGCATCAATTGAAATTGGAATATTAATAGCTCTTGATGTTCATGATTATGATGTGAATCTTCATTTTTTGATTGAGACAATGAATAAATTGAGTGTTCAATATTGAGCTGATCAATATGCCAACACAAAGTATCTAAAATTCAAAAACTGAAAAGAGAAAATAAATCCAATGATAAATAAAATAAGTGAAGGAAAAATAACAAAATCAAATTGTATTTTACACTAGTGTTACAGCACAATTGGGAATGATTTAAAACAATTTCCTTTTCACAAGAATTTGCTAGAATAATGGAATTTGAATGATTGCTAATACCAAATTGTGAATTAGTAAGAGAACTATGACTATGAATAGGAAAGAGAGCTTGATCATTATATAAATCATAGATTGGAATAGTTTCTCGAATGCTGAAATCATGAGTATGATTAATTGTTTTAAAATGAGAATTGTTTGAAATAATTTCTGATTTAGAGTGTTCTTCATTTTCACTTGTGATTTTAACTTGCTTATGAGGATTATCATAAGAAGAAGATAAATCAGCATCCTCAATGTCAGAGTAATTATCATAAATGACTTTAGTATATTCATTAGAATTCCCTTCGATCTTATCTGATGTATCAAAACAAGAAGGAATATAAAGTACATGTTCATTAATGTGAGAAGAATGATCAATAATTATTTACCTTTCTTAATAAAAACTAATTGGAAATTCATTTAGATCAGTCTCTCTGTTTTTTGAAATAACATTATTGTAAAGAGGGAATAAATTTCTATCAGCAGAAACATCAGGATAGAGACAGAAATGAGAATCATTAGGAATGGATTTAAAACCGTCTCTATTTGAGAACTCTTGTGTATTCTCTCCATTGTCAATTTTAGATTTGAGATCATTCATTTGCGTACTTGTGCTTTCTTGAAGAATGTTTCTTTTTTGTTCTGAATTTGGCATTTTCTCATGGTAAAATAATTCAGAAATTTGTACAACAGATTGTGTGTTATTGGAAACTTTAATCATTTCTTGTACTTGGTGATTTATGCTTTGGTTTTCTTCTTCTGATGTGCACTATTTTTTATATTTGAAAGCGATATCTTCTTCAAGATTATTGTTAGTATCTTATTGCATTTGAACAGTAAACTTTTCCAAGCTTTTTGATTGCGATTCGTTGACATGTGAAGGTGCATCACGATCACTATCAATACCATAGGAAGTGTTCACTAAATGAAGGAATTGATTGTACATAATAGAGGCCACTTCATCATCATTTGTTTGCATCTCCATGTTGTAATTCTCAATTATGTTAATGTAATTGAAATGAGTTTTAGCAAGGTTTGAAATATTTTGACATGGGTTATGAATGGGAGGAAGAGAGACAATATATTCAAACCAGTCTAATAATTCCTCTTTCAAAGGTTTCTCTTTAATTTTAAATCTCAAGCAATTTAAATGAAATAGAATGTTAAAATCAATTGAAGAATCATTTTCAAATCTTCTTAAATCTTCAATTTCATCACATACCTATTTGTAGTTATGGCCATCAAATTTACACAGGAAAATTGTAACAAATTGATCACAATTGTGAATTATGGCAACTGGAAGCGATTTACACTAGCTTCTATCTTTTGCCAAGAATGTAATAGCAAAAGTCTTACATAAAATGACATCATAAATTCCTTAAAAATAGAATTTGAACATTTTTGAACGAATTGTAAAGCATGATTAAATGTAGAAGTATTCCTCTTACAATTAAACTTTACCTCAGACAGGAGTCTTACCATTCTTGTCAGTTTCGACGTGGTCTCCCTAGAATTCCTATAAAGAGGCCATTGAGTTCATCAATTGCCTCACTGATCCTCACACCACTCATTTAGTAAAAATTTGTCTCACGTCTACTTTCTTTAGATTTGAAGGTGAATTCTATGAACAGACATGCGGGGTTTCCATGGGCTCACCCCTGTCCCCAGTTGTTGGTAATCTCTTCATGGAAGACTTTGAATCCAAGGCTTTGGCATCAACCCGTCTCCTGCCTAATATTTGGAAGAGATTTGTTGATGACACTGGTGTTATCTGGTGTCATGGCTGAGAAGAGTTTGATATTTTTTTCCAGCATCCCAACAATCAATGTCCTTCCATAAAGCTCACAATGGAGCAAGAAGTGGATGGTTTTTTTCCCTTCCTTGATGTTCTCATTTCAAGGAATGATGATGGTTCTTTGTCCCACTAAGTGTTTAGGAAGAAAACTCATACTGAGCATTATCTTCATGCCAACTCCCATCATTTTCCTGCTCAAAAGTTGGGTGTTATCAACACGCTAGCGACTCGTGCGCTGAGAATCTATGATGAAATTAACCTTGATAGTGAGAAAGCCCATCTCCTTGATGTTTTTCTGAATATAGTAGGCACCAAGGTCTGAATGCTTTCCTTAAAGCCATCAAAGGTCCGAAGGTTAAGAAAGGCCCTAAATATCGAGTCTCAAGGGTTCATCTCCCTTCCATCAATTGAACCACTAATAAGATTGCGAGAATCCTCAGGAGACCTAATGTTCCATCAACCTTTAGACCCCTTAACAGCATCCGTAGCTCCCTTAGATTGCTAAAAGACCTTTTTGACCCTAAGGACATGAATGGTGTTTATGTTATTCCTTGTTCCTATGGGACCCCCTATGTTGGTTAGACGTGGCACTCGATTAATCAAAGGATTCATGAGCACTCATCAGACATAAAACATAGGAAGACTCGGTCTTCCGCCCTAGCAAAACATGCAGAAAAGACTAAGCATCACACATGTATTGAGGAGGCCAGTTTTATTGCCAAGATTGCACCATTTCATGACCAGAAGTTTAGGGAGGCCATATAAGTTGAGAAAAGGCCAAGAAATCTCAATAGGGATGATGGTTGGAAAATCAACAGTTGCTGGATCCCTGAAATTTCTTCCTAACAACCCCCCTACGCCACCCCTTGTGTCATCCTTCTTAGTGTGGTCTTCTTTGTTTTTTCCCCTCTTCCTCTGATTCCTTTTTATTCCCTCTCTGCTCTTTGATTTTTAAGTATTGTGGTTTGTAATTTATTAGTAGGTGTTCATTTTCATCTCTTTTACATTAAATTAATAATATGTCGTTCTTATTTCAATAAGTACTCAAAAAAAATTACGCCTGTAACATAATCTATAAATAAATAATATAATTCTATACCTAAAACGAGGATTAAGGTATTATGAATATAGGATCTAATTATCCCGTTACTCCTCTAAATATATATAACGAAAATTAAGAATGAAATTAACAAACTAATTTGAAATAGCTATAATTTATCCTAATAACTTTAACTTATTTTCCAAATACATATTTAATATAGTTGGGATCCTTAAAAAATTTAGTCAAATATTTATATATCTAATTAGATTATCCGTTTAAGAAACTTTTATAGTTTTTTCTATTATCTCCTATATAATAATAATAATATAAGTTTCTATTATATGAAATAAGTCAATTTTATAGATATCTATTATCCCATTAAATTTTTTGAAAAATACAAATATAAATAGATTAAATTAAAAAGTGAATTGACTTTAATTTATTCTCTAATTGGGTTAGTTAAAATCTAACTAACTAGGTTATCCACTTAATTAAACTTGTATTAATTTTATTATTATTTCATCAATTAATAATAATAAAAGTTTTTATGTAGTTTACATAGTTTTGATAATAATAAAAAAGGTCTTTTGATTTATACAAACCATTACAAATGGAAATAAATACAACAAAAATAACTTATTAATTATTTAACTATTTATTTTCCTATCCCCTAGTACTGTCCAATCACTCGGTCCAATATAGTTGTTTCCTCGTCAAATACGATTGTTTCCTAGTCAAATATAGTCATTGAATGACCTTATCTCTCTATTTAACCTGTAGCCTTGATCTGGTTCTTCAACTTGTCCTGACAATGAACCACACTGGTTGATTCGAAATGCGTCGACAAATGAATTAGTATGTGATTTTCACCGAAAAATATTCTCTATAAAATAAAGAGTCTTATGACTTCTGGTGGAGTATTGGAAGATGCATGTTTAGAAATACAACTCCAAATTGGAAGTTTGAGAGGAGTCATTATGATAAAAATGAAATGTTAGAATATAAAGACTACAATAGACAACAACTTTGAGACCCTCCTTTTAGCGCCAAAAATGTTGATGCCTCAAAAATCATTGCAACAACGTTGGGGATGACCACTCGGTCTAGACCTTAAAGCAATTCCTTTTCCACTTCAAATGGTGGTTCTGACTGGTTTAACTAGGTCCAACTACCTTCTCTCAATCTCCAATGGCCTAAAATATGACTTTCATTCACCAATGGGGAAGAGACATCAAATCATCCCTCTTGCTGATTAGGCAAGAAAGTAATGCTTAAGCTGATCTTGGGCTCAACCAAGCCACAATTAAAGTTTTCATATTTGGGAAGAGGAAATCTAGGAATCTATAATTAAATCTAAATAAAAAATTATTCTGAAATGCAAGCAAAAGGAATTAAATCCTAATCCTATCTCAATTAGGAAGTCATAGATCTAACCCACGTGAGAGCAAGATATTTAATTAATTGAGATTTAAATATGTGTGGCTCATAATGAATATCAAGCTAACGAAGTAGTTCAATTAACTGACATTATGAATACCAAAACGCATTATATTTAGAGACATCTTAACTGAAATAATCAACCAAAAACATTTAGGAAGTAGTTTAGAAAATGATATTGATTGTCAAATCAATATTTCGAATAATTAAACAATAATACGAGGAAATAGTTTACAACATATCATTATTTGTTAAATCAATATTAAAAATAGATTTCTCAGTGAATAGTTACTCAGAAATTAGAATTCAACCCATAAGAGAGGAGATAAATAATAACATATAATTGAGACACATTACTCATATCAACAATAGTGCACAAATATGAATAAAATGACACATTCCTGTGATCATAAAATGAAACTAGTATTTAAAATAATAGTATTATAAATACTAATTTATTGAGTTTGTTTCTTTGACTCTGGTCTCCAACAACCCTCTACAATCTTTGAACTTTTGTTGTTACAGTAAGAGTTGCAATAGTTCAAGTTCTTCCCATCATACATAATTCAAAATGCAAAAGAAAAATGCTCAATAATCACTAGATCTGAGATTTTCTAACCTTTGACCTACAACTCTAAATCCATATTATAGTAGGGCTTTTAAAATTCCATAATTTCATAGGAGAGAAGGCCCTAATAAATTCTACAATCTCTTATTTATAATATTTACAAAAAGATTCTCAACAAGAAAGTTTTTGAAGAAGAGATTTGCTCCATTAATTTTCATTGGCCCAAAATTCCATTCATCTCTTCCTGGAACATTCTCAACGAATAAGATATTCTTCTACTCATACCTTCAACTATTTTCCTATAAAAACAAATCAAAAGAAAATTAAAATGAAAAAATAAAATCAAAATGCCTAATCTGAAATTAAAACAAATCCAATCAAAACTTAATTACATAATTAAAATAAAGTATATTTTAGTTTTCTATTGATGCATGTAAATATTTAATTGGCCAAGGAGAACATTGGTTAATGGATCTATATTTTGAGGAATTTGTGGGCAAATGAAAATGCAAAAAATTAAACCCAAAAATTAGTTTTTTTTTTTTTTTTTTTTTTTTAAATTCAGAGCGCGACCTTCTGTTGGATTTTAGACCTAATAAATGATCAAATCTTCAAATGAAACTACTTCAAAAATATTCTCCACAACTTTATCTTTCCAATGAGTTCTCACTGGCTTCATTTGGCCAATAAAACTCCATTTATGAGCTTCCAAAGTTGGCATATTAAAATTGCAAGAATCTTGGAATTTCTATTGCCTTAGATAAAAATTATAATTTTTTTATTAACAACTAAGTTTAAATTAAGTTATAGTTACTAATTAATTAATTCTAATTATGTTATTAATTTTAATTAATTACAAATTTAACTAAACAAAATTTAATAATTAATTAAAATATTATTATATTATATTTATATTATATCATAATATAAAGATTACATTTTTATAAAATAATTCAAATCTCATGAAAAAGAAACCATTAGAATTAATCCATAAAAAACAAACTATTCATTAAAACAAATCTTATGTGAAGACTTATGGAGTGTGAGCGTAGAAGAGATAATGAAGAGAGGAAGGAGGGATAAGGTGGGTGAGTGGAATGGTGAGGTGGAGGGATAAGGTGGTGAGGTCATGGAGGTCAGGAGTTATAAGGAGTTTTCCCAAAAATTTTATACCAAAATTTTCTAATCTCATCACATTTTTTGAAATCGCAAGTTGCAAATGATTATTTTAGGTGCTTTAAAAATTATGGGATATGCGATATCACAAATTTTATCACATCATATATTATCATCACAAAAATTTTGTAGATCGCATTTTTTTTATGGAAGAGAAGGTAGGTGAAGTGGGGCCCACATGAATTAACAATCCTCTAAATTGGACTATAGCCACTTTGCAATTTTTGGGTTTTGGGTTTGGCAATTTGTTTTAAAATAACAAATTGGAGTAAATTACGAAGATCCCAAAATGTGTTTTCATCTATTGTACAATTTAGTTGGGTCATTTTGTAGGAACTTCAGTGAAAAATGAAAGAATTAGTAAGAATTAACTAAGATTTAATATTTACAATAAATGACTATTGAACTTAATTAGCTACAAAAATAGAAATATTATGCATTTGTTTACATTTTTTACTCGAGGTGAGAAAACGATCAAACTTAAAAGGAGTACCATTTAGAAACTAGTTGACCAAATGAGTTGAAACAAGTATCGATGGAAAGATTTTGAAAAGTGAAATTCAATGAAACACTCAAAACAAAAATCTGACGAAAATGAAAAAATGAAAAAATTGTAAGACAATTAACTCAAATGAATGTCATAAAACATGCTTAGCTAAACATTAATGGAAAGGGTCCCCATTATTTAAAATAATGGGGTGTGTTAGGCTGTCCCTACAATGCTACACCACTAGAGTGACAATGGGTTCCATCCTATTCGCTTACATTTTGTTCCATCATAGAGAAGAGTAGTAGTTTTGTATGGATGTAAAAAGAGCATAATAGAGTTATGTTGTGTTATTTAACATCACATAGGCCACTTTGGTATGAATAAAATCCATACAAAGTGCCTTATACATTATACTTGCATGATTTCCAATCCCAACAAAAGAGCGTAGAGTAACGTCACCTTCTGGTTAAGGTTTCTCCCAGATTGTTTCCTAGATCATATCTAGGTTTTCATAGTGATTGGTGTGTTATTTTATTTCACTGTTATCCATTTTTAGCATCATATCTAATGCATGCATAAATCCAAAAAACTAAGGAAGATTAACCCTAATAGTGTAGATTTTAATTTTTTATTCTATTTTTATTAGATACTTTTGTGATGAACTATCTACTTACATATTCATAATAATTTCAAACCATATTCTTATTAGAGTAAGTTTCCTTATATATTATTTGGGAATTTGTAGGGGATTAGATTGATTTAAGTAGAAATTCACAAAATCTTAGCCATGGATGACAATGTAGTTTATGATAAACCTCAAGATCTTGTGGAGGAGACATTTCTGCAATTGGATGTAGAAGTCACATATATAAACCAAAATGTGATTGTGCTCATGCCAACCTTAGCCAATAATTTTAGGCTCTTATGAGAATATCGAGGATGCACTATGGAAGTCAGCTTCGAGGAAAAATTTAGGGATCAGGAAGAATGAAAGAATGAATCCACGAAACCTAAGAAAGAGTAGTTGACTTTTACCATCATGGTCCATTCAAAGTATCTCTTCAAGGGAGAAGAAAATGCGGAGATCAATCACTATTAAGGTGAGAATGTTGCATTAAAATTAAATCACTAGATACAACAATTAGCCCTTTATATTAGTGTTCATCACATAGACAAGGAATATGAAATTTCATTTGTGCATTCAAAATTAGATAGGCATGACCTAATCTAGTTGGAAAGTGATATGGAAAACTTGAGCTTAGATGGGGATTCCCCGATATCTAAGTGGGATTATTTGTATTCTATTATAAAGTCACAATTATTCCCTATGAAGTATGTAGAGGACCAATGTATTTGGAGGAATTATTTCAAGAACAGATAGGGGTAGGGTGTAAAGGAGAAGACCGTTGAATTGAAGAAGATAACAATAATGCTTGCTATCTCTCCCAAGAATCCACACACACTCCTCAAGTATCTAAGGGTACTATTTAATGATCTATAAAAGAAAGTGATGATATTCAAACCTAGAATGGTTGACATGTTTTGTGTGGAAGCATAATAGCTAGAAAACATGCGCCAAAAGAAAAGGTAATCAAGTGGTTCAAGGAAAAATAAACAACAAGAAGCTTCCAAAGAAGGTAAGAAAAGGTGGAAAGGGAGGAAAGATAAAAATAAAACAATGATAGCACGCCAATGAAAATATAGCAAAAGCCAATGTAGCCACTATAACATTGGTGGTCATAAAAGGAGGTGTGATAAAGATTACATGATGCAGGAGCATCCAACTAAGGGCATCATGATTGGGTGTTGGTCTCAGCCAAGAAGGACAGGTTCAAAAACTTTTAGTTTCATTTACGTTTAATGAAAAAAATATTGTCTAGGAATTAGTTTGTTTTATTATTAATTAGTTAAGAAAGATTAGGAATAGTACAATTAGTGTAGTGTCATAACAGTTACATTGTTTTGTCATTTTCTTAGTCCATCTTACAGGTGTCTGTTCATAAACAAACAGTATAATATTGTAACTCCTACAATACAAGAAAACCCAATAAGATTATCAACTATGTAACTACAAAGGGTAACTGTATGGTAACTGAGAACAATTTGAGTGACTGTTCAAGCACAATATAAAAATCAATGTAATACAATCATGGAGGGGTTCAATACATGAGAACAGAAATACAATACAAAGAATAATTTCTTTCATCCGAAACATTTGAGTCCATCTGTTACAGTTCGTTGTAATATTCATTTACTTTTCCCTTAATCATTAAGTAAGCAAAACTAAGCCAATACTATTCGTCCCTACCCATTTCATTTATTTTCTTTTCTATAGAATAGAAAGCGGATAGAGAAATTGGATGAGTATTTCCAGTACGAATAATGGTAGCAAACAAATGGAGTTCCATAACGAAAGCCAACCACATTACAAGCAATTCGAAAAGAATGAGAATGCAAACATTGAGCAACAATCCCAAGATTGAGGTAATCAAAATATAATCAAATTTTCTGTTAATTCTTTTCATTACCAACAAAAAAAATATTTGTATACATATAACAGTCTAGGGATATCCATTCAAACGACAGAAGAACAATATGAACCAGCAGAACCCTAAGGGTGAGGGTTTGGTTGGCCATCATCCAAAAGGCGGTTTAAAGTCACAAAGCTGCCAGAATACAAATGAGGGTTTTGTACAAGACTGAGCTAGGTCGCATAGAGACAACAGAGAAACTCGAGTGGACGAGAAATGGGACTCTGCGGAATAGATTGATAGAGATCAACTAACAAAG
The DNA here is from genome assembly GCA_031772625.1 of Pinus tabuliformis. Classification (NCBI taxonomy): domain Eukaryota; kingdom Viridiplantae; phylum Streptophyta; class Pinopsida; order Pinales; family Pinaceae; genus Pinus; species Pinus tabuliformis. Next base: position 997,583,085 of record CM062815.1, on the reverse strand, counting down.
ACAAATTGATAATAGTAGCAGAGCCTATCGGAACAAAGCCAAATAAATTTAATCAACCATGCCAGAGAATGAACTCACACCTGCACAAGAAAAGCAAGACAATGTTGTTACCCAAATGCCAATAGGGTAAAATATAAGAAGCAATGAGAAACTGAATGCACAGTAAACAAATTGTTTTAGCTGGAGATTACTCATGTGGGAAGAATGGAATCCCACTGAGCCACATCCAACGGTGACATCCTGAGACAAAGGAGTAGTCCTCATTAGAACTGGAGGAAAATGAAGAAGGGAAATGAATCACGGAGAGACATCTTACCTGAACAGAGCTGTGAAGATGAGGAAGAGACCATCGTGACTGTGACCTGTAGAGCGCAACACAGGTAACCCATTAACCAAAAGTAGTAACTAGAAGAACTACAATGAAATGAAAACAATGGAGCAGGGACAAGTTTATTAACCAAATAAGCAAAGACAGTAGCAACTCTCTCACACAGACGAGAAGAACCTTCATACTATGCCCAAGAGACCAAGCAACAAAATCACAAGAACAAATGAAGGTGCCACAGCAACTAGCAGCACAACCCATAGCTGGACGCACGTAGAGCCTGTTGCTCAACTCCATGCATTCGCAGCACAAACCCTCACTTCCAGTCCAAACCCTCAGTGCAGCGAAAATACAAATGCAAAATGAAGAAATGACATAGAATGCAAGGTTTTGGTGTAAACCAGGAGTGGGAAACAATAACCGAAGCAAGTATCGCCAACACAACATCATTAAAGTCTAGCATAAATGCCATCCAACAAATAACTAGAACCATCCTAGATTAACACCTAATCATAAGTGTTACGTCCCAAATCATTTCTTAATCATTTAATTGTGGATTAGCACACTACTATATTATTGTTCAATATTATATTGTGGAATTGCAGGATGGTCCCACCATAGTGGTATCAGAGTAGGATTTTGAGTTTTTCCAAGAGATGGAAGTTGGAAGGCGAGGACGTGGAAGAGGTGCTCGGAGAGCAGCAGATGAAGGATTGTGGGAGGAAATCAGGATCCTCACTGCTCGTTTGGAGGTAGTTGAAGCAGGAAGGAGAAGGGATCTAGAGGTAGGAGATGGCGTCGACGAAGAAGCTGTAGTGACAACAGATGGATCGGATGAAGAAAGGCTAGAAGTGAGATTGTTGAGGTTGGTCCTATTGGCGAGTAGCAAGCCTAAACTGGAAATCCCAAATTATGATAGCAGCTTGTCCATAGAGGTTCTGTTAGACTAGATCAACGAACTGGATAAATATTTTGAGTGTGAAGAGGTCAGTGAAGATCGGAAAGTTAAGTTTTCCGCAAGAAAGTTGAAGGGACACGTAGCCCTGTGGTGGGACAGTGTCCAAACAGAGAGAAGGAGGATGAACAAGTTACCAATAAAGAAATGGTCAAGGATGGTGGCCAAGTTGAAAGGCAGATTTCTGCCCAAGGATTACCAGATTTCACTGCATTGGCAAGTGCATAATTTGAAATAGAAAGGGATGACAGTAAGAGAGTACACTGAAGAATTCTACTAGGTAAATTTAAGAGCTGGCTATATGGAGAACACCTCGGAGAAAACAGCAAGGTATGTAAATGGTTTGAGATTAGAAATATTAGATGAAATCAACATTCTTTCCCCAAAAAAACATAGAAGAAGCATATCAGAGTGCTATGAAAGCATAGGAGAAGATCACCAGAAAACAAAATGCTAGGAGAGGATGGGGAACTGGCAGAGGAAGAGGACAACCTTATGGCAGAGGGCGAACTGCCAGCAATAGTGAAGAAGGTAGTAGTTCCAAAACTTCTAGGACAGCAGAAAAAGGTGACAGCACGAGAGGTGGCAGGCCATATCAGCGAGGAAGAGGAAATGGCCGAGGCAGAGGAGCTAATTATCAATGCTACAGGTGCCACAAGTGGGGGCACAGATCTTTTGAGTGTCTTGAGGTGGAACAAGCTGGACAGAGGGGTGCGTATGTTGCACAGCTAGAGGAAGAGGAGGAACCTCCCCACAAAGTAGAAAATGTGCTAGAAATAGGGGAAGCCTTAGTTTTGAACAAAGTGTTGCTGAAACCAACCAAAGAAACAACTAAACAAACTCAAAGGAAAGCATTGTTCTGGACAGTTTGTAAGTCACATGGGAAATGCTGTACACTGATTATCGATAGTGGGAGCACATATAATATGGTTGCCATGGAGATGGTGGAGAAGATGGGGTTGAAGTGGTTGAAGCACTCCACTCCTTACAAGAAGCCTTAGTTTTGAACAAAGTGTTGCTGAAACCAACCAAAGAAACAACTAAACAAACTCAAAGGAAAGCATTGTTCTGGACAGTTTGTAAGTCACATGGGAAATGCTGTACACTGATTATCGATAGTGGGAGCACATATAATATGGTTGCCATGGAGATGGTGGAGAAGATGGGGTTGAAGTGGTTGAAGCACTCCACTCCTTACAAGGTATCATGGCTGTAAAAAGGCCATCAATTGTTGGTGGATGAGCAATGCGAAGTTGAGTTCCATATTGGCAGCTATAAGGATAAGGTTATTTGTGATATAATGCCGATGGATGTATGTCACATACTACTAGGCAGGCCATGGAAGTATGACAGGAAGGTAGTACATGATGGAAAGACAAACTGTTATAAGTTTGTCAAAGATGGGATCAAGCACACACTAGTGCCCATCAAGGAAGAAGAGACAATTGAGACAAGTGGGACGAGAGTGTTACTAATGGGTGGAAAATAGTTTTTGAAATAGATTGAAGACAATGAAGTAAGCTATGTTGTTGTACGAAGAGTGAAGACGATGCTGCTACACACAGAGGTGTCATATTTGCCTACAGAAATTGAGTAGATGCTGCAGGAATTCAGCGATATAGTAGTGGATGACTTACCAGATAAATTGCCTCCTAAGAGAAGTATAAGTCATCATATTGAATTTATACCCGGAGCAAGTATACCGAATAAGGTAGCGTATCGGATGAGCCCCAAAGACAATGAGGAGACCAAAAAACAACTGTAGGAATTGCTAGATAAAGGGCTGATAAGGGAAAGTTTTAGTCCCTGCGTGGTTCCAACAGTTCTCACTCCCAAGAAAGGAGGAGAATGGTGAATGTACATAGATTCGATGGCCATCAAGAAGATTACCATCTGGTATAGATTTCCACTGCCATGGATGGAAGATATGATGGACTACCTAAGCGGGGGAACATATTTTTCAAATATTGGTTTAAAGAGTGGGTATCATTAGATTAGAATCTGAGAAGGGGATGAATGGAAGACAACCTTCAAAACCAATGAAGGACTGTATGAGTGGCTAGTAATGCCATTCAGACTGAGTAATGCACCTAATACATTTATGTGACTAATCAACAAAATGCTGAAATAATTCATTGGAATGTTTGTAATAGTGTACCTAGATGATATATTAATTTTTAGCAAGATGAGGGAGGAACACTTTCAAGATGTTCGAAGTGTACTGGAAAAATTGTAGCAGAATAAGCTACTGATAAATATGAAAAAATGCACTTTTCTGCGAAAAGAATTGGTTTATCTAGGTTTCATGATTGCAAAGAATGAGTGGAAGATGGACCCAGAGAAGATTGCAGCAATTGTCAACTGGCCATCCCCAAAACGTCTGTTTGAGGTACGTAGTTTTCATGGGCTGGCAAGTTTTTACCAGAAATTTATAAGAAATTTCAGTGAAATCTGCGCACCTATGTTGGATACTATAAAGAAGGAAAGTCAGCCTTTTTGTTGGACCGAGGCAACAAAAAGGAGTTTTTAGCTACTAAAGAAGAATATCACAAAGAGGTCAATCCTAAGATTGCAAGATTTTAAAAAGTTTTTCAAGTTTGTTGTGATGCAAGCGGTATGGCCATTGGAGTTGTACTTAGTCAAGAAGACAAACCTGTTGCATTTTCAGCAAGAAGTTGAATGAAAGTAGGAAAAAGTATTCATCCTACGACAAGGAATTCTATGCTATCACCCAAGCACTGAAGCATTGGAGACACTATCTACTGGGGAATGAGTTTGTTTTATTTTCGGATAATTATGCACTACAATATGTGATGCAATAGCACAAGTTGAATCACATGCATGCTAAGTGGGTTGAATATTTGCAGAGTTTGACCTTTGTGTTGAAACACATCAGTGGGCAGGCCAACAAGGTGGTAGATGTGTTAAGCAGAAGAGCTTTACTATTGCAGGAGAGTACGATACAAGTGCTGGGCTTTGAGCATTTGAAAGACTTGTATTAGACTAACACATATTTCAAAGAGGCTTATGAAGCCTGTCAGAATCCTTTGGTGAGAAAGAATAGTCCGTGGTTGGACTATAATTTGCAACAGAAGTTGTTGTTTAGATGGGGACAGTTATGCATCCTTGATTTCTAAATGAGAAAGAATATCATTCGGGAGAAGCACAGTGGAGGTCTAGCCAGACATTTCGGCATAGAAAAAACATTACAGTAGCTCAGCCATTTTTATTATTGGCCAAAAATGCGAAGGGATGTGCAGAGATTTGTGACCAAATATAAAGTGTGTCAGTTGGAAAAAAGACACAGTCAAAATATAGGACTCTACACACCATTACCCATTCCAAGTAGACCATGGGACTTAGTCAGCTTGGACATTAGCTTGGGTCTACCAAGGACACAGCAGGGTTATGATTCGGTGATGGTAGTAGTAGACCGGTTTTCGAAGACGGCACATTTCATCCCCTGCAAAAAAACCAGTAACGCCACTCACGTGGCCCACTTGTTCTTTACAAAGATCGTCAGGCTACATGGTCTACCTAAGTCCATTCTCTCTAACAGGGATGTGAAATTTACAGGGCACTTGATGTGGGAGCATGTGACTCAGAGGGGAAAAAGTCTTCCAACTTATTCCAAAAATCCAAAAAAATCTATAGGCAAGGGAGTGGGGTCCTTTAGCCTGCAATTTCCATGTTTTTTTAGTTAAAGATAGAATAAATTCTAGAAATAAAACATGCTATAGTAAAGCTTTCACGCTTTAAATCATTCCTGTAAAGCATGCTTTTGTAACGGATAAGGACCAAGAGGGCCTATCCTTTAATTATAAATAAAGAGGCAGCGATACTCTCATCAGAGAAGAGAGGAGCGAGTGCCAGAGCATTATTATTCTTAAACTTTTCTCTTGGCGTTATTAATTCAATAGTTTCTAATAATATGCATGCATAGCTTATTATCCTATGCATTGACAGTGTTGAATCGTTTTACTATTTCTCGCATGATGCCTACACTGTGTAATTAAACATTGGAGTCATTTCCCTTTCATTTATGCATCCACAGGCTTTCAATCATATTTTACAATTTCTGCATATACTTCTGTTTACATTAAGAATTCATGCAATTTTTCTTTAAGCGGCACTGTAGCGGACATGAATTATTATCAATATTGGTTCTTACCCTTATCGGGTCCGAACCAATATTGCATTGCATCGGAAGGCCTTTGTAACTGTGAATGGGTAAGCTCCGAAATATCGGAGCCGAATTATTATAGAGCACGGCATATAATACCTTTCGGGTCCGAAAGGAACCTTTGGCACAGTTAAGTGGAGAGCCGATATCCCGGAGCTGACGTATTATAAACTTCAGCATAAGGAAGCGTCGGCTTCGAGAGGCCGTTTAGCTTTGCTAAGCTCCGATATTCGGAACAAAAATATTATATATAGCAGTTTGAAGGGGCATCGGGTCCGCAAGGCCATTACATTAGCAAACTGCCGAAAGGGAAACTGCCAATATACATCGGACTCGAAATCGATATAGAAGGGAGTCTAAAGGTGTGTCGGGTCCACAGGTTATCGTATATTGGAAGCCTTGGTGCATATACTCCGCCGATAGCGATCGCCGATGCAATATCGCATCGGGAAAAAGGAAAGGAACAATATAAGGGCCCGATAGTGTTTTAAAGTAATTCTTTTGGAATTACTGCTCCGATAGAAGTAAAGCCACTGTTTATCAATTAAGCAAGGTTTAAGGGATTCGGAGGAAATAATGAAGCTATCAATTTAATCACTGATATGCCTGAAGAAGGAGCAGAAAAGGAAGTTAAGGCTGATATATTAGAACTTGCCACCAGATTGGGAAGATTGTCCCTAACGCCTGCACCCATGCCATCATTAGTGGTATCAGAGCACCAACTGACATTGAATTGAATCTCAGGAGCGGGAGAATGATGGCTTTTAGAGTTGGAAGAGGACGGGGACGTGGTGGAAGAGGACGGCCTGTTACAAATGTTGAATTAATGGAAACAGTAGAAGAGCTGCGAACTAGATTGGATGCGTTAACTTCAGATAGGAACATAGACGATGGAGATTTCAATGAACCCGAGGATGAAGCTACAAAGGATGAAGCTGTACAGGTTACTCCTGAGATGAGGTTCTTTCAGTCAGTATTGAAATCCACAGCCAGGCCAAAGATCGAGGTACCAGTATACCAAGGAGGACTGAATCCAGAAGAATTGATAGACTGGATCAATTGCATGGAGAAATTCTTCGATTATGAAGAAACAGAAGATGAGAAGAAAGTGAAGTTTGCTATCACCAAGTTAAAAGGCCATGCAGTGCTCTGGTGGGATGGTGTGCAGGCGGAAAGGAAGAGACTTGGTAAGTATCCAATCAAGAACTGAAGCAGAATGATAACAAAGTTAAGAGGTAAGTTTTTGCCAAGTAATTATCAGCAAACATTGTTTAGACAAATGCAAAATCTTAGACAGAGAGATTTAACAGTAAAAGAATACACAGAAGAGTTCTATAAAGTGAGCATAAGAGCTGGAGAAGCCCAAGATACAGATGAGAAGGTGGCCAGATATATGAATGGCCTCAGGATGGACATTCAGGATGAGATAAGTCTGCTGTCTCCTAAAACAGTAGAGGAAGCTTATCAGATAGCACTGAAAGCTGAAGAAAAACTCATGAGGAAGCAGTCTGCCAGAGGGAGAGGGACTTTCAGAGGAAAAGAAAGTCAAGGTGGTAGAGGAAGATCTACATCACCTAAAGAAGGAGCTAGTAGTAGCTCAACCCAGCATGCATCCACAGGAGTTGATGCAAGAGGCATAGGGAGTTTTTCTAGAGGAAGAGGAGGCAGAGGAAGAGGCAGAGAAATAAGATGTTACAGGTGTAACAAGTTGGGACATAAGGCTTTTCAGTGCCCAAAGAATGCAGAAACAAAGCAGAGGAATGCAATTGTTGCTCTAGCTGAGGGAGAGATACCAGTGGTAGCAGTAGCAGAAGAAGAAAATACACTAGAAATAGGAGATTCTCTGGTAGTTAACAAAGTTCTACTTAAGCCAGCAAAGGAGGTGGCTGAAACACCACAAAGGTAGACTTTATTCAGGACAATATGTAAAGTCCAAGGGAAATGTTGCCAGATGATCATTGATAGTGGCAGCACTGATAATTTGGTCTCTACAGAAGTGGTGGAGAAATTGAAGCTGAAGACAATGAAGCATCCAACACCTTATAAAGTGTCATGGTTGCAAAAGGGACATCAACTGTTGGTAAGTGAACAGTGTGAAGTGGAATTTCAAGTGGGTAAGTACAAAGATAAAATTGTTTGTGATGTGATGCCAATGGATGTGTGTCACATATTGCTTGGAAGACCTTGGCAATATGACAGAGGAGCCATACATGATGGGAAAAGAAACATGTACAAGTTTGGAAAGGATGGTGTCAATCATATGTTGTTGCCTCTGCAAGAAGAAGATGTACCAGGATAGAACACTGATCCAAAAACTTTGTTACTTGGAGGAAAGGAATACTTGAAGTAGAATGAAGAAAATGAGGTAAATTTTGCTGTAATTTGCATGCCCAAGGTAATAATGACTTGCACTAAAGTTTTTGATTTACCCATTGAAATTCAAGAAATGCTGGAGAATTACTGTGATATTATTGTTGATGATTTGCCTAATGAATTACCACCTCTTCGAAGAATCAGTCATCATATAGATTTAATTCCTGGAGCAAGCTTACCTAACAAAGCAGCATATAGAATGACTCCTGCAGAAAATGAAGAAGTTAAGAAATAGGTGCAAGAATTGCTTGACAAGGGGCTGATCAGAAAAAGCTTGAGTCCTTGCGCAGTGCCAATAGTGCTGAGCCCAAAGAAAGATGGAGGCTGGAGAATGTGCACAGATTCGAGAGCTATCAATAAAATCACAATCAGGTACAGATTTCCGTTACCCAGAATTGAAGATTTAATGGACTGCTTGTCTGGAGAAAAATATTTCTCAAAACTAGATCTTAAAAGTGGGTATCATCAGATAAGGATAAGAGAGGGGGATGAGTGGAAAACCGCTTTTAAGACCAATGAAGGATTATATGAATGGAGAGTGATGCCTTTTGGGTTTTCAAATGCACCAAGTACATTCATGAGGCTTATGAATGAAGTTCTTAAAGAATTCATTGATAAATTTGTAATAGTATATCTGGACGATATATTAGTCTATAGCAGGTCCAAGGAGGAGCACTTGAGGCATTTAAATTATGTCTTACAGAAGCTACAGCAAGAAAAAATATTGCTGAATTTGAAGAAGTGTTTGTTCATGAAAGAGGAGCTGGTGTACTTGGGATTTGTTATTTTAGCTGAAGGTTTGAAGATGGATCCAGAGAAGATCAAAGCAATTATGGAGTGGCCTTCACCCAAAAGTGTTTTTCAGGTAAGGAGTTTTCATGGTCTTGCTAGTTTTTATAGAAAATTCATTAAGAATTTTAGTAAGATTAATGCACCTATTATTGAGACCATAAAGAAGGATAAACAACCATTTAAATGGACTGCTGAAGCAAAGAGAAATTTTCAGCTGTTAAAGAAGAAAATAACTGAAAAGCCTGTTTTGGTTCTTCCTGATTTTAACAAAACTTTTCAAGTTAAGTGTGATGCCAGCGCAGAAGAAATTGGAGGAGTTTTAAGCCAAGAATATAGACTGATAGCTTATTTTAGTGAAAAGCTAAATGATGCAAAAAATATGTATTCTTCTTATGATAAGGAGTTTTACGCAGTTGTACAGGTATTAAAGAAATGGAGGCATTATTTAATGTCAAAAGAATTCATTCTTTATACAGATAACCATGCATTGCAGTTTATAATGCAGCAGCCAAAACTTAGTCAGAGACATGCTAAATGGGTAGAATAGCTTCAAGGTTTTCATTTTGTGTTGAAGCATATAACAAGGCAGTCAAACAAAGTTGCAGATGCCTTAAGTAGAAGAAATATATTGCTTCAAGAAAGTCAAATCCAAGTGTTGGGTTTTGATTTTCTTAAGGAAGTATATGAGACCGATTCAGATTTTAAAGAGGCATTTGAGGCTTGTAAAAATCCTGTTCTAGCGGATAGGAGCAAGTTGCTGGACTATTTCCTACAAGATGGACTGTTATTTAAGAATAATCAGCTGTGCATACCAAACTGTTCAATGAGAGAGAATTTAATCAAAGAGAAACACAGTGGAGGACTTGTAGGACATTTTGGTATAGAAAAGACTTTTGAGCAACTCAATAGATTTTATTTCTGGCCGAAAATGAAATCTGAAGTGGAAATGTATGTAAGAAATTGTAAAGTCTCCCAATATGCAAAAGGAAGGAGCCAGAACACAGGGTTGTATATTCCATTGCCAATTCCAGATAGGCCTTGGGATATGGTAAGTATGGATTTTGTAGTGGGATTACCAAAGACTCAAAGAGGTTATGATTCAATTTTTGTTGTAGTGGACAGATTTTCAAAAATGGCACACTTTATTCCATGTTATAAAACTAGTGATGCTTCTCACATTGCTAATTTGTTTTTTAAAGAAATTGTAAGATTGCATGGATTGCCCAAAAGCATTGTTTCAGACAGGGATACAAAGTTCGTTGGACATTTCTGGAGAACACTATGGAAGAAGCTGGGAACTAAATTAAATTTCAGTTCTGTCTATCATCCGTAAACTAATGGACAGACTGAAGTTGTGAACAGAAGTTTAGGCAATCTTTTGAGGAGCCTTACTGCAGAACATCCAAAGCAATGGGATCAAGTGTTACCACAAGTTGAGTATGCATATAATGACTCACCAAACAGGAGCACAGGATAGAGCCCATTCCATATTGTTTATGGAATGCTTCCAAGGGGAATATTTGAATTAAGGAATTTGGGAAAAGAAGAAATGAGGAGTGCAGAGGGTGAAGACTTTGCTTCAAGAATGCAGGCGATACATGAACAGGTGAAACAACAGCTGTAGGATAGCAACATCAGGTATAAAACTAGAACAGACCTGAGGAGAAGAGAGGTGAACTTTGAAGTTGGGGATTTGGTTTTAGCACATCTCAGAAAAGAGAGATTTCCAAAAGGGGAGTATAATAAGTTAAAATCCAAGAAAATTGGACCGTGTAGAATAGTGAGGAAATTCTCTGCAAATGCTTATGAGATTGAATTACCACCTGGTGTGGGAATATCACCAATTTTTAATGTTGCAGAGTTGTACAAGTATGAGAATGGAACTGCAGATGATACAGCATAGGATCAAGAGACTCTGGAGATTAACTGGCTAAAACAGTTACCCACAACAAAGAATTTACAGCCAGAAATAATTCTGGACAAGAAAGTGCATAAGAAGACCAGGGGACAAGAGTACTTCGAGTATCTGGTAAAATGGAAAGGACAGCCAATCGCTGAAGCTACTTGGGTTACAGAAGACATTCTACAGAAACTGGGCAAATCTGTAGACGAGCTCATGGACAGGAGCCCATGAAGAATTTTGTCCTCAGGAGTCTTATGCGGGAGCATGTGACTCAGAGGGGAAAAAGTCTTCCAACTTATTCCAAAAATCCAAAAAAATCTATAGGCAAGGCAGTGGGGTCCTTTAGCCTGCAATTTCCATGTTTTTTTTAGTTAAAGATAGAATAAATTCTAGAAATAAAACATGCTATAGTAAAGCTTTCACGCTTTAAATGATTCCTGTAAAGCATGCTTTTGTAACAAATAAGGACCGAGAGGGCCTATCCCTTAATTATAAATAAAGAGGCAGCGATACTCTCATCAGAGAAGAGAGGAACGAGTGCCAGAGCATTATTATTCTTAAACTTTTCTCTCAGCGTTATTAATTCAATAGTTTCTGATAATATACATGCATAGCTTATTATCCTGTGCATTGACAGTGTTGAATTGTTTTACTGTTTCCCGCGTGATGCCTACACTGTGTAATTAAACATTGGAGTCGTTTCCCTTTCATTTATGTGTCCATAGGCTTTCAATATATTTTACAATTTCCGCATATACTTCTGTTTACATTAAGAATTCATACAATTTTTCTTTTAGCGACACTGTAGTGGACGTGAATTATTATCAATATTGGTTCTTGCCCTTATCGGGTCCGAACCAATATCGCATCGCGTCGGAAGGCCTTTGTAACTATGAATGGCTAAGCTCCGAAATATCGGAGCTGAATTATTATAGAGCACGGAATATAATACCTTTCGGGTCCGAGAGGAACCTTTGGCACAGTTAAGTGGAGAGCCGATATCCCATAGCCGACGTATTATAAACTTCAGCATAAGGGAGCGTCAGGTCCGAGAGGCCGTTTAGCTTTGCTAAGCTCCGATATTCAGAACCGAAATATTATATATAGCAGTTTTAAGGGGCATCATGTCCGCAAGGCCATTACATTAGCGAACTTCCGAAAGGGAAACCATCGATATACATCAGACCCGAAATCGATATAGAAGGGAGTCTAAAGGTGCGTCGGGTCTGCGGGTTATCGTATATTGGAAGCCTTGGTGCATATACTCCGCCGATAGTGATCGCCGATGCGATATCGCATCAGGGAAAAGGAAAGGAACAATATAAGGGGCCGATAGTGTTTTAAAGTAATTCTTTTGGAATTACTGCTCCGATAGAAGTAAAGCCACTGTTTATCAATTAAGTAAGGTTTAAGGGATTCGAAGGAAATAATGACGCTATCAGTTTAATGACTGATATGCCTGAAGAAGGAGCAGAAAAGGAAGTTGAGGCTGATATATTAGAACTTGCCGCCAGATTGGGAAGATTGTCCCTAACACCTGCACCCACGCCATCAGCACTTGACAGTTAAGTTTTAGCTCTACTTATCACCCGCAGACTGACGGGAAAATAGAGGTGGTAAATAGAAGTCTGGGGAACCTGCTACGAAGTTTAATCGGTGAAAATTCACGATTTTGGGATCGAGTACTTACCCAGGCGGAGTTTTCTTACAACGACTCACCCAATCGCAGCACGGGTTATAGTCTTTTTCAGATCTTATGTGGTATGCATCCTCATGGAGTACATGACTTACAAGATCTAGGACAACAAGAAAGACGGAGCGCTGATGGGGAAGATTTCACTAAAGCAATGAATGATTTACACGAGCAGGTGAAAATAAAGTTTCAGGACAACAGTAAAAAATATAAGCAGTGAGCAGATTTGAAACGGAGAGAGGTACAGTTTAATGTGGGGGATGAAGTCCTCATGCATTTGTGCAAGGAGAATTTTCCAAAGGGTGCATATAACAAGCTAAAATACAAGAATATAGGCCCCTGTAAAGTTCTCCGAAAATTTTAAGCAAATCCTTATGAATTACAGCTGCCACCAAGAATAGGCATCTCGCCCATCTTTAATGTAGCAGACCTGTTTCCATACACTACTGATCTAGAGGAAGACAGTACCGCATGGCCTACATGGGACACATAGGAGGAAAGTAATGCTTGGATGAGACAAATTCCTTATGCTCAGCCCCTTGAGATCGAGAGGATCCTCAACACTTAGGTGGCCAAGTGAACTCGGCAGAAAGAGTATCTACAATATCTGGTCAAGTGGAAGAACCTTCCTATTGAGGACAACTCATGGCTTAACGCTAGACAGATACAGCAGACGGGTTATTCAGTCGAGAAACTCATGGACCGGAGTCATGAATTTTTCATACCCTGGGAGCTTGATGTAGGAGCATCCAGCTAAGGGCATCATGACCAGGTGTTGGTCACAGCCAAGAAGGACAGGTTCAAAAACTTTTAGTTTCATTTATGTTTAATGAATAAAACAGTGTCTATGAATTAGTTTGTTTTATTACTAATTAGTTAAGAAACATTAAGAACAGTACAGTTAGGGTAGTGTCATAACAGTTACATTGTTTTGTCATTTTCTTAGTCCATATTACAGGTGTCTATTCATAAACAAAAATTATAATATTGTAACTCCTACAATACAAGAAAACGCAATAATATTATTGACTATGTAACTACAAAGGGTAACTGTATCGTGACTGAGAACCGTTTGAGTAACTGTTCAAGAACAATATAAAAATCAATGTAATACAATCATGGAGGGGTTCAGTACATGAGAACAGAAATACAATACAGAGAACAATTTCTTTCATCCGAAACATTTGAGTCCATCTATTACAGTTCATTGTAATATTCATTTACTTTTCCCTTAATCATTAAGTAAGAAAAACTAAGCAAATACTGTGTGTTCCTACCCATTTCATTTATTTTCTTTTCTAAATAATAGAAAGAGGATAGAGAAATTGGACGAGTATTTCCAGTACGAAGACTGGCAGTAAACAAACAGAGTTCCACAATGAAATCCAACCACATTACAAGTAGTTCAAAAAGAATGAGAATGCAAACGCTGAGCAATAATCCCAGGACCAAGGTAATCAAAATATAATCAAATTTTCTGTTAATTCTTTTCATTGCCAACAAAAAAATATTTGTATACATATAACAGTCCAAGGATATCCATTCAAACGACAAAAGAACAATACGAACCAGTAGAACCCTAAGGGTGAGGGTTTGGTCAACCACCATCCAAAAGGTGGTTTAAAGTCACAATACTGCCAGAATACAAACAAGGGTTTTGTACAAGACTGAGCCAGGTCGCATAGCAACAACAGAGAAACTTGACTGGACGAGAACTAGGACTCTGCCTACTAGAACAAAGCCGAAGCAATTTCATCAACCATGCCAGAGAACGAACTCCCACCTACGCAAGCAAAACAAGACAACGTTGTTAGCCAAATGCCAACAGAGTAAAAGACAAGAAGTAGTGAGAAACTGAATGCATAGTGATCAAATTGTTTTACCTAGAGATTATTCGCATGGGAAGAATGGAATCCCACTGAGCCATAGCCAACGGTGACACCCTGAGACCAAGGAGCAGTCCTCGTTAGAACCGAAGGAAAATGAAGAAGGGAAATGAATCTTGGAGAGACATCTTACCTAAACAGAGTTGTGAAGTTGAGGAGGAGACCACCGCGACTGTGACCAGTAGAGCGCAACACGGGTAACCCATTAACCAAAAGTAGTAACCAAAAGAACTACAATGAAATGAAAACAGTGGAGCAATGACAAGTTTATTAACCAAACACGAAAAGACAGTAGTAACTCTCTTACACAAACAAGAAGAACCTTCATGGTGTGCCCAAGAGACCGAGCAACGAAATCACCAGAACAAACGAAGGTGCCACACCAACAAGCAACACAACCCATAGCTAGGTGCACGCAAAGCTTGTTGCTCAACTCCATACATTTGCAGCACAAACCCTCACTTCTAGTCCAAACCCCCATTGCAAAGAAAATACAAATGAAAAATGAAGAAATTGCATAGAATGTAGGGTTTTGGCGTAAACCAAGAGTGGGAAACAGTAGCCGAGGCAAGTACTGCCAACACAACATCATTAAAGTCTAGCATAAATTCCATCCAACGAATAACCAGAACCATCCTATGATTAACACCTAATCACAAGTGTTAAGTCCCAAATCATTTCTTAATCATTTAATTGTGGATTAGCGCACTACTATATTATTGTTAAATATTATATTGTGGAATTGCGGTCTAGCCCCATCATTACATCTGAAACTGAACCTAATGAATGAGAAGAAAAGAATTAAGAAGAAAAATAACATAGACAAAAATTCAAGAAAGTAGGGAGAAAGACACTTGAACATGGATATTCTATGCTCATAATTGTAGAAGGAGATGAATTTGAGTATCGTTCAACAATAGGAAGAGAAGGATATGATGAAACACTTTTATATAGAGATACATATTAAGAAGAAAAAAATTGATGCTCTGTCTAATTCAAGATCATAGGAAAATCTTATTACAACAAAGCTAGTAAAGAAAATGGTATTGGTAAATACGAATGGAAAAATGAAGGTACAAAGGTAGAGTAAAATAAAATTTTCTATCAATGTTTATTTTTTTTAATGACGTAGAATTAGATGTAGTTTTGCTTAATGCATGTAGAGTTTTGTTTGTCATGCTTTATGTGTAGATGCAAAATGATATTTTTATGAAAAAATCCAACCAACACCAACTCATTAAGAATGAAAAATCATTCATTATCAATGCACATAAGGGAAAGTTTGACATTTCACTACTAAGTGCAAACCAAACTAATAAATCGATTCGCTCTAGCAATAAGTATGTTTTATTATTTTTGAAAGAAACTTAGTTTGTAGAAGAGTTAATGAGAGTGAAGGCATCACTTGAGGGGTGAACTAAGGAAGAAATAAGCTAACTAGAATATTTTATATAGGCATACATGGGAGCATTCCATGGGCCTAAATGGATAGGACCTAAGAGGAAAGTGGGGCATGAGGTCCATCTATTACCAAACTTTTGATTTCCAAAAATTGGGTTGTACGAGTTGTTTATTCTAGAAGGAAACTTGGTGAAGAAATAATAACAACAACTACCAAAGTAGGGTGTTATTAAACAAAGTTTCTTACCTTCTGGGTCACGCATCACAATTATGTAGAAGAAAGGATGTGACTTTGTGAATGTGCCTTAGCTGTAGGGAGTTAAAAAACTTATGTTCTCCTATCCAATATTACCAACATGATGGACTAGTTGTACTAAAAAAATGCTTCACTGACCTGGATTTAAATTTAGGGTATCTCAAGGTTCAAGTTAATGAATAAGATACCTGGAATACAAAATTCAAAACTAGACAAGGTTTGTATGAGTGCTTAGTGTTTCCATTTGGCCTATGAAATGCATTAGATATATTCATGGGATTAATGAATGATATAATGTTCCCATATTTAGATTCATTTGTTATTATTTATTTGGATTATATACTAGTATACAATGTTACTTGAGAGGGCCACATCTCACATTTCATGCAAGTGGTAGAGACTTTCAAAAATCACTATATATTGGAAAATGTCAAGAAATGTGAGTTTTCACAGTATTCTTTGGTGTATTCAGGCTATGTGATTGGTGGAGGATAGATTAATATAGACCTTTCCTTGATGGAGGTCATTGTGAAGTGGTTAATTTGTATCAATGTTTTGTTGTTATGAATCTAGCTCACAAAAAGATACAAAATAAATATCAACACCTTAGAAATCAGACTCTTCGAGGGGAAAACCTCCTTTGCATTACACAAATAAACAATTCGTGGATGATACAAATGAAATGAACTCCTTTCTATATATAGGATTCTAAGAGGTCATAATGTAATGAGAGTTGACATAAAAATAATAATGTAATGGCACAAAAATAACAATAGTGGGCTTCTATGTGGAACAATAATAACAATATGGGGACTACATGGGCACACCAATATAATAAGGGGGTTGCAGTAATAACAATAAGGGGATACACCAGTAGTATAGGGACCTAACATGCCCCTCTCCTTAAAAAGGTTTTGTCCTCAATGCTTGAGCAGTTTTGGCTGAGTCTGTATAAAATTCTCGTCCTCCCATGTGGAATATTCAGGGGGTAAGTTCTTCCACTTGATGAGATACTCTGAAATTGATCGATTTCGTAGTTGTTGGGTTCTTATTTTCGTGATTGCTTCAGATTCCAATATGATTTTCCCTTCCTCGTCAAGTTTCGAAAATATTGTTTGAATGGGGAG
Organism: Pinus tabuliformis; assembly: GCA_031772625.1. NCBI lineage: Eukaryota > Viridiplantae > Streptophyta > Pinopsida > Pinales > Pinaceae > Pinus > Pinus tabuliformis. The sequence continues at coordinate 997,566,191 of CM062815.1, read as the reverse complement.
CTTGTCACTTATAAACTTCTTTAACCATGAAACATGGAAAACTAGGGGCACTCAGGAAGATGCAGGAAGCTCCAATTTGTATGCCATAGCACCAATCTCTTGGAGCACCTTGTAAGGACCATAGTACTTTGGTGATAATTTATTATCCTTCTTAGCTTGCTTGAGGGACATTTTTTTGTATGGCTTATTCGTAAAAATACTTAGTCGCATATATCAAAACTTCTTTCGTTGCGATGCTAATCTGCCTATTGTTTCATTTGATTATGTGCCAAAGTGAGGTTATCCTTTAAGAGTTGGAGAAATTCTTGTTGTTGAGGGTCTACCTTAACACCTTCTTGAGATACAATATGACCCAATTATGCCACCTCTTCTACTCCAAAGAAACATTGGAGCTTTTTGCATATAATTGCTTCTCGTCCAATAGTCAGAGAACTCTATCAACATGTCGAACATGATCCTTCCAAGACTTGTTCTATATTTATATCCTCAAAAAATACTAACACAAATTTTCTAAGGAAGGGTTTGAAAATGGAATTCATCGAACCTTGGAATGTAGAAGGTGCATTGGTAAGGCCAAAAGGCATGACCAAAAATTCATAATGACCCTCATGAGTTCTAAATTTTGTTTCATAAATGTCTTCAGTATTCATTCTAATTTGATGATATCCTGCATGAAGGTCCAACTCGCTGAAGTAATGCAATTCATCTAATAATTCATCAATGAGAGGAATGGGAAATTTATCTTTAATAGTGATCTTGTTTAGCTCTCCATAATCCAAACACATGCACCATGATCCAACCTTCTTGTGCACAAATACTACTGGAGCAAAGAAAGAACTTTGACAAGGTTGAATTATACCGGCCTCTAGCATTTCTGCAACCGTACGTTCAATTTCACTCTTTTGTGCAAAGGGATATCTATAAGGCCTAAAGTTTGGAGGAACACTTCCTGGAAAATGAATAGCATGATCATGATCACAAATAGGTGGGAGGCCTTTGGGAGTCTCAAATACCTTGGAATGATTATCTAAGACATTTTGGAGATATGGAGAAATAGATGGTTTCGATGTGGGAACTTCTAGGGAACATAATTGTGAAATTACACCACATTGTTCTTCCTTTAGAAGATTTTTCATGTCATTAGAGATGATTATCTTTTCTGGTTTCCCTACGATACCCCTTAATTCAACTTCCTTTCCTTCTGAAAAAAATTCAATACGATTTCTTGAAAATTAAAAGTTATCGTACCCAAAGATTGTAGCCATTGGACTCCTAGTACAACATCAGCACCACGCATTGGGATGGAAATGATTGGACTATTCAAAACATATTCTTCCATGGATAGTTTGATATTATGACACTTTCTAGAGCAATTCATGGTCCTTCCTTTTGCAACCATCACTTGACACTCTGGTGCTAGACATAGGAAGCAATTCAATTCGTTTGCTATCTTACAATGAATAAAATTATGGGTACTATCCAAACCAATCAACACTATTACCTTTTTCTTCTTGATATGTCCTTCTTTCTTGATAGTTTTTAGAGTGGTAATTCTTACCAATGCATTACAATATATGGTCAGATTCATTTCTTGATTCTCGATGTGATCTTTCACTTCTTGAACCTTTTGCTTCTTGATATGTCCTTCTATCTTGAGAGTTGGAGGAGTGGTAATTCTTGCCCATGCTTTAAAAGATATGATCGGATTCATTTATTATTTATCTCAGGTTGGTTCCTAGTGTATATCCTCTTATGTTTATGTTTCTTGATCATTTTCTTCCTCCTCTTCACAATCTATGTAAAATAATTTCTTCTCAACACACTTATGACCTTTAGTGTATTCGATATCACAAATGTAACAAAGCCCTTTTTCTCTTTTTCCTTCCAATTGTTGTGGTGTAAACCTTGTAGATTGTGGAAGGCTAGGAGAAAAAACACTTCCAGATTTATAGTTGTGACTCGCAAGATTCCTTGTTTCCATAATTCCACTTTCAACTTTTCCTTCCAGCCTGAATGCCTTCTCTAGTGAATCAGGTTCCCAAAGACAAACCTCATGTTGAATGTTATCCTTTAAAGCCTCTATGAAGACATTAATCATTTTCTTCTCTCGAATATCATTTACGCTTATATTCAATTTTTGGAAGTCCTCAATGTGCTCTGCCATTGAACCCTTTTGTTTGAGATTTATCAATTGGCTAAAGAAGGTGTTGCTCTTTGTATCCTCATAATGTGCTATCATTTCCTTTGTGAAAATTGACCAAGTGACAAGTGGTTTATGAGAAAAAATCCCTTTATATCATAAAAATTGATTCAATTCTAAATAAAAATATGCAATATTTACCTTTTGTAACAGTTGTACATCATGTAGATCAAAATATTGTTCCATCTGTAGTATCCAATTTACTGGATCCTTTCCATCAAACTACCTCATATCGCCTTTTCTTCATTTTAGGAGCTCGATCTTGAAACGACTGTAATTCTGTAATTTTGGATCTCCAATGTCCAAAATGGTGACCTACAGTAGCCCTCTGCATCCTATTTCCAATGCCACCAATTTGATCGAAATTGGATTCTCCAAGAAAGATTTATTCTGAATCTCCCAAGATGCCTTTCTTATATATGTTTTCAGTACAGTGAACTTGTACGAAGTTCCATGCGTTACTCTTTTGACCTTTGGACCTGAAAATAATACATAGAAAAGCACAGTCCATCCTCTTTTTGTATCTTGTAATGAAATTTCAATTTTATTCTCATAGAGAAAGTTATGACAATTTTCCCCTGGTTGCCTATTTGGGATGTAATTCAGGAGCCCGTAGAAACCCTAAATGTCTTGGACTGTATCTCCGAAAATATAACGATACCAAAAATGTGATTCTCTATAGAGCTTCACCACGATTTCAGCTCAAATTGATTTTAACTTCAAATTCCAACCCTTCGTAGAAATCAAATTAGAGTGAAAATTCCACAATGACTTGTTTGAGAAGGAATTCTGGAGCTTGCAAACACCCTAACGTCCTCAGATCATATCGTTGACAATATAGCAATACAAGATTTGAAATTCAAACACGAGGTTCAACATGACTTCGTCTCAAATGGGTTTTGTTTTAAGCTTCTGCAACTTTGTATAAAAAATGTTAGATCAAAAATTCCACGATGACCTGTTTAGAGCAGCAAAACCCTAGAATCCAAAGTTCTGATACCAAATGTTATGAAACTAGCTCACAAAAAGATAGAAAAGAAATATCAACACCTTAGAAATTAGCCTCTTCGAGGAGGAAACCTCCTTTACATTACAAAAATGAAAAATTCTTGGATGATACAAATGACAAGACCTCCTTTTTAGATATAAGAGTTTAAGGGGTTATAATGTAATAGCCGACATAACAATAATAATGTAAGGGCACAACAATAACAATAGTGGGCTTGTATGGGGCACAATAATAAAAATATGGGAACTACATGGGCACAAGAATATAATAAGGGGGTTGCAGTAATAAGAATAAGGGGTTACACTAGTAGTATAGGGACCTAACATTCACGACTAGGAGTTTCTATTTGGTAAACATTATACTTAAGGAAATTTGTAGCCTCATTTTTAGGAGTAAATTCACAACTCCACAACATAAAAATGAGTAACAAGCATTTTGGGTAAGTGACAGCAAAAGGGATTTTAGGATTTGACGAATAAAATTAGTCAATTTCACGTTCATACATTACCAAGGTTTCAACAGTACTTTGAAGTGGAGATGGATGTGGGTGGGTCTTCTATGAAGGTGATCTCCATGGAGGGAGGAAGGCTTGTATGATACCATTTTGAAGTGTTTCATGCGACAATTTTCAACTACCCTACCTATGATAAGGAGCTATATGACCTAGTAAAAGCTACCCAAATTGCAAAACACTATATGATGGGAAAGGAGATAATCATTTGCATAAGTCATTAACCACTACAACATCTATAGGCCCATAAAAAGTTACAAAAATGTATGAATTACAAGTGGATGAGGTTTTTTATGACAATTTAATGTAGTGATCAAGTATAAGAAGGTATTGAAAATAAGTTGTCTAAGCTACTTTCATGACCACCCACATAAAGAATTATAGCTTTGGCAATGTTGATGCACATGGCTCCTTTCACTCATCCTCCATACATAGAGGTATGTATAGAGGATAAGGACTTCAAGAAGATGTCAGAGTTGTGCAAACAATGGACATATTACAATGGATTATTATCTCTAGAATGACCCTAATCTACATCGCGGATGGGCTATTAATTCCTAATTTTGAATGACTATAGCTAGTCAGAGAGGCTAAAATCTCAAAAGTCGTAAGTAATTTTTTGTGTGGTGAATAAAATTACCAATTTGTAGAGGCATTTATATTGGAAAAAAAATGAAAGAATGTGTATCTAGGTTCATAAGAGGATGTATTATTTATTGCACTAGAAACCCTAGCAATAAGAAACAAGGTTTATACACTAACTTACTTGTATCTATTCATCCTTGGGAAATAATTTGCCTAGATTATGTGAGAGGTTTACCAATAACTAGGAAGGGACATGACTACCTATTTATTGAAAAATTCACTATATTCAGAGGTGGGTGAACAAGCATAGTGCATTCATGTCCATCAATTTTGAATTTTTACTTTCCTTTCTGATAGCTATCTAAAGAATTAGTTAATAAGAAATACATCACATGAATAGTAGCTCTAACATGTAAACAATATTAAGTCACAACATAATAATCAACACATAATATCAACACATGTAGACACTAGATGTAAGTGGAAACCCATAAAGGGAAAAACCACAAATTTTTTTGTTGTGATGTAAATACAAACACCCACTCCATTTTCACATCATCTTTTCTAGGCACCCACGTACAAGAGTCTTCAACCTCTCTTCTATTTTGCAAGATACAACTTGATAGAAGCACCCACTTCCACTTCTATAGGCTACAACCTATTATTTGTCATACTTTTACGTAAATGGAGACACCAATCCCATGATACATGAAACTTTAATTTGCTGGCTTACCTGGTATTTAATTACAAATTATTCCTTCTCTTTGATTATGTCTTTTATTGTTTATGCCCCATTTATAACTCTTTATCTCCTCTGTTAGTCTTCCTCAATTCTTCTTAACATATGCTCTCTTTCCTCTTTCTCTCTTTTCCAGTAAATCCATGAACTAGGTATCATAGAAATAAATTCAAGTCACACTCTGCAATCCAAAATATGTGTTTATATAACTCATTGTATCTTTGTATTCCAACTCAAGTATTTGAAACTGAAAATGCATCTCTTTGTATTACATCTATTCATTTCACATTATTACTATTTTTAAAATCAAAACACAATAAATGCTTCTCCAAACATTCTTAAAGGATTAACATGAACCAAATCGAATGATTGCATAATACTAGCAACCAAATATTCCAATATTGTGACATGTAGCATATTCAATCACATATTTAACCTCTCTCACCCAATACATAGGAGCAATAGCAACAATACAAATTCATTTGTATCTCTCAATCCACACTAGCAGAAATGCACAGACATCAACTTACTTATCGACATAATGTATGCATAGTTTGTTAATAAGTAAATAACAACATCAATAAATTATTTAACTCAATGGAACTATTTGGAGTGGGAATTAAGCACTACAAGTTTCCTTCAGACTTTGATGTTTTTTTGTGGCTTCCCACATAGTCCGTAGCATTCACAGTGACCATCGTAACTAGCCATGTCTCTAATACTGAATTTCTTTGACATGAATGATGACGTCACTAGTTGTCTGTCTCTCAACATTGATGGAAACACTAACATTTCTTATACATTTCTTACTTTTGTTGATTTGGTCCTCTTTTTGTCCTAAGAATTACTTTGCAATGTAGGTTTCCTCCCCATTTGACATCAATGGCAAGGTGGGCCATAATATGCCAACACTTACATTTTCAACAAAATATGTTAATAAAATATGAATCAAACACCAACATTAATAAAAAAACCCTTCATGATTAGCAACAACTTCTTACAATAGCTTTGTCATGATAGAATTATAATGGATTCTTTTGATAGGCCTCTGTACACCTGATTCCTCATTATCTTATGTTACAAACTTCATTAATTCTAGGGTTGACATGGGTAGGGGTGCATAATATTAAAATGTTTCATTATGACGATACAAAAATTTATTGTTGCATTCCCACCTTTCGGTATTGGCATTTTTTGAACCTTATAAAAAGTTTTCTATTGTTTCCCACCTTGAACCAATAGGTAAAGGAGAATTATTTTCTTGATGAAATTATGTACTTCTAGTAAGGAGCTTTAATTTTTTTATTTTTTTAAAGCCTAAGACATATTGGTTTCCAATATTAACAAAAAGTCTTGATGATGGTGTTGGACCCCCAAACAATTAGGGGATATCCCCTATGAAGTATCAATTAGACCTCACACTGTTTCGAGAGTGGATGGTAATGTTATGCCTTTATTGTGAAATAGTGCAGAGTGAGGTGTGGTAACCTTGGGTGAGAGAAGGTGTGTGACCCTATGAAGAGTTAAGTGTGATGCATGAAAGTTCCAACACAGAAAGGGAACAGGAAGTGTGCCCCTTGGAAGCCTACAATAGTATGCAACTACAAAGGAACACACAAGCATAATTACATCACAAGCTAAGATGTAGAATATTCCACAAGTTAAAGTGATGAATTAATACAACAACACACATTCAACAAGATTCATACAAATTAAAAAAAAATACTTCATAATCATAAGCATAAGTTAAATACAATACATTGCAAATACAACAAGAATAATCCTACTATATTTAAAGAATATACATAAAATCATGTTGTATCTAATTTTGTTATTATAAGTGAAAGTTCTATTCATACATACACCATTGACAGATCACTAGACCCAATAGTGGAACATTAAAGTCAAGAACATCTGCTCCTCTAAAGAAGATACTTTATCTACTATATGGAGAAGCCAAGGCTCTTCACAATGCTCCCACACTCCTCCTAAGCCTAAGCCTATCCAAACAGTTGGCCCCCAAAATATTTTTACATGAGTTGTGGGGTTCTATTTATAACAAGAGGGTGTGACTCTTCAAATCCCATTTGTGACATTTGGACTACTATAATGACTCTTCAAATTCTTTAAAAAATTACCCATTACATTACATGATGAGTCTACATCTTCCAATATTGACACTTGGAATCTCACTTACAACATAATTACAAATAATATTACATTTTACACTTGTACCCATAGAAGACGAAAGAAGGTAGAGACAACTTCAATTCCTAACAAGACGCAACACTATGATGTTGGAGTTTGGAAGAAATTTAGCTTAGGAACCTCCACTTCCTACTTCTTGGTCACATCTTGGTGCTAAGCTTGATACAGTGGGATATGTCCCAAAACCACGTGATGGTGTCTCGTTGGAAGTTGACTCTAACCTCCATGGCATCCGGGTGCAATGTCTTGGAACCATTTTCTAGTTCATCCTGAAGCATGAGCAACATATTTCTCATTTGGACATGACAACTAGTGTAAATTCTCATGTTCTATTTGTTCAGCACTAATTCCTCCTTGGTGACAATTTGTCTCAGCTGCTCTAAGTACTTTGGATTTAAGACTTCTATGGTTTATATCTTTTGAAATTATCAGAGAATCCACAGTAAAAACCATTTTTTTCGTCAACGTTTCAAATCCCAACTGGGATCCATCATTAGGACTACTTGAATGCTTGATAGAAGAAGAGCTTAACTGAAGGATTTAAATAGTAATGAGGAGAAGATTAAAAATGAGATGAATGTCGGATGTTTTAATAATATTAATTGTAGAATTTTGAATATTTAATTTTGTTTAATTATTGATATAAATCATTATAAATTATTATTATGTTAATCATTATTATAAAAATTATTTAATTAAGCTCTAAGTACTCTTTAATCTCCTTTCGGACTTGGTTCCTGGATTTGGCTTTGGTGAGTGATTTGAGTGATGGGATCTAGTGTGCTCTCTCCAAGACATCGAAACTACTTAATAACCCTACATATGATGCTTGAATGCTACCAAGAAATGAGGCGAGCTTCTTGTTGTTCTGAATCAACATCTGAACTTTTTCTTTCTCCAGCTTTTCCCATGGCTGCATCTTCTTCACTAAGTCAAGAGGTGCCATTATGTATCTCATTTTCCACTCTTTCACATGGGAAATGGAAGCTTGTATGTTCTTGAGAGTTTTAACAAACTATTTGCTTTGTTGCTGTAAGCCATGCAAATAGGAAACTTCTTTATGTATGGTGACAAACCCTCATAGAGCTTCTGCTTGGTTTTTCTGAGTGTAGATACCTCAACAAGTGTCATTTCTCTCATATCTTCTAAATAAAACTATGTAGAAACTTCATTCTATGTTGTTGCATAGATTTTTTTTGCCTCTTGTCTGGAAGCCTAGAATTTGTTTGCCAATTTCTCATTCTCGACCATCAAATACTAAATGTTTGAACTTGTTTGTCTTGCATAGGACAAGTTGGCTTTTGGAATGGAATTTGGATGCCCCCTTGTGTTTGACACTATCACCCTTTCTCTAATGAACAGAAGTGATGCATCATCAGTCATAAAATGATTACACCATGCTCATACAATCCTTTTTTAAAAATCATAAAATGACAGATTCTACACATCCATTACTATATCATCATCAAGGGGAACAACACCCCTTCTAATCACATTATGGTACAGGTGTTGTCCTTAATGGAAACTCACACATATGAAAGTTCACAGTGCAATAGGTTAACAATAAAGGATTATAGATTAGACTCTAGAAATTGAAGAAAGAGAGAGGTTTACGCTGGTTCACTTTGTCAAAGTAGCGTATACACATGGGAGCACAAAACAAAAGGAGCGTATATGTATACACACAATTTCACAAAAGGAAAAGCCTGCATGGGATGGAAAATCAAGGTTTTGGTCCAAGGTATTTGGTTCGAGGTATTTGGTCTGTGGTTATTGTTCGAGGTATTTGGTCCAAGGTATTTTGTCCAATGTATTGGTCCTAAGTGGTTCTAGTCCAAGGTATTGAGAAAGGCCTAAAACTATATGAGGAGAAGAAGATCATTAGGCCAGGGTGTGTAAGTAATGAATATCTTATGAAGAGTGAGATCAAAATCAAATATGCATGTTATGGGTTTTTGGTGCTTTGCTTGATCTGAACTAAGGATGAACCTTAGTGGTTGATGAGAGATGAGATGTAATGATGTATCAGGATCATAAGACCTGATATGAATTATCATTATGTGATCTGATCATGGATAGTCTAGATTTGAATACTAAAGCATGAGTTACACTGTAAATGTTCTGATTTGGGTATGACTAAAGCCTAGAATAGTTGTGATGTTGTAAGTTAGTATTCGCAGATCTGTACACTGGTTCGCGTTCGAAAAAGCGCGTATACACGCTGGTTCAACACATCAAAGTAGCATATACATTATGAAATATGATGTTTGAAGTTGTATATGGTTCTAATTGTTGATGCAGAGTTCTGTGTTTTCCTCTGTGTTCTGGTGAGTGTATTCTGGTGACAGTGTTCTGAATGTTCAGATTCATTGATTGTGATTTGCTTCACTGATGATGGGTTTTTAGTGATTGGTTGTCTTGCAGTAGTGATTGATTTTGAGCTTCAATGTTGCTGATGGGTCCAATATGAAAATTTGATGAAACGTGGCCTTTAGTTTGTGGTGTTGTATTCCAGGAGTGTCCAGTGTAAAATATTATGAAACATAGTCCCTGGAGGAAGAGAGAAGGTTGCAGCCTTCTGTAGGTTGGTGCCTACATACTGGTAAACATAACGGCCAGTACAATAGCCAGGGGGTTGGAGCTCCCTTTTAATAGCAGCTGGAAAATGAGTGAAGGTTGGAGCCTTCTATAGGGCGGCGCCTACGTACTAGTAAATGAATCAGCTAGTAAAAGAGCCAAGGGGTTGGAGCTCCCTTCCAATAGCATCTAGAAAATGAGTGAAGGTTGGAGCCTTCTGGAGGCCGGTGCCTACGTACTAGTAAATGGATCGGCTCGTACAAGAGCTAGGGGGTTGTAGCTACCTTCAAGTAGAAGCTGGAGAACAAGAGAAGGTTGTAGCCTTCTACAGGTGGGTGCTTGCATATTGGTATGAGTCTGCACCAGTACAAGATTATAAACAAGTTGTTCTCATATTAAAAGAAGACAGCAGCAGGTGCCTTTTATCTTGCATTTGTTTCCACATTAAATCTTGGTGTTCATGTGTGTTTCTTTTGTGTGATGTTTTATTTTGTTATTATTACACATGGTTACTGTTTATATTTCTAATGAAGTATTGATGCACTGATTAAAGATCAACATATGATGAATTAACTAAATCATAATTTTGTTGGATATACAGTGGTTGCTTTAAAGATAGTTGTGTGTACACGCGAGTTACCTACATTGAAGTAGTGTATATAAATTTGAGTATGAAAAGAAAAGGTTATTGATTTTACTAATACTAATTCATCACCCTCGCCCTCCACACCCCTCTCTCAATATTATTTCTAACAACTGGTATCAGGGAAGGTCTTTTGGCAGAAGCTTAATTGCTTGAAGGAGATCTGTAGAAACAATGGGAAAGAAGCTAAAGAAGAAAGTGCCTCATAAGAAGAAGACATCTCAAAGAAATAGTGACAATAAGAGAGAAAACAGGCCATCAGTTGGAAGAAAGTGTTGAGATTCAGAATCACATTAGATTGAAGATGAACAAGCAATAGAAGTATCAGGTACAAATTTTTGGTCTTCTGGTGATACTTTCTCTATTCATGCAATGTTGAAGATATTGAATGTGATACTGAAAGAAATAAAGAGACAGAAGTTAAAAGACTCACATATAAAATTAGAGATCAAGAAGATCTATTTAGCGAAAGGGAGTGTGCCTTCAAAGAAGAAGCTACCAGGTTAAGAGCTCAGCTGGAGGAAGGAAACAATGTAAGGAAGCAGTGCATGGAAAAGGAAGACCAATGTCAAAAGCTACAAGATGAAGTAACATCATTAAGAAATGAAATATATGGAAGGAGTACAACAATAAAGAGACTTACAGATAGATCCAGCTACTGTGAAAGTCTTGAAGCTAAGATCCTCTCTCTAAAAGGAGATCTTGAAAATTCAAATAAGCATAATGGAGAACTACCTCAAGCAGATGAAGAACAAGAAAAGGAGATTCTCAAATTAATGAAACAAGTGGAAGGAGGATGAAAGGCTGAAGAAACCATGAAGAAGCAATTTCTAGAAAAGGAAGAGCAATATTAGGTTGAGGTAAATATATTAAAAGGTAAATTAGAAGAAAAGGATAAACTGTTACGAATTCAAGACAATACTAAGATTTTGGATAATATTCTTAGTAGTCAAAGGTCTCCTACCATCAAAACTTTTCTTTGTTTTCATGAAACCGTTGAAGGTGGGTCTAACTCACAAGATGAGGCAATGAGCTCTAATGCAAAATCTAAATTGTTCAATAAGGAGATAAGAGGTCAAGCCCATCAACAACCAATGAAAGAAAGTCTTCAAAGAAAATCATTTACTCCTAACTATGGAAGTGATAGTTGGTTATTTCCTCTGATGAATAATGTTGAATGTTTTATATGTAATAATTTTGGACATGTTGCAGCGAGATGTAGAAGTAGAATGGTTCAAGACCATCACGCAGAAAGATCATCAGCTTCCAGGTACTTTAAGGGATATTAGTATTCTTGCAATATGTCTGGTCACAAAGCCATTGACTGCTATAGAAGGAATATGAAACATATAATATGTTATGCATGTAACAATTTTGGGCACATAGAAAAGAATGCAAGAGCAAATTTCGACCAATATACCGAAAGGGGAAAACATCATCACACTTGAAGATATGGAAGAAGAAGGAAGTACAGCCACAAAGATGTGGCATAACATAGTATGTAGACATAATAGACTCAAGGGGAGTTGAAAGTGTGAAATTCAGTATTTCAATTCTCATACGCAGTTATCATGAAGACAATTCGCGTATATACACGAGTTTGAAGCTGTAGAGTCGCTTATATGTGGTTTTGAGGAAAAAACAGTGGGACAGACTCAGGAAAAGGGGTCTGATATGGTTCAACAAATTATCTGCTATGTTTGATGATGGTTACAATCTGCTGATGATATGTGGAAGTGTGATTGTCCTCATAAGCTGTTAAAAAGTTGATGTATATCTGATTGATGATGATCCCTTGATGATTCTTACTGATATTTGCAATGATCAGATTTGATAATGAACAGTTGGCACAGGTTCAAGGGAAGCATATGATTCTAATAATGCATTGTTGGCATTATGTTAGAATATCTTGGTACATGAAGATGCTTATATTGTTGGATACACATAGTTGTTTTCATTCAGGTGACTCTTTTGATGATGGACATATACGAGCTCCTGATCTTGATGCTACTGACAGATGCTGATGGTGAAGATCATATATGGTGTATGATAGCTGCTAATGACTATCATGGTATTGTTTAGATTTTTGGTCCTTGTTATAAATGTCATGTATATCATTTAATGTAAATATCATGAAAATACCTAATTTGTAACCCCACTATGAATGTGAAGGATGATGTAATAATTGTTATTTTCAGTCATGTATAAACATTTTGTATATCCCCACTTGGTTGGGTGGATGAGTCAAATTTGGTGTATCCCCAGTTGGTTGGGAGATTGATGTATGTATGAGTCATTGGTGATAGGAAGGTCACACTAACATAGTTGAGTTATAGAGTCATGTTATCCTTTTGGAAAATATTTTTGCAGACTCTACATGTGCTCAGGGGGAGCATGGACGATTTAGTGCATCTCAACATGTAAAAGGGGGAGCTTAATCAAATAATTAACCATGTGATCAGGAGGAACATGGACATCATGATGAATATCAAAAGGGGAGAATATCTTGTTCCATCCTTTTCCCTTGATGTCAAAGGGGGAGAGTGTTTTGGTGTTGTTGTTGCCATTAAGTCCAAAGGGGGAGATTGTTGGTATTATGATATAAGTGTTCTCCTTGATGGTAACTCACACAAATGACAGCTCATAGTGCAACAGGTTAGCAACAAAGGATTGCAGATCAGACTCTAGAAATTGAAGAAAGAGAGGTATACATTGGTTCGCTTTGTCAAAGTAGTGCATACATGCGAGAGCACAGAACAAAAAGATCATATATGTATACACGCACTTTCACAGAAGAAAAAGTGCGTATGGGATGGAAAATCAAGGTTTTGGTCTGAGGCATTTGGTTCGAGGTATTAGTCCAAGCTATTTGGTCCTACATGGTTTTGGTTAGAGGTATTGAGAAAGGCCTAAAGCTATATAAGGAGGAGAAGATCATTAGGTTAGGGTATTCATGTAATGAATATCTTACGAAGAGTGAGATCAAAACCAAATATGCATGTTATGGGTTTTTGGGCTTTGCTTGATATGAACTAAGGATGAACCTTAGTGGTTGATGAGGGATGAGATCTAATGATGGATCAGGATCATAAGACCTGAAATGAACTATCATTACGTGGTATGATCATGGATAGTCTAGATTTGAATAATAATGCATGAGTTACACTGTAACTGTTTGATCTGGGTATAACTAAAGTCTAGAATAGTTATGGTGTTTTAAGTTAATATTTTCAGATATGTACATTGGTTCGCTTTGGTAAAAGAGCATATACATGCTAGTTCGGCACATCGAAGTAGTGTAGACATTATGAAATATGATGTTTGAAGTTGTAGATGGTTCTAGTTGTTGATGCAGAGTTCTAGGTTCTGCTCTATGTTCTAGTGACAATATCCTGAATGTTCATATTGATTGATTGTGATTTGCTTCAGTGATGATGGGTTTTCAGTGATTGGTTGTATTGTGGTAGTGATTGATTTTGAGCTTCAATGTTGCTGATGGCTCCAGTATGAAAATTTGATGAAATGTGGGCTTTAGATTGTGGTGTTGTATTCCAGGAGCATCCAGTCTAAAAATTTATGAAACATGGTCCCTGGAGCAAGAGAAAATGATGTAGCTTTCTGTAGGACGGCGTCTACATACTAGTAAACATATTGGACAGTACAAGAGCCAGGGGGTTGGAGCTCCATTTCAGTAGTAGCTAGAAAACAAGTGAAGGTTGGAGGCTTCTATAGGCCAACGCCTACATGCTAGTAAATGGATCATCTAGTACAACGGCTAGGGGGTTGGAGCTCCCTTCCAGTAGCAGCTGGAAAATGAGTGAAGGTTGGAGCCTTCTATAGGTTGGTGCCTACGTACTAGTAAATGGATCAGCTAGTACAAGAGATAAGGGGTTGTAGCTCCCTTCAAGTAGAAGCTGGAGAAAAAGAGAAGGTTTTAGCCTTCTACAGGTGGGTGCCTGTGTACTAGTATGAGTCTGCACCAGTACAAGTTTGTAAATATGTTTTTCTTATATTAAAAGAAGACAGGAGCAGGTGATTTTTATCCCGCGTTGGGTTTCAACCTTAAATCTTGGTGTTCATGTGTGTTGCTTATGTGTGATGGTCTATTCTGTTATTACTGCACATGGTTACTGTTTATATGGTTAATGAAGTACTGATGCACTAATTAAAGATCAAGATATGATGAATTAACTGAATCATAAGTTTGTTGGATATACGATGTTTGCTTTAAGGACAGTTGTGTGTACATGCAAGTTACCTTCATTGAAGTAGCGTATATAAATTTGAGTATGAAAAGAAAACATTATTGATTGGACTAATGCTGATTCGCACCCACCTTCTCAGTATTATTTCCAACACCTTCCTCGCTCGGGGCTGCCTCTTTTTCTAGAGGTGGTAGAGACTGAGTGATGACCTGTGGTACACTCGACATCAAAACAACATATTCATTTGGCAACTCCTATTGCATCTCCATGTCTGTCACTTCAATTAAGTGCTCAATTTTCTTAGAAAGCTCCTGATCCTACATTTTTTCACCTTCCTCCTAAGCAGCTGGCTGGTTTTGTTCCTTCTCTTCAACCTGTATCAGTGTTGCTTCCTTTGTTATTACAGATTACCTTTGTTCTTCTTCCTGCTTCCACTTCTCTTCCTGTTCTCTCCTCCTCAACTATTGTTCTTCCTTCAGATTATGCTCTATCTCCTGCAACCTTAGTTTTTCTTCCTGAAACCTCTTATTTTATCTCTTCCTCTGCTCTTCTCTCTCTATCCTCTGCTTCCTCTTTTCCTCTACTACGAAAGTTAGTTTCAATATAATCAAATTTGCTTTCATCTTGTAGATTTTTTCTCCCTTTGGACTGTCAGCAATCTTCCTCTTTCTCTTGTCCTACGTGGGATTGTTGCCTTTTCTTGTTGTTTCTTCTAGTGTTGCTATTTTCCATAGATATGCCTGTGAAGTCCTTGCTAAAATGACCAACTCATATAGTTTGAAGGAATTGTATAAATACCTCCATGGATCCTCCAATGGTTGATGGAATGCCCCATTGATCCAAGGAAAGTAAACTCTCAAATAGTGGTTTTTACAAATACAATGGGGATGGTATAGATTAAAGTCTCGAGTACCACATTCAAACTTCACTATTTCCTTTCTCTCGCCATCCGTGACCTTAATGTTCTTTATATTGAATAATCCATTTTTCGAAGGAAGAGTGGGCCATGGTGCTTTCTTATTGTTGTGTAACACTACTGATAGCCCAATGGTTAGATGACATGACACTTCTTGCATGAAAATCTTGCCTATGGCATAACTTGGTAAAACATGCAGAGACTTCTCTTGGCCAAACAATCTAAGGAAGGTGCCACCTAGTGAGGCATACCAATCTGTGATGTTTGTTATCACCTCAATTGCTCCTTGTGACACAAAAAGTGGATCTTCTTCAAAGATGAGCTTGTACAATGAGATGATGAAGTGGTCAATTAGATGTCCCATTACTCCTCGATAATTGCATTCTAAAAGAAACATACAATAGATGTGCACGATAGGTTCGCATGGTGTCCATGTCTAATTCATGTGAGGAAAATGGTGTTGTGCACACATCACATCCAGTAAATATGCAGACATATAAAACCTTGTTCACTCACCATCAGGAGGACTTCGAGCCTATGTTACATGGGCTCTCAACTGTCGAGCTAATAGATATTACCAGTTGAACAGTTTCCCCTCATTCACCACCTGGTCAAATAAGACTGCCCAACCTTTAGGAAAGGTTTGCGTGCTCTGCTAACCATGGATCCTGCAAGCTAAGGTAATCAAGAGCCAGTAGGCCTTCCTGAGCGACTTTGTCTTCTATACATGGGTGTGTTTCTGTCAAAACTTCAATGGCTCTTTCACCCAACATTTCACAAGGTCTCTTGTGTTCACATAGATTTGAGTGGCATAGAAAAGTGAGTCCACACGCTCTATTGGCTTGGGAAAGTGATACATGCACTCATAGTATTTTTCTTGGAAGGTGGTAAGCTTTTGTCCACTGGAACTGCTCAGTGTCATTGCCTTCTCATTAATGTGTGAGATAATCTAACTCATGACATATACACATGGGAAAGTTTGATACCTGCATGCAACCTTCTATAGTCCTAACTGCCAAATGTTGAGATACACCTGTTGGTCCTTTCAGTCTACCTCAAAGTCCTTTGCAAAAGCATCTTTAACCTATTGTTATGTCGGTGATGATACATTTTCTATAAACAACTTAGTTGTTGCCTGTGGAGCCTGATTACCTTCTTTATTAAAAGGTAATGCCATATTGGACCCCAGCTCGTAATGTGGCAACAACGCCACCCGTAAAATGTACACTGCAAGGGGGGTTTAGGATAAAATGTTGTAATTTCATAGTCAATCGGGGTCATTCATAAGTTGGAGATCTGATGGTATAACTTATGTTTAATTTAGGGTTTTTTTTCCCTAGAAGGCATCTTGTCGCTATATATAAAGGAATTTTATTACGTCTACATAGATTTGGATTCTGAGCAGGAAAGAGAGAGGATATTGAGTGAGATGGAAGAGGGAATTACAACATATCTATTGTAGGTTGTATCTCTTCATTTTGTTGCATAATACAAAAGGAAGGATTGGCTATTGCTCTGTGGGCGTAGCCCAAATTGGGTGAACCACGTATATCTTTGTCTCTGTTGTTTTATGCATTTTCTGTGTTTATATTTATGCAATATATTTTATGTGTTCCATTCCTCTATAATATATAATTTTATAACAACTGGTATCAGAGATGAAGGCCTATTTGGCTAACAAACTCACAAGATAGATGGGTTCCTAGTTCGAGTGTGAGCAATGGTGGAAGATTGTAGGTTTAGGGTCAAAACATTTAACGACTAAAACTACCAGCTATGGAAGATTATCTGTATCAAAAGATTTGTACCTACCATTGAGCGGAAAGACAAAGAAGATGACGAATATGAAAAACATAGAATAGGATATTCTCGACAAAAAGGCAGTTAGAAAATTACAGTTGTGCCTAGTGGCATCGGTAGCCTTTAATATTTCAAAGGAAACGATAACAGAGGATCTAATGTCGGAATTGGCCAAATTATATGAAAAAATGTCAGCGTTAAATAAGATATTTCTTATGAAGAATTTATTTAATATGAAAATGTTAGAAAGAGGATCTATTGCTAATCATTTAAATGAATTTAATACAATTACCAGTTAATTATGTTCTATAGGGATAACTTTTGATGATGAAGTTAGGGCTATGTTATTTCTGTTCTTATTGCTAGAAACTTGGAATGGTTTAGTTATGTCCATTAGTAACTCTTTCTCTGGATCTAGTACTCTAAAGTTTTATGATGTTGTTGGTGCAATCCTTAGTGAGGAAATCTGACGGAATAGCTCCAGTGAGACATCAGGTAATGCTTTGACTACAGAGACTAAGGGAAGAAAAATGGAAAGAAAAAAGATCCCAGGATATCACAGTAAGTCAAGTAAAGGAAAATCCAAGTCCAAATCGGGGATGGTTTGTTGGAAATGTGGGAAGAAAGGACACCTGAAGAAATACTGCAAGTCTCGGAAGGGAGAAGAAAGAGACACACAACAAGAAAACAATCACGAAGTGAATGTGACAGGTGATGTGTTGCAAGATGCTTTCATTCTTTCATTAGAAAATATTATTGATTCCTAGGTGGTACATTCAGGGGCCTCATTCCATGCCACACTTAATAGGAAACATATTTATGATTATGTTCAAGGAGATTTTGGACAAGTTTGATTGGGTGATGATAAACCCTGTAAAATCATTGGAATGGGTACAGTTTTCATAAAGTAGCAAAATGGAAATCAATGGTTGTTGAAGGAGGTAAGCCATGTTCCCGTTCTAAAGAAAAATCTAATTTCAAAAGGGAAGTTGGGAGGTGAAGGGTGTGTAACTACTTTTATATATAAAACATGGAAGGTCACTAAAGGAGCTGCGGTAATAGCAAAAGGAGAAAAGGTTGGTACATCCTATTTATGCAATGGTATTTCTAATTTTGTTAATGCTTTAACCTCTACAGGAGAAGATACAGCGTTGTGGCATCATACGCTTGGGCACATGAGTGAGAAGGGGATGCAGATTCTTCACTCAAGAAATTTGTTTCCAGGTTTGAAGCATGTTGATTTAAAATTCTGTGAGAATTGTGTTTATGGAAAACAGAAGAGAGTCAGATTCCTAAGAGTTGGGAAAGAAAAGTAGAGTGAAAAATTAGAGCTTGTGCATACAAATGTATCTTGACCTACTCAGGTATCATCTCTCGATGGCTCTCATTATTATGTTACTTTTATTAATGATGCAACCAGAAAAACCTAGATTTATTGTATTCGAAATAAATCTGATGTATTTGATGCTTTCATGAAATGGAAAGCTTTGGCTGAAAATGAGATAGGAAAAAGGATGAAGTGTCTCAAGTTAGACAATGGAGGTGAATATTGCAGAAAAGAGTTTGATATGTATTGTTCAGAGAATGGAATTCACAAAGAGAAGTAGTCACAGGAACACCACAAGAAAATGGTGTATTAGAAAGGATAAACAAGGCAATCATGGAGCGTGCAAGGCACATGAGATTGCATGCAAAATTTCCTTCACAATTTTGGGCAGATGTTGTAGATACTGATGTTTATCTAATAAATAGAGGGCCTTCAAGTTCCTTGGATGGTAGTATTCCAGAGGAGGAATGGACAAGTGAAAAGGCAAACTACTCTTTTTTAAAGAATTTTTGTTGTGAAGCCTTTGTCCACATTAATAAAGAAAATAGAACAAAGCTTGAGGAAAAATCAAAGAAATGTACCTTTGTTGGATATGGTGTTAATGATTTTGGTTATTTCTTTTATGATTATGAAAAAACAAAATCATTAGGAGCAGAGATATCATATTCAATGAAAAGGTTTTGTATAAGGATCATATGCAGGAAAAGAAACTAGAAAAAGAAAATAGAGAATACACAGTGCTTGATGAGATCACAGAAAAAGTGAAGGTGCCTAAAAATCATAATGATCAACAACGAGAACAACAACAACAACCACAATAGAAACAAGCACCTCAAACACCTGAAAGTGGTGTTAGAATATCTACCAGGATAAGTAGGTCCCCTGAATGATACTCTCCTTCATTATATTATGTATTGTTGACTGATTCTGGTGATCCAGAATGTTATGAAGAAGCAGTGCAGGTAGAAACCAGGAAGAAGTGGGATCAAGCCATGAAAGAAGAGATGGACTCCATAGTACATAATTAGATTTTGGACTTAGTCAGGTTTCCTGCAGGTAAAACAACATTGGAAAATAAATGGGTTTACAGGTTGAAGGAAGAAGATGGAGGTAGAAAATGGTATAAATCTAGACTTGTGGTGAAGGGCTTTGCACAGAAAAAGGTATAGATTTTGATGAGATATTTTCTCCTTTTGTTAAAATGACTTTAATCAGAACTATTTTAAGTCTAGTAGTAGCTGAAGATTTTCATATCAAGTAGTTAGATGTAAAGACATCCTTTCTCCATGGGGATTTGAAGGAAGAGATATATATGCAGCAGCCAGAAGGATATGACGTAAAAGGGAAGGAGAAACTAGTGTATAGGTTGAAGAAGAGCTTGTATGGCTTAAAACATGCTCTAGGGGAGTGGTTTCTAAAATTTGATAGGTTTATGTCTGAACAAGTTTATACTAGATTTGACTCTGATCATTGTGTTTATCTCAAAAGGAAAAATGATGGCAGCTATATTATATTGTTATTATATGTAGATGACATACTTGTTGCAAGTTCTAACATGTAAGAAATAAATGTGCTCAAAAGAAAATTGGAAAACTCATGTGCAATGAAGGATTTGCGTGCAGCAAAACAAATCCTTGTTATGAGAATAACTAGAGACATGAATAATAAAAAATTAACATCATCTCAGAGGGAGTAAATAGAAAAGTTGTTGAAGAGATTCAATATGCAGAATGCAAAACCAGTTAGTATACCATTGGCTAGCCATTTCAAACTAAGTAAGGAGATGTATCCCAAGACTAAGGAAGAAATGGATTATATGTCTAAAGTTCCATATGCATTAGTAGTTGGAAGCTTAATGTATGCAATGTTCTGCACAAGGCCTGATATCACACATGTAGTGGGAGTTGTAAGAAAGTGCATGAACAATCCAAGAAAATAACATTGGATTGCAATGAAGTGGATTCTCAGGTATTTGAGGGGTACCAAAAATCAATCATTATGCTTTGGTGGTTCAAACATTGCTCTACAGGGATATGTTGATGCAGATATGGTGGATGATAGAGATAACAAGAGGAGCATGATAGAGTATGTGTTTATTGTAGGTGGAACAACTCTCAGTTGGGTTAAAAAACTAGGAAGTGTTGTTGCACTCTCAATGTTGGTAGCAGAGTATGTTGCTGCTACAGAGGCTAGTAAAGAAATGATTTGGTTACAAAGGTTTCTATATGAATTGGGTAAGACGCAAGAGTTGGGTAGGTTATACAGTGACAACTAGAGTGCCATACATCTTGCAAAGAACTCTGCATTTCATTCCAAGACTAAAAATATACATCTCAAGTACCATTTCATACGGTCGGTGTTGGAAGATGGATAGTTGAAGCTGGAAAAGTACACATTAGCCAGAATTGTGAAGATATGTTAACAAAAGTTGTAACCAGGGAGAAACTAAGATTCTACTCAGTTTCAATTGGTCTTCAAGTATGATGATGAAGATGAGAAACAACCAGGTCCAAAGTGGAGTCACTGTCCAACAAATGAAGCAGCGTTAGAGTTGCTATAATCAGTCTCCAAGTGGGAGATTGTTGGGTGTGGAGCTTGATTATCTTCTTTATTCATAGGTATTGCCGCATTGGACCCTAGTTCATAATGTGACAGAAATTCCACTCGTAAAATGTAAGCTGCAAGGGGGTCCAAGGGGGGTGGCAACCCCTCGCAATATATGAGGGAATTGTATTGCGTCTATGTAGATCTGGATTCTGAGCGAGAAAGAGAGAAGAGATTGTGTGAGAGTGAAGAGGGAATTACAGTGGATCTGTTGTAGGTTGTATCTCTTCGTTTTGATGGATAATACAAAAGGAAGGACTAGTTGTTTCTCTATGGGCGTAGCCCCAATTGGGTGAACCATGTATACCTATGTCTCTCTTGTTTTATTCATTTTCTATGTTTATATTTCTGCAATATATTTTATGTGTTCCATTTCTCTGTAATATATAATTTTCTAACATGAGTATATGCATACATTCGCAAGTCTACTAGTGCTTTCTCAACTACTTCCCTAGTATTGCATTTAGTGGTTTATTTTGAAGAAACTCTCTTAGGTTCCATGGTAACAGTGACTGCTGGAGAGGTGCTCAATAACTATTGTACTTGTGGGACAAAAAAGACACTCATGGAAAGAAAACATATGTCTTTAGAAAATCTAATTTCAAGGCATGTTAAGGAAACAAATCAGGCATCTGATAGGGAGTATTAAACAATTCTCATTAACAAGAGGGAATAGTTTCCTGTGGGAACTGTGCACTATGCAATCCCAACAGCTAGGGCTGAAGCTTGTGGCTTGAAACTGCGCAATGTGTAGTTCAGCCTAGGTAGTGGCTTGGGAGAGATTGTGCATTGCACAGTCTCAATGGCCAAGATGATAAGCTAGCTCTTGGAACTACACAATGCATAGTTCACACCAACTTGTACTGTGCACTGCACAATTCCAAAGGCCAAGTTTGCACCTTAAGCCTTAGAATTGTGTAGTGCCCGTCTAGGGAAAGTGAAAATAGCCTAAGGAAAGTGCATATCTACCCCACGGAAGTGTGAAAAATGAGAAGACATGAGAGATAGTGTGAGCTTGTGAGAAAATATGACTAAGTATGAGTAAATCCATGTAAATAAACTGCAACAATTAGTCAAATAGAAGGAAAATCAAGTATGTGCGAGGAGTCGCCGCAATAGTGACCATTGGTGCAAAAACAAGAAAACTAATCCGACACTTGTGAAATCAAATCTAAAAACTAAAAAAAACACTTATACAAGTTAAAACAAGTTGAAATGACATCAACTCTGAAGAGAAATAAGTGAAACAACACTGACACAAGTCAAATGATAAAAGTCGATAGAAAAAGCAACAAATAATGACAAAAGTGAAACTCAGCTATAAAAGTGACGACGATCACACCGAAGGTTCCTTGATCTCCTTGAGAAAGCTGCAGCTCCAATATCGAATGTCTAAATGATCTCTAGAAGCATTGGTTAAATAGATTGGAGCGAATTAGTGTTTATGATGTGCATGCCTAAAATCAAGGAAAACATGACACTTGGTGGAAGTTTCTAAAAATAGTGAAAGTTCCTCCTTTATGATACTAAAAATAAACCCCTATGTTTTAGGGATGATTTTTTCTATTGTAGCTTTTTACTTTTTCCAAGGAAACTTTCCATGAACATTGCCTAGAAAGACTACATAGTTTCAGGAACTCGGCAACTTTCTCACTCAGTGCATTGTGTAGTTTTTGAGCTCAGTGAGGGATTGCGCAATTTATGGGTTGAGTTTCAGGATGCCTTCCATGAATATGTAGTTTCTATGCTCAAGGCTGACTTCCAGTTAGAACTATGCAATTCCCATCATCAAGTATACTAGCCCTAAAGAATTGCGTAGTTTCTAGAAGCAAGCTCAGAGTTGTTACGAGACCAAGTTGGGAGATTAGCTTGTGACTTAAAGAGATCATCTAAGTGTGAAAGAAATCAAGGACTAGCATAAATGAAAAGATTAGTCTCATTCGAGGCATGAATACCTGGATTAGTACAAGATGAGCTCGTGTGGATAAGAACGAAGGCTCCAAAATCAAAGCATAGGTAACATTTTGGAGGGTGGTTGTAGCTGCTACAACACTGGAAACACATTGGTAGAACTCCAACTCTTTGTATGGATATGTTCTAATGCAAAATAGGTCTAAGTCTTCTAAACATATTGTTCAACTCATTGATTATCATAGATTCTTCACTTAGCTTGAGTTAAATACATAGTCCCTACCATTCTCTTCATTGAAGCACACATACTAATCTAGTTTAGATTGAGTTGTTTTGATTGGGGGTGAGGAGTATATAAATACACAAGTAAAAGCGATTGTTAGAGTCTTAATTTTCATATCGTGTGTTGATCTACTACTAGCAAGGATATAAATTTCCCCAGTATAAGTGAAAGTTCCATTCATACATACACCATTAAAGGAGCATTAGCCCCAATAGTGGAACATTAAATTCAAGAACACCTACTCCTCTAAATAAGTATACTCACTCTATGCTATGAAGAAGCCAATTCTCTTCACAATACTCCTAAGCTCCTTCTAAACATAAGCCTAGCCAAAAGCTTGGCTCTGAAAATCATGTTACATGAGTTATGAGGTTCTATTTATAACAAGGTGTGACTCTTCAAGTCCCCTTTCTGACCTTTGGACTATCCTCATGACTCTTCAACTTATTTAAAAAAATTACTCATTACATTACATGATGACTCTTCATATTCCAATATTCACACTTGGAATTTCACTTACAGCATAATTAAAAATCATATTACATTTTACACTTGTACCCATATAAGACAAAATAGGATAGAGACAGCTGGACATCCTAACAAGACACATCACTATGATGCTTGAGTTTGGGAGAAGTCTAGCACACCAACCTCCACTTGTTGCCTCTCGGTCACGTATTGTTGCCAAGCTTGATATTGTGAGATGATGTCCCCAAACTGTGGGATGGTGTCTTGCTGGAAACAAACTCTAGCCTCCTTCACATCCGAGTACAATTTCTTCAAACCAATTTTCAGTTCATTCGGAAGTATGAGAAACATTGTTCTTATTTGGACAGGACCATCGATGTAAGTTTTCATGTTCTGTTTGTTCAATTGTAAATCCTCCTTGGTGGAAATTTTTCTCAGCTACTCTAAGTACTCTTCAATCTCCTACCAAACATGGTTCCTAGATTTGGCTTTGGTGAGTGAACCGACTGACAGGATCTAGTGTGTTCTCACCAAGACATCCAAACTACTGATAATCATATATATGAGGCCTGAATGCTATCAATAAATGAGGTGAGAATTTTTATTTTTATTTTTATTTTTTATTTTTTTTAATTTTCAAATTTTTTAATTTTTATTTATTTTAATTTTTATTTATTTATTTATTTATTTTATTTTTATTTTTTATTTATTTTATTTTTTTTCTGGATCAACATCTGAGCTTCTCTTTCTCCAATTCTTCCTGTGGCTTCATCTTCTTCACTAAGTCAAGTGGTGCCCCTTTGTATCACATTATCCACTCTTTCACATGGGAAATGGCTTCTTGTATGCTATTTAGAATTTTAAAAACTCTTTTCTCTACTGTTGTAAGTCGTGAAAATAGAAAACTACTTTATGTACAATGGAAAACCCATTATAGATATCCTGAATGGTTTCTCTGAATGTTGATACCTCACAAAGTATATCTACTCTCATCTATTTTAAGTAAATATATGCATAAAATGCATTATATGTTGTTGTGTGAAGGTGTTCTGCCTCTTGCATAGCATCCTACAAGTTTTCTGCCAATTGCTTATTATCAGTTATCAAATACTGAATTTATTATCTCGTTACTCATTCATAGGCCAAGTTGGATTTGACAATGGCATTTGGATGCTTCCTTATGTCCGACACTATCATCCTTTCGGTCACAAATGTAGGTCATGCATGATCATTGGAAAAATATTTCTCTATTCTTGTAAAATCCTTTCATGGCACTCATTGAATGAAATATTGTAATCATCCATTACCAGATCATCATCAAGGGGAACAACACCCTTTTCCTCGCTCGGGGCTGACTCTACTATTGAGGGAGGTGGAGACTGAGTCATGACATTGTGTGCACTTGACATCAGATAAAAATCTTCAATTTTCGGCTCTTATTCCATCTCCATGTTTGTCACTTCAATCAAGTGCTCAATATGTGAATCAAGGTCTCGATCCTACATCTGTTCACCTTCCTCCTCAGCTGCTTGTTGGTTTTGTTCTTTCTCTTCAACCTATATCTGTGTTGTTTCCTATGTTATTATGCCTTTCATTTGTTATTCTTCCTGCTTCCACTTCTCTTCTCGTTCTCTCCTCCTCAACTCATGTTATTCCTTCATCTTTTGCTTTGTCACCTGCAACTTTAATTTTGATTCCTCCAAAATTTTATTTTCTCTCTTCCTCTGATCTACTCTCTGTATCCTTTCCTTCCCCTTTTCTTATGCTACCAAAGATGATTTCATGATAATAATATCCTCTTTCATCTTGCAGCTTTGTTCTCTCTCTGGACTGTTGGAAATCTTCCTCTTTCCATTTTCCTACATGGGATTGTGGCCTTCTATTGTTCTTTCTTCCAGAGTTGCTGCCATCTATGGAGAAGCCTGTGAAGTCCATGCTAAAATGACTACTAATGGATTCTAGAGGAATTGTAGCAATATCCCCATGGATCCTCCTCTGGCCAATGGAATTCCAAGGCAATCAACAGAAAGTAAACTCTCGCATAGTGGTCTTTACAAATACCATGGGGATCATATGGATTAAAGTCTCAAGTCTTGAATTAAAACTTCACTATTTCCTTTTGCTTGAAATCCATGAATTTCAAGTTCTTTATCTCATGTAATCCAATTTACAAAGGAAAAGTGGGCCATGGTGCTTTCTTCTTCCTATGAAACGCTGCTGACAATTCTCTGGCGAGATGACACAAAACTTCTTGCATGAAAATCTTGTTGGTGGCATACCTTGGTGAAAAATGTCAAGGCTTCTCTCTTCTAGTGAGGCATCCTCGTGACATGCAAGGTGGATATTTTTCAAATATGACCTTATAGAGTGGGATGATGAAGTGGTTAGTTAGGTGTGCCATTACTCCTCGATACCTGAAATCTGAAAGCAACTTGCAATAGATGTGCACAGTAAGTTCTCATGGTGTCCATGTCAAGTCCATGCAAGGGAACTGTTTTTATGCACCTATCACATCCAATAAATATCAAGACATATAAAACCTTGTTCGCTCACTATAGGGAGGACTCTAATTCTGTGCTACGTGGGCCCCCAACTATCAAGCCAATAGATATGACCAATTGAATAGATTCCCCTCATTCACCACCTAGTCCAATAAGAATTCCCACCCTTTAGGAAATATTTATGTGCTCTGCTGACCATGGATCCTTCAAGCTAAGATAACCAAGAGCTGGTAAGCCTTCCTAAGGGACTTTGCCTTGTATACATGGGTGGGTGTCTGTTGAAAATTTGATGGCTCTTTCACCCAGCCTTTAACAATGTCACTTGTGTTCACATAGCTATGGGTGGCATAGAAAATTTTGTCCATGTGCTCTACTAGCTTGGGAAAGTGACACATGTAATAAAAGTCTTCTACCCAAAAGGTGGCAATCTTTTGTATGTTGTAACTGCTTAATGTCATAGTCTTATGATTAATGTGTGAGACAATTTGGCTGATGACATCTACACACAGGAAGGCTGCATAGCTACTTGAAACCTTGTATAGAGATGACTACTAGATGTTGAGATACACTTGCTAGTCCTCTAAGTCTACTTCAAAGTCCTTTGCAAAAGAATATTTAACATGTTTCCATGTTGGTAATGATCCCTTTTCTATAAGCAGTTGAGTATCTGCATACACTAGTAAGTATTGGCACTTTCTCAGCTACTTCCCCAATACCTATTTTAGTGGTTTATTTTGAATAATCTCTCTTAGGTTCCATGTGAAGAGTGACTACTGCAGAGGTAATCAATAATTGTTGCACCTGTGGGACAAAAAAGACGCTCATGGCAAGCAAACATCGGTCTTTAGAAAATCTACTTTCAATGTATGTTCAAGCAACAAACAGATCATATGATAGGGAGGATTTCCATTGACAAGAGGGATTGGTTGCATGTGGGAATAGTGAAATGTGAAGTCCAAGTAGGCAAGGTTGAATCTTGTGGCTTGAAACTACTCAATGCACAATTCAACTTGCACATTGGTATAGGAGAGTTTGTGCATTGCGTTTCTCAGTGGCTAAGATGATAGGATGGCTCCTAGAAGTATGCAATGCATAGTTGGATCCAACATGTATTGCACACTATGCAATTCCAAAAGCCAAGATTGTTGCTTGAGCCTTAGGATTGCGTTGTGCCCACCTGGGAAAAGTGAAAACTAGCCGAGGAAAGTGCAGATCATCGGAAGGGAAGTGTGAAAAATGAGTAGGTCTAAGAGATAGGGTGAGCTTGAGTGAAAATTTGACTAAGTATTAGTAAATCCATGTAGATCAAGTGCAACAATTAATCAAACAGAAGGAAAATCAAGTATGTGAGGGGAGTCGCTGCAATGGTGACCATTGATGCAAAAACAAGAAAACCATTGCGACACTTGTCAAAGGAAATATGAAAATTAAAACAACACCGCTATGAGTTAAAAAAAGTGGAAACACCAACAACTATAAAGAGAATTAAGTAAAACATCACTTACACGAACAAAAAGAAAAAAATCAAGAGAAAAAATGACAAAAGATGACATAAGTTAGACTCACCCAAAAAAGTGACGACAATTTCACTAAAGGTTCCTTGATCTCCTCGGGAATGCTGTAGATCCAATATTAAATGTGAAAATGAGCTCTAGAAGTATCGTTTAAATAGATTTGAGTGAAGTAGGGCTTATGACGTGCATGCATAAAATTAAGGAAAAAGAGACACTTGGTGGAAATTTCTAAAAATAACGAAAGTGCCTCCTTCGGAATACTAAAAATATATCCCATTATTTTAGGAATTTTTTTTTTTTTTTTTTTTACCTTTTCTGGGGAAACTTGCAATGAACACTACCCAGAAAGACTATGCATTTTTGAGGAAGTAGGAAACCTTCTGGTTGAATGCACTACGTAGTTTTTGGGCTCAGTAAGGGATTGTGCAATTTCTGGACTCAGTGACGAGACACCTTCCATGATTGCATAGTTTCTGAGCTCAATATTGACCATCATTTAGAACTATGTAATTCCCATCATCATGGTCACTTGCCCTCAAGAATTGTGTAGTTTCTGGAGTGAAGCCTAGAACTATTGTGAGACCAAGTTGGGAGATCATCTTGAGACTTAGAAAGATCGTCTAAGTGTGAAATAAACCAAGTAGAACTACAAATTAAATGATAATTCTCAAGCCAAGTATGAATACTTCGATAAGTGCAAGATGAGCTCCCATGGATAAGAAGGAAGGCTCCAAAATCGAAGTATGGAAAAATTTCTCAAGATAGTTATAGCCACTATAATAGGTCCTTACCATATTCTAAAAATATACATTTTTATCCCAACACTTGTTGCTACAAACCCAAGATGAAAACTAGAGCATAATATAGAGGACACAGATAGTTTGTTTTCATAGTCTCGTTAATCTTGTAAATACTTGTAGATGAATGTGGCTTATTGTCAAGCTCACACTTGCGCGCAATTGAATGGGTATGCAAAGGAGTGTGAAAAATCCAAGAAAACTCTCTACGTGTTAAGAAAATTTCTACATACACCATAGAAAGGATTAGACCAAGCTATTGTTACTTTATCAATCTACATAGAATTCTTCATGCACACTCTCACTTGAAAAATAATCACCTTCATTATGATTTCTTGTTTCATTAACAAATTTTTACTCCAATTTCATATTTTCGTCCTTTATATGCCTTATAGCCTCGATGAGGGAAATATTCTTTTGCTGAAGCAATCTCAATTGTAGTTGCAAGATTGATAACTCAGATTTCATAATGGCCTCACAACCTTAATTGCATCATCAAAGGGACTCTCCCTCTCTAACTAATTTCTTATCATTTCAGTTGAAATAGTAAATTCTGTACATTTTGGAAAGAAAGCTAAGCCAACCCAATTTGCTAGAGATCACTCTTTTGCAGTGCACAATGCATGTATCCATGTTTTTTGTCATATCTTGTCTCTTCATGAAGATACAATGTCATTATTCGAGTAAAAAAGTAAAACCTTTTTCTATTGGATTGAATTTATTTAATGGAATAAATCTTGATGTGAACATTTCCACAAGTTTCAAGATATCTCTTTTCCTTGAGAAAGCAATAATTCCTCTTATTTCCTATAAACTTTTACGATTATTTTCCAATAATGCAAACCCCTCTCTATCTATCATACACACATCTTATATGGTCCATCAAATTTGCATTAAGAAATAACACCATCCTGTAATGTAAACATTTGTAGCCTCCTGGCCATGAGAGTTTTCCATTATGAACATAACTAGTGGTGCTGAGACTAAATGATATGATTTTTAATTATTTGTTAACTAGACATAGAGAGTAAACACTAAGAGATCTCCTCTGTATTGGTCCAATTCACTTGATCAATCCATTCACCAAGGTGTTACCAATGCATACCCTGAGCATCATTTGGGATCCTCTACTCTCATATCTTGATAGAAATAGGCACCATAATGCATACCTATCTATCATACTCAAATTTTTTCTCTCATGATTGAGAATTTTAGTTGAGTACCTTTAATACTATGGTCTGTCACACAACTTGTTATTTCTCTCCCAATCCTATCATCAACCCTCCTACCATCCTTACACATTTCACTAGTGAGCTTTAGTGTATGTAACTTCCTGAGTCCATTGAGGTCTGCTTCAGAGTATGAAATGGAAGGATCTCATGTTTGTTACTCCAGGTTTCATGCCATAGTTCCACACATGTTTTTCGCTATCTTTTATTTCTCTAGAGACGTAATACTATGGAATTATTAGATTCCCGAGGTGCCTGTTGGATTCATATAGATATAGTGTATACTACAAGATATCTTCTGACACTGATGTATCATTGATTTGGCCTGGCAGAATCTCTGCCAAATGCATAATTCATAACATGCAAACTTCTAACACATAACACTCCCATTTTTTATTTGGTATATGTAACATTCCATCGAATGATTAGATCTAGCATGACAACAGGTGATGAATATGACTAGGTCCATGACATCTTTTATGGAATGTGTCCACACATCAGTCCCATTTTTTGAGGCTGAAAAATACTTATTGTCTCAGCGTAATGTCTCCCCTTCATGATGGAGGTTCTTTGGTGTAGTATTTTATGACATATTAACATTATCTCTTTATTTTTTGTCATTCAGATCAAATTGAAAATAATTGAGCTGGATCGTCAAGGACTCAACTTATGTGTTGAACCCTCCATTTTTTTGGATTAGTGATACCCTTTCACGAGCCATTAAATCAAGCTTGGTTTTCAATTATGCAGTATTTCCCTCCAGGTTGCTCTTTTCGACATCCCATGAATTCTGACCTTATTCAATCTTTCCATGGAACTGGAAATCCTTTCCCTTCGAATCAATCAACTTACATTCACTATCATTCAATTGCGCCTTCAAGAAATACACTTTACTTCTTAAATATGTATTTTTATGTCTCAATAATTTTCTTTCATTGTCTATCCAATCAAATTTTCTTTACATCTTTGCACCAGTACCTTCCAAATTTATTTCTTCAACATTCCACAAATGTTGATTTCCTTCAATTATTCATGTAGTTTCTAATTCATTTTCTCATATTTGTCTAGTGAATACACAATATTCTACTTGTCATATTTCAATGTTTTATCTACCATTTGTCTCACTTTGCTGACCTCATCAATGTCCTCCCTTACTATTCCAACCTATGAAAAAAGGTCATACTTTCCAAATTCCCAAGATTTGGGTGGTACCTCTAATTTTGTAGATGTTATTTGAATTTGATATTTCAACTACAAATGATATTTTCTAGATTATTTTGTAATGAATGGATGGACTTCATTTCTCTCTCATATATCTCTAAGTGTCGTTTGAACTGATCTATTTTTTTTTTGTATTTTTGAACTTGTTCTTTTAGTTACACCCATTCATCATGGAGACTATCATTATCAAACTACAAATTTTCACTAAGAGCTTCAAGAGTACTAATTTGTCCTTTCATTTGAATGAGATTCTCTTCCAAAGTACTCTTTTTTTCTCATAATTTTGTGATTTTAATGTTTAGTAAGGCTCTAGAGCATGCAGGTCCTATCATCTTAACCTTATGTGCATACTTCATCATATTTCCAAAGGGTAAGCCACCGTTTCCAACTCCATCATTTACTTGAGTGGAAAGGCTCTATACCATCTTTAATCTTATTCATATTATCACTTGCTCCATCATATGCTAATTTTGTTTCCACCAATTCTACCTTCATTTCCTTGAGAAACTCCCCCTAAGGAAATGCTAACTTTAATTTTTCATTGAATTCACTTACTATTCTTTCCTCTTTTTCCAAAATTTGGTTAGTTTCCTTCTAATCTATGCATCTCCTTTTACCTTCTAATTTAAGTTTTTTGAATGACCTCCTCCATCTGTCTAGCTTGCTTTAAAAAAGTAAAAAGCTTGCAATCGTTAGCCATGTGGCTAATATTATCACATATATAGCATATTGTGTTACTAATAAATGGAGGAAAATATGTGTCTCTTCTGGTTTTATTATTATCATATGACTTTCCCTTCGCATACAATTCACTCCTACTCTTCTTTGCATAAGACTTGAAATCAATTTCCTTACAGACGAAATTATCACATGCAACAATGGCCATAAGAAGAAATTTTGTACCTTATGGTACATGAAATTCCTGAGATGAGATATCTTCCCTAATTTACTTCTTGAGAAAACTTGTTTTTCAACTGCATCTCCTGCTGTATGTTCTACCAATAAACATTGATTTCACTGCTCCTACAATAAGTTGCAAAACACCAAAGTTTATGGAAATTGAAGCACTTTAAAACTTCCGATTAAGGAGAAAAGAAGTGTTTAATCCATCTTTGGAATTTTGAGCACATCGCATATTCATCTCTAGAAGTTTATGAAATTATTGCAAGAAACACTTTCTTTGGCTTCTTCCTTGGTTGTTGGTTTTGCTGCTTGTTCTTGCTTGCTTCCTTGCTAATGATGCTACTATAATATTCAAATAGAGTTTGTTTAGAGATTGCTTCATTATCCCTTGTAGTTATATTTGAACTGGATCTTCTCTTTTCTAGATAATTTCCTTTAAAAAAAATCGAAGCTTCTAATCTTTCACTTTGTTCCTTTCTTTCCTTCATCTAGCTACTCATTAACTCTTCAACTCTCCTTGGTTCTTCTAATTTGGATTTCAAGTTAATGATTTTTTCCTTATAATCACACACTCTTCCTTAAATTGTTTAAAGAATCTTCTTATAATCCTTGTTTCCCATTAAGATCCTTTTTATTTCATCCAAGGCGAAGTAAAATTTAGCTTGGCCTTAATCCATCTTCTCCTCATGATAATAAAATACTTTCAAACAATGAGAATGGATCTCATTGGACTCAATAATTTCTTTCTAAGACACATTTTTCCTCTCTTTTTCTCCACTGGTGTTATTGTTGTCTTCTTCCTTCAGGACGAACAAACTCTCCCATATATCTTTTACAAATTTAAAATCAATTATCTTCTCAAGTTACAAATTGTGAAGTTTGTTGTATATTGTAAATTTAACCTAGGAATTTAATTGTTATTCTTGATTTTAGGTAAAGTATTTAGTATAAACGTTGCATACTATCTTCTATACATGAGATCCACAAGTAATAAATTTAGATTTTACCTTCTCTCTCCATTTTGAAACATTCTTCTCACTAAGTATAAACACACTTTGATGATGCATGATTTAACCAGGTCTACCTTCTATTGGTTAGTTTGATACAAAATGAAATTTATCTGAAACGACTTGTTGGAAACTTGAGTATATGAGGGGGGGTGGGGGAAGAATTAGTTTAATGCATTCATGAGCATTAGTTTTAATTTTTTCTTTTTCTCCTGATAGTTATATGAACCATTAATTAAGCAGTTGTACATTACATGAATATTAGGTCGAACACATAAAAAATATTAAATCACAACATAAGAATTAACACATGAGAGAAACACATGTAGACACTAGATGTAAGCAGAAACCCATAAAGCGAAAAACCACAATTTGTTTTGTTGTGATGTAAATGTAAGCACCCACTACCTTTTTACATCAACCTTTATAGGCACCCACCTTTTGGAGGCTTCAACATATCTTCTAATTTGTAACCTTCAAGTTGCTAGAAACACCCACTTCAACTTCTATAGGACCTAACTTATTCTTTCTCGGGCTACTACATGAAAGGAGACATCAATCCCGTAATACATGAAAGTTTAATTTGATTGCTTATTTGGTTTTGAATTCTATATTCTTCCTTCTCTTTGATTTTTTTCTATATTTCACTCAACCCTTTACACCTCTTTGTATCATAAGGTCCTCTTCCTCAATTCTACTTTACATCTACTCTTCCTCCACTTTATTTCTTTTCCAAGAAATTCATGAACTATGTCTCATAGAGATCATTTCAACCCATGCTCAACATCCCAAAATGTATATTTATATAACTCACTATTTTTTTCTAATCCAACTCAAGGATCTATGACCTAAAAGGTGTCCCTTTGTGGTCCATCCATTTATTTCAGGTTCTTTAAATTTTTCTAAAGATCAAAACAAAATAAATGCTCCTCGAAATATGATGAAAGTATTAAAATTATTCAACTCCAATGATTTCCTAACAAAAACAACCAAACATTACAATACTCTAATAAGCATCATATTTACTCACAAGTTCAACCTCACACAACCAATACAAAGGAGCACTTTCAACAATACAAACTCAGCCATATATCTTAAGACACGCTAGCAGCAATACATGACATCAACATACTCATAGACATAATATACACACTTCCTATTCATCAATACATACTCAACAACAACAACAACACATTATTTAAGTCAATGGAAAGTTTGGGTGTGGGAATTGAGAACTATAAGTTTCCTTGATACTTTGACTTTTTGTTGTGACTTCCTACATACTGCAACATGTTTGTAGTGACCATGATCACTAGCCATCAATCCAGTATTGAATACCTTTGAAATCAATGATGACATCACCAACACTTTTGATGGAAATTTACAGGATCTATAAGATGTAAATTCTCATTCTCTATAAAGAGATCATCAATGGATGAGAGGCAATACATGTTTTCTTTGGACAATGCACTTTGAGATACTAAGGAATGTCATTTCAAATAAGGAAATTATATTGGTTAGTGCATTTAAGACTACATTATGGGAGAAGATGAATGCAAAGGTGAAGAGGTTTACATCATTCCATCCATAGACATATGTGAAAATAGATGTAGTCAAGAAGAGTTTCTTGCAACTTTTTAGGGGATACAATGAAAAGAATCTAAGGACTTGGGATGGAAATATGGTATATGTAAAACACTATTATAACATAGTAGTCCACATTTCTACTGATTTAAGTACCCAATGTAAACCTATTTTAGGCACATTCTGATATTGCATTTCGATAACAATGAATGAAGAAGGATATACTAGAGGATTCTTTGAGGGAAAAGAAACTTATTGAGAAGATTAGGTAGATCCATCCGTAGTTATAGGAGATATTGAGGAGGTAAAAGGAAAGGTACAAGGTTAGGCATGATAAATATAGGACAATAAACTTATCTACAGTGGGAGATAAAGTGTGGTTACAATTGAACAAGGATAGGCTATAGGGTCTTGGAATGAAAATCATGGCTCTCTAACATGTTCCTTTTGTAACACTACAAAAGGTGAGTAACAATTCCTATAAACTCAGTCTACCTCCATATATGTGCATCTTCTCAGTGATGAATATGGAAAATATAAAACTCTATAAGCCACTCATGCTAGATCAAGAAAAGGAAAAAATCCTGGTAAATTTCTATGACACTCAAGAATGTAAGTTTGGTCTTACAATATTTGACAAAAACACACACAAATTCCAAAACAAACCTACTTTTGCAAATGGAATAAACACAACAGTGAGACAACATGTACACAATATACAAATTTTAACCTTTTCAAACCAACTCTGTTATATTAACAAACTTTACTACAATATTATAGCACTCCCTTACCACGAATATTGCCCTCATACAATGACTCATACAAGAATGCAACTACGACTTAGTGTCAATCCTTTGATAACCAAGCTACCCTACAAAAATTACAACTAACATACGTGTGGATCTAGTCAGCTCAATTTAGTTCATGTATCCTAATCACAACTATTGGTCCTTTAGCTTCCAAG
Organism: Pinus tabuliformis; assembly: GCA_031772625.1. Taxonomy (NCBI): domain Eukaryota; kingdom Viridiplantae; phylum Streptophyta; class Pinopsida; order Pinales; family Pinaceae; genus Pinus; species Pinus tabuliformis. The sequence goes on along the minus strand of CM062815.1, from coordinate 997,530,485 downwards.
ATACAACGAAGAAAATATGCCTCTATCAATGACCAAAATTCCTTTAGGTCACTGAACGCTACTCCCACAACTCTACCCTGTATCTATTCCTTTGTCCACTAAGGATGTCAACATATCAAGTCTTCAATGAACTATTCACAACTTTGTTTGTGAACACCTCATAAGTATTCCCACCTTTTGTCACTCAGCTACTACAAGATGATAATTCTAGGGCTTGTGATGTGGATGGTTACCAAATTTTAAGTGGTAGTCTAGAATTAGACTAATGGTTCACTTAAAAACCAGTCAGTTGTGCATTAATAATATTATGTAAATGTATTTCCTCTCGAGGATCCCGCTAAGCTGACTAATCATCGTCGGTCCCACTTTGACTTCTTACTCCCCGAGCACTTCAATATCTACCATTAATCTAGCTTCTTCATATCCAACGAATATCACATCGTATCACGTGCCAACTAGCCTGGACATTCTCCACTATCGATCTATCCCATTCGATCCAATGATTATCGTAGAATCTCGCGTGAATTCTTGCACGACCGATATCAGGTTAAAAATGCACAAGAAAAGTGGTTTTCTCGTGCTACTTGTCACCAGCTTAGGTTAATCATGCAAATTGGAAAAATACCATTTACCATCTATGTTCCACGCGATGTACCTCTTACTGTTTTATGAATACTACCTACGTGCCTAATGCATAACCTTTAATAAATGTGCTTAATAAGATTTAGCGCCTAATCTCGGTATTAACCCTTAACACTAATTGATTGTAATTAATAATAAACACATAAATGGAAGTAATACCTGAATAGGGTACAAAACGCCAATACACATATTCAAGAGAAATTATGCACTAGGAATAACACACAACACCACACTTAATCAATTCTTCAATAGTATAGAAATTACAGAGTCTTGGGCCTCTCAGCTCGTTTACAACAATTTGTCTGACCTCTATTTCACTCGCAAACCCTATCTCTCTCTCAATATTTCACTTACTCCCTCTCCTATTCCATTCCAATCTATCATTACATTTTTTCCCTTTCTTTTATGGATCGAATCCTATCCTAACAACATTGACAACTCAATCTCTATTTTTATCAGCTCAACTATTAAATCCATATTCTCAAGCTCTGATACACACCCATTCTAACAACTAATCTCCTATTCTAAAAATAATACCATGGTTTATTTATTAAAATAATTGAAGTAAATATAAATTCGAGAGATCCAACTATCTCTATTAAAACTGGTTTTGACCACTTAGGTCAATGAAATTCATCTTATGTTAGCCACAACATGTGAACATATAATCACATTGTTGGCTAAGTCTGGATGCTCCTGCCTCAAACTCTCGGGGTAGAAAATAATCAACCATCAGACTTTTAGGGTTTACTCCATACTTCTGCAACTCTGTTGTTGTCAACCAACTGACATCCTCCATTGGTTGTCCATTCCATTTGACTAAATACTTAAACTAAACCTATCCTCTCATTCTTTTAGTTACTCTTTTCTCCAGAACAACTTCCATCTCCTTCTTTAATGTTTTAGGCATTTGTTCTTCCCAATGTAAAATCTATTATGCATCTTCTACAGGCTCCTTCTGTAACTCTGACTTTGTCTCCTTGTATGGGTACAAATCTACAACATTAAAGACAGGTGAGATTCCAATGCCTTCTGGCAACCTAATTTCATAAGCATTGGTTGAAAATTTTCTCACAATTCTACATGGCCCTATCTTTTTCAGTTTCAATTTGTTATAAGTCCAAAATAGAAAATCTTTCTTTCCTCAAGTAGACCATCACTAGATCACCCACTTGGAATTATTTTTCTTTCCTCCTCATATTAGCTCTCTATTTGTATTTTCCACTACCTTCCTGCAATCTACCTTTGACAACTTCTTGTAGTCTTTGCATCTGCTCTGCAAACTCTTCAACCTTTGAACTTCTTCTCTCTTGTTTGCTCAAATTTCTGAGCTCATACACACCTCTTCGATTCATCCCAAAAACAATCTGAAATGGACTCATCCTAGAACTTCCTTTTGGGGTGTCATTATAAGCAAACTCAACTTGAGAAAGTGCTAAATCCCACTACTTAGAATTTTGATACACTAAACTTCTCAATGTGTTTCCCAAGCTTTTGTTTACCACTTCGGTCTGTCCATCTATTTGAGGGTGATATGCAGAACTGAAACAAAGATTGGAACCTAGTTTCTTCCAAATAGTTGTCCAGAAATGCCAAACAAACTTTGTATCCCTATCAAACACAATACTTATAGGAAATCCATTTACAACTTCTGAAAAAAAATAGATTAGCAATATGTTTTGCATCACTAGTCCTTTGACATGCAATGAAATGTGCCATTTTAGAAAATCTATCTACCACAACATAAATGGAATCATTTCCTCTTTGAGTTCTAGGTAATCCAAAAACAAAATCCATACTAACTGCATCCCATGGTCAGTCTGGTATTGGTAATGGCTTGTACAATCCTGTATTTTGGCTTCTCCCCTTAGCATGTTGACATATCTTACATTTCTCAACAAATTTCTTAACATCAGTTTTCATCTTTTGCCAGTAGGCAAAATAATTTACTTGAGCAAAGGTTTTATCTTGTCCAAAGTGCCCAGATAACCCTCCACTGTGTTTCTCCTTGATTATGTTTTCCCTCATAGAACATTTTGGAATTCATAGTTTGTTACATTTAAACAGTGAACCTCCTTGGATAAGATAATCTAACCATTGGCTTCTATTATGAACTGTCATATTTTGTACAGCTGCATAAATATCTTTAAATTTTCCATCATATTTATACATATCAACCATTTCTTCAAATCCTACAACACCAACTCTTAATTCTTGCATGATGAAATTCACCCTGCTTAAAGCATCAACAACTTTGTTCAACTTACCACTTGTATGTTTGATCACAAGAGTAAAACTCTATAAAACCTCTACCAGCTTGGCATGCTTATTGTTCAATTCTGGCTGGTTATTTATGAGCTATAGTGCATGGTTATCAAAATACAATACAAACTCCTTTGGTAGCAAATAATGTCTCCATATTTTTAAATCCTGCACAATAGCATAAAATTCTTCATCATAATAACAATATTTCTTCTTGGCTTCATTTATTTTCTCACTAAAGTATGCCATTGGTTTCTGTTCCTAACTTGAAACTACTCCAATTGCAACTCCACTAGCATCAGTTTCAACTTGAAAAACTTTTCCAAAATCAGGCAAAGCTAAAACTGGTTTTTCTGTAATTTTCTTCTTCAACAATTTTCAATTTCAGTCTGCTTCTTTTGTCCACTTGAATGGTTGATTAGTCTCTTTGATTGTTTCAATAATTGGTGCACAAATCTGACTAAAACTTCTAATAAATTTTCTATAAAAACTTGCAAGACCATGAAAGCTTCTTACCTCAAATATATTTCTTGGAATAGGTTAGTTCCAAATTGCTTGGAATTTCTCTGGATCCACTTTCAGACCTTCCTTAGAAACTACAAATCCTAGATGAATTAATTCTTCTTTCATGAAACTACATTTCTTCAAATTTATCAATAGTTTCTCTTTCTGCAAAGTTCTTAGAACCAACTTAAGATCCTCCAGATGTTCTTCTTTGCTTCTACTGAAAACTAAAATATCATCAAGGTAAACAATGAAAAACTTGCCTGCATATTCCTTCAAGACTCCATTCATGTAGATTTCTACTTTGCATGTTTTTGTCACAATAAGCTGATGTCATTTTTGCAGCCATGATACTTTGTAAGGAGTAGGGTGTATTGTTTTTACTAATCTCAACTTTTCCAACATTTCTGTAGAAACAAGGTTATTAGTGCTTCCACTATCAATTATCACTTTACATCATTTTCCTTTGGACTTGCATGTATTTCTGAATAAACTCTTTCTCTGAGCTAGTTCTCCTGTCTCTTTCTCTGCTTTAAGCATACCCTTTTCAATAACAAAGATTCTCCTACTTCGGTTGATTCTTCCTTATTTTCAATTTGAGGTTTTTCTTCCTTTACCTTAGCTACATTCACATTCCATTGACTTGTTGCTTTATTATGAGGACAATCCCATGATCCCTGTCCCCATTCTCCACATGTATAACACCTAATTTCTCTTCCTCGGCCTCTTCCCTTGGGTGCAAATCTTCCTCTACTAAAGTCTCCTCTCTGTGGTGGTCTACTACTTGAACCTACTGCTTCAACCTGAGGGTGCTGAAATCTTGATCTAGTAATTCCTCTACCTCTTGCTGAACTTTTTGCTATATTCCTCTGATTTTGTTTCCTCAACATCTTCTCCTCTGCTTTCAAACCTGCTTGATAGGAATCTTCAATTGTCTTCAGATTCAGCAATATGATTTCATCTTGTATGTCATAGCTTAAGCCATTGCTGTATTTGGCTACCTATTCTACGTCATCCTCTCCATGTCCTGCTCTAAGGCTCAGGTTATAAAATTCTTCAGTATATTCTTTGACAGTCATTCCTTTCTGTCTCAAATTTGCAATTGTCTAAAAAGATTTAACTCATAATCTTTTCGCATAAATTTAGCTTCCAACCTACTCACCATTTTATCCCATTTTTTGATCTTGGGCTTCCCCTTTCTTGCTCTGGATGTTTGTAGTTCATCCCACCATATAGTTGCATGACCCTTCAATCTAGTAACTACAAATTTCACCTTCTTTTTGTCATCAACCTCATCATAGTCGAAATACTTGTCCAATGAATTGATCCAGTCCATCAACTCTTCTACATTGAGATTCCAGTCATACAAAGGTATTTCCACCTTTGGTCTTCCCCTTGCTTTGGCCAATATATTGAGAACTTTGGCAGCTTCACTTTCATCCTCTTCTTCTTCCTCATAAGATTCCTTTGCAACACTGGCATCTCCTTCATCAGGTGCTTTTCTTTGAGAACTTTCCATTGTCTCCATCCTTGTACGCAGATTTCGAATCTCTTCTAGCATAACTGCATTCGCTATAGGTCTCCCCTGACTTATGCTAGCTCCTCTCCTAGGTGGCATGTTTACTGTAGTAGACTTAATCCTTGGTCTCTGATACCAAATGATGTGGATGGTTACCAAATTTGAAGTGGTAGTTTAGAATTAGACTAATGGTTCACTTAAAAGACAATCAGCTACGTTCTAATAAGATTATGTACGTGTATTTCCTCTTGAGGAACCTACTAAGCTGACTAATCACTATCGGTCCCACTTTGAATTCTTACTCCCCAAGCCCTTCAATATCCATTTTTGATCTGGCTTCTTCAGATCCAATGAATATTGCGTCGTATCATGCCCCAACTAGCCCAGACGATCTGCACCATCAATCTGTCCCTTTCGATCCAATGGTTATCGCACAATCTCATGTGAATTCTTGCACATTCGATATTAGGTTGAGAACGTGTGAGAAAAGTTTTTTTCCTATGCTACGTGTCACTAGCTTAGGTTAATCACACAAATTGGAAAAATACCATTTACCATCTATTTTCCACACGATGTACCTCTCATTGTTTTCTGAATACTACCCACGTGATTAACACAAAACCTTTAATAAGTGTGCTTAATAAGATTTAGCGCCGAATCTTAGTATTAACCCTTAACGCTAATTGACTGCAATTAACAATAAACGCATAAATGGAAATACCTGATTAGGGTACAAAACACTGATACACAGATTCAAGAGAAATTCTGCACTAGGAATAACATGCAACACCACACTTAATCAATTATTCAATAATATAGAAATTATAGAGTCTTGGCCCTCTCAGCTCGATTACAACAATTTGTCTAACCTATGTTTCACTCACAAACCCTATCTCTCTCTCAATATTTTTCTTACTCCCTCTCCTATTCCATTCCAATCTATCATTACATATTTTTCCTTTCTTTTTATGGATCAAATCCTATCCTAACAATATTGACAACTCAATCTCTATTTTTATCAGCTCAACTATTAAATCCCTATTCTCAAGCTCTAGTACACACCTATCTTAACAACTTATCTCCTATTCTAAAAATAGTACCATGGTTTAATTTTTACAATAACTGAAGTAAAGATAAATTCGAGAGATCCAACTCTCTCTATTAAAATTGATTTTGACCACTCAAGTCAATGAAATTCATCTCATGTTAGCCACAACATGTGAACATACAATCACATTGCCTGCTAGGTCTGGATGCTTCTGCATCATCTTGGAGGTTTCCCACTCTCACCAAAGTGTACCTCTAAAATATATCAAGGAAATATGGCTCATAAATTGCTCTCATGTCTTCCCCTTAGCCCTTCAAAGAAAAAACCTGTGGGCTCCAATACACTTTCCTCTCCTACTAGAATTGCTTTCCTTCAAATATTTTCAATTAGGGAACTATTGGAACCTACTAACAACTGTCCAATTTTTTCCTTAAGATTTTAACCACCTATCCCAAACTATAACTCCAATAGTGCACCCTTCTCTTTAAATATGTCCTCCCAACCCTCATAAACCTTCAAATCTGAGCACATTACTTATGAGTTTTTCAACCCTATCTAGGAAAGCCTACAAGAACCTCAAGCCAACATGAAATCCTCTCCACATATACTGAATATTTGTGATCATTTTCTAGGTGTATGTGGCCTAGTATTGGAAGCCTACAAAGTTACTTGGCCATCCTAAAACCAAGGATCCATCCACCTACAAATACACAAAAGTTCTCAGCTTAGGTACAAAATGTAAGTTTGGTCTTACAATATTTGATAGATGCACACACAAATGCCACAACAATCCTACTCTAAAGAGTGGTATAAACATAACAGCAGACCAACACATACACAATAGACAAATTTAAACTTCTTCAACCCAACTTCGTTATATTAACAAAATTTAGTACAATAGTCTATCACCCTGGTACCAAGGATCATAACCGTCATACAATAAGTAGTACAAGAATAAAATACGACTTAGTGTCAGTCCTCTGATAAACAAGCTACCCTACAGAAAGTACATTTGACCTACTTGTTGATGTAGTTGGCTCCTCAGCTCCTTTAAGTTCACATATCCTAAACAAAAATTCCAGTCTTCTAGCTTCCAATTTGAAACAAAAAATATATGCCTTTATCAATGATCAAAAGTCCTTTAGGTCACTGAACAATACTCCCACAATGTTTCTCTCTAGATACTCCTTTGTCCACTAAGGAATTCCACACATGGAGTCATCAATCAACTGTTCACAAGGTTTTTTGTGAGCTCCTCTTAGGTATGCCCAACTTATGTTAATGAAGTACTACAATATGAAAATTCTAGGGCTTGGAGGCTTCCCACTCTCACCAAGGAATACCTCTGAAATCTATCAATGAACTAGGGCTTCTAATCCACTCTCATGGTTGCCCCATAGTCCTTCAAAGAACAAACCCTTTGGCTCCGATAAACTTTCCTCTCCTAGTAGACTTTTTTTCCTTCAAAACTTTGCACTTAGGGTACTATTGGCATCAAATAACAACCATTCAAACTATTCCTTTAGATTCCAACCACCTATCCCAAAATATAACTCCAATCCTACACCCTTCACCTTGAAGATATCCTCTGAACCCTCTAAAAACATTCACATATGAGCACATTACTTTTAATTTTTTTGTCCCTGTCTAGGGAAACCTGCAATAGCCGCAAACTAGAATGCAATCCTCTTCAGATAACATTAATATTTGTGCTCCTGCTATAGGTGTATGCCACCTAGTCTTAGAAACCTACAAAGTTACTTGGCACTCTAAAAACCAAGGATCCGTCCACCTAAAAATAAACAAAACTTCTCAGCCTAGGTATAGAGATACTCCTCCTCAAATTATCCATATTTGATCATTATGTTGTTTTTCATCCATCTCGATGCATTTCGAGTGGAAAAAGTGGAGGAATCAGCTGAAGGGACCGTTTTTACCAGTGGGACCCAGTTTGGTGGAATGGGATTTGAAATGTTGTGAGAGGGTTTTCAGGCATCACATGATGTTTTTTGGGGGTAAAAAAATTCTTCTTTAATGCCACACTATTTCATGATATTTTACACACAAATATATTCCAACAGTGTAAGAAGTGTATCAATCAAATTCTATATGCAAAAGTTATGCCACTCAAAAGGTGACCTTCTTGATTTCACACCTATGGTTTGGGAGGACGTTTCGTCAGCCCCCATTATTCATGGAAAATGGGATAGACACGTGATTATGATGTAAAATACTCTATAAGATCTTGTATTGTAACTGTATTTAAGAGTTAATGTAATCAAAATTAACCACTAGTAGGCTATCGGGTTCTCTTATAATTGGGTCACTAGGTGGAGGAGGCATTTTCCATTATTTCAAGAGAATTTTGTTACATAGTTGAGCAAAGATAGCTAGGAGAGATAGTAGGTAAAGGACATAAGGAGGACCTATGCACTGTAACATCCCATGGGTGAGGTGCATTACTTCTTTGTACATGCAACCATATTTCCAGATAGAGAAAGACAGTGAATCGACCTCACCTTCTAGCGGGGTTTTCTCCCGAAAGCCTTTCCCAAAGAGAATAAATTGTTTCTTATGTGTGTGTGTGTGTGTGTGAGCTTATTTTTTCATTCTATACTTTTCTTATTAATTTCCATTCACAGACATGCACTAATTATAGTTAAAACTACATATCTTAAAGTTTAATAAGACTGTAATAATGTAGAATCTAATATTTTTAATATAATATTATCATATCTATTGTGACGAACTGTCCAGTGGAATATCCATGATATTTTATGGAACATTTAGTACTAGAGTTGGTTTATTTGGGTATTTTGTGGATATTATAGGGATCTAGGTCAACAGTGCCAAAAATCTTAAAACCCTAATTATTGACGATGAATATGGAAATGAACCTCGTGATCCTACAGAGGTGAGTTTTATGTAGTTGGAACAACAAGTCACATATATCAACCATAATGTAAACCTACTGATGGAAGCTTTGAATAATAATTTCAAGATATTGGGAGAGTATGGGGGTTCAAATTTAGTGGACAAATCAGAACGAGGATCAGAGGATCGGCGAGAAAAGGAGAATCAGTCGAAGAAAGGACCTGAAAAAGATCAACCCAGTTCGAGTGTCATGAAAAAATCACAGAGCCTGTTTAAAATGGAAGCAAAATTCAATATCAAGTCATACCATGGAGATATTTATGCTCTAAATTTGAAACACTATGTGCAGTAACTTGAAGTTTATTTCACTGTCCATCAGATCGAGGAAGGTAAAATGATCTCATTCACGCGGCTGAAATTAGAAGGCCATGCAATGACTTGGTGGGAGAGCCACATGAAAACCATGAGGCTGGAGGGAGAACCTCTTGTGACTAACTGGGATGATTTCAGAACCCTAAATAATTCATGGCTTTATCCCATTTGGCACCTGGAGGACTAGTGGATCTAGTGGCATTACTTCAGGGAAAAGTTGGGGCAAAGTGTGCAAGAGCACACCACAAAATTTCGGAAGATGGCTATAATGTTTGGTACCTCTTGAAAGAACCCAGATGTACTCCTCAAATATCTGGGTAATCTTCACCACCATCTACATGAGTAAGTGATGTTGTTTAAGCCTAAATTGATGGACGAGGCTTGTGTACAGGAACAATACCTGGAAAACATAGGCTTGAAAAGAGGGCAATCAAGTGGATCAAAACGGAAGGAGAAACATGAATATTTTAAGGAGGGTAAGAAGAAGAAAAGAGGGTGGAAAGATAAAAATATGGTGGCCACAACACACTAGTGCAAAGATGTTAGGAACCATTGCAACATTGATGGCCATACTGAGGGAAACTACTGGAAGTTTCATCCAGAACTAAACTTGAAGAATAAGAAGAAAGATAATAAGAAGAAGAATCTCATGGTTATGGATTCAGGCAACCAATTTGAAAGAGGCTCAAACATGGATGAGAAGACCATCTACATGTTAGTGCAGAAGGAGGTGAATCATAGTAGACTTCAACAATAGGAAGAGAACGAAATGTCCAAACTCTTCCATATAAATATACAGGTCAAGAATACAAAGATCAATACCTTGTTTGACTCAGGATCACAGGTGAATCTCTTTGTAGCAGTGCTAGTGAAGAAGTTTGGGCTGGAAGTTTGTGATCATCCAAACCCACATCCATTGGAATGAGTAAATAAGGATGCAGAGGTGAAGGTATCAAAATAGTGTAAAATTCTATTTTCTATTAGTGCTAATTTTATTGATGAAGTAGATATAGATGTGGTTCCCCTTGATGTATATGGATTCATGTTTGGGAGTCTATACGTGTACATGTGATATGGAATATTCATGAGGAGATCCAATCTTTATTATCTCATCAAGGATGTAAAATCGTTCATTATCAATGCTCACAAAGGTATGTAAAAAATTTCACATGTAAGTTCCAAGCAAGCCAAGAAATTTATTAGTTCCAACAAGTATGTTTTATTGTTTTTAATAGGAATTCAGTCTAAGGAGGAGTGAATAAGAGGCAACACATCCTTGTAGGGTATACTAAAAAACATACACAAGAATTGGAGAAGTTGTTATACGAATACAAGAATGTGTCCCAAGATCGTAAAGGGTTACCACCTAAGAGAGAAGTGGAGCATGAGATCTAGCTATTGCCACACTCCCCATTGCCAAATATTGGGCTCTATAGGTAGTTTGTTATAAATGAAAGTGAGGTGAAGAAATAGTTGTTGCACCTAATAGAATGGGGTGTCATTCAACCGAGTACATCACCATGTGGATCACACATCATCATTGTGCCAAAGAAGGATGGGACTTGGAGGATTTGTATAGATTACCAGGCATTGAGCAAAATCACGCTCAAGAAAAGATACCCCTTGCCAAGGATGTACGACCTGCTTAAAATCATTTGCAGCAAGGAAAGTACTTGACCAAGTTGGACTTGAAGTTTGGATATCACCAGGTTCGAGTCAAAGAAGAAGATACGTGGAAAACCACCTTCAAAACCAAGCAAGGTTTATATGAGTGGTTAGTTGTGCCATTTGGCCTATGTAAGCACCAACTACATTTCTGAGATTAATGAATGATGTACAGATCCCTTTTATAGATTCATTTATTATTGTCTACTTGGATGATATACTTGTATATAGTGCTACCTCATAGGATCATATGTCACATTTGATGCATGTGATGGAAACATTGAAGAAGCATGAGGTGCTAGAAAAAATTAAGAAGTGTGAGCTTGCACAACAGTCTTTGGTGTATCTGGGGTATGTGATCAGTGGAGGAGAAGTAAAGATAGATCCTTCCAATATGGAGGCCATCATGAAATGGACAATGCCTACTAATATTTCTGAGGAAAGGAGTTTTATTGGGGTAGCACAGTACCTGAGGAAATTCATAGCCTTGTTTTCAGTATTAATAGCACCGCTCCATGCCCTAAAAACAAGTGGAAAGAGTTTCTAGTTGGTAAAATTTCAGTAATAGGATTTCAACGAGCTAAAGAAGGTCAGCGAAGCAACAGTTCTAGCATTACCAAACTTGCAGTGACCCTTTGAATTGGATACAAATGTGAGTGGGTATGTTATGGGAGTTGTCTTGATGTAGGGAGGAAGGCATGTATGCTATAATTATGAAGTATTTCATGGGGCATTCTTTAAGTACCCTACCTATGACAAGGAGATCTATGCCATGGTGTAAGATGTGAAGAAGTGGAAGCATTATCTGACGAGAAAGGATACAGTAATACACATAGATCACCAGTTGTTATAGTACTTGGAGGCCCAAAGTAAGCTACAACAAACCAGGCATTACAAGTGGATGAGGGTTGTAAAATAGTTTCATTTGGTGATCAAGTATTAGAAGGAAGGCACAAACAAGTTGGTTGAAATGCTTTCAAGGCCAACCACATCAAATATTACAAATTTCGGGACTCTTATGCACATGGATCCATTCACCCATGATGCATATAGAGAGAATATTCAGAAGATGGGGACTTCAAGGAGGTGTATCAATAGTTGTAGAGTCAGATTCATGTGCATGATGGCGACAACACCATTGACTACTGTCTCCATGATGGGTTACTATATAGGTTGGAGAAGATATGTTCTCCTAAAGGTGAGTGATTATAGATGATTAGAGAGGCTCACACCTCCAAGGTCACAGGGCATTTTGGTGTACAGACAATCATGGCTAACTTGTAGAGGTATGTGTATTGTCCCAAGATGTAGGAGAAGGTAGCTAGGTTCATAAGACAATTCTTGCTTTGTTGAACCAACAAGCCTAGCAATAAGAAAGAGGGTCTATATCATCTTTTACCTGTACCTACTCGTCCATGGTAAAGCATTGTCATAGACTTTGTTGGAGTTTTACCGACAACTAAGAAGGGACATGAATACATTTGTGTGGTAATTCATAGGTTCAACAAGATTTGTGTTCTGATGCCCTATAAAAATACCACCAATGGATAACAAGCAACAAACTTGTTCTTTGGACAGGTATGGGTGCAATTTGGGATACCAAGGAGCATCATTTCAGACAAGGATACAAGATTTCTTAGTGCATTCTAGACTTCATTGTAGGAGAGTATGGACACAAAGCTGAAGAAATCTATAACATTCAATCCATAGATGGATGGGCAGACAAAAGTAGTCAAAAATACTTTGGTGCAACTTCTAATGGGACACAACCAGAAGCATCCAAAGACCAGGGATGAAAATTTGGTTTATATACAACATTCTTACAACATAGTACTACATAATTCTACACGAAAATCACCATTTGATACTTTTTTTTGATATTTTCCACCTTCCCCTTTGCATATTGCGTATGGGCAACAAGGAGGATTGGGGGAAGATCTTAAAAGATATGTTTTAAGGGCTAAATTTTTTATAGAGAAGATCAGGAAGATCCATCTCTATGCAGAAGAACCATTACATAAGTCATAGGATAATTATAAGGCCATGCATTATCAACACAAAATAGAGAAGTCATTCAAGGTTGGAGACAAAGTATGGTTATAATTGAACAAGGAGAGACCACAGGGGCTTGCTAATAAAATCAAGGCTCTGAGGTATGTTCCATTTGAGATGTTGGAAAAGGTAGGTGATAATGCCTATTGACTCATTTTATGACCATATACGTACATTTACTCAATTGTGAATGTAGAGAATTTGAAGCTCTAAGAGACTTCCATGCTAGATCAGGAAGAGGAATAGGTCCTAACTTCTATGGAGGTTTTGACACCAAATGCTCAAGAAAAGTTGATATAAGATATAGTTTTTCATAGGAGGTCTAGAACTACAAGACAATGGAAACATGACCTTTGGTAGATTCGGTTGAATGGACAACTTCCAAGTAAAGCTAAATGGTACACTAGAGAGCAGGTGGACAAAAAATTTAATCACCTCATTTAGTAGAACCGTTTGGGGACCAAAAGCCTCAAAAAATGGGGAGGTGTGATGTAGATTGGATCATTATATTGTTTTCCATCCATATTCATGCATTTGGAGTGGAAAAGGTGGAGGAATAAGCTCACAAGACTACTTTTACCGGAGAGAACCAGTTTGGCAAAACATGGTCTAAAAACTTCCGAGAGTGTTTTGAGGCATCACATGATGTTTCTTGGGGGTAAAATGTTTCTTCTATAATTCGAAAGAACCTCATGTTATTCTAAACATATAGATATTCCCAACAGTGCAAGAATCATGTCAATCAGAGTCTGTATGCAAAACTTATGCCACAGAGAAGTTGACCTTCCTATTTCCACACCTATAGTTCGGGAGGATGTCACATCAGCTCCCATTATTCATGGAAAAGGGCCAAGACATGTGATTATGAAGTAAAATAATCTAGCAGAGCCCATATTGTAACTCTAGTGAAGAGTTGTACCAAAAATCAACCACTATTAGGCTACCAGGTTGAGTTATAACTGGGCCACTAGGAGGAAGAGGAAGTTTCCATTGTTTTGAGAGGATTTTGCTCCATAGATGAGAAAAGATATTCAGGAGAGATAGGAGGTACAACACACAAAGAGGATCTATTCATTGTAGCATCCCATGGCCACAGGAATTACTTCTTTGTACTTGCAGCCATATTTCTAGATAGAGAAGGAGAGCACAACGGTCTCACCTTCCAACTAAGATTTGTCCCGAAAGGGTTTCCTACACATCATATATTGTGCCTTATGTGTTTGTGTGAGTTTAATTTTCCATTCTCTACTTTTCTGCATAATATCCATTCACATGCATGCACTGATTATAGTTAAAACGATAAATTCTAAAGTTTAATAAAATTGTAATAGTGTAGAATCTGAGATTTTTAATATAATAAAATCATATTTTTTGTCACGAATTGTCAAGTGGAATATCCATGATAGTTTATGAATTATGAGCATGCCTAGGTTTTTCCTGTAGAACCTCAACTAAATAGCCTCCTTTTACCTACACCAAACCATGATACAAACAAATACAAAATTGTTTCCTTCCTTCTGCTCATGTTTAGCTTGTCTACATAAGGTTTCATCCTCCATTCCTCCATGTTCTCTTGAGAAAGAATGGATTGTTTGAAGCCAAATGAGGTCTCACCTTATTCTTATTTATATTGTTTTCAGTGGCAATGACTAGCCCTCTTCTATGACTCTCTTAAATCAGAACCGACTTGATTTGTCTACCACTTTTCCCACTACACAAATAAAATGTTTGCTTCCTCACTTGAAAAATGCTCCCTTAAATTAATTTATAGCCCCTTGATCCACTAACAGTGCCACACATGCTCCAAGGCTGAAATATCGAAAATACATGTTGGTTTCATTCCCACCACTTTGGTTACAAAACCCATCTCTTAGGTACTTAGCCCACAGATGGATTTTGTGGTACCAAGTAATACAAGCCTAGTACTAAAGGATGTGGAGTACCTCCAGAGCTACAAATCTCAACAAATCCCATCTTACCTATAGGACATAACTCTAGATGCTTAGGTAGAATTGTCATAAGGTACAACTTTGCAGAAGAGGTCTAGAACTATAAGATATGGGCAACATGACCTTTGATATATTCGGATAAAAGGATAGCTTTGATGTAAGGCTAAATGTTACTCGAGGGAAAAGTTAGAGGAAAGCAAATTTACCTCATTAGGGACCAAAATCCTACAAGAACGAGAAGTATTATCTACGTGAAAATATTAATTCCATCCAACCTACCTTCTTGAATAATTAAGTTAGGTAGGGGGGTTGTCTCGCAGCTTCTGGAGACTTCAAATAACTTCCCAAAGAAGCCATCATCACTGACAATCCAGAATCGACAAGCTTCATCACGATGTATATAATCATTCTCTATTAATTTAAATTCCAATTGTGTGTTGTGCTATCTGTGTTCTCTAATTTGGTATTAAAGCAAGGTGAGAGTGTGAGTCTTTTTTATCTGTGAACGATCATAGTGTGAGATCGATGAGGTTGTTTCATAGTGTATGTGTGCAAAGCATTAAGTAAGCTTATGGTGGTGGTCGTAGGCTTCAGATTGAGTGTTGAGTGTGTTGTGTGTAACCAGTGTGTGAGAAAGTGTTGTGTGAATTTTTCTGCGTGTTGAGCCACTATGATTATGTAGTCTGCGTGGAGATGTCCACTAGCTTGTAAGTCATTTTCTACCAAGGAAATCGATCTGAAGATGTCTGTTGGTTCGTGAGAAAGGAAGTCAAGCTGGAGAATACTGCTAGTTCATGAGCCTTTTGCTGCCAAGGAAATCGAGCTGAAGAAGTTTGCAGGTTTGTGAGCAAGGAAATCTAGCTTGAGACGTCTTCTGGTTCATGAGCCATTTTCTCCGAAGGAAATCAAGCTAAATAAGTCTGCAGGTTCGTGAGATGTCTACTACCAAGGAAATAAATTTGAATATTTCCAAGATGGATCTGTTGTAGCCCAAAACAAACAAGTGGGGCAAGTATTTTTTGTTTTTAGCTATCCCTTCAAATTTCATTTGAGCAAAAAAAAATTTCTTTGATTCCAAAGTTTAGAGGTTAAAGGTCATGTGTGTGTAGATCTTCTTATCTTATCATATTAAATTTCTATTCAAACAATACGTGACCATCTTTTTGGAGTTTTTTGAAAATGTTTTTTTAATAAAACAGTATAAAGTGTTAATTTTTTTGGTACAAGGTTCAAGATATTTAAAAATAAAAATAAAAAAGGGGGAAAAGAAAGAAAAGAAAGGAAAGGAAGGGTTTATATTTGTGATTAAGGAGTAAGGAAATCAGTTATTGAAGGTGTGAAAAATTAGTATTTTTGGTTGTTGATATTTGAGTACTCATAAGTTTACTACAATGGCTAATGTATTGGGAGAATCTTATTTATCTGACTCTAACAAGCTTGATGGTGAAAACTATGAAAATTGGAACTTTAAGTTGCAAACTTTGATGGAAGGCTATAATATATGGATGATGGTGTGTGGAGTTGATGTCAAGCCAGTGGCCCCTCAAGCCATGGATGTTGCATCTGAAGATTGGGAGAGATGGTAAAACAAAGCGAAATTGTTTCTATGGATGTCCGTTAAGGACAATATTATTTCACACATTAGAGAGTGCAAAACGTCGAAGGAGACATGGGACACTCTAAAAGATTTGTTTTAGATGAAGACTAGAAATCGAATATTGTATTTAAAGAGTAATCTTCTTTCATTTAACATGGAATAAAATGAAAATGTGAGTAATTTTATTTCTAGAATTAAGGATCTAAAGGATAAATTAGGTGAGATTGGTGAAACAATATCTACTACAGACTTGGTTATTGTGACATTAAATGGAATTCTTGATGAATATCAAATGTTTATCACTAGTCTTTCAGCTAGAGAGAAACCTCCTATGTTTGATGAGTTGGCACATATACGTATGTAGGAAGAAGAGTGGAGAAGATGTATTAAACAAAAATATCCCAATTTAGATTTAGCATTGATGGCTAAGGGAACGGAGTCCTTCACATGAAAATTATGGGAGAAAAATAAAGGAAAAATTGGCACAAGTAAAATAATTTCAAGGTACACCTTCACCAAGGACAAATTCCAAATTAAGTAGAGATGATGTGTGTTATCACTGTGGAAAACCTGGTCATTTTGCTAAGAATTGCATGAAAATAAGATCTACTCAATTTAAATAAAGAAGGCATTCAAGAAATTATGTCGATAGAGATGAAGCAATTAGTCATGATTTTAGCAATCTTAAATTATTTGTGTCCAATGCTTCTTTATCCACAGAAAAAGATGATGATAATGCTTGGTTTATATATTCTCATGCATAAATCTAGATGTCATGCAAAAGACATTAGTTTGGCACTCATCATAAAGTTAATAATGGTGCACACAGATATTTAGAGATAATAGATGACATGAAATTAAAGGATATGGTGATATAATTTCTATGATGCCTAATGGACAAGAAAAACAAATTCAAAATATGGCGTATGTTCCAAGCTTAAGGAATAACTTAATTTTAGTCTCTACTATTACAGATCAACATTTAAAAGTTGAATTTGTGAAATCACATTATTTGGTAAAGGATGTGCATGACAACTACAAGGTTGTTGCAAAAGAAATGAGATTTGGAGGAATATACAAGTTGGATGTAATGAATAGTGGGCATCAAGCTTCGGCATCAATATGCATGTCAAATATAGAGCTTTGGCATCAAAGGTATGGACACTTAAATCATAATGACCTAATGTTACTATAAAAGAAATTGATAGTAGAAGGCCTTCCAAATACTAAGGGTAAATACTTTGAATGTGAAGGTTGTGCACTAGGAGGTCAACATAGGGAAGAATTTCCCATGCATGAAAATAGAAGAAAATGTGAAATAATTGAAGTAGTGCATACTGATGTATGTGGTCGAATAAAAGATAAGTCACTTGGTGGAGCATATTACTTTCTTATATTTATTGATGATAGCACTAGATACACTTGGGTGTACTTTGTAAGAAATAGAAGTGATGTGTTTGAATACTTTAATGAATTCAAGAGTATGGTTGAAAAGAAAACAAGAAAGAGCATTAAAATTCTACGATCAAATAAAAGTGGTGAGTACACTTCAGGAGATTTTGTCAAATAGTATAAGCAAAATGGAATTATGCAACAATTTATAGTACCACATACACCTTAGAAAAATGGAGTAGTTGAATGAAAGAATAGAATATTAGTTGAATGTGCTTGTAGTATGTTGAAATGTAGAGGAATTTCTAATAGTTTCTGGGCTAAATCCATTAATGTAGTTGTATATCTAAAAAATAGAAACCTTACCAAGTGCCTTGAGCACAAAACACCATTTGAAGCCTGTTATGGTTTTAGACCTAAAGTTAGTCATTCAAGGATATTTGGATGCAAGGCCTTTGCTCATATTCCTAAAGAGGATAGGAGAAAATTAGATGCTAAAGTTATCAAATGTATTTTTATTGGATATTGCACTGATCAAAAACCATATAAAATGTATGATCCAAGTACTCACAAGGTATTCACAAGAACATATGTTATATTTCATGAGTATGAAGATAAAAAAATGAAAGAAAATGAACATAATGTATGACATCCTCCTTATGACAGCTTTAAGGAAGAAGGAGAAGTTGTGGAATCATATAAAGCTCAAGAAATCATGGACATTCCAGAAGACATGTCAATAAGTCAAAGCCCCAAAGAAGTGATGAAGGCACTCCATAGAGAAGAATAACACGAGAAGGTACTCCATATTGAAATGAACCTCTATGAAGGTCAACCTGACAAATTCAAACCTCTATTGGCTATACAGATTATCCTTTAATGTCTCAAGTAATGACTATTTTTTAGCCTTTAAATTATGAACAAGCTAAAAATCATAAAGAATGAATGGAAGATATGAAAGAAGAATATGAATCTATAATGAAAAATGAAACTTGGGAATTAACAAAATCACCTGAAAATAAATTCCCTATAGGATCAAAATGGTTGTACAAGAAAAAAATTAATGCAGATGGTAGCATAGACAATTATAAGGAAAGGTTGGTTGCAAAAGGTAACTCACAAAAGAAAGATTTACATTATGAATATACCTTTGCTTTATTTGAAAAATCAATTCAATTAGAATAATGATAGCATTGGTGATTAAATATGATTAGAATCTACATCAATTATATTTGAAGTCAACTTTTCTAAATGGGGACTTAAAAGAGGAGATTTATCTTGTTCAAACCTGAAGTATTTGTAAAGAAGGGACACAAACTTCTTGTATGCAAGTTAAAAAATGCCTTATATGGACTAAAAGAGGCACACAAATCTTGGTATGAGAAAATTGACAAATTCTTCTTTTAGTAAGGATTTAACAAAAGGAATAGGGATCCTAATTTGTCTGTCAAGACATATCTATATATATATATATATATATATATATATATATATATATATATATATATATATATATATTGATGATCTAATAATAAAACATAGTGATGATAAATTTATTAAAGATATAAAAAGGAAGATATTTTAGATGAAGGATCTTGAAAAGATGCGCTACTGTCTAGGTCTTGCGGTCTGGAGAGATGATGGGAGGACTTTATTCACACAAAGAAAATATACAAATGAGGTACTAAAGAGATTTCATATGAATGGATGTAAAGCAGTGATTAGTCCATTGGAACAAAATATGAAATTGAGAAGTGATGAGGAGGTGAATAGAATAATGGATCGACAATTAGTGGGAAGTCTAAATTATCTCACTACCACTAGATCTGACATTTCTTATGTAGTAAGAATAATTATTCAATTCATGGCTAAGTCTCATGAAAGCCATTAGACAACTGCAAAATGAGTCCTTCAATTTATAAAGGGAACAATCAATTTTGGCATTGAATATACTAATGATTGTAATGTTTGATTGGCATGTCATTCTGATTCTGACTGGGTTGAAAATCCAAATGATTGAAAATCCACCACTGGATACGTGTTCAATATAAGATCGGGAGCTATATCATGGAGTAGTAAGAAACAACCAATAGTTTCTTTTTCATCAACTGATGCAGAGTATAAAGCCTTATGTAGTGCCACCTGTGAAGCTATTGTGCCCAGAAGGATACTTGAAGATGTTGGTGAATGTCAACAAGAACCTATTGTGATCATATATGATCATCAAAGCAACATCAAAATGTCGGACAATCTTGTATGTCATGCAAGGTCAAAGCATATAGTCACACAATATATTTTGTAAGAGAAAAGGTTCAAGAAAAATAAATTGACTTAATATATTGTAATACAAATGAGAATGTGGCTGACATATTCACGAAACCTGTTGGAATGGCTAAATTTGAGTTTTTTAGAAGTAAGTTATGTGTTGTAGAAAATCCAGACTATGTAGTAAGCCTAGATTAGAGTTAGACTAGTAGGCATATCAATTAAGAGTATGTTTGTGTCATATGTATTGTGCTCTAGGGTATTTTGTGTGTTTGTCATGTGGTTGGAATTAAGCGAGGGTGTTGGAAAATATTAGTTCCAACTAACTAACCTTCTGCATTAATTAAGTTAGGTAGGAGGGTTGTCTCAAAGATTTTGTAAACTTCAGATAGCTTCCCGAAGAAGCCATTGTCACCAACAATCTAGAATCGAGAAGTTTCATCATGATGTATAAAATCATTCTCTGGCAATGTAAATTCCAAGTGTGTGTTGTGCTATCCCCGTTCTCTGATTTGATCTATATTGGGTCATTATATCATTTTTCATGCATCTTGATATTTTTAGAGTGGAAAACTGAAGGAATAAATTTACCTAAGAAATTTTGGGGGCAATACCCAATTCAGAGAAGCCTACATGGGCTAGTTTGATACCTTAAACGTGGTTTGTGGGGTAAAAATTCGCCTCTTTAGCATTGCACTCTATGATTTTATTCTTTACACAAAGACCTTTCCAATAGTCCAAGAAAGATGTTAAATGGAGTTCTGATAAATAAGTTATTCCTTCACAAGTTGACCTGCCATGATTGACCACCATAATTCACGAACCCTATTGCACATGCAAAAAGGGTGTTAGAAAATTATATATTACGGAGCAATGGAACACATAAAATATTGCAGAAATATAAACACAGAAAACACACAAAACAAGAGAGACACAGATATACGTGGTTCACCCAGTTTGGGCTACGTCCACTCCGAACAGCTAGTCCTTCCTTACTATTATCCAGCAAAATGAAGAGACACAACCTACAACAAATCCGCTGTAATATCCTCTGTTTTCTCTCATAGTCTCACCTCTATGTTTCTCGCTCACAGAATACACATCTATTTCATAGCCTCAAATACAATACCCTCATACAAAAGGAGGGGTTGCCTTCTAGGGCAAAAAACCCTAAACTAAACATAAGTTCTACCGTCAGATCATCCGCCTAATGAACGACCCAGATTGACTAGAAATTACTATACTTTTACAAGGCAATTTTACATTTGTTTTTAGCTTCGGGGGCGGTGCCTCCGAGCCCCCGCCGGGGGACCGCTGGCCCCCGGATCCCCGCGAGGGGGTCAAGTCCCCCTTGCACCCCCCCACGTGGAGGGGTGTACAAGACTTCCTAGGGCATACATCCAGCTGAAACAAAGACCTCTGAACAATCATGCTCCACACACAACAATCTCCCACTTGGAGAATGATTGTAGAAACTCCATCGCTGCTTCATTTGCTGGACAATAACTCCTCTTTGGAGCTGGCTATTTCTCATCTTCATCGTCGTCCTTGAAGACCAATTGAAACTGAGCATATTCTCAGTTTCTCCCTAGTTACAACTTTTGTTAACATATCTGTAGGATTCTAGCTAGTGTGTATCTTTTCCAGCTTCAACTCTCCATCTTCCAACATTGATCGTATGAAATGGTACTTGAGCTGTATGTGTTTAGTCCTAGAATGAAATGCTGCGTTCTTTGCAAGATGAATGGCACTTTGGCTATCACTGTATAACGTGCCCATATCATGCTCCTTACCCAATTCATCCATAAAACTTTGTAACCAAATCAATTCTTTACTAGCCTCTGTAGCAGCAACATACTCTACTTCTGTTGTTGAAAGTACAACAACACTTTGGATTTTTGAAACCCAACTGACAGCTATTCCTCCAATAGTAAATACATATCCTGTAGTGCTCCTCCTGTTATCTCTGTCACCTGCCATATCTGCATCAACATATCTTTGTAGGGGGATGTTTGAACCACCAAATCATAATGCTTGATTTGTGGTACCTTTCAAATATCTGAGAATCCATTTCACTACCATCCAATGTTCATTTCCTGGATTGTTCATGTACCTTCTTACAACTCCCACTGCATGTGCAATATCAGGCCTTGTGCAAACCATTGCATACATTAAGCTTCCAACTGCTGATGCATATGGAACTTTAGACATATAATCCATGTCTTCTTGGGTCTTTGGGCACATTTCCTTGCTAAGTCTGAAATGGCTGGAAAAAGGTGTACTAACTGGTTTTGCATTGTGCATGTTAAATCTTTTCAACACCTTTTGTATGTACTCATTCTGAGACAATGTTAATTTACGATTTTTCCTGTCTCTAGTTATTCTCATACCAAGGATTTGTTTTGCAGCTCCCAAATCCTTCATTGCAAATGAATTTGCCAATTTTCTTTTGAGCACATTTATTTCCTGCATGTTAGATCCTGCAACAAGCATGTCATCTACATACAATAACAATCTAATATAGCTACCATCATTTTGCTTTTTCAAATAAACACAATGATCAGAGTGACATCTAGTATAACCTTGTTCAGACATAAACTTGTCAAATTTTAGATACCACTACCTTGGAGCCTGTTTTAAGCCATACAAGCTCTTCTTCAACCTGCACACTAGTTTCTCCTTCCCTTTCACCTCATATCCTTGTGTCTGCTGCATATATATCTCTTCCTCCAAATCCCCATGGAGAAAATCTGTCTTTACATCTAACTGCTCAAGATGCAAATCTTCAGCTGCTACAAGACTTAAAATAGTTCTGATTGAAGTCATTTTAACAACAGGAGAAAATATTTCATTAAAATCAATACCTTTCTTCTGTGCAAATCCCTTCACTACAAGTCTAGCTTTGTACCTCTGCTTTCCTCCATCTTCTTCCTTCAGCCTGTAAACCCATTTATTCTTCAATGTAGTTTTTCCTGCAGGCAACTTGACTAAATCCCAAGTCTGGTTATGCATTAAGGAGTCCATCTCTTCTTCCATGGCTACCTCCCACTTCTTCCTGCTTTCAACCTGCATTGCTTCTTCATAACATTCGGGTTCACCGGAATCAGTCAACAATAAATAATATAATGAAGAAGAATATCGTTCACGGGGTCTACTTATCCTGGTAGATCTTTTAACACCACTTTCATGTGTTTGGGGTGCCTGTTGTTGCTGTGGTGGTTGATGTTGTTGTGGTTGTTGATTATTATTATTTTCAGGCACCTTTACTTTTTCAGTGATTTCATCAAGAACTGCGTATTCCTTGTTTTCGTTTTCTTTCTTCTTTTCCTGCAACTTATTCTTATACAAGACCTTTTCATTGAATATCACATCTTTGCTCCTAATGATTTTGTGATTTTCATAATCATATAAGCGATAACCAAAATCATTAACATCATATCCAATAAAGGTACATTTCTTTGACTTTGCCTCAAGCTTTGTTCTATTTTCTTTATCAATATGGACAAAGGCCTCACAACCAAAAGGCTTTAAAAAGGAGTAGTTTACCTTTTTACCTGTCCATGCTTCCTCTGGAACACCACCATCAAAGGAACTTGAAGGCCCTCTGTTTATTAGATAAACAGTAGTATTTACAGCATCTGCCCAAAACTGTAAAGGAAATCCTGCATGCAATCTCATTGATCTTGCACGCTCCATGATTGTTCTGTTCATCCTTTCTGATACACCATTTTCTTGTGGTGTTCTTGGAACTGTCTTCTCTCTTCGAATTCCATGCTCTAAACAGTACCTATCAAACTCTTTGTTGCAATATTCACCTCCATTTTCTGATCTAAGACACTTCAATTTCTTTCCTGTCTCAATCTCAACCAAAGCTTTCCATTTCTTGAAAGTATCAAATACATCAGATTTATTCTTAATACAATAAATCCAAGTTTTTCTAGTTGCATCATCAATAAAAGTAACATAATAACGAGAGCCACTGAGAGATGATACCTGAGCAGGTCCCCATACATCTGTATGCACAAGCTCTAATTTTTCATTCTTCTTTTCTTTCCCAACTCTGAGAAATCTGATTCTCTTCTGTTTTCCATAAATTCAATTCTCACAGAAGTCCAAATCAACATTCTTCAAACCTGGCAACAAATTCCTTGAGTGAAGAATCTTCATCCCCTTTTCACTCATGTGTCCGAGCCTATGATGCCATAATGCTGCATCTGCTCCTTTGGAAGTTAAAGCATTAACAGAGTTAGAAATACCATTGCATAAATACAATGTACCAACCTTTTCGCCTTTTGCTATTACCAAGGCTCCTTTGGTGACCTTCCAAGCTTTATCTGTGAAAGTTGTCACACAAACTTCACCGCCTAACTGCCCTGTTGAAATCAGATTTTTCTTTAGATCTGGAACATGCCTTACCTCCTTTAATAGCCATTGGTTTCCATTCTGCTGTTTTACAATAACCTTACCCATTCCAATGATTTTATAGGGTTTATCATCACCCAGACGAACTTGTCCAAAATCTCCTTGAACATAGTCATGAAAGTATTTCTTATCAGGTGTGGCATGGAATGAAGCCCCTGAATTAACCACCCAGGAATCAGTAATATTTTCGAAAGAAAGAATCAAAGCATCTTGTAACACCTCACCTGTCACATTTGCTTCATGATTGTTTTCTTGCTGTGCATCTCCTTCTTTTCCCTTCCGAGATCTACAGTCTTTCTTTGGGTGTCCTTTCTTTCCACATTTCCAGCACACTATCCCCGATCTGGACTTGGATCTGCCTTTCCTTGATCTACTGCGATATACTGAGCTCTTTCCTCTTTCCATTTTTCTTCCTCTAGACTCTGCACTCAAAGCATTTCCCGATGTCTCACCGGAGCTTTTCCATCGCATTTCCTCGCTAAGGATAGCACCGACAACATCATCAAACTTTAAAGTACTAGATCCAGAAACGAAGTCACTAATGGCCATTACCAAACCATTCCAACTTTCTGGTAATGAGCATAAGAATAACAGAGCTCTAACTTCATCATCAAAGTTTACCCCTACAGAACTTAACTGACTTGTAACTGTATTAAAATCATTTAAATGGTTTGCAACAGATCCACCTTCTGACATCTTCATATTAAATAACCGTTTCATAAGAAATACCTTGTTTGAGGCCGAGGGCTTTTCATATAGTTTCGACAACGTCTGCATCAAACCCTCTATCGTGGTTTCCTTCGAAATGTTAAAGGCGACTGATGCAGCAAGGCACAACTGTATTGTTCCGAGTGCCTTTCTATCGAGAAGGTTCCATTCTTCGTCTTTCATACCCATCGGCATCTTTGTTTTTCCGCCCAATGGTAGGTATAGATCTTTCTGATACAGATAATCTTCCATCTGCATCTTCCACAGCGAGAAGTTTTGGCCGTTAAATTTCTCAACGCTAAACTTACCATCTTCTGCCGTTGCTCCCACTCGAACTAGGAACCCTTCTTTCCTGCTAGTTTATCAGCCAAATAGACCTTCGGCTCTGATACTAGTTGTTAGAAAATTATATATTATGGAGCAATGGAACACATAAAATATTGCAGAAATATAAACACAGAAAATGCACAAAACAAGAGAGACACAGATATACGTGGTTCACCCAGTTTGGGCTACGTCCACCCCGAATAGCCAGTCCTTCCTTTCTATTATCCAGCAAAATGAAGAGACACAACCTACAGCAAATCCGCTGTAATATCCTCTGTTTTCTCTCACAGTCTCACCTCTATGTTTCTCGCTCACAGAATACACATCTATTTCACAGCCTCAAATAAAATACCCTCATACAAAATGAGAGATTGCCTTCTAGGGCAAAAAACCCTAAACTAAACATAAGTTTTACCGTCAGATCATCCGCCTAATGAACGGCCCAGATTGACTAGAAATTACTATACTTTTACAAGGCAATTTTACATTTGTTTTTAGCTTCGGGGGTGCTGCCCCCAAGCCCACGTCGGGGGACCGCTGGCCCCCGAACCCCACAACAGGGGGGGATCGGCCCCCCCAGACCCCCGCGGGGGGACAAGTCCCCCCCGCACCCCCACGCGTGGAGGGGTGTACAAGACTTCCTGGGGTATACATCCGGCTGAAATAAAGACCTCTGAACAATCATGCTCCACACACAACAAAGGGCTAGTCACATGCAAAAGATGAAGAAGAATTTTGAAGGTACTACTTGTAACTCATGTTGAGGGTTAAAAGAGTAAAACTTAACTACTAGTTGGCTATTGGGTTTTGTTATAATGAGACCAAAAAGGGTAAAATTTAACTACTGGTTGGCTATTGGTTTTTGTTATAATGAGACCACTAGCACGATAAAGGGTTTCATTCTATTTACTTGCATTTTATTCTATAGTAGAGTAAAGTGGCCTAGTATGGATAGAGAAGAAAAATAATAGAGGATTTTCCTTCTATAACCGGAAACTCACCACATGTCTCACTCAAATTTATAGACAATATGCTATCCTTCTTACTTTCCTCATTTCAATTCGATAGAAATGAGAATTAACGAGTCTCACTTTTGAGCTAGTTTTCTCCATAAATGTTCTACAACGTCATATGTAGGTGTTCATTAGGATAGATATGTATTTATATTTCACCCTTCTTTATTCTTCATGATTACTGAATAACATAAATGACAATACATATTCAAAATTTCAATCTATTTTTACAAAATTTATTGTGAGAAACTGTACAATAACATATCTCTAACCATCTAAAAATTACTCGTAAAAAAGTAACGATTCAATTGTTAATCATGTAACTTTATTAAAAGCCCTGTAGAAACTGCTCTTGAAATTCATCCAACGAACCTAACCTAGCCGTTTATGTGATGAGGTAGATATCCATATTGAAAATTCACATTTTTATACATTCATTTAATGTCTATTTTTTGCGATGACTAGATTTATACGTTAAGAGATGAATCAGTGACATGGTCCCGCCTCCACTTCTTTCACGTGAATTTATCATTAAAAGATTGCAAAAATACACCCAAAATAAATGATACCAGATCGAAATCATATGAATTTAGCATGTTATAAGTCAGAGAGATTTCCAAATCCATGTTTGCTATTATGGTTATATATGCTGGATTAATATTACAACACATATCCGTCTTACATTGCACTGAATATCGCAGTGATTATAAAGGAGAGCTATTCAAGTTGTCAATGGCAAAATAAAGGATAAATGCAGGAAGTCCCTTGAAAAGGCTTTAACTCTAGCAAAATAAACAGGACGTTTTGAATAAATTATAGAATATTAACACATAATAAATTATTATAATAAATATATTTCGAAACCTAACATCTTTTCACATCACTCAGGATTAGTGATGGTAAGGTCTCTGATTTCGCGTTTGCCTGCTTGAAAGAGAAAAAGAAACCTATACCATAGTTTGGATGCATATTATTGTTGCAAAGTAGCCATGGAATAATATCCACCATGGCAATCGATATGCTTTTTTTTCCAATTCGAAAAAAAACGAACTTTGTTTTCATTCAATAAAACCAAAGTTTACATACCTCATTACCCGTATTCTTAGCTAAATCAAACAGCGAGGCTAATAAACTGTAAAAAAGCAGAGACTGCTACCTGTTCAATTAATAAACTCTGGATCCACTTCTCACAAAACCTCCCAAAAATGAAATACCTACAGAGAAGTTCAGAAACGTATATGGACGAAAACATCTGTCCAGAAATCACAAAAAAGACATAAACCCAAAATAGTCTAGACTTTGACTTCCACATAGCATTGTAAAAACATAAAAATGCAGCAAATTTGATGACCTCCCTCGATGTCGAAGACAATATGACAGTAACAACAACGATCTCGAACAAAATACAAGCACCACATCAATATCAACTGGCAGCATAAATATGACAGTATAGAAAGAAACAGAAATAGAGAGATCAGGAAAAACACAGAGAAAAACAGTTACAGCTGCTTGATTACACAAGCAAAACCCAGAGTGGATTGACCTTCCTTGGCTCAGCATCTGTATTTATACAAAAATTCATGTTGCTATTAAAATCTTAGTTTCGGAGGCCGTATTTCCCTTTCGTTTTTGCAGGCGGCGAGGCAGGGGTGACTTTTAAATCTTTGATGAGGTATGGCGGGTGACTTCCTGAAGCTTGAAGAGCCAAGGCTGTGATGGTGGAAGACACCTGGGCTTGAAGTAATTACACTTACATTTTGCCCCTTAATTATTTCACCCTAACGAAGTGTGTTATTATCTCAAAATGTTGTTACATCATGCATACCCCTATGTTTTCTTTGTGAGCTTCAAACAATTCTTTTTCCAAGAGTTTTGTAAATATGTCTGCAAAGTGGTCTTCTGATCTGTAGAACTCCATTCATATTTGATTATTTCTTACTAATTCTCTAATGAAATGATACCCTGTGTCAATATGTTTACTCTTCTTACGGAAAACATGATTTCTTGATAATGTAATAGCATACTTGTTGTCACAAAAAATTTGGGTTAGTTCTTTCTGTTCATGCAACAACTCTTTCAAAATTCTTCACATCCACACATTTTGACATGATGTTGTTGTAGTTGCAACATACTCTGTTTCAGTTGATGATAGAATCACAATGGATTGCTTCACTCATGCATATGAAGCTGAACCAAAACTGAACACATACCCATATGTGCTCTTCAAGTCATCAATATTGCATGCAAAATCACTATGTGTATATCGGGTTAGTTTAAAATCTAAATCAGATGCATACATGATACCATAATTTCTTGTTCCAGCGACATATGTTAAAACCCTTTTTCCAACTAGCCAATGGGTACTCTTCGGAGACTCCATGAATCTGGAAATTAAACTTGCACCAAACATTATATTGGGCCTTGTTGTAGTCAAATACATAAGACTTCCGACCAATTGTTTAAGCAAGGTTGGATCAATATCTCAACCATGATCATCCTTAGTGAGTTTTGTACCAATTACAATTGGGGTTACAATGGCTTACAGTTTTCCATCGTGAACCTTTTCAATATATCCTTTGCATAATTAGATTGACAAATGAAAATACCATGTTCAGATTGAGTTACTTCAATACCAATAAAATATTTCATTAGGCCTAAACAAGTCATATCAAATTATGTTTTCATTCTTGTCTTAAAATCATATATTGAGAGATCACCGAGTGAAAATCAAATCATCAACATACATGCACACAATCAAAATTTTACCATCGTAGTTTACTTTCTTATACAAAGTTGTCTCACTTGGACTCCTAATGAATCCATTGTTATTAAGATATTCATGAATTCTACTGTACCATACTTGGGGTGCTTGTTTCAATCCATATACTGCTTTCTTTAATTTGTAAACTTTATCTTCTTAACCATCAATCTCATATCCACTAAGTTGTTTCACATAAACCTCTTCCTCTAGAAAACCATTTAAAAATGCAGACTTAACATCCATCTGATATATTTTCCATTTATTTTGTGTAGCAAAAGCTAATACCATTCTTACAAGTGCAAAACTTTCGTTATAATCAATACCAGGTTGTTGACTAAACCCGTGATCTACAAGTCTTGCTTTATGCTTTTCAATTTCATCTTCGGCATTCACTTTAGTTTTGTAAATCAACTTAACACCTATAGTATTTTTATCTTCATGCAAATTTACAAGCTACCAAGTATTATTTCTTTCTATAGCATCAATTTCTTCATCCATGGCTTTTATCCAAACTTTTTGTTCCATAGCTTCATCAAAATTTACTAGATCATATGCAAGTAATGCAAAATTTGAAACTTGATCTATTTCATCATTATGCTCATAAAATTCCTTTAAACTTCTAGTCTTCTAACTTTTAATTCTATTCTTCAATGTAGCTATTTTAGGATTAGAATCATTACTTACCTCTTATCCTATTCTTTGTTGTCCACCATAACCTGATGGTTCGGCGTGTTCATGTTTTTTGGGTGTTCTAAATTGTAATGCACTGACTCTTGGTGATTGACTTGTTGAGGTGCTTTCAACAAGTGTATATGGAATTGGTTGTCCAGCTTGTGTTTCTTGCTCGTCTTCATTATCATCTTGATGAAATAATATAATTGTCTCTGCAACAGATTTATCTATGCTTCCATCCCAATCTTCGTCATCCTTGAACTGAACATCTCTATCGATAATATATTTCTTGGTAATGGGATTATATATTATATATGCTTTAGACTCCTCACTATATCCAATAAAGATACATTTCTCACTTCTATCATCTAACTTCTTTCTCAATTCTTTAGGAACATGTGCATAAGAAATGCAACCAAAAAATTCTTAAATGAGATATATGACAACTCTTACCATTCCATGACTTTTTGGGAACTCGATCCTTCACGCTCTTAGTTAGACTTCTATTAAGAATATAAACAACACAAGATACTACTTCTCCGCAATATTCATTTGGTATAAGATTTTCTTTCAACATACTTGGAGCTATATTCATAATAGTTCAATTCTTCCTTTTAGCTATTCCATTTTGTTGTGGAGTATAACATGAAGTAAACTTCCTCTTGATTCCATTCAATTGATAAAACTCAATCAAAATTTGTTATCATATATTGACAACCTCTATCTGATCTAAAAATTTTAATATGATTTCCACTTTCCTTTTCAACCATAGCTTTAAATCTTTTAAATACAGAAAATGCTTCAGATTTCTATTTTAGAAGATAAACCTATGTTTTCTGAATGTAGTCGTCAATAAAGGTCAAAAAGTAAACATTACCAACCAAATACTGTGTTTGCATTGGTCCATGTAAATATGTGTGAATAATCTCCAATGGAGCTCTCACCCTGTACGAAATGCCAGATACAAATTTATGTCTATGATGTTTTTCAAGTATACAACTTTCACACCAGCTCATCGTTTGTTGAATATTGGGTAACCATTTCACCATCTATTTCTTCTGCAACAAATCTAGACCACCAAAATATAAATGACCATATCTTATATCCATAACCAAGATTCATCGAAATTCTTTGTTTTGTAATCATTCAAGGAGGGAGACAATTCATTTCACATTATAAGAGGAAACGTCCTATTATTTGTCATTTCTACTCTTGCTATCAGTTGCTTACTTGGGTATTTGTCAATGATAGTACACACACTATTCGTGAAGAAAACTCTATACCTTTTCTCTATCAATTGTCCAATGCTCAACAGGTTGCATTTCAAGGTAGGTACATAATAAAGATCATCAATTGTTCTTCTATCACCATCTCTAGTATAAACAAAAATCATTCCTTTACCTTTAACACATACCTTAATGAGGTTGCATTTCAAGGTAGGTACATAATAAAGATCATCAATTGTTCTTCTATCACCATCTCTAGTATAAACAACAATCATTCCTTTGCCTTTAACACATACCTTAATATCGTTACCCAACTTGGCTTCAGACTGAATACTGGTGTCTATATTGTAGAACAAATCTTTGTTTCTAGTCACGTGATTGCTACAGCTACATCTAAAAACCAAATATCGTTCAAACATTCTTGAGTCGCGTTACAAGTCATAAACATTGGCTTCTGACTGTCTTCAAATTCTTCTGAGATGTGTGTAGATTGCTTAACAACATCCGCCTGTTTCTTCAAACACTGAGTAGAAAAATGGCCATATCTTTAACAATAATAACATTGAACTTTAGACATATCATACCTTTGATTTCCTTGATTCCAGGTTCTATTTTAACTCCCCCTTAAATTAGGAGGTTGTTGTTGATATTTCTCTTCATGATCATAATTATCTCGTAGACGCCTTTGATCAACTACTCTACCACCTTGTCTTGTATTACTTGATCTTCCTGTGTCTCTTCCTCTATGAGACTGAATCTGAGTTTTTAAGACATTCTCCAACGTGCTATCATCATATCTTGACATCTTGGATTCATATGCAATCAACGAACCAATCAACTCTTCAATTTACATTTCACTTATGTCCTTGAACTCTTCTATGGATACAACAATCACTTCAAATTTCTTTGGAAAAATTCAAAGGACTTTCTCAATCACTCTCTTGTTTGAGAGGTCATCTCCATATTGTCGTAATTGATTAACAACACTCATGACTTGAATCATAAAATCATCCACAATTTCATTGTCTTTCATTTTCAGATTCTTGAAATCTCTTCTGAAATTCTGCAACTTGACATTCTTTACTTTTGCTACACCCTGATAACAAGATTCAAGATTGTGCCATGCCTTCTTCGACGATTATGCATTTGATACTTTCACATCATCTAAGCCTTGTTGGATAAGGCAAAGAGCTTTATTGTCCTTCTTTCTGTTCTCTCTCAACAACATTCGTTCAACATTTGTAAGAGCTATCTTTGTTGTCTCATTTGCAGGCTTGTGATACCCATCATTAAAAAACCCCCAAAGATCTTGAGAATGCAACAATGTTCTCATTCGAATAACCCAAGAAACATATCTTTTCTAAGTTAAAATAGGAATTGATTGAGTAGTATTGGTATTTGAAGTCATTTTAATTCATTTTACAAAGTACTTTAATTTCTCCAAATAATAAAAAAACTCTTCCTTCAAAATAAACTATAGGTAAAAAAAAAAATGTCTTCAATACTGGGTCAAAATGCTTTTCAATAGATTTATGAATAAAATAGTGCCAAAGGAAATAAAGAAATTCCTGCTTTTTTCTCCATTGCCCTTTTAATTCCAGCCTTTGGGCCGAAATGCTAAGCATGTTAAATGTCCCTTATAGATGGGAAGGGAAGGGGCTCTTAGATGCCTGGCAGAGATGGTGGAACGATTCCTCAAATGAAAGAGAAAGAACCATTCCGTTACTCATTACCTAGGGGACTTGGCTAGCTATAAATCAAGTTATTTTCAATGATTCTATCTTCCCTATTAGAATACTTGCCGCAGAGGGAGTTGCCATTTATGAAAGTATTCCTATTCCTCAAGCTCTTTCTACTTCCAGAGTTGTTTGTCAAGAACTGATTAGATACTCTATGCCATGGGCTTATTTTGATGGGGCCTCGGATATTAATGGGCGTTGCAGGGTAGGCTTGATCATCCACTTTTCAAAGGAGAAGGTTGTTAAAGCTTCAATAGGTCTGGGACAGGGCTCCAATAATTTTGCCGAATTGAAAGCCTTACATCTCCTTCTCAGCTGGCTTATTCTTAGAAATGTGAGAGAAGCTCAGATCTTCGGGGACTCCATGAATGTTGTGAAGTGGTTTAATGGGGCTCAGCGCTGCAGCAATCTTACTCTGTTTAGAGAAGTTTCTCGCCTCAGGAGTCGTTTCATGGAGATCTCTCTTAGTCACATCTTCCGGGAAAGGAACTTCGACGCAAACCGTCTTTCCAAAGCAGGAGTTGAGCTTGAGATGGGGTCATGGTCTGTCTCAGAGGTTGAAAATGGGGTGGTTCGGTCAGTCGAACAACCCATTTTTGTTTAATTTATCTTCTCAGTTCTTCGGTCCTTGTAAATAATCTGTTTGGATCTGCTCTTTTCCTTGTTTTTCTTCTTTCTGTATTTTTCCTGTCGGTTTCTTGGGCTGTTTTCCCCAATTGTGGAAGCCCGGGAAGCTGTTCGCCTTCTTTTTCTCTATAGCGCGCGAATCCCTCAAGTGTTTACTGTGGATTCCCGTGGTCTTTCTTTCTGATCGCGATGCGGTTGTTTCCTGTGTGAATATGTTTCCCGGGAAGCGTGGTTTTCTGGAGGAGGATTCCTTCATGCGGTGGCTTGCTTAGTTTATCAGTGAGCTGGCTTGGCAGTCGGCTGAGACTTTCCCCGCTTGCTGGTGGTTACAGTCTCTGCGTTTTGCTTACATTTTATATGTAATCCCTTTTTTTAATATAAGAGGATGGTCTTTTTTCTGTGAAAAAAAAAGTACAATTTCTACACAGCCAGGAAATTGGTTTCTTAAGGGACAACAGGGCCCATCCTCAAACCCTCTCTTTGTCCTCCAGATTAGGAAATATCACTATTAAGAAGCCTTTTTCTCCCAGTTTAAGATCTATGTGACCTTTCGGTTGCCATATGTGTTGGATCCATTTAATCAACTTTTTTTCTGTTCACCTTGCTCTGATGAATTTGCAGATAAGGGCATGATCCTTCGTATATTTTTCGTATTCCTCTACCTTGTTATTAGAGATAACAAATCTTAGTTTCTTGGTAGCCCATGGTAGGCATTGACTTCCCAGACCTACTTGCCATTGTGCTCCCACCACTAGAGGTCCTTTCCCATGGTTGTCATTGTTCCCTGCTTCCGTTCCGTGCTAGCTAGATTCCCCTGCCACGATGTTACAATAGGAGGGGATCTCTCCCCCTGCTTGGGCACTGATGACCCCAGTCCGCAAGTCTATTGTACACGGTAGAGTCCCTTCTCCTCAACGAATCTTGCTGGTTTGTCAAGGTTTTTTGGTTGAAACCCTAGCCTTCATATGCCCTCAACCGAGATTCATTGTTATTTAATTTTAAATAATGTAATATAAATTAATTATTAAATAATAATTGCAATAATATTAATATGAATTTATAGTAGTAATATGAATTAATAATAATATATGTCACATTAATAGGTGTATGTCATTCAAATGCACAACCACATTAGCAAATGTTGTTGGAAAACACTAATAAGATTTAATAATAATAACAACTATTTTAATAAACAATTAATTATTATTAATTAATAATAATATTATTTTATGTTACCCCAATGGAATAAACTTAATCCCTAAGAATATAAACCCTTATATTAAACCCCAAAGGATTATGAACCCAAGGAAGTAATATTAAATCCAGGGGCCTAATATTATAAACCCAAGGTATATAAAACATAAGATAAATATTATAAACCCTAAAATAAGCATGGTTGACCATGGGTTATTTTCATATCAAGACAATCATTCTCACAATGTGACATTGGACCATGGTTGACCATGATTGATTTTCATATTGAGAAAATCATTAACACAATGCCACATTAAATTGTCATTGATGATGGTTGATTTTCATATTTTTGTCTTAAATATTTAAAACAATTCAACTGATGTTAAATTTTAATAGAAAATAATTAAAATAAAAATTGAATTTATAAGACAAAAAAATTATTTTGTATTAAAATGCCCTGAGCGCAATAGTGACCATTGCCATGCCACCAAGGGCATGTCATATAAGAGTGTCACATTTAAACTATTCACCATGTGGTGCCCTGTGCTCTAGTACAGAATCCACTTTTCCTGCACTGTACCTAATTATTTCATATGTATAATACTTTGTTAACTCTGATATCCATCTCTTTATTCTAATACACTCTTTCCTTGTGTTTACACTGTTTCGAAATGCAACATTTAATTATACACAATTTTTTCATTATATTTGGGCATCTATGACAACCATGTTCGTAATTACTACCCTATATTTCTACCTACCAACCAACCGTACTTCAAAAACAATATTCATCATACTATTTTGTAATATAATTAACTCCTAATTGACAATCTACAACCATCGGTGCAATTTAATTAACCTCATGCTATTACAATTATTAGCAGATTATTGAAATGTGAGCATGTTTGAGCAAAACGTCCACCGTTGATCCTTAATTACATTCTTCTCGTACTTAAATGGAAAAAATTTCATTGTCTTCTAAACTTTTGTGTCTACTGTGCTAGGTCACTGTCTTGTTTCACTATATATCCTTTCATTTTTATACTTTTCAAAATTCACGATTATGCACTTAAAATCTTCGTTTCTTTCTAACACTCCTAATGCTATTGAACACTAATGTGTGTGATTATTTGTTCTATGAACTTATATTCCAATGATTTTGCATTACAGTTCAAATCACTTTTAACAATTTCATATGTGGAGGCAATCAATGCTACAAATGATGACATTTTCTTGGATCCAATGCTACCATTCCTTCTTCAATTACTTTTGTTTAATAGACCCTTACAATTTTGCAATTTGCAATCTAGGACACAATCATGTTAGAAAAAATTTAAGGAGGCAGAGGAGAGGAGTCTCACTCAGAATTCACTTGCTGCAAGGTAAATCTTATGAGAATTCAGTTGTGTCAAGGTAAGTCTTATGTTTTGGCATGGAAATCACAACTACACAGAGGCTTAATAAAACAAAGGAAATAACTCGTGGCAAAACCAAGTAAAAGCAAAAGGGTTGTGGTAAATTTACTTGTGAAAGATTAATACCATAATGCAACAATCCACACTTTACATTATATTTTGAAACATAAGGAAATACATTCGCATGATAAATGGAGGCTACACCTCCAAGTGTAAAACACAAAAAACTTATTGCGATTTATGCGTCACTGGGATTGCAGAGTAAATGTTTGTAAAACTCTGTAAAACGGGTTTTCACGCACCCACCAATATTTCCTCCATGATTTTCTCCTCACTACCTCAGAGACTCTTGCTCTTTAACTTGCCCAACATTACAAATGACTTTTACATTTATATTTATTTCAACATACAAATTTGACATTAATACATGATAGAGCAAATAATTAATACGCAGCATGGAAGATTTTACATAGTAATTGATTTTCTAAACTTGCAAGGTGTTGTGGAGTGTGGGAAACATTTGTGGAGCAAATGACTGCCCATATTTATTTACCAACTTCATTAAGTACCTTAACTTCTCTGTTGTGTTGCGGAATGGTCAGCGTTGTACTTTTGCTCTGACTTCAGTCCTTTTGCCTGCAAACAAAATCACAACCATGTAGTAGTTGACTAGGAGAGCATGGAGTTTGTCAATGTGTTTAAGGTGGTGGTTGAGATTATTATTTCCAACACTCCCCCTTAATAACAACTGTCGCCATTGACAATTCTCAAACAATCTCTGAGATAAACAAAACTTGTGCTTGCCAATGGCTTTGTGAAAATATGAGAAAATTGTTCATGTGACCTCCGGGTGTTGCAACACAATTTCATCATTTTTAATCAACTCTCTAATAAAATGATATTGAGCATCAATATGCTTGGTCCTCTTATGAAAAACATAATTCTTTGATAATGAAATTTCTTATGTGTTGTCACAAAAAGTAGTTGTCGTTTTGTCTTGGTCGTGGCGAAGATCCCTCAACATCCTTCTCATCCAAACTGCTTCACACGTTGCTACTATTGCGGAAACATATTCAGATTCTGCTATTGACAGTGATATTATTGGTTGCTTCTTCGAGGCCCATGAAATTGCTCCAAAACCCAAATGAAAAACATATCCTGACATGTTTTTTCTCTGATCGACACTTCCAAACCAATCATTGTTAGTGTAACCAACCAATGTGAAATCACTTGTTGCGGTGTACAAATTGCCATATTGTTTTGTCCCATTGATATACCTTAGAATTCTTTTCACTGCTTGCCAATGCGTCTCCTTGGGTGTCTCCATGAACCTTGACACCAAACTCACTGCATACATTATATCCAACGTAGTGGTGGTCAAATACATCAAGCTTCCTATCATACTTTTGTATAATGTTGGATTGACATTGCTACTGCAATCTTATTTGCTTAATTTCAACCCCATGACAATTTGAGTTGGTATGGGCTTGCTATTGTGCATCTTAAAGCTCTCCAAAATGTGTTCCACATACCTTGCTTAAGAAATAAAAAATGCCATTTTCTGTTTGCTTCACTTCTATGCCCAAAAAATATCCTAATAAACCCAAGTCAGTCATTTCAAATTCATTCTTCATGACTTATTTGAAATCAGCGATGAGGAAATCATCACTGCCTATAAAAATCAAATCATCTACATATAAGACAACAATGAGAATCTTATCATCACTCTCTTTGATGTAGAGAGTGGGTTCACCGTCACATTTGTCGAAACCATTATCCAACAAGTAAGCATCAATCCTATTGTACCATGCATGCGGTGCTTGCTTCAGCCCATAAAGAGCTTTCCTCAACCAATACACTTTGTCTTCTTTTCCATCTACCTCATAACTAGGAAGTTGTGCAACATACACTTCCTCTTTCAGTGCTCCATTTAAGAACGCTCATTTTACGTCCATTTGATACACTTTCCATTTATGTTTCGCGGCAATCACAACAACTGTACTGGCACAAACATCTCTGAATAGTCTCTCCCATGGTGTTACTTGTATCCTTTGACAACTAGCCTTGATTTGTGCCTTTCAATCTTTCGCTCAATGTTTCTTTTGGTCTTATAGACCCCTTTCAATCCTATGACTTCTTTTCCTTGCAGAAGGTTCACTGACTCACATGTGTCATTCTTTTCTATTGCTTCTATTTCTTGCTCAATTGCCGCAACTCATTTTTTCTTTGACTGCATCTTCAAAATGGATTGGGTCATCTACATGGCAAAATAATGCAAATAAGGAATTCAGAATAACACTTCTATCAACCTCATCTTGCTCATAAATTTCATTTAGATTTCTAACTTTTGGTGTTCTTGTGCTTGTTGAATATGGGCTTGACATGTCACTTGGTGTTGTACTTTGCAGCGTGACACTGTCCTATTATTTGTTGATGGTGTTCCTTGCTACCTACTTTGTTGCGCTTGAATAAGAGTAGAGGGAGTCAATGTTGAAGAACCGATTACTACTATCAATTGCTCTTTGTCCTCATGTGGTATACATGCTTTCACATTGACTGTCTTCTCTAAACTTCCATCCCATGCTTCCTCTTCTATGAACTGCACATCTCTGCTAACTATTACTTTCTTAGTTGATGGATTCTAGAGATTGTATGTTTTGGATTCATCACTGTATCCAAAAAATATACATTTCTCTCTCTTACTGTCCAACTTCTTCCTCAACTCATCCGGGACATGTGCATATGCCACACAACCAAAGACACTCATGTCAGTGACACTATGCTTTCTACCACTCCATGCCTCTTCAGGAACTATGTTTTGTACACTTTTGGTTGGACATCTATTCAAGATATATGCTGCACAAGCGATAGCTTCAACCCAATAATCATTTGGCGAATGCTTTGCCTTCAACATACTCTTTGCCATCTCCATAATGGTCCTATTCTTCCCTTCCACTACACCATTTTGCTAGGGTGTATATCCTATTGTAAATTTCTTATAATTTCCATGCTCCTTACAAAAAAGTAGGAAATCATTTGATATGTATTTGCCACCTTTGTCAGTCCTGAGGACTTTGATGTAATGTCCACTTTGCTTCTCAACAAGAGCTTTGTATTGGTGAAAGTGCTCAAACACTTCACTTTTCTGTTTGAGGAGATACACCCATGTCTTCCTTGTGTAGTCATCTATCAAGGTCAATAAATAGTCTCTACCACCAATTGATGGTGTCTACATTGATCCACATAAATCTGAGTGGACAATCTCCAAAGGTGCCTTTACCCTTACTCACTTTCCTGTTGGATATGTCTCTCTATGCTGATTTCCAAAGACACATCCTTAACATACATTGTTCGGTTTTTCTATTAGGAGCAAACCCTTCACCATGCCTTTCCTATGTAACAAATTCAAACCTCCAAAGTTGAGATGACCAAATCTCAAATGCCATAACCAAATTTCATTTTTTACCTCTACTTGATGGTTCACGTGTGTGACAACTACCTCTTTTCTTCCATCCTCTTATGAGTTCATTGATAGTTGTGCTTGTGGACCTTCTTCCTTCAAATATGATCTTATCTTTAGGGGAAACATTCTAT
Source organism: Pinus tabuliformis (assembly GCA_031772625.1). Lineage (NCBI taxonomy): Eukaryota > Viridiplantae > Streptophyta > Pinopsida > Pinales > Pinaceae > Pinus > Pinus tabuliformis. The sequence goes on along the minus strand of CM062815.1, from coordinate 997,490,646 downwards.
TTTTTTCATCTGAACCTTTGCAATCAACTCTCTGCTTAGAGGCCTATCCAAAATTGTGCACACATCATTTTTGAAGATGTTGTAGCCCTTTTGCATGAGTTGTCCAATGCTTATGAGGTTATGCTTTAGACTGGCAACAAAGTAAACATCTGAGATGTACTTCTTCTCTCCCTTTTTTTTAAGATATTAACTCTTCCTTTGCCCATGAAAGAGAATTTTCTCTGAGTCCCTAATGTCACTTCAGATTTCACACTTTCATCTGGATTGGAAAACATTTCTATGTTCCCTCACATGTGGTTGCTACACCCTAAATCTAGATACCATATATCACTTTGTCTTTCTTGTGCTCCATTACAAGCTAAAAACATTCTATCATGGTTTTGATTTTCTTTTGTGAAATTTACACTTGGTTTGTTACTAATGTCATATTGCTTCTTTCTACATTCATTTGCATAGTGACCATATTTGTTACAATAATGACATTGGACTTGAGATTTATCATACTTCTGACCTTGTGCTTGATTTTGGCTTGGGCCTTGACTTGGAATTTGATTGCTGCCGCTTACACATGAGCTTGAAGAGCCACTTCTTCCACCTCTATGTCGGCTTCTTCCTCTTCCTCTAGCATATGATCTTCCTCTGCCTCAACCTTGACCAAATGAAACCTGTGTCTTGAAGGCATGCTCCAATGAGGAGCTTGTTGCTCTATTCAGTCTATCTTCATGAGAAACCAGTAATGCATGTAGCTCATCCACTGAGAATTGTGAGCGATCCTTTTTCTCTTCTATGGCCACAACAATGACATCAAACCTTGCTGGCAAACTTCCCAAAACTTTCTCAACTATTCTCCTTTCTTCAAGTGTCCCACCATGAGACCTGATTTGAGTAACCAACCCAATTACATGTGTAAAAAAGAGTCTACATTCTTAGACTCTTTTATACAATGTGTTTCAAACTATCTTCTCAACATTTGCAGTTTTGTTGTCTTGACTTTTACCATGACTTGGTAGGTTGTTTGGAGGGTGTCCCATGCTTGCTTGGACTTCGTTGCTGCTACAACCCTTGGGAAAATACTTTCATGAACTGCTTGAAAAATGTAGAAGAGGGCTTCTGCATCTTTCTTCTTGTTTTCCCTCAACATATCCCTTTCTACTTGAGACAAGGCATTGTATGTTGTTGCATCTGCTGGTTCTTGGAAACCATTCTCCATCAAATCCCAAATGTCTTGAGATGAAAGAAGGGCCTTCATTGTAATAGCCCAATAATCATATTTTTGCCATTAAAATGAGGTATCTGAGGATTAGTCAAGCTTGTGCTTATGTTGCCATTTTTGAGTGAAAGAAAAAGCTTTCTACCTGGTGGTAAATACACTTCAAAAATTATGTCCTGAAAACAATTTTAACTGCTAGTAAAAAGAGAGGTATTTACACTAACAATATTTAATCCGCTCTGATACCATGTTAGAAAAATTTTACGGGGGCAAAGGAGAGGAGTGTCACTGAGAATTCATTTTCGGCAAGGTAATTCTTATGACAATTCAGTTGCGAGGTTAGTCTTATGTTGTGGCATATCGCAATTAAAAGCAAAAGGGTTGGGGTAAAACAAGCCACACTTTATATTATATGTTAAAACATAAGGAAATACATTCTAGTGATAAATGGAGGGTGCACCTCCAAGTGAAAAACACAAAAAAAGTGAAAAACACAAAACCCTTATGGCGATTTACTCATTGTTGGGGTTGGTTGCCGAGTAAATGTCTCTAAAACTCGGTAAAACTAGTTTTCAGGTGCCCACCAATATTTCCTCCACGATTTTCTCCTCAATACCTCACACTCTCCCTCTCTAACTTCCCAAGATTACAAATTACTTTTACATTTATATTTATCTCAAGATACAAATCTGACATTAATACATGATAGAGAAAATAATTAATAAGTAGCATGGATGATTTTACATAGCAATTGGTTTTCTGAACTTGCACGTGTTGCGAAGTAAATGATTGCCCATAGTAAATGCTTGCCCATATTTATTTACCAACTTCATTAAGTGTGTTAACTTCTGTACTGTGTTGCGAAATGGTCCGCTGTACTTCTGTTCTGACTTTAGTCCTTTCTCCTTCAAACAAAATCGCAACCATGCACTAGTTGACTGGGTAATCATGGTGTTTGTTAGTGTGTTTAAGGCGGTAGCTGAAATTATTGTTTCCAACGGATCATCTTCTTGTTCTTCAAGATCTTCAATAACCTCGAACTCATTTTCTGCAGCATCTCCTCTTATATAATCTTCCACTATAGCCATAATTCCAATTCTTTCATAACGGTGTTCAGTTCCTGTATCACCAATCGCCCGAAGATTTTGAAGGTCATCTTCTTCACTTTTCTTGTTTACATGAAATCACTTGATACCATTATTTTATATAAAAGAATGAGGGTAAGGAAATTTTGGTAACTATATTTTTCAATTAATCCAACTGTGCTTTCTTGTAATAATGTAATTCTAGCCAAACATTCGGCTACATGATACTCAATCATCGCCACCTGTTCTTCTGACAGAAAGTCTTCCACAGGATCTACCTCATGAGCCTTTTCAGGTCTTCTTGGGAATTCTCCTGCAATATCTAATGCGTTCTGTCCACTCTGCCGAGTTAGCCTCTAATTCTTTTTCATTTCACTGTCCAAATTCAGTCTTTCTTCTCTCCTCGGCCTCTCTTAGGATATCTATCCTTTCGTTGGTTCTCCTTATAAATCCTCGTGAATTCTTATATCTTATCTGGATGTATCTACGCTAAGACTTCAGTAATTTCAAATATCTCAATTATTTCTTGTATCCCTTTCCCGCATCATCATAATGATAGAGATTCTCTTTGTCCTCATCATCATAACCATACAAATATCTAGGATTTCTCAAACCCATATTGCAATCATCTGAACACTATTTCCTTTCTATGAAACATCCTCTTTGCAGACTTCTTGTTTACAAAATCTCTATAACTCTCTTCTTCTCTTCCAAATCCATGAGAGCTAGATAAAATTGCAGTCACTCAAAATATATTCTATTAATTGTTGAATGAGGAAATTACACACATATTTATACAATCAATAGTCTTAAGATAGGAATGCTATCTTAGACATACAGTAGTGTGGTTGAGAGATTCTCTCAACCACACACTAAACTAGAAGAAACTAAATTCCTATTACATAGGAACAAACTCCTCAAATAGAAAAGTACAACCATAGACAAGTAGGAATTAATTATTTCCAACTCCCCCCCTTAATGACTACTTGTCATGATAGTCAAATCCACCACTATCAGAATTGCATGTACAAAACCTTCGAAAACACAATCTGCCACCCTCGGACAGATCCACAACTTTTCCGATCCCACGGATCCCCTTGAAGGTGAATTGGTGCGATCCTGAATGAAAAACCCGCACCCATTGGCGCGATTAATGGCCTAACAGACGCGCCAGTTGGCCTTCCTGGTATTGCTGTTAGTGCGAAAAACGCCAATCCCCTTCTACTCAGAAAAAAACATCTGAGTCCGAGCCAGGTGTTCTGCAGTCCACCTGCTCAATTGAGCACAAAGCTCTCGTGTACACACAGCCACAAAGGCACGCTGACTCAACTCAGCCAGAGCTCAACACAGCCACGAAGGCTAGCTTGTCAAACAACGTGTTGACATCCACGATTCCAGCCACAAAGGCACCTCAAGCCACACAGGCGATTCAGCCACAAAGGCAAGCTGGCCACAAAGGCACTTCAGTCACAAAGACTATATAGATGGTTTCTGGCTCACCACCAACCCTCACATTCAGTGACAAAAGATGGTTTCAGGCTCACCACCAACCATAAACCATTACAAAGTGGTTTTAAGATCACCACGAACTTTCAGATGCCTTTAAAAATCTTACATCTGATTCCACATTTTTGGAGTTTCTGGGTACATACAATGACTATTACAATAACATGCTAGGGAGTCTATTCCACTAACTCAAACAAACATCTACTTTGCTGTCCACCATAACCGTTGTTGCTGCTGCTTTACCTCATCTATTCATTGTTCATATCTTGGGCATTCTTGTCAAATAACTTCTTGGAACTCCATGCTTAACCTGTCATTCGTTAGAGTCGCGAATTCTAACAAAATAACTTCATATTGAGGTCGCGAATCTCAATATGTATACAAATTTCCAAGACTAATTTGCCTTTACACATACCCAAAAAAAAAAAAACATACACTGCAAACTTAACTTCAAAGTGGTCTCCACACAAGGCTAGGGCTGGCAATCTGCAACAACCTGTTGGATCTCAATCGGCCATCACCGGCCCTGGCATACCCAAAACTGCACATAGGAAATGGTTGCTCTCGATTCACACAACCTCACACATCTTCGTCTTCCTCTGCTATTTCGTCAAAGGAATTGAGACGAGTCCGATGCCGAAATCGAGGGTTGGAGTCCCATCCCATCAGGTCCCCAAGTCGCAGGCCGCTCCTGCTACAGCAATTTCCATGGAAGATGGGCAGCGAAATAGCCCCTTTACTAACTCACCAAATCTGTATGGCTATTCCACCATCTATTCTCACAACAGGGTCTCTATCTAGAAGAACCTCTGGCTCCACAATGGGCACAGAACCATTGTCCTCAGAGATAGCGGCATAACAGAACGACCCCTGGACTCCACACATCAACCTCTGGTCCATAGTTCCGCTTCAAGACTTCTGGTGCCATGTAATATGGACTACCCACTATTTCAGAAAATCGCTCGCGCCGTTTTTGTGACACATCTGAACAACTTCAACAATAGTACGTGTAACAGCAGCCGCGGCACGCTCGCTGTAATGTCCTCTAGCAACGATCCTGTCAAATAGCTCTCCACCCTCGCAGAGCTCCATGACGAGATGCACAGCGTGGTCATCCTCGTACGTGGCTTTCAAGGTAACAATGTTCGGATGCTGAGGCAAATTGTTCATTATAGCTACTTCTCACCTCACATCCGTTTGGAAATAGACTTGCAGGCAAGCATTTCTTCAGTCTCCTTGTCAATGACTGCAAGCGATCTTGGCAGTCTTACCACGCCTCTTCCTCGTCAATAATTCTCTTATCACCGATCCCCGATCTCCACTCTCCCCGGGCAATCAGCATTTACCGCCACGATGTGCTCCACAGATCCACTGCTTTGATCTGATCCTGCCTCCTTCACGGCTAGGTTGAAGGCAACTCCATGCCGCCAATGCAGAAGATGCCAAACAGATTATTTAGATCTGCCACATTGAAACAGTCTCTACTGTCAATCTTCAGTGCGCCGAAGTCTTACTTCAGAAAAGGTCTCAAAAGAAAACGCCGATTTACAAAATAACTGCTTTCGATCTCCTTGAAGGGCTGCTATGATCTCTTCACACCAGAGGCAACCACAGTGACTGGTATAGTCATGGTAACAGTGACTGTCACAACGCATTTATCGCTGTCTCTCTGCGTGAATGTCAGACACGGCTCTCTGTCTTCAAATGTTCATGCACTGTCCTCCCTGAATTTGAGACTGATTCAGGCGACGAACACCCCCAGCCATTAACACGGGCCATGAAATCCTCCAAACGCGTCGAAGTGTCCCCTTTAAATCTATGATGTTGTCCCACGCTCAGAGAAATTGTTATAAGGGAGAAGCGAACAACACATTTTTCTCTCAAGGAAAGATGCTTCTTTGTGCCTCCTCATGCACCTTATTTGCACCACTCTGTCGACCTCCTTTGATTAACAGCATGCCAGTCCAATCAATGGCTGCCTCCACGATTTTTGCGATAAAACCCATGTCGGCGATCCTCCAAGGTAGACCTGCACGACGCGACCTCCGTGCAGATCTCAGCGCTGCTACCCACGGCCTTCACATGACAATCCGCAGCGATACGAAGAGGCTCTTAGCCATTTGTTAGAGAACAAGGACGAAATCCGGATCAAGCAGAAGACAGAAATCAAGAACTCTGATTGAACTTAAAAAAGGCCACCGCCACACCTCCTTACAGATGGCATGGTAACTCCACGCCTCATAGCCTCCATGTAAGTTCGGCCTCCTCGGCCTCCCACGGGCTCTCTACGAAGGCAAGCAGGTTCACCACGACTCAGCGTCCCAAGCCAGTGAATCCCCACCGGATTCACTGACACGCCGCATCCCCCTCTGGATTGGTAGGCATAGGAGATGAAGGGGAAACTCGCACAGGGATTGCGATTGCAACTTAGGCTGCTGCTTCAATCACTACGATGGGATCCACGTCCAGCACCAACATACGATCCATGAGCAACAGATCCGAACAATTACGGAACTCACACACTACGCCACCTCAGCAGCTGTAGTCGGCCTGCTTGAAGCAACTGCCCTCCTGGATGAACTCCCAGCTCGCCCACGGTCACTGTCTGGGACTTCTTTTGATGTTGAAGGGCCATCCAGCCCTAAATTCTTGTTTCTATATTGATCTGCTGAACCAATATTGTGAAGATTACCATTACCCCATTAGATCTTCGATGAGATCCTTCACCTGTTCCAGACTTTCGCTCACGGCCATCCTGCCCCGCTGAAATTCTCTCTGAAGCACCAGCCCCTGTGCCAAACTTTCTAGCTTCAGATAAGCATAATCTGGCTTGTCATCGAATCGCAAAGACCGACAATAATGGAAAAAATGATGCAAACTCCTTCGGATAAGATTTGCACAGCACCTCAATCCAACTAACAACCCACGATGAATGCCAATATCGATGATTATCTCAATAGGATTTGCACTGTGGATACTCAGCTGATCTTTCTTCTCATACACCCAAACAACGATGACGTCTGTGAGTATGGGAAAAATGTAGCCGCTGCACCGCCGGCGCAACCGATTTGCTACCTCCTAATCAGATCTCTCTCTCGACTGCCAGACACACCACGGTTGCAGATCACCAGATCCATGGCAGCGTTCCACGGCTCCTATTCAGGTGATCCATTTCAGTCTTTGCAACTCCTCCACAGAGCACCAATCTGCAATGAGGGTCTCCTCTGCTCCAAACGCTACGAAATAATCCAAATGATGGCAGTCAAACGCAGGAATTCGGGGTTCTTTGCCACAACACCGCAGCACCAAACCAATCCACCATAGTGCTGGATCAATTTAAACCGTTTGCATCGCCTCCGAGCATAGCTACCTCCTCCACGCGACATCTATCTAGCGAAAAATGCAGGCAGTAGCCTCCGATCACTGCACGCCTCCATGTGGCCTCTCTTCTCAATTAACAGTCCCGGCCTGCGATCCGGCAGTGAATCCACGCTCACCGCACCAAGCAGCAGCTCACCGCTCATGCTCGGATTCAACTACAGCGCTTCAAACAACGCTCTCTGTCTACTTCAAACAGTCCACGCCCTTCGACAAACTCCAAGCGACCTCAGTGAAGGGGTTACTCTTGTCGCAAAAAAAATTTCTCTGGGCCTCGTCAAAGTGGGGCCTCAACACTGGAGTCAACTGCAACAATTCCAATCTTCCACAAAACACACAGTGGAAAACACTTGCCTACGCTCAGCCAAGCTCCGCCCGATTGAATGGACAAACTAAAAAAATACTCTTATTTCCTCAGCCCAGGAGGGGCCAAGCCCAGGAGGGGCCAGGCCCTCACAGGCTCTGATACCAAGATAAAATTGCAGTCACTCAAAACATATTCTATTAATTGTTGAATGAGGAAATTATACACATATTTATACAATCAATAGTATTAAGATGGGAATGCTATCTTAGACGTACAGTAGTGTTCTCTCAACCACACACTAAACTAGGAGAAACTAAATTCCTATTACATAGGAACAAACTCCTCAAATAGAAAAGTACAACCATAGACAAGTAGGAATTAATTATTTCCAACTGAGCCTCCAACAATGATACGTGATTCTCTATGTGGAAGCAATATCCGGGTAATTCTCACCAATTTCTAACACAATTCTGTGTTCATCTAAACAACTCGTTGCTCAGACAGGCACAACCATCATTCAAGGAAAATACCAATCGGAGGAAGAGGGTCCTTACTCTGTGTCTCGCAGGAACACAAGCTAGGGTATTTTCCTGGAACAGAAGCATAAATTAACGCGCACACAACAAAACCATGTCGAACAGACGAGAAAGATTAGAGTAAATGGAAGGCAATTATTTTTCAATTATCTAGACCAACGCTCACGACTCTGCTTCTAAGAACCCTCTGTGCATGTGAGGGGTGCTGACATATTAATCTCAGTGAACCCTCTGTGCATATGAGGGGTGTCGATATACTAATCTCAGTGTTGGTTAGGGGTGTTGAGATATTAATCTCAGTATTGGTTAGGTGTCATCATATTTAATAATAAGTTTTTCACTATCTTGTAAATGTCATCACATTGACATTTAATTTCATTGTGGACTAGATATAATATCATTGTGACTAGATATAATAATCAATTCTCGCTGTCAATTAGATATCATCACATTTAATTTCATTGTCGAGTAAATATCATGGTTAAATTTTCACTCCAGTCAATATCGGCTACACATTTCCTTTTCATTGTTTGTCACTGAGGTAACTTAATATACAACTTTCGCATCAATTCGATATATGCAATCCGATGTTTTCAACGAAGGGCCCATCTACACCCCGTCCCGTTCCGAAATTTGTTTAGTTTTACACTCAGCGACCTCTACAATCTACAGGGAAATTCCTGCGGCCATGCTAACCAGTTCGTTATTAGGGGACGCCGGCACCCGTTTATGAGATGAGATAGATATCCACGAAATACTCAAAGCCGGATTGGAATCTCACTTTTATACTTTCGCTTAAACTCGATTGTGTTATGAAGATTAAGAGGTTAACGGACGATCAGTAACATAATTCGGCCTCCGTTTCTTCACATAAGTTGATTATTAAAAGCTACTGCAAAAGACCCAACATAAATGATGCAAGATTGCAATCATATTAATTCCGTATATGAGACAAGGAGAGACTTTTATATCGATGTTTGCCAATATGGTTATATGGAGGGATTAATATAAGAACGGATATCCGTCTTACATTACAGTGAATATGACTGCGCGCTTTTCAAGTTGTCGATGGAAAAATAAAGGATAAATGCCTTAAGTGTTTTGTAAAGGTTTTACCACTAATGAAATAAACATAAAGTAATCAATCATTATAAAATAGGTACACCATATAAAGTTAGTAAATATGTTCTTAAACTTCTTAATATTTTATTTTACACATGTTATTGACAGGAATCAAAGAACAGGAATCAAAGAAGAGTCAGTACATAGCCTTGCCTTATTAGGCATAGCCTTATCAGAAATAGACATTTATCAAAAATAGACACACCACAAATAGCTGTTGCAGAGCCTAAAAACTACTTTTTATATAAGGTAAAGCTTCTGATTTCTCAAACACAGGAAAGAAAACTCTTTGGTCCTGATAATGGATAATGATGGACAAATCAAAATGAGTATATAAGTTTACGTTCCCTGACACAGTACACATTCATATAAACATTTTACAGTTGTTGCAAAGTACCCATGGAAAAATATGCAGTAGCTAATGGATACATTATATGAAATGCTCTGGAACATACTAGCACGACAGCGATATTAAACATAAAAAACTAACAGTAACATGTTGATCTCCATGAACTCCATCGGTTAACGCAGAGTTCAATGATCCTAGAGTCCCCCCAAACACTTCTGGGAATTACCCAAGGGAGCTGTTCACCGAAGTGTTTGCGAGAACTCCAGGAGCGCTAAACAAGTTATGACAATATCCGGTTTTATGTTGCCTTCCCAGCGCCAGAAAGAGATGAGCTCAATGCTCTGATGCAGAGTTCAAAATTCCCAGAGTCCCCCCCAAACACTTCTGGGAAATAGCCTAGAGAGCTGTTCACCGAAGTGCTTGGGAGAATTCCAGGAGAGTTAAACAAGTTATGACAAGATCTGACAGTGTTGTTTTCGCAGCTTAGCCTTGATCGGTCTAATAAGTATGAACTGGTTTTATAATGTTAAATGCAGACTAACGAATCTAACTCAAGTTGAAAGAAGGTTCTGTAAGTGTGAGTCGTGTCCAGCATATTCTACTTTGTTCCGTGAGAATTTATCCACGGAGAATGCATTAACATGAAATAAAATCAGGACCTCATGATCTTCTTTTCTCTTGTTTTCTGACACATCAATTTTTAAATTTATGGAAATGTCCGCACACTCCAATGATCGGTCTTATCATGCGATGTACGGTAGAGGAAAAAAGGCAAGATGCCCTTCTTATTCGTCCCCGGAAGATGCCCTCATTTATTCCCTAGAAAATCCATTGTTTCAGGTGCAGTGCATTTAAATACAAGAAGCTTCCAGTCAAGTTTTAGATGGGCATTTGTTGGAATAAAATTTAACTGCGAGTGTTAAACAATTTTTTGCGACGCAAATAACGATCAAGCGGTCAACATTTTTAACATAACAATTTATAAGAGTATTCGTAGAGCACGAACAAAACCAGGATGGCTCGACATTAAATTAGTTTATTCGGTTTTTCAACAAGTACAAACTATTCAATGGAAATAGAACTACTAAACCATTCCAAAAGGTGTTCCCTCTTTTCTTATTGTTGTTGCATAAAAATATCATACTAAATTTTAAATCAGAAAAATTACTTTACATTAATTATGACAAATTTATAATGTTCTTTTAATATACCAATGTAAATTTTAGTGGATTGTTTAGAATATATGATCATTATTTATTATTTGTGTTTAAATAATACTATACACTAGTATAAAATAATAAATTAACAACATCAATAGTTGGAACTCATGTAGTGTCTACCATTGTCCCTAATTAATTGAATTAATTAAATTTAAATTTGAGTGTCGCTAATAAATTGATTAAACTTGAGTGTGCAAGAAACACAATGAACACTTCCTCCCCATTATGTGCAATGACAAATTACCCAAAGCAATGCTTAATAGAATTCAGAGCTTAACTTTGCAAATTCACAAGTGCGAAATTCTACATAATCAGAAAGCCCTGCACCTCTGAACTCAAGGAGTTTAGTGTGAGCCTTCTTAACATTAATGGAGAAAGTTAGCATTCCTATGTTTGAGTGTTTGTTGTTTTAGAATAGGATTGAGATCCTATTTGTTAGGGAGTGATTCAAACCACCCGATATTGTGAAAGTATATGTAATAGATTATGTGAATGTGATGGCATAGAGCGTTCTGCCACAGGCAGTCTCCAGGTGAAGCTCTCACCTGAGAGCTGCTCAGTTTGCAGTAATAATTCAGTCTTGTTATTTTTAACATGGTATCAGAAATTCAGGTTTGATGAAGCGTGTACCTGAGTGGAGAGAGGAGCAAATTGCTGTGTGGTGTGGATGTTGGGACATCAAAGACAAGATTCACGAATCTCTAACAGCTTGAGGGATCCATCTACTGAGGAGGCAAGATCGCTTGATTAAGGTCGAGATCATTGTGGACTGCCTAAGAGGAAGAAGACCGAGTAGAGGAAGACTCAAAGGTGTTGTTGAGTTCGTGTTGAAGCGGTTGTGATAAGGGTTGTTGATCTACTGTTGCGTGGATAGATCAGGATCTGCTAGTGTGATAGAAGAGTAGTTGTATATTCTTTTTATGGGCTGGTGATCTATTGGAGGTTGGTGCCATCGAATGGGTTGGTGATCTGCTGGAGGTTGCATTTTGGAGAAGGCCCAGAGGGAGCAGCGTAAGGCAACGGTGTGAGAATCTTGCTCGGTCCCTTGAAGGGTCTGTGATCTATGTTGTTAGCGTCGAACGGATTCAAAATTTAATGTGAAATCACAACACATTTGCCTCACGGTGATCGTAGCATACTGATTCATTTGGCTCGGCACTTAATTGAAAAAGTTAGCCGATGGTGCATCGCTGCCTTTTTATTTCTTTTCGCTATTACTGTGTTGACTTATTAGGGCCTGACTTAGGTTCAGAGATGATTTAGCCAAACAAATCCCGGTACTACTGGCCCTTTCGGCAATAGCTCGCAGAGCGCGGACTAAGGTCTCACCCGAAATAGTATGGGAGGGTGTTAGAACCAGGTTTCCGTACCCTAGAGATGTCTGATGAATTTCAGTGGTCCGCAGATTTGGCCTATGCGCACGTCGCTACGTGCATCTATCAATACCTTGCAACCTCCTATGCTGCCTTCGCGCAGCCCTACTCGAGGCGCGATCTGTGTTATTACCCAATTCCTTGCTATTAACCTGATAACTGTCGATCACTTAGCTTATCAATATGTGTCTAGTTATATATAACAATGTTTAGTATTCATATAAGTGCACGCGATAAAGAAAACAATATACTTAAATAGGAAATAGCACAAGCACAGATACACAAGATTTGGAATCAAACTTCTCTTTATTATTCTTCTTCTTGGGTTACAGACTCGACTCAGCCCTGCGCACTTAGTTGCAGGGGTCCACGCACTTAACTCCAGACTATACTAGGCCTCTGCGCACGTAGCTACAGAGCCTCTTCCTACTACTATGACCCAAGACACTTAGACCTTTACTCTATGCTCGCTATCTTCTAGTCTGCATTCGTTTTCATCTATTACTCCTTTTCTTTCCAACATAGAGCCTCGCTCTATTTAGACAATCCCATGGTCCACCGACATTACATTAAAAAACTTAGGGTGGACAACCCTATGACTCAACATACATTTCGCGCTCTGCGCCCGCAATTCATGGAGTCTTACAACATTATTTGGCCAAAACATGGGCTTTGAGCCCCAAGACATGCTGTGGGGGGATTCCATGCCCAACATGCTGAGCCGAGCCTGCGACTGAACCGAGCCTATGAGCTTGTGATTTGAAGGAACTCGGTGGTTGTAGAGGAGGCCACAGGAAGCATGAGATGATCAGTGGTAGCAAAGGAGCTGCTCCACTGCGATTTGCGAATAGAGGAGGCCGCTGTCGATTAGGCTGGAAATCTGCTCTTGGTGGATTGTCGAGGAAGAAGCTACATAAGAGGAGGATGGGTCTTACCGTGTGAGAATCCCTGCCAAGCTTGACTGTGAAGAGGACGCAGAGAACCTGTGCTGAATTAATGCACAATCACTTAAATGGCGTGGATGTGGACAGATTCCACCATTCCATAGAGAAATCCTCAACCTGCTGGTATGCCATTGGTATAAACAGCGGTGTGTTGGGATTCAGCATGGAATGGGCTCTGGAGCAGGCGAAGGCCCCAAAACTCTCTGGCCCTAAATTGCTGATTGAAATCACCCAAGATCGATTGATTGAGGCGCGATTGAGCTAGAGGCCGTGTGGAGGAGGAGATCCTGGGAGAAGACATGGAACACTGTTGCAGGATCCGCGCCGCGAGGAAGTGGAGGCCGAGAGAGGGGTGCCATCTGGACGTGGAGGCCGTGGCTGCCTGACGAGAAGTGATCTAGAGGCCGTGGTCTGACTCGAGCCCGTGTGCTGGCTGCCTCTGCGTAAGGAGGCCGTGGTGTGATCCCATCTACGATCTCATCTGCCATCGAGGAGAAGGAGATCATTCCAGGCATCCAGGCTGTTCAAAACCCTACTAACCTCAGAAGGCCGAATTCAGCTACCGTAGCCCGATTGTTGCAAACCTGTGTTTGGAAGTTTTTTTTTGAGAGATCGATCATAGACCTTTGAGAGATCGATCATAGACCATTGATCGATTGTTGTTGCATGTGGTCACTTCTCTAGAAACTTGTTGGTCTCAAACTGGTGTGATGGTGCAATCAAGGTGAATCAACGATTCATCTGCCAGAAGAAATGATCCTTAGACCCACAAAGAATTCCATTGGCATCCTCATCATCTAGTCTCTGCTACGCTCCTAGAAGTGGAGTTTGATGGTAGTGATAGTGGAAACACTACCCTTGTAGTGCTAGTGGTAGCATTGAGCAAGTTGACTAGTGGTGGATCACCATAACATTGAAGGCAGTCAGTCAGAAGGAACCAAGTGACATCAGTGGATCTCCTTATTTCATTTGTGCTATTCCGAAGTCATGGACCATTTTTAGAAGAGCAACCATCCTCAATGGTTGAGAAGGCGCTTGTGTGTGTGGTGTCTGTGTTCAAACTTCTGCTAGAGAGGCATATTTGCCTCATGAGGAGATTGTTTGATCTGTCTATGGAGCCATAGAGTCAGTGGAGATATCCGAGTGCTAGTGGAGAATTTGACTATGGTGTGGCTGTTGGGATCCCCCATTGTTCAATCGACCTGGTGGCCCATCGTTGTGTCGTTGGAGTGTGAGAATTGTAGGAGTTGAGCACATGTGTTTAGACAAGCACAGGGGGACGCTGAGTTGTGTCTTCCACTACTTGGATGAAACTAGGATCAAAATGCTGGAAGAGAACCAAGAGCATCGGTGTGAAATTTGACTATGGTGCATTGGTGTGGCTACTAGAGCAGACAGAAGTGCGCAGCTGTGAGCGTGGTGGATCGATTTCTAGATTCAAAATTGATAGGGGAGAAAATGGATCTTCAAAGTAAATTGAAAGAGTCTAGTAGAAAACTAAGGAAAAAGTATCAAAGGAGAAATGGCAAATATTATTTTGTTGAATTTAGTGATGTGTTTCAGGTTTATCATGATGATCAAGATGCAGATTTGGAATTTGGTGAGATTATTAATTGGTTAATGCTAGATTTACCGTATTTTTTAGGTATGAATTATGAAATATGGGCAAATGAAATGAAAAAAGTATTATGGAAGGTCAATTTACTGGATTATGTTGAAGATGCTATTAATGATAGTGGAGATGTATCAACATTAGGTCTCATAACATCTGCATTAGATGACAACATCATACTCAACATAATATATGAATATGGAGAGATTCTTAGTACAAAATTCATACGGGATGTTTTAGAAATGAAATACTATTTGAATGAGGGTAATGATGCTAAAGATATTGCTCTTGAAAATGATCCCTTATTTGATTATGAAACTGAAGATGCAATGATGGGTGATGAATGTGCGTCTGTAACTGAAACTTGTGATGATGAAAACACATCCATTATTATAGAACCTGAAATTTTTCAAGATGCATAAATCAAGTTTGATGAGACTTATATACCTCATGGTGAGTGGATCAATTTGATGATTGAAAAACATCTTATTGATGAATTATTGTTTGGTGAGAAGGAAGGCCTATATTCACATACAGATCAAATGCAGAAAATGCTTGCAGCAAGAGAACTGAGTGAAGAGGCTGAAGGCACAACTATGACAACAGATAAGGATGGAGTAGGGAGAGATGGAGAAATGAAAGCTCTCCTGAAGGAGCAGGAAGATAAAAACAAATGTGGTCCTCTTTATAAATATAACATTATTTTTTGTGCAGATATTGGGAGGCAAGAAGAAGTAATTGAAGAATCCCAAGAACCTGCAACATCAAATGCAAAGATTGCTAGTATATAGTCAAAGACGAGGATAAGAGTTCATGTGTTCCTCCGGAGGGGGAGAAAACATAAAAAGGAGGCAAAGCTCCATCATTTTCTTATGGCAAAGAAAGTGAAGATGAAGCTTCATCCACAAATGAACAAGTATGGGCTCTGCTACAAGAAGACAAAAATGAAAGCTCTGTCTTTTACCATTGTAAGCCTAGCTGAGACTGAGACCAGCAGGCATCGTATGTCATTTGAGTTTTTTTAGTGAACCCTTTCTCCATTAAGGGGGAGTGTTAGCATTAATGGAGAAAGTTACATTTTCTATGTTTGAGTGTTTGTTGCTTTAGAATAGGATTGAGATCCTATTTGTTAGGGAGTGGTTCAAACCACCTGATATTGTGAAAGTATATGTAATAGATTATGTGAATGTGATGTAATAGAGCATTCTACCATAGGCAGTCTCTAGGTGAAGCTCTCACTTGAGAGCTGCTCAATTTTCAATAATAATTCAGTCTTACTATTTTTAACAAGCCTATGTTTCAAACGTGCATAAGAAAGAGGCAGTCCTAGTTCCTATAGGTTTTCCTACATCCTTGTCTGTCCCTAGTCAACTTGTTCTCGCATATGCTTGTGTTTCCACCTTAGTGCCATTTTCTTGTGTCGTTCCTTAATTTGCTCGTTTTCCATGAAGTCCTATGAAGTTGTCTCGGTTCAATCAAAAGATCACATGAGGCTTATGCATGTCATCCACATGGTATATATATTTTTAAAGTTTTTACGTATGAGACTATACCAAATATCTTAATTTATAAGCCATGCTTAAGGTATAGAAATGCATGTCTCTTCCCCATCCTCCTCCTTCCCCACACAATGCATGTCTCTTCCCCATCCTCCTCCTTCCCCACACAATCCCGGCTTGCACATGTAAAATTCTTATTCATGTCTTTTGGTATTTCTAAATTGTTTGGTGCAGAGCTCGACATAACTAGAAAAATCCCACACCTCCGAAACTCATGGAGTTTAGTGCAAGCCTGTGTTTGAACGTGCAAGAGAAAGATGCAACTCTAGTTCCTATAGGTTTTCCCACGCCCACATATGTCCCTAATCAACTTGTTCCAACATATGGTTGTGTTTCCAGCTTAGTGTCTTTCGCTTGTGTCATTTTGTCATTTGCTTGTTTTCCAAGAAGTCCTGCGCAGTTGTATGGCTTCAATCAAAGGATCACATGAGACTTACACATGTCATCCATAAAGTATATATTTTTAAATTTTTGACATATGAAACTATACCCAATATCTTAATTTATACGTAGTGCGGAAGGTACGAAAATGTGTATCCACTTCATCCTCCTTCCGCACACAATCCTCGCTCAACACAAACTGTAAAGTGAAATTCTTATTCATATTCTATGGCATTTATAAATTCTTGTGACGTAAATGCTAGGGGATGAGAAAAAACTTGTTCAAATCAATTTGATTCTGACACTAAGCACGTTTTTGCTTTTTTAGTTCAATTTCGTTCGAATGTTTATGACTTCTTGCCCATTAACCTTGGCAAGATTCTATTCTAGAGTTGCAATTTCATGGTATAGATTTTCGATTTGTGATTCATAAATTGAAAAAATAAGTAAAGGAAAAAAACATTTTGAATTTGGAAAAAAATGTGAATATTTCTCTCTTTACTCGATACCATAATCGTTGTAGATAATTGAATACGTTTGAATGAAAAGTTACCTGCATATATGGCAAACAAGGCACGTGATTGCCATAACAAAACTTGTTCATACTTGTGTTTGCTATTAATAGTTTGTGAGCGACTTCTACTATCAGAAGAGAGAATAACATTGCAAAGTTGGGCAATTTAATTTGGGATATTCTCTCCCTTCCATTACGCAATCAATTACTCGTTGAATGCTTCTTTTCAAGCTTCATTTCTTGCTTCATATGGTCTAATTCCCTTCCATTACGCAATCAATTACTCGTTGAATGCTTCTTTTCAAGCTTCATTTCTTGCTTCATATGGTCTAATTACACCATTACATAGGTTCGAATGTATTACACATCTTAATAGCGTTACCCATTCATCATTACACAAGCTCAATTGCATTAAACATTAGGTTTCTTGCTTTCCAATTTTGATTGATTGCTTTGTGGATTTTAATATTTACTACATTTTAATGAAACGGGACCAATGCACTAATTGCCGACTCAGGTAAATTTTTTTTTAATTTTAATCAAGTTCATGATGAATGGTCATACATAATGTTTTATTTTATTTTTGCAGTAAATTGAAGATAGTTAGAGAATTTAATGCCCATGAAAGATATTAATGGTTACCCATCTTGTTTACATAATGCATAGTAATACCTTCCCACTCTACATTGTGTAAACAAAATGCCTTACCTCTACACTGCGCTTTGTCTTACCTCTACACTGCGCTTTGTGTAAACAAAATGCCTTACCTCTACACTGCGCTTTGTCTTACCTCTACACTGCGTTTTGTGTAAACAAAATGCCTTACCTCTACACTTCGCTTTATGTAAACAAAATACCTTACCTACACACTCTGCATTGCGTAAACAAAATGGGCGACCATTAATAAGTAGAATCTGCACTCCCACATGAACCATTACAACTAGGATAAAATGCAAAGTTTAAAGCAAATTGCGTTCATTTTTATGAGCTGAATATTTTGTAAATAAAACAATGTCATTGATAGCTCGATATCTAGTTGGCACGTTAGAATGATTACCTGACCTCATATTTTTATTTTATGGAGATCACAAAGATGGATTTCATTGATTAAGTGCGGACCATGTTTACATGCATCATAAAATGACTCGTCAACATATATAATTGTGTGAGAAAATCTGATGGATTCTCTAACGTTTAATATTTCAGTTTAAATAATCAATAGAATGTAAGATGCATATTTTTAAATAGTTAAACAAATATATTTAATATAATATTTTCAAAACGAAATTGAAATTTTTGTGGTATAGTTTTTATTTATTTTATATGTTATGTTATTATGATATCTCATTGTGGTGTGGAGTTGTGGTGTGGAGTAGATGAGAAAACTCCGCTCAATGAAAGCTTTCTCCACACTTTGCATTGCATAAATAAATGGGTTACAATAGATCATTTTGTACTTATTTGCAAGTTGTCCCTCTAAAAAGTGTTTTTATTTCTGAAACAAAAGGCACATGAATAAGCTTTATGCCAATAAGTGTTGGGTTCACTTAGAGGACTGTTATAGGTCATTGTGTCACATCCTATAAATAAGCCTCCTAATGGGATCAATGAACATCCTGTTCCCCCTTGACATTATCTTTCACAAAGACCTAAGCATGTATGTTTCATTCCCTAGATTTTCTACGTGAAACTCCATCTAAGCCAGTTTTAGGACCAACACACCCTAGCCTCTTGTTGGATAGTGTTCACATAAAGGTTGCTCCATTGTGGCATGCGTTGATCACCTAGAGGTTCCTCCTCTTTGCACCTAGCTCAGTTCTAGAAATTTGGGAAAAATAGAGAAATTATGGAGGCCTCTCCTTCAACAAGCTTCCATAATTTGTTAGAACCATTTAACTTAGATAAAACATCGAGGAACCTATCCTACCCTACTTTGGAGTTTTCATCCCTTATCCTTTGATCCTATTCTCCTATGAGAGGTGGATCTAAAATCTTAGATTGGTAATTGGATAAGAACTCCCAACATACCCCACCCCTCTATATATTTACAACCTTTTATCTGCAAGGGGTTGGATTTTTTAGAGTGATTTTACCCTTATTTTGTTGGGGTGAGAGGTGTCATTGCAAGCATTTAGGGTCACTTGAGGTGAACGCTGTGAGAAGGAAAGAACAAGTCATCCTTGGAAGGGTTCTTCTACAAGATCAACGCATATTTATGTTGTAATCTCCTTTGATTTATATTAATGCAAATAATTATCTGTTTTCCTATATTTGATATTACTATTTCATATAATTCAATACAATATTGATCAATTAAGTAGAGTATTTAAATGATACTGCATAGATCTTGTAGTTTTAGTAGATAATTGATACATTATATGAAATGATCTGGAACAAAATATTAGCACGACAACCTTATTAAACATAATAAGATGATAGTCACATGTTGACCTTATACAGAACGAGATGAACTCCACGGGCTACCACAGAGTTCAACGATCCTAGAGTCCCCAAACACTTCTGAGAATTACCCAAGGGAGTTGTTCACAGAAGTGTTTGGGAGAACTCCAAGAGTGCTAAACAAGTTATGACAATATTTGATTTTATGTTGTCTTCCCACTGCCAAAAAGAGGAGCTCAATTCTCTGATGCAAAATTCAACATTCCGAGATCCGCCCCAAACACTTATGTGAATTAGCCTATAGAGTTGTTCACCCGAAGTTCTTGGGAGGACTCTGTAGGATGAATAAGTGAAATAATGAAGAAAACAAGAAACTCAACAGCCAAGACACGAAACTGAATAAGAAACTGAATTGGAATTAACAATGAATCTCCGCATTACATTTCATGGGCATTTGATAGTTTTATATCACCAACTATCATTACATAACTAATTATTCAGTATACAACTGTCTATTTACAATTTTACCTAAAGTTACTAATTCATTGTCAAACTAACAAACTCCACCTTGACAACAATTTTTCCATTCATCTTCTTTCCTGCAAGCCAAGAGAAGCTAAACACCACCGTAGCTTCTCTACTGTAAATGGCTTTGTGAATATGTCTGCACAATTTTCTCGTGTATGGACCTTTTTAAGAGCTACTTTTCCGCCATCGATCACATGTCTCAGAAAATGATACCTTACATCAATGTGCTTGGTTCTGCTGTGATAGGCAGGGTTTGTAGGCAAGTGAATAGTGCTTTGACTATCACAAAGTACATTTAATTTCTCTTGCGTCCTTCCAATCTCATCGAGCAGACCCTTTAACCAGATTGCTTCTTTACTGGCATCTGAAGCAGCTATATATTCAGCTTCGGTAGTGGACAACGCAACTATTTCTTGAAGCTTTGACATCCAACTAATTGCTCCACCTGCAAGAGTAAAGACATAACCTGTAGTAGATCTTCTTTTGTCCAAATCACCTACATAGTCAGCATCTACATATCCGCAGACTGATCCTTCACTACCATTAAAGACGATGCAATGGTCACTTGTGCCTCTTAGGTATCGAAGCACCCATTTCACTGCTTGCCAATGTTCTTTACTTGGATGTGCCATGAACCTGCTGACAACTCCAACTGCATGTGAAATGTCAGGTCTTGTAGATACCATTGCATACATTAAGTTGCCTACCGCATTTGCATATGGTACATGAGACATATACTACTTTTCTTCATCAGCTCTAGGACTCAAAACCAAAGAAAGCTTAAAATGGGAAGCTAGAGGAACATTAACAGGTTTCACATTATTCATAGAGAACTTTTCAAGTACCTTCTCCAAATACTTCTGCTGTGACAACCAAAGCTTACCATTTTTCCTGTCTCTGTGTATCTCCATGCCCAAGATATGTTTTGTTGCTCCAAGATCCTTCATATCAAACGTCCTAGAGAGTTGAGCCTTTAACCTGTTGATCTCTTCCATGCTTTTGCTTGCAATAAGCATATCGTCAACATACAAAGCTAAGATAATGAATATGCCATTGAAACTTTTGAAGTACACACAATGATCATACTCACTTCTCATAAAGTTCTGGCTCACCATGAAGGAATCAAACTTCTTGTACCATTGTCTGGGAGACTGCCTCAGACCATACAATGATTTCCTGAGCTTGCAAACTAATCTTCTGCTGCGACGTCGTACAAAACCTTCTAGTTGTTCCATATATATCTCTTTGTTCAAATCACCATGTAGAAAAGTTGTTTTAACATCTAACTGTTCTAACTCAAGATTAAGAAATGCAGTTAGTGCCAACACAGTACGTATAGAAACAAGTTTTACAACTGGAGAAAAAATCTCATGAAAGTCTATACCTTCAACCTGAGAATACCCATTTGCTACCAGTCGCGCCTTATACCTTTCAATACTACCATCAACTTTCCATTTCAGCTTGAAGACCCATTTACATCCAACAACAATTCTCCCTTCAGGAAGCTCTACAAGATCCTAGGTATTGTTCTTGGCTAAGGAGTCCATTTCTTCTTCCATAGCCATTTTCCATTTCTCACTATCTGTATCATCTACTGCTTCCTGATAACAAGAAGGTTCCCCATCTTCAGTAATCAAAGCAAACGATGAAGCAGAATCTTCATACCTTTTGGGAGTTTTCCTTTCCCTTGTAGACCTTCTCAGAGCGACTGGTTGCTGAACAGGTTTAGAAACTTGCACTAGTTCAGAAGCTTCAACGGCTTCCTTCGTGTCTTCAACAACTTTTTCTCCAAAAGTCTTTCCTTCCTTTCGACTGTCACCGAAAGGTCTAGCCTCCAACTGAACTCGTTGACTCGGCGATACCTGTTCTTGTTCAATTCTTTCAACATTTGATTTTAACAAAGAGGATTCATCAAATGTTACATCTCTACTAATGACTATCTTCTGCAATGTAGGATCCCACAGCCTATATCCTTTCACTGCATAGTCATACCCAACAAAGACATAACATTTCAACTTTGGATCTAATTTTGAATGCTGATTTTTCGGAATAAGAGAATAAGAATCACAGCCAAATATCCTCAAATGAGAATAGTCACAAGACTGACCTGTCCATACTTCTTCAGGAATTTTACAATCAATTGCTACTGAAGGTGATCTGTTAACGAAATAACAAGCAGTAGATACTGCTTCTGCCCACAACTCCTTTTGCAAGTTAACATTGCTGATCATGCTTCTAGCTCTTTCCATAAGAGTCTGATTCATACGCTCAACAACTCCATTTTGCTGAGGAGTATAAATAGCAATTTTGTGTCTAAGAATGCCCTCATCCTTACAGTATTGTTCAAATTCAACAGAAGTGAACTCACCACCATTGTCAGTTCTTAGACATTTAATAGATTTGCCTGTTCTTTTCTCTACCATTACTTTAAATTGTTTAAAGAAATTTAATACATCAGCTTTCCTTTTTAGCATATAGACCCAAACTCTATGGGAGTAATCATCAATGAACGTTAAAAAATACAATGCACCTCCATATGACACAACAGGGGAAGGCCCCCACAAATCAGAATGAATGTAGTCTAAAACATCTTTACTATTATGAATTCCAACTTTAAATCTTTGTTTACACTGTTTGCCATACACACAATGTTTACAAAAATCTAAATTCAAGGATTTCAGACCGGGAAGAGATTTACATTTCATCAGTATATGAAGACCTTTCTCGCTTATATGACCCAATCGCTGATGCCACAGACGAGTACCTGCTTCTTCCTTTTCTGACGCAACCGCTGCTTCACTGACCTGAGTACTTCCTTTTAACCTGTAAAGATTTCCGACCTTTTCTGCCTTCATAACCACAAGGGCTCCTTTAAAGACTTTCAAGACGCCATCCTGACCTGTAAACTTATAACCATCTGAATCCAACACTCCCAAAGAGATTAAATTTTTCTTCAAATCAGGTACATGTCTAACACTAGTTAATGTCCTAACTGTGTTATCATACATCTTAATCCTGATATCTCCCATCCCAACAGTCTGACATGACACATTGTTACCCATAAACACAGAACTACCATTTACATTTTCATACGACGTAAACCAATTTCTATCTGGGCGCATGTGATGCGAAGCACCAGAGTCTAACAACCAGCTATCAAAACTCTGAGAGACATTACATTCAGGTGAAGTTTCATCTATCATACATAATTCTTTAGCAGATAAAACTTCGCCTATCATACCTGAATTGACCTGATTCGCTTCGTTCTTCAGGTTTTCGGACTCCTTCCGTTTCCAACAGTCCTTCTTCAAGTGTCCAACTTTACCACAGTTCCAACATTTTGCCTTACACTTCTTGCCCTTCGATTTCGACCTGGAAGACCCCCTTGGTTTTTCTCCTCTTTCCTTTGAGCGTCCTCTAGCGACCATGGCTTCTGATGCAGCTGTTTCAGTGCTGGATTTCCTTCGTACTTCTTCAAACAGAAGAGCTCCCACGACTGATTCAAACTTCAAAGAATCAGCAGAGCTGAAGCTGATTGAAGTTACGAAGTGATCCCATGATTCAGGCAGAGAACACAGCAAGGTTATGGCTTTATCTTCTTCCTGTATTTTGACTTCCATATCTGTTAATTGACAAATTAGTGTATTAAAAACATTCAAATGTTCTGCAACGCTTGAACCTTCTTTCATTCGAAGACTGTATAACTGTCGTTTCAGATAAATTCTGTTGGTTAATGATTTTGTCATATAGAGGTTTTCAAGTTTTTCCCATAATCCTAACGCCGTAGTCTCTTCAACAATGTTGAAGAGAACTTCATCCGCTAGGCATAACCAGATGGTACTGAGAGCTCGGGCATCCAAGTCCTCCCAGTCTGAAGTAGTCATGGTTGCAGGTTTCTTAGTTGCCCCATCCAATGCCTTGTGCAACCCTTGTTGCACAAGCAGATCCTTAACCTTCAGTTTCCAAAGAGCAAAATTGCTCTTTCCGGTGAATTTCTCCACCTCGAATTTTGCATTCGACATCTTGGCCATTTTTCCTCCTTCCTAGGGTTTCAGTCTTTCTAGGAATTATTTATAATTTCGTTTGTCTTTCTAACGACAGTTTTTTTTTTAATTTCAGATCCTTTGTTTCCTTTCAACCTTTGTTTTTATTCAATAAAAAAAAAAAATCAGATCCTTTGTTTCCTTTTTTTTTTTTTTTAAAGAACTTTACTTTCACTGCTTTCCGAAAAAAAAGTTCTGAGACAAATTTCTTTAAAAAAATACCCAGATTTGCAGAAGATTTGCCGAATAAATTCTGGCAGCCAACCCGCAGAACAGAGGTTTGTTGCAGAAGATTTGCCGAACAAATTCTCGCAGCCAACACGCATAACAGAGGCAGCAGTCCTGGGCAGCGGGACGTAGACTTCAGAGCCACTTGCTCCAATGCAGCAGAGGTTTGGCAGCCAACACCAACACGTAGACAAATTCTGGCAAACATCGCAGATTCTGGCAAACCTCAGATCTACCCTCTCACGCAGGCTGAAAAGGATACGTTCTGGTCTCCACACGCAGGCAGCAACTCAGATCTTCCCTCTCATGCAGGCTGAAAAGGATACGTTCTGGTCTCCACACGCAGGCAACAACTCGGATCTTCCCTCTCACGCAGGCTGAAAAGGATACGTTCTGGTCTCCACACGTAGGCAGCAACTTCACAGCTGCTCTTCTGGCTCTTCACGCAGGTTCTGAAGCAGACCACGCAAGCAGCAACTTCACAGCCGCTCTTCTGGCTCTTCACGCAGGTTCTGAAGCTTCCCTCACGCAGACAGAGATAACTGGCTGCAAGCTCTCACGCAGCAACAAGCAGGCCCTTTCTTCAACGCGTTCTGGACTCTCGCTGGATGCCCTTTCTTCAACGCGGGTTCGCTTTCTTTCACGCCCAGGCTCTGATACCACTTGTAGGATGAATAAGTGAAATAATGAAGAAAACAAGAAACTCAACAGCCAAGACATGAAACTGAATAAGAAAATGAATTGGAATTAACAATGAATCTTTGCATTACATTTCATGGGCATTTGATAGTTTTATATCACCAACTATCGTTACATAACTAATTATTCGGTATACAACTGTCTATTTACAATTTTACCTAAAGTTACTAATTCGTTTTCAAACTAACAAACTCTAGAATACTTAAACACGTTATGACAATATATGACTGTGTTGCCTTCGCAACTTACTCTTGATCGTTCTACTACGTATGAATTAGTTTTATACTGTTAAATATTGTAGACTAATGAATCTAACTAAAGTTGAAAGAAGGTTTTGTAAGTGAGAGTCATGTCCAGCATATTCTACATTCTTCCGTGAGAATTTATCCACGGAAAATGCATTAACATGAAATAAAATCAGGACCTCATGATATTCTTTTCTCTTCTTTTCTCACATAGCAAGTTACAAATTTATGGAAATGTGTGCACACTCCAATGACTAGTCTTATCATGTGATATATGGTAGAGGAAAAAAGGCAAGATGCCCTTCTTACTCATCCCCTGAAGATGCCCTTGTTTATTCCCTAGAAGACCCACTGTTTCAGGTGCATTGCATTTAGCTCAATATGTTTAAATACAAAATGTGTCGAGTCTAGTTTTAGATGGGCATTTGTTGGAATAAAAATTAGTTGTTTGTATCAAACTAATTTTTCCTAAGCAAATAAATATAAAGCGGTTAACATTTTTAACATAACAATTTATAGGACTAGCATAACCAATTTTTTTTTTTGAATTTAGGATAATCGGTAATTGGTGAGATTATTCTGAATGGACCCAGGATTAAATCTAACTGGCTGCCACTAGAAACCTAAATCTAGGCTACGTGCAACAACCTGCAAGCTTAAATCTAACTGGCTGCCACTATAAACATCAATCTAGGTCACCGATTATTCTAGTGATAAATCTAACTGGCTCACACTATAAACCTAAATCTAGGTCACCGATTATTCTGGTGAGATTATTCTGAATGGACCTAGGATTAAATCTAAATGGCTACCACTATAAAAATCTAGGTCACCGATTATTCTGGTGAGATTATTCTGAATGGGCCGAGGATTAAATCTAACCGGCTGCCACTATAAACCAAAATCTAGGCTACGTGCAACAACCTTCAAGCTTAAATCTAACTCGCTGCCACTATAAAAATCTAGGTCATCGATTATTCTGGTGAGATTATTCTGAATGGCCCGAGGATTAAATCTAACTCGCTGCCACTATAAACCAAAATCTAGGCTACTTGCAACAACCTGCAAGCTTAAATCTAACTGGCTGCCACTATAAACCAAAATCTAGGCTACGTGCAACCTGCAAGCTTAAATCTAACTCGCTGCCACTATAAACCTAAATCTAGGCTACGTGCAACAACCTGCAAGCCACACAATAGTAGGAAACTTATGCCTCAACAAGAGCCAAGACATCCTCTATGGGGTTGCCTACTCTTCTAGCCAAGACACAAGAGGTCAAATATATACTCAATGAGATTTGAACCCTCATCTCAACTCACCGCTAAACCCCATATCACCAATTTGGTTGATACATGCCAATAGGCATATATGAAATACATCTACAACCACATTATACACTGATTGGCTTATATCCACCACCCATCACATTAATCACTCTGAGGCATATTTTGTTGAAGTTTAATTTGATTAGTAATAACTATATAAATAATAATAGCGATATTATTTTATATTTATATAATTATATTTATTATATTAATATTATTTTGTATATTATATAATATTAGTTATTACTTAAAATTTTGCTAATATATTAATAGTTATATTTAAAAAATAATATAATTCATATTTAGCATAATAATAACATTTAGTTATTATTAATGATATATATTTATTTTCACTATTATATTATCATCAATAATTATTATATATTCATGAATATAATTATCGATATATTTTATATATTTACTTGGACTATATTAATAATAGTAACTATATACACACAATATATTAAACTACAATATATTATACTATTACTTTGGAATGAATATATATATATATATATATATATATATATATATATATATATATATATATATATATATATATATATATAGTATAACTTTGGAATATATATATATATATATATATATATATATATATATATATATATATATATATATATATATATATATATATATATATATATAGATATATATATAACTTTGTTAATATTTAAATTATAATAACTCAAACTATATTATAATCGATATATAACATAATGATAGTATTTTTATTACTATTATTTATTATAATTATTTATCTTTCACTAATATAGTGAACAATTGTTATATTACTTAAAATATAATAATAGCATCAGTTATATATAGCTTATATATTAAATTAAAAAAAGATTATACTTTTACTTACAATAATAATAATATAATCAGCTCGGGGAATTATCAATATTGTAAACTCAAGTTACAAGTAAACCCATGTGTTTAATATTATAAACCCAAAGAATTAGTAAACACAACATACTGGAATTATAAACCCAAGGAATAAAAAAAAACCAACAGAGCAATATTAAAAATGGAAGGAATTAATAAACCCTAGGAATTAATTAAACCCAAGAGATTAGTAATCACACTTGTCTATTAATATTATAAACCAAAGCATCGAATAAACCTAAGAGTTTAATATTATAAACCCAATGAGTTAGTAAACCCAAGGAATAAATATTATAAACACAAAGGATCGAAAAAGATAAGGAACCAATATTACAAACACATAGTATGAGTAAACCATAGGAATTAACATTTTCAACTAAAGGAATTAATAAACCCTCTCAATTAATATTTTAAACTCTAGGGATTAATAAACCCATGAGATTATAAATATTAAAAACCAAGTTTGTAGATTATAAACCCAAGGAATTATTAATATTATAAATGTAAAGGACTAATAGACCCAAGAGTTTAATATCATAAACCTGAGGGATTAACAAAGATAAGGGATAAATATTATAAACCGAAGGGATCAACAAGCCCAAGGGATTAATATTAAAAAATAAAAGGATTAATAAAATCTAAGGATTGATAAATGCACATGAGTGGGATACTCTGAGACTAATATCAAAAGAAATGAACCATAGTACCTAAACTCTAGAATCATTTCCCTTTACGGAGGGGATACATGGAGTGAAACAATTTTACTCGAAAATTTCATAATGAAGATAGCAAGAAGAGCTACAGATTTAACTATTTATCCTACCACAAATCTCTTCTTCTATCATCATTCAGATTGGTCTTGATGATGGATCCATGTTGGGATTTGAAACGCTGACATAAATATGGTTTCTACTATGGATTCTCCAAAACTAAGCTCAAATGAAATGAACCACAGATTCCTAAAATCAATAATCATTTCCCTGTACAGAGGGCATACATGGAGTGAAACTATTTTACTCGAGAATTTCAGAATGAGGATAATAGGAAGAGCTGTAGATTTAACTATTTATCCGACCATAAAGCTCTTCTTCTATCATCATTCAAATTGGTCCTCATGATGGAACCATGTTGGGATTTGAAACATTGACATAAATATGGTTTCTATTATGGATACTCTGAGATTAAGCTCAAAGGAAATGAACCACAAATGCTTAAAATCCATAGTCATTTCCTTGTACAGAGGGGATACATGGAGTGAAACTCTTTTACTCGAAAATTTTATAATGAAGATAACAAGAAGAGCTACAGATTTAACTATTTCTCCTACCACAAAGCTCTTCTTCTATCATCATTTAGTTTGGTATTGATGATGCATCCCTGTTGGGATTTGAAACGTTGATATAAATATGTTTTTTACTATGGATACTGCGAGACTAAGCTTAAAAGGAATGAACCACAGATGCCTAAAATCCATAATCATTTCCCTTTATGGAGGGGACACATGGAGTGAAACTATTTTACTCAAAAATTTCAGAATGAAGATAGCAAGAAGAGCTGCAGATTTAACTATTTATCCTACCACAAAGCTCTTCTTCTATCATCATTC
The DNA here is from genome assembly GCA_031772625.1 of Pinus tabuliformis. Lineage (NCBI taxonomy): Eukaryota > Viridiplantae > Streptophyta > Pinopsida > Pinales > Pinaceae > Pinus > Pinus tabuliformis. Next base: position 997,461,573 of record CM062815.1, on the reverse strand, counting down.
AAATTGGTACTCATGATGGATCCCTATTGGGGTTTGAAATGTTGACATAAATATGGTTTCTACTGTGGATACTCCAAGACTAAGTTCAAAATAAATGAACCACAGATGCCTAAAATCCAGAATCATTTCTGTGTATGGAGGGGATACATGGAGTGAAACTATTTTACTCGAAAATTTCAGAAAGAAGATAGCAAGAAGAGCTATAGATTTAACTATTTATCCTACCACAAATCTCTTCTTCTATCATCATTTAGATTGGTCGTGATGATGGATCCATGTTAGGAATTGAAACGTTGACATAAATATGGTTTCTACCATGGATACTTCGAGACTAAGCTCCAAAGAAATGAACGACAGATACCTAAAATCCAAAATCATTTCCCTGTATGGAGGGGATACATGGAGTGAAATTATTTTACTCGAAAATTTCAGAATGAAGATAGCAAGAAGAGATGTAGATTTAACTATTTATCCTACTACAAAGCTCTTCTTCTATCATCATTTAGATTGGTCCTGATGATGGATCCCTGTTGGGATTTGAAACGTTGACACAAATATAGTTTCTTCTATGGATATTCCGAACTTAAACAGGAACGCAAAAAATTACAGAGATAACCATAAACACATTTATGCAGCAGAAATAATACTTCATTTCATTAATGTAAAATACTGAAATATGCTTACAGACAGTAATGGAAATAAACCATCTAGGGCAATGGTAGCTTATCTCTGAGAAGAGACGTGTGGTGGCTACATGCCTCTGAACTGTGTTACAATGAGGCTTGAAGGGCTATTTATTGTTGACAAACAATGGAAAACCCTTAACATTCCAAAACCTAACCCTAGAAGATGAAACGCCAAACTGTGGGCCCCATTTGGGGTCGTTACTTTGGCATATGATCTTTGTTTGACGCGTACAATAGCTCGTTAAAAGATCTATCCAAGCACTACCACTTTGGGAAGGGCCACATCGGTCCATGGACCCATGTTGTCCCCATATTTCCCAAAAAACGTTGTTTAGGGCCTCAAAATGGCTCCAGAAGTTCAGGACCTGAAAAACTGCTAAAAATAGTAGGTTGTGCTATAATTAAGGAAATTGAAAATGCTGAGAGAAATAATGGTGGGGGTCTAGGTGGACTTGGTACGTGGTTACCAATATCCACGTGGATCATTCCTGCCCCCTTAAGAAGCAATGGTCCCCATTGCGTTGAGTTCCTCCATGAGATGAGGAAACTTTTGTTGAACTTGGTCCCTGGTGAGCCACTTGCCCTGCTGAAGGAGTTTGCCTGATTTTACAACTCTATACGATTGGATATTCTGTTGGCAAGTGTTCTTGATCTGTGTGTCCATAGTCTGATCAGTTGCAGCTTGTTCCATGCAATCTGCATTTAATTCTTTGGGTGTGAGCTGTTCTGCAATGTTAAATGTGTCTAGAAATGGTGGAAAGTATGGCTGATGGCAGTCCACATTGAACACTGGGTGTAGGCCAAGGAATGGAGGAATGTTGAGCTCAAATGTATTGTTTCCCATAGCCTTAGTAATGGTGTAAGGACCATAGCAAATTGGTCTTAGTTTCCGATAGGCTTTAGTAAGGCGTTCCTTTTGCAAATGAAACCAGACTTTGTCACCCATCTGAAACTTGTCTGGAACCCGATGTTGATCATGTCACTACTTGTACTTGGCATTTGATTTCTCCAAAATGTCATGGAACTACTGGAAAATATGTTGGATGTGCTCAATGAAGCTGGTTGCCTTGTCTATTTTGGATTGGACATGAGCTGAATCTGTGTGAATAGCTGCAAGTGGCATGGCCACATTAATGGGGCATAGTGGCTGGAATCCCAAGCCCACCTGGAAAGGGCTGTGGCCAGTCGAGCTGTGAAGAGCTCGGTTGTAGCTGTGCTGAACATAGGGGAGGCTCTCATCCCATGTGCATCGATGCTTTGAGGTGTACATACGCAGAATGTGTACAATCATCCTATTGAAAACCTCTGTCTGGCCATCAGTTTGAGGATGGAAGGCTATGGACTTAGTGAGTTTGGTGTCCAACATTAACCAGAGACTGGACCAAAATGTACTGAGGAACTAACTATCTCGATCTGAGATGATAGACCGTGGGATCCCAAAGTGCACCCACACTCATTCAAAGAAGAGTTTAGCAGTGGCCTCTGTTGTGATATTCTTCTTGCAGGCCACCATAATGGCCATCTTCGAGAACCTGTTGACGACCACAAAAAAACAGTGATTTCCATGCTTAGAGGAAGGAAGGCCTGACATGTAATCCATGGAGATGGATTCCCAAGGTCGACTAGGGGTAGGCAGCGGGGTATAGAGGCCTTGCTTCTTGATGTTTGGTTTGGCAATGTCACAGGCCTTACACGATTTGATGTACTTCCCAACATCCTATCGAAGATTTGGCCAATATAAATACTTTTGCAGTGCTGCCACCATTTTCCCGACCCTAAAATGCCCAACAGCCCGACTGTAGTGTGCTTCCCAAATCATCTTGGCATGCTCTCTTGAAAGAACACAAAGGTGACCGAGGTGGCATAACAAGGCATCTTGGAGGTGAAAATATGGAACATGCCGACCCTCCAAGAGTGTCTGGTATGTGTGGCCGAATTCTGGGTCACTTTTGTAGAGAAGTGGCTAATCAGAACTCTCGTGCCCACAAGACCTAAGCACAGTGGTTAACGCCATGATAGGTGGTCGACAGAGGGAATCTGCAACATTATTGGTGCTACCCTTCTTATACTTGATATTCAAATGGAACTGTTGCAGGTATGTAGACCACTTCTGATGGCGATCGTTCTGCAATTTCCCTTAGGTCTGTATGAACTGCAGGGGTCGGTGGTCTGTGTGGATGACCATTTCCTTCCCCAAAATGTAATGCTTCCATTGTCGGTAGGCCTGCACAATGGAATACATCTCTTTATCATAAGTGGGATACTTTTGGACTGTGTCTGAAAGTGTTTCATTGTGATATGCCACTGGATGCCCGTGTTGAGTAAGGACTGCCCCAATAGCATAGTCAGAGGCATGTATCTTGACCTCAGATGGTTGTTGTAAATCTAGTAACGCAAGCACCGGTGCTATGCAGAGGCGATCTTTCAACTCTATGAATGGCTTCTGTTGAGATTTAGACCAAAAGAATTTTGCTTTCGCTCCTCCTTTGGTGACTTGACTCAAGGGCCAAGTGATATGAGAAAACCCCAACATGAACCTGTGATAGAAGTTTGCAAGACCTAGAAAGCTGTGGAGCTCTGTTAGAGTGGTTGGAAATGGCCAATCCCGAATGACTTGGATCTTGGCTAGATCCACATGCACCCCCTGTTCAACAATAATGTATCCCAAATACTAAACCTAGGTCATGCCAAAAGTGCATTTCTCCAAATTGGCACATAGCTTGTGTTGCCATAGTGTTTGGAGAACCTGTCGGATGTGGTGGAGGTGATCTTCCCAACTCTCGCTGAAGATCAGAACGTCATCCAAGTATACCACTACAAATGAGTTGGCGAATGGCCGCAAGATGTCATCCATTAGCCTCATGAAGCTTGCAGGAGCATTTGTCAATCCGAACGACATAACCAACCATTCGAAAAGGCCCTCCTTGGCTTTGAAGGCAATGTTCCACAAATCAGAGAGTTCAATTGGTATCTGGTGATATCCTGACTTCAGATCGATCTTGCTGAAATATTTTTCCCCCTTTAGTTGGTCCAGGAGGTCATCAATCCGTGGGATCGGGTAGTTGTTACAGACAGTGATCTTATTCAGCACCCGATAGTTAATACAGAGTCTCCAAGTCCCATCCTTCTTTTGTACCAACACGATCGGGCTCCCACAAGGCGATGAACTCAGACGGATGTGACCTTTCTGTAGCAGCTTCTGACTCTACCTCTTGATTTCATCGTTCTCCAGAACAAAGCATCGATAAATTGGTCCATTGGGTAGCGGCACACCTAGGGTTAGATCGATGGAATGCTTGACCTGACAGTGTAGAGGAACCCCTGTGGGGGAGGTGAAGGTGTCCTCGTACTCCTCCATGACCTTGTCCATCTATAGTTGTCATGTGGAGGAGCCTTGTTTGGAGGCCGTGGCCACCGTCTTCTTCTTTCCTTTAGGACATATCATTAGGAAAACAAATTTCTCGGTTTTGGAAATGAGCTTACTGCATTTTTTTGCAGTAATCAAAGAGATGGCAATAGGCGGTGCTCCCTCTGGTATCCTGTACAACTTATTTCCCAATGTAATAATAACAGCATGGGGCCTTGATTCATACACAACATGTTGCTTCCACAAGTATGGTTGTCCTAATAATACATCACAAACTTCAAGGGGAGAAATGTCACACAATACCTCATCCGTGAAGGGCTTGATGCTGTATGGAAGAGGACACTGCTGGCTCACGCGAAGATCTCGTCCTTAGTGAAGCCACCCAATGGTGTATGGTTGTGGATGTGTTGTGGTCGGTAAGCCCAACTGCTTCACGACCTCTACTGAAATGAGGTTCTTTTGGCTCCCGCTATCGACAATGAACTGTAGCAGGGAGCCCTTTACCCACATCTGGGAGTGGAAGGGACGCTCCTCCTCCTCTGGATCTTCGAGTTCATTTTTCTGGATCTTGGCGGTAGCAACAGTGGCGTTGGGATCCGCGTCAATGATCTGCTTGCCTTTGTCATTCCCCTTGTCGGGTTTTGACTCAGAATCAGAACATGCATCTAATTCTGAAACTTTTAGCTCAGCCACTAGTGACTGCTTGGCCTGACACTCACTTGTGTCATGCGTGGAGCTCTTATGGAACTCACACCATTTTCCCGTGTCCTTTTTCTGCTTCACGGTGCTGTTCTTTTCTTGCAGCTTTGGCGGGTTATCTTGGGCTGCCCCACCTTGGCTTTGTCCTTTGTTCGATGGTTTAGGGGCACCTTTCCCTTGCTTCAGATTCGCAGATCCAAAGTCTGTCTTCTTTTTTTTAAACTTTTGCTCGACCTTGATGGCATACCGGTATGCTGTGCAGAGCGAGGAGATGTTCAAGAATTCTATTTCTTCCTGGATGTACTTGTGCAAGCAGCCGCGGTATTTGAGTATCAAATGCTGTTCAGAATCCTTGATACCCAACTTTGTGCAAAGGGTATGGAAAATATTGGTGAACTCCGGCACGTCTTGGTCCCTTACCTGCCGCAGCGTGGTCCACTTTATGTATTCGTCCTCATAGCTTTCGATAGGGTAGTACTACTCCTTGATGGCATCTCAGAATGAATTCCAGGTGGGTGCAGCTGAAAATAGTGAGCCGGTAATTTCAGCCTTCTACTCTTAGTAGGTTTCCCACCAGTCCTTGACGTGAGGGGTTGCTTTGAGAAGAACGAAAACAATCTTTTCCCGACTCGAAAATTCATGAACAAAAAAATAGACCTCTAGCAAATTTAACCATTTATCTACAGCATCTGCATTTATCTGACCCTCAAATATGGGGATTTCAAGATTAACTTGTACCTTAAAAGGGCGTGGCGTTTCCAGAGTAGCTGCTGGAAGCCGATGCATCACTTCTAGGTAGCCGCTGAAGGATTTGGGCAAAGCTGTCCATCATCGTGTTCCGTTGTCACTCGATGGCTTCTTCGAGCAAGATTTTGATAAGATCTCCTACCCCCTCATATTTCTTCTCATCTACCATGGGGAGCCGTCGAGATTTACAAGGCTCGTCTTGCAAAGGTTTGACCAGTTCAAGCCCTAACTCCTTATATCCTGACCTCGTTGGGGACATGCAAAGAAAAACAGAGAAAAAGCAGACCACTCTGATACCATTGATCCAGACTTAAACAGGAATGCAACAAATTATAGAGATAACCCTAAACACATATATGTAGCGGAAATAATACTTCATTTCATTAATGTAAAATACTGAAATATGCTTAGAAACAGTAATGGAAATAAACCAACTAGGGCGATGGTAGCTTATCTCTGAGAACAGATGTGTGGTGGCGACATGCCTCTGAACTGTGTTACAATGAGGCTCAAAGGCCTATTTATTGTTGAGAAACAATGGAAAACCATTAACATTCCAAAACCTAACCCTAGAAGATGAAACACCAAACTGTGGGCCCCGTTTGGGTAAATTGGTACATCAACTTCCCAGGGTCGTAACTTTGGTATATGATCTCCGTTTGATGCGTACAATAGCTCGTTACAAATATCTATCCGAGAAATACCACTTTGTGAAGGGCAACATCAGTCCATGGACCCATGTTGCCCCCATATTTCCCAAAAAAAGTCGTTTAGGGCCTCAAAACGGCTCCAGAAGTTTAGGACCTGAAAAACTGCTAAAAATAGTAAGTTGTGCTACAATTAAGGAAACTGAAAATGCTGAGAGAAACAATGGTGGGGGTCCAGGTGGACTTGGCAAGTGCCCACCAATATCCACCTGGATCAATGGATACTCTGAGACTAAGCTCAAAAGAAATTAACCGTAGATGCCTAAAATCTAGAATCATTTTTGTGTATGGAGGGGATACATGGAGTGAAACTATTTTCCTCGAAAATTTCAGAATGGAGATAGTAAGAAGAGCTACAAATTTAACTATTTATCCTACCACAAAGCTCTTCTTCTATCATCATTCACATTGGTCCTGATGATGGATCCCTGTTAGGATGTTGACATAAATATGGTTTCTACTGTGGATACTCCGAGACTAAGCTCAAAGGAAATGAACCATAGATGCCTAAAATCCATAATCATCTCCTTGTACGAAGGGGATACATGGAGTCAAACTATTTTGTTGAAAACTTTAGAATGGAGATAGCAAGAAGAGCTACATATTTAACTATTTATCCTACCACAAAGCTCCTCTTCTATCATCATTCGAATTCGTCCTAATGATGGATCCTTGTTGGGATTTGAAACATTGACATAAATATGGTTTCTACTGTGGATACTCCAAGAAAGCTCAAAAGAAATGAACCACAGATGCCTAAAATCTAGAATATTATTAGTATAAACCTAGGAATTGAATATTATAAACCCAATCAATTAATAAAGAGAACCAATAAATATTGTAATCATATAGGATCAACAAACCCAAGGAATCCATATTAAAAACACATTAGACTAATAAACATTAGGAATTAACATTTTAAACCCAAGGGATTAATAAACTGATGGGATTATAAATATTATAAACCTAGCGGAGTAGTAAACCCAATGGATAAATATTATAAATATAAGGGATAAGCAAGGCCAAGGGATCATATTAAAAGCCCAAGGGATTGATAGACCCTATGACTTAATATTTTAAACTATAAGGATTATTAAACTTAAGGGATTATTAATATTATACACGTAAGGGATTAAATTATAAACAAAGGTATTATTAATATTATAAACCCAATGGATTAAATATTATAAACCTAAAGGATCAACAAACCCAAGGGATTAATATTAAAAACCCCGTAGGGATTAGTAAACCCTAGGAATGTATATTTTAAACTCAAGGGATTAATAAAACCTAGGGATTATTAATATTATAAACCCAAGGGATTAAGTTATAAACCTATGGAATTATACATATTATAAAGTAAAGGGACTAATAAACCCAAAGGTTTAATATTATAAACCTAAGTAATGAGTAAAGAAAAAGGATAAATACTATAAACCCAATCGATACATATTATAAACATAATAGATAAATATACCTAAGGGATAAATATTATAACCTGAAGGATCAACAAACCCAAACGATCAATATAAAAAACCCAAGGGATTAATAAACCCTAGGAATTAATATTTTAAACTCAAGGGATTAATAAAGCCAAGGGTTTAATATTATAAACCTCACAAAATTAGTAAACCTAAGGGATAAATATTATAAACATAAGGGTTTAATATTATAAACTCAAGGGATTAATAAACACATGGGATTATTAATATTATAAACCAAATAGATTAGTAAACCCAAGGGATAAATTTTATAAACCTAAGGTATCAACAAACCTGAGGGATGAACAAACACAAGGGATTAAATAGTATAAATCTAAGGGACCGAAAAACTGAAGGGATCAATATTAGAAACCCAAGGGATTAATAAAACCTAAGAATTAATATTTCAAACTCAAGGGAATAATAAACCCAAGGTATTATTAATATTATAAACCTAAGGGATTAAGTTATAAACCCACGAATTTATAAATATTATAAACCCAAGGGCTAAATATTATAAGACCAATAATGTAGGAGCATCCGGACTTAGCCAGCAATGTGAAAGTTTGTTCACATGTTGTGGCTAAACAAGTTGAATTTCATTGACCTGATTGGTCAAAAATCAGTTTTAGTGAGAGGGTTTGATCTCTCAAGAAATGAGTTGTATTTCATTATTGTAATAAGTTAGAAATTGTCTTATTTTAGGCTCAAAGATGAGTTGTTAGCATAGGTGTGAGATAGAGCTAGGAATTAGAAGATTTGTTGTTAGATTTATTAAAAATAGGGATTGATTTGTTAGACACAGTTAGAGTGATATTTGATTTATAAAAGAAAGGAAAAATGTAACGAAAACAGAGAGGATTGAGGAGTGGATATTGTAGAGTGAGAGAAAAATTGTGTGTGGATTTCATAGGAAACAAAGGTCTTTAATTTTTTTGTAATCCTTTTATTTATGAATAAATGATGTTGTCTGTGTAATTTGATTATCAAACCTGCAGAAATCGTATTATGCTTTCATATGCTTTGTTTGTGTTCAAGAGAGAACCAATGATTGCCCTGTTTCCATACTTTACAATCAGAAACATAGAGTTAAAAGAATAATCAGCGAGTTTATTATATTGTTTTGGTCCCAAAAGCCTAAAACCGAGTTTACACTAAAAGTGAGCACAAAACATAGTCAGATTTGGAATCCTAACTTGAAATATTTATAGGCGAGGATCTATATGAGGATCTATACCATATTAGGTCTGTAAGACCAATATCAGATCGGCGCTTTGAAGCATAAGGAGCCTTGGAATTGGACACAGTGACTTGCGATCGAGTGATTAAATTACAACCATTGGATCGTGATCAACTGTGACCATTGGATCGCCAAGCAGTCTCACTACAGTGAATGGTTATCGGGCGCGTCAAAAGCTGTAAATGGTTTTAGTGGTCCAGCACCCGATTCCATTGAAATGTTGCCACATAGCAAAGGCGGAGGGGAATAAAACCGTATACTAGGTGGTTAAACACTGATATATTGTTCCACCTGAAATCTCTGACAACCATCAGATCTCACTAATCCAGATCGACGGTTCCAAAGTATCGGTGGATTGACTTTCGACGTACAATACCTGCGCTAATATAAAACGGTAAATATCAATGTTTTGCATTGTTTTTCAATGTATTTTAGGAAAGAGGAAAATAGTCAGGTTATAGTTTAAAGGGGATCCATGGGGTGATTATTTGGCTTTTGTGAGTTCTGCTTCCACGCTATTTCATTTGTGGTATCGGAGCAGAAGAAAGGGTTGTTTGCAGTGAAAATTCCGCCAAGGAGAGGAGCTAGCATTGGTTGAGGAAGACCTGAAGAAAATGCAATTTTACTGGAAGAGGTCTAGAGTCTATGTACAAGAATGGAGACAATTGAGACTACTCAGAAAAGAGTGCCCGATGAAGGAGATGAGAGTTCTTTAGAAGAATCTCCTAAGGAGGTAGGAGATGAAGACAATGAAACTACCTGAGTTATCAATATGTTGGCGAAAGTAGGAGGAAAAGCAAAGATGGAAATTCCTATGTATGAATGGAGTCTCAATACAAAAGAGCTAATGGATTGGATCAATTTATTGGACAAATATTTTGACTATGAAAGGAAACTAATGACAAAAAGAAGGTGAAATTTTCAATTACCAAATTAAAGGGTCATGCAGCTATTTGGTGGGATGAACTACAAACATCCAGAGCGAGGAAAGGAAAGTCTAAGATCAAGCAATGGGATAAAATGGTAAGTAAAATGAAAGCCAAATTTATGCCTAAAGACTATCAGTTAAATCTTTTTAAGCAATTACAAAATTTAAGGCAAAGAGGAATGGTTGTTAAAGAATGCACAGAAGAGTTTTATGGATTGAGTATTAGAGCAGGAAATGTAGAAGATGACATGGAGAAGGTAGCTAGATATATCAATGGCTTTAGGTATTACATCTAGGGAGATTAGCTTGTTGAGTCTAAAGACTATTGAAGAAGCCTATCAAGCAGGTTTGAAGGCAGAAGAGAATATATTGAGGAAACAAAGTCAAACGAATAGAGGAAGAAGCTCAGTAAGAGGTAGAGGAACTACCAGGCCAAAGGGACAAAAAAACCAGCATGAAGTAGGAAGCTCAGGTAGCAGACCACCATAGAGGGGAGAATTTAACAGAGGAAGATTTGTGCCAAGTGGAAGAGGGCGAGGAAGAGATGTTTGGTGTAATACATGTGGAGAATGGGGACATATGTCATGGGACTATCCTCATAATAAACCAACAAGTCAGAGGAATCAGAATGTGGCTGAGGCAAATATAGAACCACCTCGACTTATGGAAAAGGAAGAACCCCCTGAAGAAGGTGAATCACTGTTATTGAGAAGGACTTTGCTGACGGAAGAGCTGGAGATTGGAGAACTAGCACAGAGGAAGAATTTGATTAGAACTACCTATAAATCCAAAGGTAAGTGTTGCAAAGTAATAATTGACAGTGGAAGCACTAACAATATTGTTTCTACAGAGATGGTGGACAAGCTCGGACTAGCAAAGACCATGCACCCTACTCCTTACAAGGTATCATGGTTACAGAAGGGACATCAGATTATTATGACTGAACAATGCAAGGTGGAGATACAAATTGGTACATATAAAGATGTGATATTATGTGATGTAATGCCCATGGATGTATGCCATGTACTGTTGGGAATACCGTGGCAATTTGATCGAAAATCTATTCATGATGGAAGGAGAAACACTTATACTCTGGAGAAGGATGGAACTAAACACACATTGCTACCATTGAAGGACAATGCTGACAAAGGAACACCAGAAAGTAGTATTATGCTGCTAAGTGGAAAGGAGTTGCTGCAGGAAGTAGTCAAGAATGAAGAGTTGCATTTTTCTATTGTGGGAAAGCCAAAGGTAATTTTGACTTCCACAAACTTGGATGATTTACCTCAATAAGTTAAAATCCTGTTATATGATTTTGCTGATATTATTTTGGATGAGTTATCGAATGCATTGCCATCGATAAGGAGTATTAGTAATCATATTGATCTAATACTAGGAGAAATTTTTCCAAATAAAGAAGCATACAGATTAACTCCTCAAAAGAACACAGAAGTTGGAAGGCAAGTGCAGGAGCTGATGGATAAGTGGCTAATCAGAGAAAGTCTTAGTCCATGTGTTGTACCAACAATACTCAGTCGAAGGAAAGGAGGAGAATGGTGCATGTGCACAGATTCCAGAGCCATCAACAAGATCACAATTAGGTACAGATTTCCTTTGCCACGCATGGATGATTTAATGGACTGTTTGAGTGGATCAAAATACTTTGCTAAAATATATTTGAAGAGTGGATATCATCAAATAAGAATATGAGAAGGAAATGAGTGTAAGATTGCATTTAAAACAAATAGTGGGTTGTATGAGTGGTTAGTAATGCCTTTTGGACTCGCTAACGCACCTAGCACATTCATGAGATTAATGAATGAAGTCTTGAAGGAGTATCCAGGCAAGTTCGTTATTCTTTATCTTGATGATATTCTAGTTTTTAGTAAATGTAAAGAGGAACATTTAGAGCATCTTAAGTTGGTTCTAAGAACTCTACTGAAAGAGAAACTATTGATAAATCTGAAGAAAAGTAGTTTCATTAAGGAAGAACTGGTTTATTTGGGATTTTTAGTTTCTAAAGAAGGCTTGAAGATGGATCCAGAGAAAGTCCAAGCAATTTGGAACTGACATACTCCTAGAAATATATTTGAGGTAAGAAGTTTCCATGGTCTTGCAAGTTTTTACATAAAGTTTATCAAAGGCTTTAGTTAGATTTGTGCACCAATCCTTGAGACAATCAAGGAGATAAATCAGCCATTCAACTGGACAGAAGCAACAGACAGATATTTTAATTTGTTGAAGAAGAAAATCACAGAGGAGCCAGTTCTAGCTTTGCCTGATTTTGAGAAAGTTTCTCAAGTAGAAACAGATGCTAGAGGAGTCACAGTTGGCGTAGTTGTAAGTTAGGAACAAAGACCAATAGCATACTTCAGTGAGAAACTGAATGATGAAAAGAAGAAATATTCTTCTTATGATGAATAGTTTTATGCTATTGTGCAGGCCTTGAAAATATGGAGACATTATTTGCTGCCAAAAGAATTCATATTGTATTCAGACAATCATGCTTTATAGTTCATCAACAACCAGCCAAAGTTGAATCAGAAACATGCCAAGTGCATAGAATTTCTGCAAATCTATACTTTTTTAACAAAGCACAAGAGTGGTAAGTCAAATAAAGTAGCAGACGCATTGAGCAGGGTAAGTTTTATTGTGCAAGAATTCAAAGTGGGTGTTGTAGGATTTGAGGAGATGGTTGAAATGTACAAGGATGATGCAGATTTCAAATATATCTATACAACAGTTCAGAATCCAATGATTCATAACACAAGTCAGTGGTTGTACTGCCTTATTCTAGGAGGCCTGTTGTTTAAAAGCAACAAGTTGTGTAATCCCAAATGTTCCATGAGGGAAAACATAATAAAGGAGAAACATAGTGGAGGATTATCTGGTCACTTTGGACAAGATAAAACCTTTGCTCAAGTGAATGCTTTTTATTATTTGCAAAAAAAGTAGACTGATGTTAAGAAGTTTGTTGAGAAATGTAGGATATGTTAGCATGCAAAAGGAAGGAGCCAAAATACAGGATTGTATCAGCCATTGAAAATACCAGACCGACCGTGGGATGTAGTTAGCATGGATTTTGTTCTGGGATTACCAAAAACCTAGAGAGGGAATGATTCCATTTATGTTGTGGTAGATAGATTTTCCAAAATGGCACATTTTATTACATGTAGGAAAACTAGTGATGCAACACACATAGCTAATTTATTCTTTTCAGAAATTGTAAGATTACATGGATTGCCTGTAAGTATTGTGTCTGATAGAGATACAAAGTTTGTAGGACATTTCTAGAGAACTCTTTGGAAGAAACTGGGAGCTAACCTTAGTTTCAGTTCAGCATACCATCCTCAAACAGATGGATAGACCAAGGTAGTAAACATGATCTTGGGAAACATATTGAGAAGTTTAGTGTACCAAAATCCTAAGGAGTGGGATTTCACACTAGGTGAGGCTGAGTTTTCTTATAATGATACTCCAAATAGAAGTACTGTAATGATTCAATTTCAGATTGTTTTTGGAAAGAAACCAAGAGGTGTGTATGAGCTTAGAAATTTGGGTAAACAGGAGACAAGAAGTGCAAAAGCTGAAGAGTTTGCAGAGCAGATGTAGAGAGTGCAGGAAGATGTCAAAGGCAGATTGTGGGAAAGTAGCAACAACTACAAACATAGGGTAGATATGAAAAGAAGAGAGAAAGAATTCCAAGTGGGATATTTAGTGATGGTGTAGTTGAGAAAAGAAAGATTTCCTATTAAAACTTACAATAAACTAAAAATGAAAAATATAGGACCATGTAAAATTGTAAGAAAGTTTTGAGCTAATGCACATGAAATTGAGTTTCTAGAAGGGATTGGAATATCACCCATTTTCAATGTTGCAGATTTGTATCCATACAAAGAAGGAAAGACAGAGCTACAAGAGAAAAGTACAGGAGATGAAGTTCAAACTGTGAACTGGGAATAACAAATGCTAAACACAGCTAAGAAAGATGTGGAAGTTGTTTTAGAGAAGACAGTATCCAAAAGAACCAGAGGACATACTTATTTCCAATATTTACTCAAATGGGAAGGACAACCAATAGAGGATGCTAGCTGGTTGACAGGAGTAGAATTATAGAAGTATGGAGTAAGTCCTGAAAGTTGGAACGATGATTCTTTTCTTCCCAGGGAGTCTGACGCAGGAGCATCCAAACTTAGCTAGCATGTGGAAGTTTGTACACATGTTGTGGCTAAACAAGTTGAATTTCATTGACCTCATTGCTCAAAAATCAGTTTTATTGATAGGGTTTGATCTCTCAAGAAATGAGACTTATTTAATTATTGTAATAAATCAAAAATTGTCTTATATTAGGCTCAAAGATGAGTTGTTAGCATAGATGTGAGATAGAGCTAGGAATTAGAAGATTTGTAGTTAGATTTATTAAAAATAGGGATTGATTTGTTAGACACAGTTAGAGTGATATTTGATTTATAAAAGAAAGGAAAAATTTAATGAAAATAGAGAGGATTGAGTAGTGGATTTAGTAGACCGAGACAAAAATTGTGTTTGGATTTCATAGGAAATAGAGGTCTTTTATTTTGTTGTAAAGGCCCAAGGCTGAGACTCTGTAACCCTTTTATTTATGAATAAATGATGATGTTTGTCTAATTCCATTATCAAACCTGCAAAAATCGTATTATGCTTTCATATGCTTTGCTTGTGTTCAGGAGAGAATCAATGATTGCCCCGTTTCCATACTTTACAATTGGAAACACAGAGTTAAAAGAATAATCGGCAAGTTTATTACATTGTTTTGGTCCCGCCAGTGTAAAACCCAGTTTACACCAAAATTGAGCACAAAACATAGTCGTATTTGGAATTCAGACTTGAAAAATTTATAGGCGAGGATCTATACAAGGATCTATACCATATCAGGTCCGTAAGATCGATATCGGATCAACGCTTTGAAGCATAAGGAGCTTGGGAATTGGACATGGTGAGTTGCGATTGGCAAATAAATAGCAATTGTTGGATCGTGATCAACAACGACTGTTGGATCGCCAAGCGATATCACTACAATGAATGGTTATCAGGTGTGTCAAAAGCTGTAAGTCGTTTTAGTGGTCCGGCACCCGATTCGATTGAAACGTTGCCATGTAGAAAAGGCGGAGGGGAATAAAACCATATATTGGGTAGTTAAACCTCGGTCTATTGTTCCACCCAAAATCTCTGACAACCGTCAAATCTCACCGATCCAGATTGATAGTTCCAAAGTGTCGTTGCATTGACTTTTGGTGTACGATAAGCACGCCAATATAAAAAGGTAAATATCAATGTTTTGCATTGTTTTTCAATGTATTTCGGGAAAGAGGAAAATAGTTGGGTTATAGTTTATTGGGGATCAACGAGGTGATTATTGGGTTTTTGTGAGTTTTGCTTCTGCGCTGCATCACCATGGAATTAGTAAACCCAAAGGATAAATACTATAAACCTAAGGGATAAATATTATAAACCTAAGGGATAAATATTATAAACCTAAGGGATAAACAAACCAAAGCGATCAATATTAAAAACCTGAGGGATTAATAAACCCTAGGAAGTAATAAACCCAATGAATTAATAAACCGAAGTGATAAAGATGAAAAAACTAAGGGATTAATATTAAACCCTAGGAATAATATTTAACCCTTAATATTAAGGTTTAATAAACATAAGAGACTAATATTACCAATGTAAAGAATTAGAAAACTCAAGGGATTAATGTTATAAACCCTAAGGTCTTGTGAACCCAAGCAACTAATATAAAACTGAAGTGATTAATATTATAATCCCAAACTATATAAACTTTAAGATAAATATTATAAACCCTAAAATAAACATGGTTTACCGGAGTCCATTCTCATATTGAGGCAAATTTTGTCACAATGTGAGATTCAATCATAGTTTATTTCCAGAATGAGAAAATGTTTCTTACAATGTGACGTTGAACAATCGTTGACCATGTTTGAACATGATTATAAACATAATGGATTTATATTAAACCCAAATATTAATATTACAAACACTATGAATAATCTTATACCCTAGGAATATGAACCCAAGGAATTCAATCCCTTGGTTTTATTGATTATTTGGGTTTAAAATATCAATTCCTATGGTTTATTAATCCTTTCTATTTGTATATTAGTTTATTGGATTTTTTTGATCCTTTGAATTTATAATATTGGTAATCGTGTAAGTTGATTATAGTATTATTATTTTTAAGTAATAGAATTTTTTTTTTTTAGTTTAATATGTAATCTATTTATATTTGAATTTTTTATTATATTTTAAGTAAATATGTGAAACATATTAACAATTATATGAATAAATATATAACAATATTTCACTATATTGGTGAGAGATAAACACTTATTATAAATAATAATAAATAACTATATTATTATGTTATAGATGGATTATATTATAGTTTGAGTTACAAGTATTTAAATATTAAAAAAAATTATAATATACATTTACTACATATTTTATTATTAAATTATATATATATATATATATATATATATATATATATATATATATATATATATATATATATATATATATCTATATATATATATATATTCCAAAGCAATAGTATAATATATTTTAGTTTAATATATTGTGTGTATATAGTTAATATTATTAATATACTCCAAGTAAATATATAAAATATATTGATAATTATATTCACGAATATATAATAATTATTGACGATAATATAATGGTGAAAATAAGTACATATTTTTAATAATAACTAAATGTTATTATTATGTTATATATGAATTATATTATTTTTTAAAATATAACTATTAATATATTAAAAACATTTTAAGTAATAACTAATATTATATTAATATACAAAATAATATTAATATAATAAATATAAATTTATAAATATAAAATAATATGGCTATTGTTATTTATATAATTATTAATAACGAGATTAAAGTTGAAGAAAATACACATAACAATTATTAATGTGATTGGTGGTGGATATAAGCCTATCGACGTATATCAACCACATTGATAAATTTCTTTGTAGATGTATTTCATATATGCCTATTAGTGTATATCAACCACATTGGTAAATGTGGTTGCGCTAGTACAAACACTATGAATAATTTTATACCGTAGGAATATGAACCCTTAGATTAGTAAAGCCAACGAATTGATATTATAAACTGAAGGAAATAATAAACCCAAGGGCTTAATACTCAAATCGAAGGGTTTATAAACCCAGGGAGTAATATTAAACCCAAGCAATTAATATTATAAGCCCTAGGGATATCAAACCTTACATAAATACTATAAACTATGAAATAAACATTGTCAACCATGATTTAGCATGGTGTATTTTAACATTCGGACAATATTTTTTAGAATGTGGCGTTGGACCAAGGATGACCATGTTTTCCCATGATTGATTTTCATATTGAGATAATATTTGTCACAATGTAACATTGGACAACGATTGACGATGATCAGACATCGTTGACGATGGTTGACAATGGTTGACCATGGATGATTTTCATATTGTGACAATCTTTGTCATAATGTGACATTTGACTAGGGTTGATATTTATATTAAGACAATATTCACAACAATGGAACATCGGACATCAGACAATGTGAGATTTGGCCATGGTTGACAAAGATTATAAATGCATGATATTTATATTTAATCATAGGAATATGACTATTAAAAGCAAGAAAACCATATTGCACCCATCATTATAAACATAAGCAGTTTATAAACCCAAGGGTTAACCATCACTATAAACCCAAGGGATTTATATTTCACCTAGGGATTGATATTATAAATGCAAGGTAGTAATAAATAGAATGAAAAAATACTAAAAACCCAAGGCATTATAAACCTAAGGAATAATATTAACCCCAATGTATTCATAATATAAAGTCGATTTGTTTAAACCACAATATAAAAAATATAAACACAGAGAACACATGGTTGACCATGCTTAACCATCGTGACAATGTTTGTGATATTGTGACGTCCAATATATTCCTATCACAATGTGATAATGTAATATTGAAAAAATGTTTATCACAATGTGACAATGTTTGAAACAATGTCATGTTTGTTAGATTGGAACATTTTTTGCATGGCTTCATCAAGTTCACCATGGTTGAATATGGTTTGACTAATTTAACCATGTTTGTCCATATTTAAACCCAAGGGTTTATAATATTAAACCTAAAGATTTATTAATATTATAAATCCAACCAATTAGTAAAACCAAGAGATAGATTTTATAAACCTAACATAGAAAAAACCCCAAGGGACATAAGACAGTAATATTACAAACGCAATGAATAAAAAAACTCAAGGGATTAATGTTATAGACCCTAATGTATTATAAACCCAAGGGAATAATATTAAACTAAACATATTAATATTATAAACCCAACATATATAAAATCTAAGATAAATATTATAAACCCTAAAATAAACATGTTGACCATGGTCCATTTTCATATTGAAACAACCTTTTTCATAATGCGACATTGCACCATGGTTTATTTTCATATTGAGAAACTATTTGTCACAATGTGACGTTGGGGAATGGTTGATCATGGTTGACGATGATTATAAACCTAACGGATTCATATTAAACCTGAGGATTAATATTAAAAACACTATGAATAATTATATACCCTAGGAATGCGGACCCTTATATTAGTAAACCTAATGGATTGATATTATAAACCCAAGGGATTAACACTAAAAAACCAAGAGTTTATAAACCCAAAGGAATAATATTAAACATAAGGGATTAATATTATAAACCCTAGGTATATAAACCCTTAAATAATACTATAATCCATGAAATAAACATGGTCGACCATGGTTTCACATGGTTTATTTTCATATTGAGATAATATTTGTCACAATGCGACATTGGACAAAGGTTGACCATGATCAACCATTGTTGACAATGATTGACAATAGTTGACCATGGATGATTTTCATATTGTGACAATCTTTGTCATAATATGACATTCAACCATTGTTGATATTTATATTAAGACAATCTTTTCCACAATGCAACATTGGACCATGGTTGACCATGATTCGCAATGGTTGATTTTCATATTGTCACAATATTTATCACAATGTGAGATTGGACCATGGTTGACTAAGATTTTTCTTTTTTTGGTCAAGTAAGAGTGGAGCCAACAATTAATTGATAAAAAGATTACATATGGTAGACATCTTTACAAGTGTAAAGACCAGCAAAAGATAGACCCATTGCTAGTTAATGGACAACAGGGTCAACAAAACCCAAAATCATACATCGCATCACGAAGTTACAAAGACTCAAAAGCATATGCACATAGGATTCCCAAATTGCGATATGCGATTTCCCTTTTCCACCGTTGATCTCATCCATTAGATCAACGGATGTTGCAAGATCGCATCGCACCATCAAGTGATTTCGCCATTCTTGCATGCGAAATGTGAAAACAACCCAACTTCAAATAAATTGAAACAGTGCCAAAAATCTTCTTGGGTCCGCTCGCCCATGCTTAATTTCTCAATCACAATCGTCGAACTTACCTTCAATCTGATGGTTAGTACTTCCTCCGATCCACAGAGCTGCTCGGTGATCCAGCTCCATAGATCAAAACCTATTTGATTCAACGATTAGCAATGACATCGCCTTGGACCACTTACATGATATTTAACATCGTTGTGGAGCCAATAAGGATTGAACCATTTTAATCTATAAATGTTTAGGTTTGTCCATGAGGTTAACGTTTGATCCCTTTCAGGCTTGAAATCTGTTGGACGACGAAGGCCATTAAATCCTATTGTATGTAGATCTTCATCTAGAAAACGGGTTAACCAGCTCTCGACCCCCGTAGTTGACTATGACGTAAGCAATGACTAAGGGATAGATAGTTAGGATTTACTGTGAAAATTAAACTAGGCTCAAGGACATCCATTCTCCTACTCCTACTAGTCTACTGAACACCGTCAATCCAGCATATTGATTCGACGGTCTAGATCGATACTCGCCATTCAACATCTGCCAGTACTTAGATTGAAACTCTTCCTTTCATTTCTATGCTCCACCTTATGCGACTTAATCCTAGCCTCCCATCACAAACAAATCTCGTCTGTTGATCTTCTTCCTCCTGCTCATTGTTCATGGTCTCGAAGTGCTCCATATATTTGGTAGCCTGATGTTGACAATTATCATGTATTTTACCAGAGGGTATAGAATCCCAGTCGTTCCAAATATAGCTTTCCTTACATAGCACTCCTTCATTCGCCAAACGATTAGCTAACATGTTGGCTTTTCTTCACACATGAACGACACTGACTGTTCTTAGGGTTCATGAGTGGGAATGAATACACTAAAAGACCTACGATGGTCTCCAATGTTTCGACAGTTTTCCAAATGATCTTCCATTACACATTTTCTTGGCCACATTAATGATCAATTCAGAGTCAGCTTCAATGATGGAATTGTGTAAATTTGACTCCACCAGGATTTCTAGGCATTTCTCTAAGGCCATAAGCTCCGCCATGTTATTGGTGGCAATCCCCAAATGATTGTGAAAGATAACCTTTATCCACCCCTACTCATTTCTTATGACACTGCCAAATCCAACCATCCCTAGTGTGCCCTTAGAAGCCCTGTCTATATTTATTTTCAAAAAGCCATTAGGAGGAGGCTACCAGATATCTTTATCCGCAATTGTTTTTCTCACACCCTTGTCACTACCTTGGGGAACTAGAGAATGGAGACTCAACTGCAGTGGTATGCTAGCATCTTAGGGCGACGGAGGGTCCTCGGGAATTTTCCACATTAGGGCTCCTACTGTATCTTTGAGCTGTCGTAAAATTTGGACAATGATGTTCTGGGTCGAGCCTATTATGTTCTTGAAAATCTTGCCATTGCGTTCTTTCCAGACATCCCAAATAATAAAGCCTAGAACCAAATTCCAAGTGTTGTTAATGATTTCGTTAGTTGAGAAGTCTTTCCTCCAATTCCTCAAAGTGTTGGTGATGTTGAGTCTGTCTCTGTCAGTTTGCCTGAAGATTGAGGCTGCCCAATCCCACAAGGTTGAGGTGAAGGGATAGAGGTTTAGTAAATGTTCCATCGTCTCCTCCTGTAAGCCACATAGATGGCATTTTGATTGGCCTACAAAACTGATTTTTAGAAGATTCTCCCATGTGATAATTTTCTTTTGGTGAACTAACCACATAAACAACTTGATTTTCATCCATTGTGAGTTCTGCCAAAGGTCATTCCACACCTAATCAGGGTTTGGATAATCAAAACCTAGGGCCATGCTTTTATCCTCTTTGAGGTTAATGGTGCCTTCACTATTTCAACCCCATCTCAGTTGGTTAGACGAGCATGACACCAAAATCTTCCTCTGCTCCAGGTCAAGAGCAAGGGAATTTGCCTGGGCCTTCAAAGGACTCTCTTCACTATAACCAAGATCCTTCCACATTCTCCATTTACCATTGTCCCTTAACTGATCCAAAATGTCACTTACCGTAAGTAAACCTTTTTTGTTAGTGTCATTTTTGAGAGCGGTTAGTTATTCTCTAAATAAATTTGGTTTCTGTTGCCGGTTATCCTCCCAAAACCATGCAAGGTTCCCAGCTCGGATCTCCCAAAAACTATGCTACTAGACAATAGATCTATTCTCCCAAGCGAGGTTCCAATTGTGGGAGCCCTTGATGAGCCTAGACATTCGGATATGATCCCTCTCCTACTAATTATTTTCATATTTATGTTTCCAAAGCTTGACCCAAGGGCTTGTCGATTCCTTGATCCACCTCAACCAAAGTTTGGCTCCCAAAACTCTACTGAGGGTTTCAGGGTCATGAAGCCCCAAACAACCATGGGAATTAGGTTTGCAGAGCTTGTCCCAAGCTACCAAATCCCATTTATTTTTCTCTTCCCCTTTGCCCCAAAGAAAATCTCATTGAATACTCTTGATTTGTTGCATAACTCCTTTAGGAGCAGGAAGAGTTGAAAACATGAGAATAGGAATAGCCTGCAAGACAACCTTTGTAAGCATAAGATGCCCCACCAAATTCAAAGACCTGTAGGCCCATTTCCTGACTTTGTCCTGAAGTTTATTAGTTACTAGTTCACACACTCCCTTTCTTAGAGGTTTGTCCATAAGAGGCATTCCAAGGTACTTGGAAGGTAACTGATCCCTTTGAAACCTAAGAATTATGGTGAGGTTCCTCTGAATAGCAATGACAGTGTTAAAAAATAAAACCTTTGATTTGTCAAGGCTTACCGCTATACCAGTGGCTAAAGCAAAGTCGTTCAGGATTTGTTTAAAAGCTCTGGATTCCTTGACCGTGGGAATGTCCTACAACATTGTGTCATGAACAAATTGTTGATGAGTATAAGCATCACCATCCAGGGTAAGTTTCACCCCCTGGATTCTTCCTTTAGTATTTTCCATTTTTATCGCCCTACCTAACGCTTCCATCATGAGAACAAAGAGGAAGGGGGAGAGTAGATCCGCTTGTTTGAGACCCCTAGAAGGCATAAAGGTTCTAGAGGGAGAGTTGTTAAGAAAAATGGAGAAGCTAGCCATGGATACAAGGGCCATAACCCATCTTATCCAATTGTGGTCGAAGCCATAAGCTCTTAGCAATGCCCTGATGTAAGACCAACTTAGCTTATCATAAGCTTTTGCTAGGTCAAGCTGCATGTTCACACCAACTTGCTTATTACTCTTAAGAGAGTGTACCACCTCGTGAGCTTGTATGATGTTGTTGAGAATCTATCTTCCTTTCACAAATCCAGTTTGCTCCTTTGAGGCAAGAGCAAGAAGAAGGGGCTTGAGTCTGTTAGCGATCACTTTGGAAATAATTTTGTGCACCACATTACATAAAGCTATGGGTATGAATATTTTTCGGTGTCATAGATTTTTCCTACTTTGGAATCAAAACTATGAAAGAGGCATTAAGAGCCTTCAAGATAGTTCTAGATCTTCTAGAGTCCTCCACAACATCAAGGATATCTTGTTTTACTATTTTCAAGAAAGCTTTGAAGAAATCCACATTGAAACCAACAGGGCTAGGAGCTTTCCCATTTTGCATCTCATTGATAACTTCACTAACCTCCTCAAACATTAGCCTGTTAAGATTTTGGTTGTCTTCCCTGGTTACAAGTTGAGGAATGAACTTCATGAAATTGTTAATGAACCAAGATTTGTTGATGTCAGGCTCCTCTGCTATGCTAAGGAAGTGTTGAACTAGGACAGGTTCCATTTCTTTGTGAGAAACGAGCTCTTTCCCTTGAGAATCTTTAAGTTTTATAATTATGTTATGTGCTCTATGATCCAAGGTTGATCTATGAAAAACTTTGTGTTTCTTTCTCCCTCTCTAATCCATTGCACCCTCGATTTCTATCTCTAGAAAATCTCCTCTTGCATGCACCGATCTTCCCATTCGTTCTGAGGAGAGTTAGCCTGAATTTTTCATTCCTCGGTAAAACCTTCTATGATGATGATCTAATTAATCCCATGGAGTTTCCACTCAACTTCTTTTTTGGCTTTAAAAATATTACCAAACTCTTTTTCGTTCCAATCTTTAAGCCTATATTTGATGTGTTTAAGTCTCTGCTATAACGTGAACATTTTAGTGCCTTGAACAGGCATATCTTCCATCCACCATTTGTCAATATTGCTGGTAAAGTCAAGGTGAGAGAGCCAGACATTTTCAAACCTAAAAGGTTTGTTCCTCATTGTACCCATAAAAGTAGCTTCAAGTTGGAAAAGCCAGTGATCCGTGGCTCTGAAGGGAAGGATTAAAGCTGACACATCAAGGCTTGAGAGAAAGAGGTCCTATGAGATTATGAATCTATCTAGTTTAGAGGCAACTTGAGAAGCCCCCCCCTCTTATTTTTCCAAGTAAAAGTGCCATTTACT
The DNA here is from genome assembly GCA_031772625.1 of Pinus tabuliformis. Taxonomy (NCBI): domain Eukaryota; kingdom Viridiplantae; phylum Streptophyta; class Pinopsida; order Pinales; family Pinaceae; genus Pinus; species Pinus tabuliformis. The sequence continues at coordinate 997,437,759 of CM062815.1, read as the reverse complement.
ATTTGAGTGTCCACTAACCCCATGTTATTCATGAAGTTTTGGAAGGAAACAGAGTCTCTGCCTGGTTTTTTGGTACTGCCATTTTTCTCTGTAAGAGATCTAAACACATTGAAATCCCCTGCTAGAATCCAGGGCATATCAAGATATCTCTCTCTCATCTTCTCAAGGGAGTTGAGAAGCTTAAATTTGTCTTCTAGTTTTTGAGGACCATAGATGTTTGTGATCATGTAGACCTCCTTATCACCCAAAGGTTGGATCCCCAGCGATAAATAGTTCCTAGAAGCTTCAACATCCAGTATTCCAAGTTTCTGAGCATCCCATAGAGTAAGAATCCCACCAGCAAAGTTTTCCGCTTTAAACTCTAGATACTCATACATTATTAATGATTTGCTATGTATCTCTCTGATCTTGTCCATCAAGCATTTTGTTTCTTGAATAAAAACAATATCTAGTTTTTCTTCTTTTATTCTACATCTAAGATTTCCTCATTTCCTTTTACTTCCTAGACCCCTAATGTTCCAGGTTGTAAGCTTCATTAAGAAATGTTTGTAAAGGAGTAACTGGTAAGATCCCTAATCTTACCTCAGTTAATAATAAGTTTCCCACATTCGGTCAGCAGCTCATTTTGTTTTTTTCTTCCTCTTCTCCTACCCGGGTTCTTGGAAGAATACATCGGTGTATCCTCCATCGTTCTCACCCCTATATTCTCCTGGCTGTCATAGTTTCCTTTGACTCTAGAACCATTTGATTGTGATCTCCATAGGAAGATCTGTTGAACCCAATCGTACTCATCTTTCAGTAGAGAGTCTACCTGTTTAGTGATTCCCTGCTCCAGAAATTTTTCTAGATCTAAATTCTCACTCTCTAGAATCTCCTGCAGTTCATGGTCTTTCATTCTATCCTCACTTGTGGTCATCTCATGGTCCCTACTGAGCTCAATAATTCTTGGCATATCATCCTTTTTTTTGTTGTTCTCTGGTATATCCTCCATATTGGCATCCCTTTCCTACTCAGTGGGAATATTCTCTGATTCTCGGTTTGTCCCGTTGTTTCCAAATTCTTCTTCTAATATCTTTAAAATATTGTGGCTTGGTTGTCCATCTTCATTAATTTTCTTTTGGTACCACTTGCCTCCTTTCCCTTTACCCCCACCTTAGTAAAACCCTAGGGACTATAGTGTCTTTCGTCTTGCTCTCCAGCTTGTTCAATGGGTAGTCCCTATATAGGTTCATGTGTTCATGGCAATTACGGAACCTAAATGCGACATTCTCATAGTCCAACGCCTACACCCATTCCTTGTCATACACCTCTAAAATGATTTCATCCAGAGGTGACCCAGATAATTCCATTTCCACACATATCCGGGTGAAGGAAGTGTATTTGCCTCTTACAGTAGCATCTAAGATTTTTATAAAATTCCCTAGCTTGTTGTTGATAGCCTTTAGAGACTCTGGAAACCAATAATCTAAAGGAAGGGAGTAGAGTCTTATGCATTCTGGTACCGATGTGAAAGTTTCTCATTCTGGGACAAAGTTCATCACCCACGGTCACATGTAAAGGCCCGCAGAAGCGGAAAAATAGGGTCCTCCCTCGAACACTCTGTCCTTATCCTCTAATCTTGTGAACACCACCGTGAAGAAGCCCTTGGACCCAAGGTGAAGGTCGATTTCCCCCTTTGGTTGGTAGTGGTTACTTATCCATGCTTGTAGAGCCTTCTCCATCAACCAAATCCCCATAAATTAGTAGATAATCACCTATTCCACCATGTGATATCTGTGCACCTATAGCGCTGGGTCACATAAAATGAGCCCAGGAATAGTGATCGACTTGGGTTTACAGATCCCTGTTTTACTCATAGGAGCAACTTTTTGACTGCTAACCTCTGTCCTCTTCTCCTTACTAGCTTCCTCATGATTCTCTTCCTATCCATGAGGTCTGATATTTTTTGATTTTTCTGTATTCGTAGCCTCTGTTGCCACCTCCATTGGTTTCTTGAAGTCATATGATCCAGTTCCCTTGCTTCTATCCACAACCACTTGACTCTAGGAGGTAGCTGAACTCCCTCCTCTGCGCCCCGCCATGGTGACAAGTGACAAAACCCTAACGAAAAACCCTAGTTCTGATTAGCAACAAGATCCCCCCAGTAGAAATGTCAACATGGTTGGCTAAGATTATAAATGCATTGGATTTATATTAGATCATAGGAATATGAATATTATAAACCCTATGAATAATATTATACCCTAGGAATATGAACCAATAGATTAATAAAAGTAAGAAATTGACATTGCACCCATCATTATAAACATAAGCGATTTATAAACCCAAAGGTTGACCATCATTATAAACTCGAGGGATTTATATTGCAACCAAGGATTGATATTATAAACCCAAGGTAGTAATAAACCAAACTACTAAATACTAAAAAACGAAGGGATTATAAACCAAAGGGAATAATATTAACCCCAATGGATTAATAATATAAACCCAAGTTGTTTAAAACCCAAGATAAATATTATAAACACAAAAAAACATGGTTGACCATGCTTAACTGTCGTGACAATGTTTGTGAGATTGTGACGTCCAATATATTTATGTCACAATGTGACAATGTAATATTGCAACAATGTTTATCATAATGTGACAATATTTGACATATTGCGATGTTTGTTTGATTGATACATTTGTCGCATTGCTTCACTAAGTTCACCATGGATGAATATGGTTTGACTAATTTAACCATGTTTGACCATATTTTTTATGATAAGAGTATGCTTATCTGTATTGGTAATGGAAGGTTATAGTTGACCATGGTTTACCATGGTGACCTAGTTAACGATATTAACTAGGGTTCGTGATGTTGAGCAAGTGTTCACCATACTTTTTAAATGTTGATTATGGTCATTATGATTAAACAAATTTGACAATGGTTGACCTAGATTGTCCATGGTTAAACATTGAATTTTCAACAAACATATGGGAGTAGATAATGATATGGAAGAGTTTCACCAACTTGGTACAATATTTAGAACAAATTGTGAATTGTAGGATATCTCATGACAATTTAGTGGGCACTCAATTCTCATGAAGGTTTGGATCATGATTGAGAAGCCACCCTATACTAGCTCTCCTAACACCATTGGTTCTCTTTAAACACTTCACTAACTCTAAGTTTAATAAAATACTTTCACAAAGTTAACCATATCAATAAAGAAATTTGCATCATCTTATTATCTTTTTCTATTCAATTTCCCTTTTTCAAATACTTCAAATTTATTAAAATTATATTTAATATGTTTTTTAAATTTATCCAATAAAATTATATTTATTTATCGAAATAATATTACATGAAAGACTATAAAAAGAATAATAATGAACGAATAAATTGAAGTATAATTCTAAAAATATTTTATTGCATTAAAAATTTCAATTTATTCGTTTTTCATTTCATAATATCTATTAATTACTAATTATTTTATATTCTATTTATTTTAAAATTATTGACAAATTTTTATTTACTGTAAATAATTAAAAATATAATAAATTTAAATTAAAAATCCAATTATTCATACTATATATATATGATGATGATGATGATGATGGTTAACGTCCACTGAGACCAAATTGGTCTATCGGACCTACAATTTTCTTAATTTTTACTTGTCTGGCTCCTCGTCTTTCTTGGTGAGATTGGTGTTGTAGCTTTCTTTCTTTTCTCTACGGTCTTCCAACTTCCTTTGTCTTGCATCTCCTTCATCTCTTCTGGTTCTTGGGACATTGGTGTCTTAGCTATATATATATATATAAATATAATTACTAAAAAAATTGCATTTTTATGTTTTTCTATGTAAATTTTTCATAAAGTTCAAAACCAACATTTCTTATAATTTAAATATTCAAAAATGTAAGGATGTAAGTAATCAAAAATGCCAACTCTTATTCCTTAATATAACATGAAGAAATCTCATCTAAACCTTTTAAACAAAATACTTTAAAAATAGTTGACTAATCTATATTTGTATTATTTACTATAATTATATTTAAAAATTAAAAATTAATATAAATAATATGTTTAAAATTTAATTAATTAACAAATCTAGATATAAATCAATTAAATATTTTATTTATTTTCTCTCAAATTAATATTAGTAATAATATTAATAATATTAATCATAATAAACATTAATAAATTGGAATATTATACTATATTTAACCTTATTTTATTATATTGAAACCTAATATACCTTATTAAACCATAATATACTGAACTCAAGTATTATTAAACCATATTATATTCAACCATAATAAACTTTTATATTATATTGAAAACATGAATATTATATTCCAAATTTAAATATAGAATTCAAAGTTATAGAATAAATTTAAATATTAAAAGCCAAAAAATATTATAAAAGGCTATACTCAATTCTTTTTATCAAAATTGTCATATTTGAAATTATTGAATTTCAAATATTGGCATCCATTTCAATTATTTTTTGTATAATTCTTATAAATTGGCACCCATTCCTATTATTTTTATATTTATATTCTAAGGTCCTTCATATCACTAATTTTTCCTTTCAAATTCTAATCAGCTTATATTTTTAACTGATTTCCTAACTAACATAACATCGTTTGATTTTCTTTATTATATTATGATCTTATATGGTCCTTTATACAATTTAATTAACTTTTATTTATTAATTAACATACAATTTTTAATAATACTTTTGAATAAAATTATTTTATATATTACTTTATATATTTTATTTAGGCATTTAACTTATTCATTTATTATAAGGTCATTTATTTAACTAATTTTCCTTTAAATTATTAATTAACTTATAATTTTTAATAATTATTTCTCAAACCAAATACCCTCAATAATGATTTATTTATTTTTATACTAAATAAACTAATATAATAATTTTGACCTTGGTCCTAGAGTCAAACTAGCCGTTAGGCAAGATAGTTGTTGGAGGCTCCGCTCAGACTATTTAACATGATGAGCTAGATCTGTTTCTTCAACTTGTCCTGACGATGAACCACACTAGTTGGTTCGAAACGCATCGACAAATGGTATTCCATGTGATTTTCGCCGAAGAATCTTTCTCTAACTTGATATGGATCACAGAATCCTGAACTCTATTATTATTGAATTTTTTAATAAATTTAATATGTATGGAAAATTAAGGTAAAAGGATGAACCTACTAAGATCTTTTTTTATTATATGAGAATATATGAAGAGATATAAGGTCTTATATCATACTAGGCATCTATGTAAAAATTCTTTTCAATTGAAAGATGCTTCACAAATGAATTCTAATAATTTTATTTTAATTTCAAGAAAGTTCTTTCATTTAAGAATTATGTGTTAAGTTTTTTCACATATTTGAATATAAAAATATATATTATACTCAATAAGTTTATTTGAATAGAGAATTATATGTTACATAATAATTTAAAGTCTGGGTTGTTGTTACCATTATCAAACACGATTCATATTAAAAGGTTGTATGTTGTATTATAGTTTTATGGCTTTCATAATATAAGTTGTTAGGATTTTCACTTGATACACAATATTCAAGGGATTTAATAATTTATAGTTTTGAATGGTTATATTTAAATTCCTAATGAATTTCCTTAAGTTTTATTTGGGTACATTATAAACAGTGAATTTTTTTTTTTGGTGGTGGCAACTACTTTTATATATTTCAAATATATTGCTATTTGTTATGTCATTTTTTAAGTTTTAATCTTCTATCGATATTTAAATTGTTATATATGGCTTTAGTTTATGAAGGATGTTGATATATACCTCACCTCACATTTTCAAAATAGGGAAAAAGGAGCATAAATATAAAATTAGCTATAATCCCTCTATATTGAGACTAACCAAAATTTGAAGTTTGAGAATATCTAATGTTTGGTGGTTTCCAGAAAAGCAAGTGTGGCTTTTGTACACAATCTTATTGCATGTAAAAATGAAAAAAATTGTTCTAATTTAATTTTATTAAAACATTCTTTTCAATAAATTAGAAAGCATAATAATTTATTTGTTTCCAAGATTTTTTTACTAGAACCCATTATTATTATTTTTAAGAAAGACAAAATAATTTTAAATTTAAAAATTAATTAAAAATAAACTCAGAAAATGAAATTTTGATATATTTCTATTCTAAATTATAGTCATGCCAACATAAACAAAAACATTAAAACTAAGAATTGTTTATACATATTATTTATATGTATTTATCCTTAACGATCCATTTTGAGTTTCTTGAACATTCGGTAAACTTGTTTTGCATAGCATAAAAATGACAAGAAAAATAAACTAAAGGTACTTGAATGTACATATAGAAAAACAATGTGATTTTATGCACACACACACACACACACACACACACACACACACACACATATATCAACATTCAGATTCACTTTAGTTTTTAACAAATACCATTGCTAATATTCAATCTATATGCCACTTCACTTCAGCATGAATATACAATTATTTAGGTTTTTTTTTATAGTGACAATGTTATATCTACCTAATAGACTTTGATAGTAGTATAATGTTGCAAAGAATATAATTTATTTAACATTGCATACAAATTGGGGATGTGAAATTGTTGTGTATTTTTCAATGTTTTACAGTACATAAATGAATTTTGCACACAAATTGGCCCTACTGCACTTTTAATTTTAAATTTATAAATACTAAATGAAACAATGCATTTATTTGGATAAAAAATTGCTTTGTTCCGGTTATCTCTCTACAAATTAATATTGAGAACATATGTGCATGATATCCTATAACTCATTACAGGTTGAGAACATATGTGATTACATGTTATTACAGGTTGGGAACACAAAGATCAGATATTGTGCTTATTACAGGTCGCCTCTGAAGGATTTTTTGACAAACAATTTTGGTTCTGTAGTCAACAACTTGACTTTCGAAAAGATTATAGATACATGGTTACTTTCTGTCACCCTAAAGAAATCAACACGTAAATCTCAGAAGTTAGGATTCAGTCCTCTTTGAGGTATGGTGATTCAATCTTATTTATAGGTCTTTTTGTTAAAGAAAAGAAAAATCTCGAAAGTGATGAAGGAGGCTCCTTCTACGGCATAATTTTGACCTCGTCATTCACTAAAACTCTAAATTGTAGAACAACTGAAAAACTATTTTGGGTCTTGGATACCAATGTGTATCTCCTTCAGGTAGGTTATATAACATCAAATGAATTGCAATTTAAACAATTAATAACAAGGACATACTCATTTATTCATGAATGCGTGATGTCAAACAATCTTCTCTATTTTTGCATTCAAGCTTCAAATATCCTTAAGCCTGGCCATATCTCTCTCTTGAAATTGCTAGATTTTTGTACATGCATATGCATCCCAACCTCATACCCTCCTAAATATTTTCCATAAGCCTGGTCAAATGATTCTCTGAAAATTGCCAACTTTCTATACATGCATCATCAGTGCAATCTGAGGCACTCCTAAACATTTTGGGACTACTCTGGAGACTGGAGAATAGAATCAACTCTATCAGATAAAACATAACGAAAGGGTGAAATTGATGGACACGTTACAGATAATCATCTTATTCGAAAATACACCTTTCCACTACTATGACAAGTGTATGTGCAATGTTTTGTAATCCTCCTATTCTTGTTATGCTAGGTGTGTGTAATGTTTTGTAGTCTTCCCATTCTCGTTAATCCTAATAGATGTCAATTAACAAATGACAAGGTAAACTTTTAATCAATATTTGTAAAAACTTTGTTTAAGCAAGGTTTAATCATGTGATTTAGATATGCAGGGAAGTTAGTGGTGTGAATAACATCCATAGATATTGTGGTGACAAGGATAATATACTCGCATCCTTAAATTTAAACCCTCTAATCGATTTATTTAATTAGTAAAATAATTAAAGTGCCCAATTTGAATAGGGGGGATGCCTATCAGTGTAATTAAGAGTATTCGTAGAGCGGAAACTAAGGCAATATGGCTCGACATTAAATTAGTTTATTAGGTTTTTCAACAATTACCAACTATTCAATAAAAATAGAGCTACTAATCCATTTAGAAGCTCATCGCTCTTTTTTTATTGTTGCAAAATAAAACTATTATATTAATTTTAAATAAAAATAATTACTTTAAGTTAATTATGAAAAAATTGAAGTTTTTTTAACATATCGTTATAAGTTTTACTTAATGGTTTAGAAGCAATAATCATTATGTGTGTTTGAACAATATATATACCAAAGTGGATTGTAGCTTGGTTAAATTCTATATCCTTTCATTCAACGACAATTTCTGCAAGATAAATGTCACACATTATTCTTTCCCATTTCTCAACATGCTAGATATGATAAATTCAAAGTCACATAAAAGCAAGAGAAAACCCTTTTCTAGCCAAAACAAACAAAAAAAGAAATGCCTCTAATAAAACTTCACACCTCATAAATTACTCTACCACGTGCCCAGACTAAAGGTGATATTCCTTTAATCATCTTTAGGTCATATTGAATGGGATATTTGTATGTTTACCATGATGTAAATTTGGTGCTAGAGGAAATATATAAATCCAGGTTATTATCAGTGAAACTCAAGTGTAATTTAAAAAAATAATGTCATTACAAGGCATGGAGAGAGAAACATCTTCATTATTAGGATTCTCTATTTTACTTTGGTTTGAGTTGAGTTGGTATTTGAATATATAGTTTTCTCTAAAGAAGGGAAATATAAAGATGAGAATTGAAATAACCCTATGAACTTTTAATTAATTCATATTATATATATCTAAAATAGCCAGGTCATCCTTCTATTCTACTTGATAGAGATTTATTGGCATAGAATAATATTAATGAATTAATTATCAAACACAATGATGCAATATATTAACCAAGGAAAGAAAAATGGCATGGATTTGGTATTTATGTGCTCGAAGCAAATCCAACAATGGTTGCATGCTTTCTTTATCATCAAATTGTATTGAAGACAAATGTTTGCTAAAAAATTGAACTCCATTACCAATAGGAGATGGTCATGTTGGGTAATGAATGGATGAATTGAAGGGCTCAAGGTCTAACTCCAATACATAGTTATCCTTGTAACTACAAAATACAAAGTTGTCATCATTTACTTATTCAGGTAAACAGAAAAGTGACTTTTTATTTGTGCACTTGTGATAGTATATGAAAAGGAGGGCACTAGTGGAAATCAAAGTGTGTCATCCCATCATCCAACCTAACAAAGAACATATATATTTAGTTGTTAACTACAGTGGAAATCAAATGTAAAACCCACTAAAATTGATCTTTACATGATCTAGGCATAATCAACTAGTACAATAGAAGCATGCTAAAGCATAAATAGGAGATGTTAAAAAAAAATAATGGAACATTGTTTCCTGCCACATAATTGGAATGAATAAAATTTCCACAAAATCCATCCAAAAAATGAGAAGAAATTATGGGAAAAGAAAATATTATTAGAGTTTTGTACCCTCTTTAACAAATGTAGCCTAGGGAAGTAAAGGAGGCCAAATGTAGCAGGATTCCCTTTGTGTGTGATATCAAAATAGAAATGTGGGAAAACATGCCTGCTAATTCATGAAATCTCAGTATAAATAATAGAACATGTTGAGGATAGTAATCATGAGAACAAATCATGCATGAAGATCTAGTGCCTTATTGTTCATCAATTAGCAAGGCGACTGGTAATTTTTACTCGTAAAAAAAATTCATAATTAGTGTAATGAATGTGTGGATCATTTTGTGAATTTTTTCACATTTATATTTTGGTGTCCTTGAAGGAGAGAGTGATGAAACTTCTCTAGGTTTGGTCAGACTAGTTTCTCTTTTTAGATGCTTATGTGAATGGACTGATAGCTACCTTTCTTTGGTCTGGAAATTGAGGTGTCCCTAATTTTCATTCAATATGTTGAGATGCCCCATCATTGAAGGACCTTGATAATTATGAAGCCAACCTTACAAAAATAACAGAAAAATCTCATTGAAATCAAGATGTTGCTCTGACGATTGTTAAGGGAGTAGTAGCTCGAGAATTTTTTAGTATTCCTCTTAAGGAGATTGAAAGATAGTGTAGGAAAAGTGGTTTATCTATTCACGGCGATAGGGAGGTAATGGTTTTCCGATTGGTTAGCTTAGAAGAATAAGAGAAGCATAAGAACCAAGATAAAGATGAGGATGTCAGGTATTGGTATAACTTTACAATCAGAGGGAAGCATGTAAGAGAAACTGATGCTTATTTAAAATTTGGAGGGGGATGATGGAGCACAAGTGAAGAAAGAAAATCCATACTTGATGATGATAAGGACAATATATCCTTATCATCATTTAGGAAAATGTTCAGGATGAATCATCTTTATGGTCATGGGCTGAGGAACATGAATCAGTGGATTCCTCTTATAGTGGAACTTTACCAAAAAATGCTGGTGTGGTGGTGCTAGTGTCATGAGATATGCCCCAAAATTTCAAAATATTCTAGGCAATGTAAAGGAAAATTGCTTTCTCTAGTCATTAACTCATATTTCACCCCATCAGCGTTCTGATAGGTCAATTATAAAGATCATAGAATGATCTTCTATTTAATGAGGGAGTCCACGGGCTAACGTTTTAAGGATATGATCATTTTTTTTAAACTCGAAGTCTTGTATGACTTGCAAGGACTTGGGTATTAAACTTGTTTTCGATCCAATCTTATTCACATGTCAAAATTTTGGGTATGACTTGGGGTTGAGTTTGACTGATAGGAGTTCACTTAATAGTGTTTAGTCAAGGAAAAGAATAAAATTGAAAGTCCATTTGAATTATTTAACAGAGTTGGTGAGCTTAATATGGCTCATCCTTGGTGTGATTTGTTACACTTGTATGGCATGAATGCATGAATTTCAAAAGGATGATATATGATATAAATCTTGGGAAATTTTGACCAAATAAATAACTCAAACATTACACTTGATATATGATGTAAATCTTAGGAAATTTTAACCAAATACATAACCCAAACCTTAAACTTGGTAGTGTGAAATCCACTGTTTGAAGTGTGGGTACAAAAGACAAATTTTTTAAATAATTTTAAAAATTAAGATACAAATAATTTATAAAATTAAGGAACTTTGTTATCAATAAAATGTCAAACCGGATAATAATTCAAGCGATAACCTGCAATGACAATCCAAAATCGACAAGGCATATTGGATAATTATTCAAAACCCATTGGGAGCATCCTAATCCTATAGGCTGGTCATCTAAAGAAACTGAAAATGTTACCTTTCATGGGAAACATAGAATGTTAATGATATAAATGACAAAAATATAAATAATTAAAGATGCTTGGAACCAACACAAACAATGAATGATAAACAAAATGAAAATGGGGCAAAATTTCGCATAACTACTCCATGAGACTGCCATCCACTTCATTTCTCAATGCTGCCCAAGACTAAGCAGGTCATTCAACTGGTTTCCACATACTCTTATCCATAGTAGAATTCATCCTTGTATCGACATACAACCTGCATTGGCCATACCCTTCCGTAAAGGAAATAATAAAAGAAAATGACGCCAGAAATCCTTTTTACTAGTCAACAGTTTAAAGATTTTGAAGCCTATGTTTAAAAAGAAGATTCTCATACCAATATCCTTGCTTGCTTTGAAACTCTATTGAAATATATCACTTCTTCAAAAAAATTTACATATCATGGATCGTCATAATTCAAGTCATCAGTTAACCAAAGTTCCATCATATCTAGAGTAGGGGTGCTCTAAGAAAGCAAACTAATACACCGATTTCCCTAGCATGAAATTTAGTTATGTCTACGTAAATATATATCATATAGAGATGAGAGAGTGGGGATCTGAGACATCGAGCTATTGGATATTTTTCAAGTTCCTAAATTGCATTTCAAAATCACAATAAGCCAACTATGCACTCATTTACAAGGTAAGAGACATAAATATTCATTATTAACATCATGGAAAAAATCCATGGAAGAATTTTATGGTCCTTTCACATCTTATAACAGGTTAATTTTTTTTAATTTAGGTAGTGTAGATTTGCATTAAGGAATAGATATGAAACAAAGTCATTACTTGGTTTTGTTTCATATCTATTGGACATACCAAATCTGCAAACAAGATATAATAATGAACCAAAACATAATAGTCAACCTAAGCTACATAAATATATTCTTTGTATAAAAAAAAATTGATGATATACCCTAACAAATAGGTAGCAAATGCAAACATTCTTAAACATTAAAACATGTTGTTCACAACACATGTAAAAGAAAAAAAGTAGAAATTTTGTTCTTACCAAGATAAATTTGTTACCCAACAACAAGCGTTGGAGATTAGGAATCCTCCTGAGCAACAAATTTAGATGATACATATTTATATAAGAAAAGGACCAACACATATGACAAGATCCTTTAATGATTTAAAGATCCCCATCATCTCAATGAATATATCCACAGAGAAATTGTATGTATTATCACGATAGGAGTCCATTTCCAGTACAGTCAAATTACTTCCACATTGCATATTGGATCTCAAGATAGAGAATGAAATCTCTTGAAACAATATCCCATTCACTCTCAAATCTTTTATCATGTATGGCCGTGCATACACATACAAGACAACCTGTGTTTACACTAGTTTATCTTTTATCCACATACAACCTGCATTTACATTGGTTTCATTGTAAAGCATTGAAAGTAATAGTAAATTCCAGACATACATGGCCATATTTTGAAGAAATGCGATTGAAGAGTTTTTGTCTATATCCAATGGCTTTTTGACACAAATTCAGTGATTTCTCAACTAAGGACCCCAAATGCAAGGAGTGCACGAAAGGTCGAATACTGGTGATCATATATTCTTTATGGTTTGGCTAGAGGAGTGGGGCATCCGATCAAATTGGATGATCATACAAATAAGCTTCAAAAGGGGTCCTATGCAAGTGATTTTAAATGATATCCCTTGGAAGCTTCAACATAGTACTCAGTATCATCATAGAGGAGACCACCCAAAAACAAACCATCTGATCTTGTAGAAGTTTGAAGAACCAAGTCACCCTTTTTCAAAAGGCCATTGCTACTGTCATTTTGAGAAATTATTTTAATGTCAATACTTGGGATTGCTGGAAGCACTGACCCCTGATTGTAGTTTCCTGGACACCCCACAAAAGTAGGAATAGTAGGTTGGCACCCATCAGTTTTAACAACAACTTGTTGACTTCTTGGATAAAACAAGACCTTTTCAACATTATTTTTTTCACTAACATTCCTTTTATCGGTCAGAACAAAGACAAATTCATCTTCAAGATTGGCCTAGTGAGTGTACTGATATACAACAATTTTTCTTGGTCCATTAACACTTGAAATAGGTTTGACATCATTGATCATATCTATAAATGCACCCTCCTTTTGCCATATGTCTACAAAAATGCTTCCAGACAACTCATTTTCTTCACCATAAGAAATTGAATAAACATGTATTTCACCACTCAATATATATTTTTCACAAGTTAAATATATAGTATTAAGGTTCAATACATTGAACTCTAATGAAGACATTCCAAAGAAAATGCACGAGTTCAAGAAATGAAACATGTGCACACTAGGAGCTTCTAAGCAGGTTTGCTACCATCCTCCCTCAATCAAAAAATTCATGGTTCCTTGTTTGGCTATATGACGTAATAAGCCACAAGATGATTAGACATAATACACAATTAATAGTTGTTTTTGATAAAAACTATCTATGAATGATCATAAGCACCAACATTAACATCAATAACCTTCCTCTCCCAACACCAGTAATCATCCCAGTCTAATAAATCAGATGAAGGTCGATGGTTTACCTCAAGGCGTCATGAACCAAGTAAGGCTTTCTTAAATATGAAGTCATTGCTCTCATTTGTTAAACTTAAATAGTTCAACTTCTTTGAACCCTTGGTAGCAAGAGAAGTAGATGATGTGACTTCTCGGTTGGTAGATGAGATCAAATTGTTATCCGATTATCGATTTTCTTGCTTGGCTCGGCTCAACTCTGCTCTTTGAATGATCAACACATGACTTGAACATCAAGAAGCCTCCAAACCGAACCCTTTGTGAGTATTATCGTCATTGCTAGTGTTGCCCATCGTACACGATGTGGAACTTCCTTCTCAACTTTACCGTAAGAAGAGAGAGAGAGAATGTTTGACCTTGCGGTTTCTGATTTTGTTTCCCACCCTCATTTTGGAATCAATCTTTTTCTCTTACCCTTTACTACAAAAAGTAGTGGGCCCATCAATACCATATTTTACATATTTGTTCACTTTTAAAAACCTTTCTCGAAAGTTGCTTTTGTTGCATATGGAAACCCTATGTTTGAAGTTTGTAACATAACCATACATTCTTGGCATTCTCATGCCCTCTAACATTTCCTAAAAGAACATTAATGGATTCCAAAAAATTAATATGGAGTTTCATTACTTCCTCACTTTTATGGATTTTTATCTTGTATATACTCTTCAAAATCCATTCTATGGAAATTGACTTTTGTCAAGGCTTAAAAATCTTCATGAGTTCCACTAGGAAATGATTATCCTCATGACCCAAAAAATTTTCTTCCCATTCTACTCTTGATAAGTCAATATTGAGCTGAGTGGCCCTTTAAGCTGGAAACCTCTTCAAAATTGATGACTTGACTCCATACTACAAGGTAACACCCAAATATATTATCTTTAATGTTGTACCAAATTTCTCCAAGACTCTGTCACATGCTGCTCGAACTTTTTGCTAATGCAACCCTATGATGAGCTTCATAATTTCGTTACTAATAATGGATTGTACAAAGTGTTGATACACATAAATGATTTTATAAGTGTTTATAGAAAATTCAATTATTTAAAAAAAATGACAGAGTAAAAGTTAATGTAGCAAGAAGTGCACCTGTGTTGAAGAAAAACGAGAAGTTACAGGTAGAGACACTAAGGAGTCACATCCTTCCTTTCATATCACTGATCCATGAATATCAACAAGGGCCTATATAAATTCAATGCCAAGAATTTCTCTAGTTACTATGACATCAATATGTGATGGTGAAAATTAAAGACCATAATCACGTCTTGTTGTTGTGGTCAGTGGGGATATTCGATATTCACCTAGTTGCTTCCCATACAAAATGTAACTGCCTATCTAGGATGTAAACATAACATTAATGAGGTCATTGTTAGTGGAAATTAGTTCAACCTTCACATTGGTAGGACCTCCATTTATCTCGATAGATTTGTGCTCCAGCGACCCCCAACATTCTCCCAGAAATAGTGAACCCAGTGAAGTGAAAATTGATGTCTTCATTACCATTGCAACCATTGTGATCCAATGATACATGAACCTCATTTGGTTCTCATAACCATCCATCCATACCTTTGAGTCAGATTGTCCATCCATTTCATATTATTCCATCGTTGTATATGGGCATTGGTTGTAAAGTCATGTTCAACGGTCCCTAGCTGTTGTTACAATTTCTAGAGCGCGATTTTACAATTTGTTATTTTAATGTTGTTCAATGGAAAGCCAAATTTTGAGAGGCAATTTTCATATCTTGTCGAATCCGACGGTAGGAGACATCACATTATGTTTCCTGCTACAGAGGGGAAGGATTGTTTGGTCATGAGTTCGAGACTAGGGCTCACCATTTGACCCATGGAACAATCAATATCAACGCCAACAATACGTAAACATTTTATAGATGCATTGGACTGCTAGCAGAGGATTCCAACAAGCTCTAAGAAATCCTCTCCTAGAAGGACATGGTTTCAGATTGAAAATGTCACTTTCCTCGTCTCCTACATTTGTAGAAATTTAGTGGTGGATAAATTCTCAAGGATTTCGTGGTTGAGAAATCGATTTGGAAACAATGGTAATTAAGGTGAGGCAAGGAGCAAAAGCCTGCAAAGGGTGGAAATTTCATATAGAAGGATGAAATAATATCCATTTGGAGCACACTTGGTACTGTCGTTCACCAAACAATCAATGGTATGAATCTTAGGAACAATGTGACAGTAGTCGAGCTTCGGATTTGAAGGCTTCCTAAAATTGGTCAAATACGAACTTCCCTCGATGAAAAATTTGCATCCATTTATCTTGTTGGTAGCAGTTTGCACTACCAGGCATGTAACCAACAACAAAAGCACCCACCATGTATCTATTAGAAGGCCCTTTGAATCTAAAGCCCTACTAGCTTTCCTCCAGGTTTCAGCATCTCACTGCATCTCTCTTCCTCTAATTCCAAACTAGTTGTCGCACCGATAGAATCTAAAATCACTCAGATGGTTGAGATGTCCGGCTTTCGGGGGCACCAAAGTAGATCCACTGAAAATCTAGCCCCACCACAGAAATCTGGATCAGTTCTACCCTTGCAAAGATCTGGATAGGTTCTACCCTCGCAGAAACAGTGCGAGGTTATAAAACAATCCCTTTACATTGCCAATTATCAAGGAAGGATGGATCTATAACTGCTAGGGTTTACCACGAAAGCACCCAAAACCCCAAATTTATGGCCTCTACACTTTAAATTATTAAGTTATTTGTAGTTTAAAGTTTAAATAAAATAATTACAAATCTCTTTACACTCTTTGAAAATAGAAAGAAACTTTTCATTCAAATAATATTATTTTAACTTTCAATTAATTGAAATTTGTTATATATTAAATAATATAAAGTTATTTTTGGTTATTTAGATGTATTTTTTAGAGTTATTTGTAATTTCAGATTAAAGATAAAATAATTATTTTATTTTAAAATTGAGGAAATTACAAATATTTTTGAAAGTAACTTTTCATTCAAATAATAATTATTTACTTTCAATTATATAAATTGATATAAAACTAGCTTGGATCTATCTTAATTTTGGATTTACCAAGGGGATCAAATCTCTTTTCACTTTAAAAAAGGTTTGTATATGAAGAGATTTTATCCATTTGGCACTAGGTAAATTAGGAGTAAGATGATTTAATTATTAATTATAATGATAATTATTATTTTTATATTTCACTTTACTTATTTATATTATTATAATTTACCCATACTTTATTTTGTTTAATATTTTTCATATTAAATTTTATTTTACAAAGTTTCCTCAAATTAGATATTAAATTGATTTTCAAATAAAATAAATTGGCTATATTTTTTAATACCAAAATTTAGTTTTAATTTTCACCGTGGTGTAGATTAGTTGATGTTAGAATGGGTTGTTAAGGAATTTAGTATGATGTTATTGGTTTAAACTTTGATTAGCTCAATGTGTCACATGAGGCAATGTGGGTACACTTGGAGGTGATTGTCGTAATGGATAGAATTGATCCTTAAATACAAGCTCATTGTAGGTGTGTATTCTCTCATATACAAAAAAATAACAATAATAATAATAATCTTATTTTTTTTATTTTATTTAAGTAATTATTTATCAAAATTAGATTTTATTAAAAGCACATGATTTTATTTGAAGTATTTTAAGTCATGGCAATAAAGGAAACTAATTTTCTTGTAAGAATTTTCTAAATTGTATCTCCACTCCAACACTGTCATAGAAAAACGTTCTTGACCCCACCTAGAATGACTAAAAGGAAATTTTCAAGGAAGCCACCCAATGTCACCTTGGGAGCCTTCTCTCACTATTTAGACTACAAGAAGGATATCCTTGTCAAGGGGGGGATCCTTAAAGATCGATCTAAGCTAGGTCATTGAGTAATGAAGGGAATTTCCTTAACGAAGACTAGTGTTTTAACACTACTGACTCTGAAAGTAAAAGGTTAGGGACAAGTGTGCAAATAGTCAAACAAACTATGAATTATTAGGAAATTTTGAATGATTTTAATTAGACAATTATTCCTATCCATGCAATGAAATTATACTTGAAAAATAAAATATAACACTTTCTAAATTAACCATATAACATGAGATGTTAGTGAAGCATATATACAATGGCACGATCAAAATAGAAAATGAATCATAAATTGTCCATACAAGGCATTAGATCATTCATTCATCTTATTCATGAGCATTGGAGATTGAGAGTTCATTAGCATCATCAAGAGACCATTCCACAATTAAGAGATCATACACCAATAGTATTAACTATGTTTCAGACAACAAAGAGTTATATGTCTATAATAATAAATAAAGGAAATATTCAAACTTGTCATTGTTACAAAGGACATTGAAGACAACAAATTTGAATGTGGACTAATTACACATTTGTAACGTTCAAATGTCATCCATTTATCATCAATTTATCACTATTTATAGTTGGGTAGTTTCTAACAATAGAATATAAAGGCACAGGGACATCTTAAAAAGTTACCTAAGATTACACCATATACATAGTTTGAACATAAATAATATATAGCTTTTTCTTTTGTAGATATGTTCTTTTTTCTATCGAAGATATCACAATAGGACAAATATTGATGTTGTATAAATGGGTAAAGGACCTCATAGAGGTCATTTTTTCTGATGTCCTACTTGATTGATACATTCTAATGAAAGAAAGGCTTTAAATACGAATTAATATGTTCCCAAAACATATTATATTCAAATTTTATACATATAAAATATAAAAACAAATGTCAATTCCTTCATTTTATTGTTACTTAACTCTCGTGTGGGCGGGTTACATGAAATGTGATTGGAAAAAGGATTCAGAGACAATACAGGGGTTGTGTCTTGGATATGATTCATTTGTTGTTGGAGATCCTTCAAGCATTTTAGCCATAGAATTTGGAAATGTTTCTAGTAGGTATTCCTATGGATTTTAATGTTGTGATTATTTCACCTCATGGTTATTTTGGGCAAGCAAATGTTTTAGGAATTCCTGACAAGACATTGATGGACAGGTAAACAATTTTTTTTAGATTTTCAATGTCCATTGCATGATATCCTCTCTTTATTGTTTGATTGTATTTTGAAAGTTTATTTTGATTTTCCTTCGTATTTTAACTATGAAATTGAAAATACTTGATATTATGTTTTTTTAAACAAAAACCAAAGCTTGAAGATGAAATTAGTATTACACGAAATTGATTGAAATCATTTTAACTATTTTTTGTTGAAATTTTTCATGGCTATTAGAAAAGTTTACTTTCATGTTGGTATTTAATCACACGTTGTTTATATACTTGACCAAGTTCATGCATTAGAGAACAAATTGTCGTTGTGAATAAAATGACAAGGATTAGACATCACACCTCAAATTATTTGTTTCACAAGTTATTTACACCTTGAGCATTTTAGCATGTAACTTAGTCGGCATGATTGTGCCTAAGATTTCACTGAAATTTGAATACTAAGTTGCTAAGGTGTTCTTTTCTATGGTGGCATTTATTTGTTATAAAGGTAATCTGGCCACAGAGTGGCCACTATCGTTCAACTGAAGAAAACTTGTTCGAGTTTCTTGCTTTTATGGGGCAGAATGGACTTAACATTGTTGATGTTGAGGTATATGTAATATAAATATTTTATAGTCTACTTTAGTTTATGTTATAGTGTTGATCATATTTCATGTCTTCCACTCTACATTGTATCTTCTTGTGTTTTCAGAAAAGGAAATTAGTATCGATGGTAATAGGTAGGATTTGAAGAAAGAGGAGAACACTAACACTGCAGCGACAAATGAAAAAAGATAGAGAAGATCAGAATTAGTCTAGTGATACCCTTAAAGCCAATATCTCCCATCAGACACACACATAGAGACTCATGTTCAAGTCTCCATAGTTGCTGAATTCACCTGCAATGAATTGGAAACACAATGATAATGTTTTGTAGTGATGAAACAACATTTCATGTGTAAATTGTAGCACATCCAATATTAAGTTGTAAACCCATATTCTAATACTTGGAATTTCATATAATATAATTTATGTGGATGAAATTATTTATATTTTCACTTGATATTCTTTAGTATTTTAATTAACATATGTAATTTTGAATTTTTATATTAGATGAACTTGTCCACATTGTATGACATTGTTTTAATTTAGTCGCAAAATCATACTAATTAATTTATGTTGATTAATAATGAACACATAAAATCAATCTAAAACTACTAAATTAGTAGTTTATATTGATTAATGATGAACACAAATAAAATGAATATATGACTAAATTAGACGTTTATAATTATTATTAATGAAATTAAATGAAATGAATATAAACTACTAAATTAGTTGCTTATATAATGAATATGAACCTACCAAAAAAATAGAACTGACTGCTGCAAATGATTAATTTGTCATTACAAATGACAACTAAATTTTGCATATATACAACTATTAGTAGCTAATTTATAGTATCTTCTAACACAATAAAATTTAGTCATATTTCTTTGGTTATTAATTGGTTTCAAAGCACGACTAAAATTTGCATATATATGAATATTAGTAGCTAATTTATAGTATCTTATAACACCACCAACATTTTGATCATAATTCTTTGGTCACTAATTGGTTTTCTCAGATGTGAGATCATATAGTAATATATTTTGTTGTATATTTGGTAATGAATTGTGGCAATTAATGACTAAATCAATGACTAACTAATAACCAGTTTTATGACAAAATATACTACTAGATGATAAAATTAAGACAACCAATTAATGACTAAACTAAAAATGGCTAAAAGTTAGTCGTGTTATAAGATACTATAAATTAGCTATTACCAGTTACCGATTGAAAATTTGTTTTTATATGCAAACTTTATTCATTGTTTTAATAACTAATTAGCCACTTTGTACCAATGACTATACACTAGTATAAATAATAGTTTGACAAGATTAATAGTTGTAACACAACATGGTCTCTACCTCTATCTCTAATTAAATAATTGAACATAAACAGAGTGTGGAAGAAGCACAATGAAAGCTTTCTCCACAGTTCCACACTTCGCATAATAACATATTGCCCAAACAAATGTCTAAGAGAATCCAAGCCTTAACTTTGCGACTTCAGAGGTGTATAACTCAGCATAACAGAAAATCTACGATTCCCAACAGGAAAATTCTAAATAGATATGGATCACCAAATTGTTTCAATTAGCA
The DNA here is from genome assembly GCA_031772625.1 of Pinus tabuliformis. Lineage (NCBI taxonomy): Eukaryota > Viridiplantae > Streptophyta > Pinopsida > Pinales > Pinaceae > Pinus > Pinus tabuliformis. The sequence goes on along the minus strand of CM062815.1, from coordinate 997,416,633 downwards.
ACAATTATAAGATCTCATTATAATGCATGCATTTCCAATTAAAACATTTGAGAAATCAATTTACCAAGACATGGAACATAGGTTAAACAAAAAAGAACAGCCACTTTAATTAATAAATATTTATAGGAAAATCTATGCCAAGACAACTTCGGAACAAGGACTCGACCAACTTAACTCTGAAGTGCAACTGTGGACCTTAGATGGATACACTAGGAAATTACACCCATGGGGTTTTCACCCGTAGGATAAAACTAGAAATGCCCTTGCCAAGTTCTCAATAAAGACAAAATAGACACATAAACTCAGGATGATCCAAAGGCCTAGCTACTATCCCTTTAACAAGCTTGATGGACTCTCTAGAAATCTTATTTTATCATTCCCTCGAGAAGTGAAGGCAAATACCATGGGCAGGTCCCATGGGAAAATTCTGTCCATTTTGACCATATCAAGAAAATTGAATATTACAAATCCTCTTGCCCAAATATTGATTTCCCTCAAGAAATAAACTTCTATGCACATCGAAAAAAATATGTACATTGATACCAGGATCCAATACAAACCATTTTATTATCATATGCCTCCATGCTACATGATCCTGAATGGGTCCTTCAATACCTAGATCCCAAACAATACTTCTTCCAATTTTTCCCATAATATATTCACCTGGATCATAAGCCCACCTAAGTCTTGGACCTATGGCTAAATGAGACCATCTCAGCCTTCCATTATTGCCCTTGTCTAAGGGCCTAAGCTACAATATTGTCTTGGCTAAGGGTATCCTCCTCGGAATCATCCCATCAATTGAGTTCCAACTCATAATCTCTCACCAATCCATCTCATGGGAAGGATCTAATGCATGAATTCCTGCAAATGAAATAATTATACCATGTTGATGTTGCTTTATTCTTAACTCATGCTACTCCACCTGATCCCCCAACATTATCCATTTGGAGAAGTCGGCCCTGATCTCCCTAATGTATAAAGGTGGGTTGGTAGTGTTGTAAGCCCTATCTATGTACTCTTATAGAGGGATTCTCAGGAATTTCCAAATGTATTCATCCTAATACCTTGTGAGGTACTTGAGATGTTCCTCTACAGTAGCCATCTTGGTTGCTAACTCGACACATACCCCTATGAGCTCCTCAATTTTTCTCTTCTCCTATAAGATAGTGTCTCAAGTTGTCCTGGCTCTCTAATTCAACATCATAAAATCTATCTTGAAATACATGATATTTACCTGGAAGTCCTATATTGGTGATTCTAGTGCCTTGTTGAATATATTTGTACTTGTTTGCACTAGATGCCCCATGACCACAACTTCAACTTGAGCATTTGATTGACTCTCTAGGAATGGTTGATCCTGCACATTATGTCTGTCATGCTTCCCCTCATGATCATGCTCATCATGCTAGTTCAGTATTGTTGGCCTCCTCCATCTGTGAAGATAAAATGTTGTTCATCTTCTCGAGTTGTTGAAAATAGATGGAATTTTGGAATACTATATATATTTGAGTGCTCATATTCGTTATCCCCCTTGAGACTTATAGAATCAGTTGCACAGGTGTCTACCTCATCAATACCATTAGGTAGAGTTTCCTCATATACTTCTGAATGCTTTTCATCCTACAAGTCTCACTAAATAATATCGTGTTGATTCTCACCATCTTGGAAATCAATAAATCCAACTATAGAATACTTCCCATGATCTGTAGGAATATCCTCATGTTATGTCATTTTTTACTCCTTCCTATCATTTACACATGAATAGTTAGGTGTCGAAGGTCCCTTGCAGATAAAGCATAGTCCTATCCTCCTTAGTTCATTCTTGCTACAAGTTGTGTTCTTTCTTCCTCCATCAATCCTTCTCAACTCCTTTCTAGTCAGTACCCTTTAGAGTAATTTTATGCTTTTCCTCACTAACTTCTCGTCTAGGCCATAGGTGGTTAGTGATGCCAGTCGTTCCTTCATGCAAATAGTCAACAATTTTTATCTTAGTAACTTTCAAATGTCAACATCTACTTTTAAGAACAAGGACATAATATTTTGCATGCATGTCTTCATATGGTTTGAATGAGCTAATGTAAAACTGGTGTAAAATTTTTGGAGCAACTGAAAGATCAACTCACCAAATTCTGGATTCAACATGAATGTGCCAAAGTCTCTTCCATTAGTTCTAGAACTTTGTGCTACTTTTGAAATGTAGGAAGCATGATGTTGTTCAACCTTTGAGGGTTTTCCACTATCAGTTGCGATATCTCCCTCATGATATCATTGTTGTAGGGTGGTAGTTCCAATGTTAAAGATATGACCCTTTTAAGACAAGAGGAAAATGTGAGTCTAACATTTTCACAAGAATGATCCAAGAACATGGGTTGTATCAAAGAAATCATTGGTAGCTTCAATGCCCAACCTGCCCTTTTCCAATCTGATTTTTGTATCAGGGAAAAAGCCATATCTAATGTATCCAAGTGTAAGAGTACATAGTCATACTTTGTATACTACAATTTGGATCCAAGTTCAAAGAGACACTTTCCTTTTACATATTCCTTCTGGATATGCTTTTACTGCTAAAAGATTGCATGGACCTTCCTAGAGAAATGTGTGTTCGTTTGCTTTACCTTCTCTTCTATAAGTTGTTATCGTTTTTAATCCGTAGAAGTATTGTAGCCAAGATGACCGACTGATGTATTACCATGTTGATTCGTGAGGTGTTTCCAAAATTAAAATGAGGATATTATGGCTTGGTATTCCTTCTCTCTCCCCAAATTTCTTCAATAAAATCCAGTTACCCCTTTTGGAAAATTAATCTATACTTGGCTTGAATTCTCACTAATAGTAGAGAAACAATTTGGTGCAATAAAAATAATAACCCATTGGAAGAAAGTCGTTTGGGAAGACACTCTGTAAAATCCATGCTTGTAATAACCGGTGGATTTTTCTTTTATAATCCTAATTCCAATATAGTACTTTACTTATTCACGCCACATACTAAACCTTGGAGTAGAATAAGGTCCGTATAATATCCCATAATCCTTATTTTATTTAATATTCCCCTTAATAACCATGACCATACGATGAAATGAGTGGCATGGGACTTATTTGACCATGGTTACCCATGAAATTAACCACACCTGAACCGCTACTCTACAGTTTTTGTAATAGATGGGAGACTTGGAAATTGAGTGGCTTGGCCCAGGGCGTGGTTAGTCACTCTGGTCCTATGCTGCCAATGTGCAAGATCACCACAAGTCCTTCAGTGTCTCCCAATCGTATGTTGTTTTAACTCTTGTAATACGTTGGAACAACCTTTGCACCCTCAACACAGTGTCCCCTTTGCGTAGTCAACAAGTGGATCAGTTTGAGCATGCAAGGGATCTCCATGGCCTCAGTGCCTATGCAAGATGTAAATCCCTACCTTCCATAACTTCCTCTCTCTGTTGTGATGGTCTTGTGATGTTTCAAGGGCATCCACCTCTACTCAAGTTGCTGGGAATTTTAAGGAAAATTGAGATCTTCTCCCTATGATCTTGTCTCTCTTGTCTCTACTTTGTAAATATTTCAAATAACCCCTCCACAACGATCGTAACCGTCGACCATTCTACTGCAATCATCAGCTTCAGGCAATAACAAGATTGTTTTCATGATGGTGCTCATACATCACCTATAACGAGGCCATTGCTAATGGTGACCCAAACTTACATCCTTACAGTGTGATATTGGGACTACTTCCTTTTCTATGGATATACTAGCAGTCCCTCTTCATGCTACAAGAAAAGTCAAGAAATGCTCCGTTTATTTTCTTGCAGTTTGATGTCGTCACCTTGTACTGAAAATAGACCATGACCTTCAAATTTATCCAACTTCGCTCGACGCTTCTCTGGAACCCATATTGTTGTCATGATGGCTTTCGACATGCTGCTTCTTGAACCTTACAGTTCGTCGTGGCTGAGTGTAAGCGCACAACTCCGGAAATTTCTCACAGTGATCGCGTCACCTTCAATCTTGAAAATTTTAATGTGCAAGTTGTGTGAAACATGCGCTTCTTTCTATAAGTGATTGAGGCACCAACGTGAGAATTATAATATAAAGTGTTCAACCAACTTTCCACTAATTCAATTTCTCTTCATTCATATCAAATCTAATGTGAGAAGAATCTTCATCATGATCATCTTCATAGCGAATGCTCCTACAACTACTTACATCAATCTAATTTCCAGCTGAAAATGTAATGCAAACTTCACTTCACCCATGATATTCTTCTCCAATTAAGTAAAAGACATCACTCCATATATGGTATTAGCAAACAAAAGCCTACAGTTGATTACACCTTGGACCTCCAACAAGAAAATCACGAATGATTCTGCAACTTCTTCAAGTATGGAAATGAGCACAACTTGCAGTTTCGACCTCTAATCATGAAGGAGAATTATTGCTTGGTATTTCACTAGGTTGAAGAATTCATGGCAGTATTGTTTCTTGAGAATCCTTGGCGCTCAATACACATCCCTATCATGCTTGAATCCCTTGTGTGATTGATGTATCACCAACATGATATGCGATTTTGGCTTCACACACCAAACCCTCTGCCAGTAGCCTCATCCCTTCATTTGATGTAATAAAAAAAGTAAAAATATCATGTTCGCCTCCTCAACTAAATAGTAGAGATTTTTCAATAGTTGTAATATTCCCATTTTAACTCAGCCCTATGAGAGAAATTATTCTATTTCTTAATAATTAGACATGGTTCACTCTTCTCCATGTAAGGACTCTGGACACCACATATCTCCACAATGGTATGATATTGTCCACTTTGGACCTAAGCCCTCATGGATTTGCTTTTGGACTTACCCCAAAAGGCCTCATACCAATGGAGATATTTGTCCATCCTTATATACCCATGATCTTCCCCACTTCTAGTCAATGTGGGACTATTGGTCGTATACCCAACAATCCTCCCCTCGAACAAAGGACCATCGAGCCTCCCCTCAAACGATTATCCATTCGTCCACTCTCTACCAACCAGGATTCTCTGCTCCAATGCGTTGGAAGCACACGCCTTACATGGAAGCACCACCTGCCTCGAGAGCTTGCTCTTCCCAGGTCAACTCCTCTTCACCGTGTTGGGACTAGGACACGTCCATGAAGAATCCGGAGCACACCGCCTGTCTAACCGAGCTCATCCACGGATCCCATCGTCATATTACCGGGGCCCACCACCTTCGTTTGACATTCCGAGAATTCATCCATTTGGCTAACTTCGGGGCATGGCTCTGATACCACTTGTAAGGACTCTGGACACCACATATCTCCACAATGGTATGATATTGTCCACTTTGGACCTAAGCCCTCATGGATTTGCTTTTGGACTTACCCCAAAAGGCCTCATACCAATGGAGATATTTGTCCATCCTTATATACCCATGATCTTCCCCACTTCTAGTCAATGTGGGACTATTGGTCATATACCCAACACTCCACACATAAAGCCCAAAAAACACAACAGTTATGATATTTCCAAAAGGTTTTTAATGTGGTCACGAGGACTAGATGGATTTTGATCCATATTAGCCAAATTCATATTTCACGTCCTACATTATTGTATCTACGTATCAAAACAAATATTATATTGCTGGTTATGCTACTGTCAAAGGCAGTATCACAACAAACACGATAAAATAAGGAATAATGAATTGATCGATGGTGATTTCACCTTGAGATATCCTAGGTTTTTACCATAGGCCCACTTCAAAATAATAATAGATCAACTTTGCAAATTTGAGAGGGCTTGATCTCTGTTGAAGATTTAGATCACAGTTTCCTGAACTTGAATGTTAATGGGAAGATCTGGCACAATAGACCTAAATTCAATCTAATAATCCATCTAATAAGCGCTGTAGTGAAAACAGGAGACTCTGGGACTAGTCGTAGGAGTAATTTCCAAAATAAACTATCTAGGCTGATATTAAATATCACCAAAGATGGAAATGTTGGTTAGGGTGAGAATAAAACGCACTGAAGTTTCTTCCATGAAACCATTTCCTCCATAAAATCCTCACACTTGAAGGCTCAATAGCTATGATACCACTGTAACATTCACAACACGATAATTTTGAAGGGATTTGAATCACCAAATTGTTCCAATTAATGAAAACTAGTGGATATCATTATAATGCATGCATTTCCAATTAAAACATTTGACAAAATCAATTTACCAAAACCTGGAACACAGGTTAAACTAGAAATAGCAACCAATTTATTTAATAAATAATTATAGGACAATGTATGCTAAGATGAGTTCTCAACAAAGTCTCAATCAACTAAACTCTGTAGCACAATCTTGGACCCTGGATGGATCCACCAGAAAATTACACCCATGGTTTTTTGTCCCTTAGATCAAATTGGAATTATCCTTAACAAGTTCTCAATAAAGACAAAATAGGTAAACAAACTCACGATGATCCAAACGCTTAGCTCGTCCCCTTCAATAGGCTTGATGGACTCTCTAGAAATATTATTTTACTATTTTCGCTCGAAAACAAAAGCAGATACCATGAGGAGATCCCATGCAACAATACCATGGTAAATAGCATAGATAAATTCCATTCATTTTGACCATATTAACAAAAGAGAATATTACAAAAAATCCCTGCACCTTTGAACTTGTGGAGTTTAGTGCAAGCATGCGCTTGAGACGTTCAGGAGAAACAAGCAATTCTAGTTCCTTTAGTTTTTCGTATATATGTGTATGTTCCTAGTCAACTTGTTTGGACATATGTTTCTGTTGCCACCTTAGTGTCATTTTCTCATGTTGTTCCGTCATTTTCTCGTTTTCCAAGAAATCTTGCGAGGTTACCCAAATTTAATCAAAGGATTACTTGAGGCTTACCATGTCATTCACAGGAAAGAGCTATTTGCACCTCTATAGCTCCATAAATGCTCCCTTACATTACTGTCATTCCGTGGGCATAGACTGTAGTACAAGCACACTGACACACCTGAATATTTCTGGACAAACGCTTTCCAGTAAAACCACACCATGGATAACCGCCATGTACAATAGATAAAACCATGCTATGCTATGCATCTGGATGCGCATCTGAGATGTGACGAGTTGAGCATGCATGTTACTCCATGTTAACTGAACAATTCAGATTCAAATTTGAAATTTGAACTGGTGAACCCGCCATGCCCAAGTTTGAAATTTGAACTGGTGAACCCGCCCCGCCCAAATTCAAAATTTGAACATCGATAATTGTTGTGTCTCGCATTTCAAGTCGTCTGGCATCCTGGTTCATGGTGGGCACGAGACATACATCCGGAATTCCTTCCTCGGGCAGCGCATTACCACTGGTGGAAGCCCCGACGAGAAGAAATTTAGTGGCGTGGGCATAAGCCTCATGGGCAATGACAACGTTGTAACGGACGTTGTCATCTTTTCGGCTGCTATGGGGATTGCAGTGATAGGTCAAGCCAATATCCTCACAGGAGTTCACTGTTATAACAAGGCCACGGGCATCAAAGGAGTTGGAATCAAACTAAACCTCAGTGGATTGACTCGGACGAGGAGCATCAGTTGTTATTTGGATTATACCACCATTGTTGCAGATATTCTTCAAACTTTTCTCCGTTGGCGTCTGTGGAACAAGTCTTTTCTCATCATTGTTGATGCATATTATTCACTTTGTCTTCCTTGAAATTTCCCAAACTTTCTCTACAATTATTTCATATTTTGATACCTTCCCTGGTGATTAGGGTATATGCTGTCATTTCCAATCCTAATTGACTCATCAGAGGCAGTGATGGAGTTAGAATCAGTCACCGTGGCAGATTCTTCAATTTTTGGAGCAGAGGGAGTGATTATCAAGCCAGGATCTGAAACATTTGTACACGGTTTTCCCTTTTTCTCACACTTGTAGTCAAATCAGATGCTTGTTTCTCATTCAAATGAAATGGACCTTTGCAATCACTCGGTAATGCCAATCAGTCCAGCACAATTTAGCATAGAAATATATGATATGGGGCGTACCCAATATGGAAATATGCCATTTTCTGCCAATCTGAATACTCCTGGATCTATATTTGAAGTGTCTACTGAGAGATCAGTGCCTGTGTCGGTGAACGAGGGGTACCCAACAGAGGATTCATTGAATTCTCCTAAGCGCAATGGGGAGGCCATGTCACACATTTGGGGCCACTCAGCCTCTGACAAAACAGAGGAGCAGCAAGTTAGAGAGGAGAGGAAGCAGAGAAGGATGTTGTCTAATAGAGAGTCTGCAAGGAGGTCTAGGCTCTAGAAACAACATCTTATGGACCAGCTGAGGGCTGAGGTGGATCATTTGAGAGCAGAGAATGGGAGATATTGAAGAAACTCAACATTACTTCAGCGCATTATGCTCATATAAGAGAAGAGAATTCCCTGTTGAGATCAGAGACCATGGAGTTGAGTCACAAGCTCCAAAGATTGCAATACACATTAAACGCTCAACCTCATGATGTCTTTGAAAGTATGGGTGTTGAAACATGAAATTTCAGTGTTGCGCATATGAGCTCAGCGTATGGCACCATTCCTCATTCCTTGGTTTCTCCCCATCTTTGGTTTTGAGGTCTAGAAGCAATTTACATTGTTAAATACTTAGAAATATTACCAGAACCATGCCCTATATTGTTTTCTCATTCATGCAGGAACTTGATATCGATTTGAATGGTGTAAAGAGTTGTAATTTTTGATAAAATTTGAATTTTGGAAAAAATTGTTAATTTTTGCTATGAAATTATGTAGTGAGATTTTTCAATCCTGTATAATAATAAATCAAAGGAAAAACTAAATTTAGATATTCATTAACTCAAAAACCCTTTAAGGATAACGTTGAAGTGTCATTGGAAGCACCTCTTATAAAATAATATTAAAAAACAAAACATTTGGCTACTCTATTGACTATTTTTTATTTTATTTAAGTGAGGAAAAATACAAAATCTATTTCCTAAACCTTTAAATTATTACTTCTTAATTAATTTATCTATATAATTATATTTACAACTAAAAATTTAAAATAATAATGAACTTTAATACAATCCAAACTCATGTATATTCGATTCCGTATATTATAATAATAACAATTATCTAAAGCATTTTGTGTATCTGTCATTTATTTACATATGCACTTTTCACCAATTTTAACAAAATTGAAATCAAATACTTTAGTTAACATTAAGGTAAATTTGATAATTGTGAAAACGTAATTATTATTAAAATGTAAGTTTACAACAATTTCAATTTAGATTTAAATAATGTTTTGTTTCAAATTTAATAGATAATTTATTCAAAAAATATTAAATATTAATTTTAAAATGTTTTAATAAAATTAGTTTATTTATATTATATTTTTAATAAATAAATTTAGGTAAAAGTTTTACTAAATATATTTTTGTTAGTGCTTATTCATGTTAATATCAACAATTTTTTTTAATAAATTATTTTCAATGTGTTAAATAGAATTATATTAATGTAGATTGTTCTATGGTATGTTGTAAAGGTTTCAAAAAATTTGGCCAATGTTATATATGAAAGATACCATCATAGCCATGTATTACCCTCCTATGTGCACTAAGGTAGGTTAAGTTATTTTAGAAAATAATATTTATTGTACCTTCAATATAATACATGGGGCACCATGGTAGGGTTTAAAAAGATATATCACATTGAACTTTTCATTTTAAATTGTATATAATGCACCACACACAAACAAGCGCCAATGCTTTATATTCTAGTATTAGCACTTATTTTTCTTGTGTTATTGAATTGCTATATTTCATTATTCCTTCTATTCCATAATATATTTGATTTATTTTTAAAATTTTGGCAAACATATAAATCTATAGTTTTCATCTACATAGATACCATATATTGATAGTTGTTTTCACTAGCTAAACATTTAAAATTAGCCTACATTTCTATATTCTTTCTTTTTCTTTTAAAAAGTTCTTAATAGTGTCACCTTGGAATTCAAACCATGCTAACTCTAAGCATGTACACAGGTCACATCAATTAACAAAACTCACTATCATTTGAAGTGCATCAAATAGTCATATATAAAATGTGCATAAATTTACTATGCTCGTTGGTACATTAACAAGTGTATGGGGGCACTTATTGCAATACTCCCATATGATAATGTGTATCACACATCTTTGATAACTACACTAAGTGAATGAGAAGTGCATATTGATGGACATGGGATAATTAGGGTATAACACAGTAGGTGTTGCTACTTTACTAGAGAAACACACCATCATCCCATTTTTTTCTTTTTGTAAGTCATGTAATGCATTGTCATGTAATAGTAGCACCTCTTTTAGTGTTACTATGGATGGCTAAGTGTGTCATTAATGGTTCTTCTCATTCACATAGATACATTGAAGAAATAACAAACAACATTAAAATGAAAGTTAGCATATATATATATATATATATATATAACTCTCTCTCTCTCTATATATATATATATATATATAACTCTCTCTCTCTCTCTCTCTCTCTATATATATATATATATATATATATATAGAAAACAAACAAATCAAAACATAAAATAACCCATACCCACACAAAAAATAAATAAATTAAAACACACACAAAATACAAAGAAACTTTTTCTTGGGAAAGTTCGGGGTGGTTGATGGAGAATGATCCCTAGTTTATTAGCGTCAAGTTAATGACACAGAAAATAAGAAGACTCATTACTCAAATTTTAAGATTAAGTTATTATGCCAAATATATAAATAATGGACAGGGAAGAATACCTTTCACCAATTAGTTGGTCCCTTGGTTGGATTTTGTAATCGTATAGATAAAGTCTTGCATGCTCCAAACTTCTATAGAGATATGCACAAAATCATCAAATGACATTGCTCAAACCATTTAAAATATAAATTATTAATGATATTAAAACAAAAACACTTGTAACTAACTAATATTAATTAATATCAAGTAATTAATTTCTCTTCTAAATCATGTAATTAATAATTAAATGAATTACAACATAGTTTCTTTTGGGAGAGAAGAGATCACTTCATGTTTGTGTGTGTGCATGTGTGTTAGTGTGTGTGGGCAGTACTTGATATAATTCCAATGCCTTCATCAACAAAGGTTGTGGTCCTCCTAACCTAGACCACTTATGGACTTCAACTTTAATTACAACTCCTCATTATATGTGAAAAGGAAAACCAATAAGGGATTACATATCAAATTTGTGTAAGAAAGTCAACTTTATAAATAAAGGTTTGTGTAGAAGGGAACCATAAAATCCAAGGTTAAATTTTCAATATAGTGCTACAAAATAAAGTTACACAAATGGTCAATTCCCCCTTCTCCATCACATAAACCTTATTTATACTCTCATAAGATGTCTAAGTTCATTGGGAATAGAAATTAGGGTTGTGTAGTGTAACAACCTAGTAACTTGCACTCAGGAGCATGAAATTAATGTGGATTTATTACTTTTTCAAAATTTTGGAATGCATACACACTGAGCATGAAGAGAATGAGTGTATAATATGTGTGTTTCCATAAGGAAAAGTTTTTATACTAGGTAAAAAGTCATTTTTAAACTAAGTTCAGTGGAAAAAAAGATATTAAAGTAGATGTATCCTTGTTAAGAAGTCGTTAATGACAAAATAAATGTTATAGCATATGTCGTCTAATAAATGAGATCAGAAGGGAAGTTGATGGTTGAATTACATTATAATACTACAAAAGATTCAGATAAGTGTAGCGAAGTGAAGTCCAACAACCACAAGATCAAAACATTATATTCAAACAAAACCAATGTATCAAATTACTATCTTCCCCAAGGTAGGCATATACATGTTAAGATGAAAAGGTAAGCATGGTCACCAAATCATGTATGATGCAAATATATGAAGAATATATAGAATGGAAAATCCTAGACATGGAAAATACATATTGGAACCATGTCAAATGCAGATCATAGCAACGATCAAATAAATAGTGGATATGTGTCTCAATGTATGTCGACAAAGCAACCAAAACTTGAGTAAAAATAGGAATTAGTTCTCCAAAACAGTGTCCATTTCATATAGATATGTAGTATAATATTTGTAACTTGAGGAGTAGCATAAGAATGAAAAACTACTACAACCCAAGGTCTTCAATTCAAATTTATCAAATATACAAATATAAACCATATGAGTTGTTATAGGCCATTTTGTCACATTTTGTCACTAGGAACGTTAACTGGATCAATCAACATCATTTTACCCCTTGATCACATTTGCACAAATCCCTAAGCATGACTCACCCTAATCCTTGAATTTATTCCTTTAACTGCTTCATTTAAGTGATTTTAAGGCCCAACACACCCCGCTTCCTTAAGAGACTACGTTCACCAGCAGGTAGACCCTTGTTGGACCTACGCTGATTACCAATAGGTTGCCCCTTGCTGGGGGTGCGCTAATTCTATAAATTCATGAATAATAAAAAGAATCTCAAAGCTTGCTTCTCCATAAGGTTCTAGGAATTCTTAAAACCATTTACCTTGGATGAAAGTCTCGAATCCTATCCTATCCTACCTTGGAGATTTCATCCCTTATCCCTTGATCTCATCCTTCCATCAAGAGTGGATCTCAAGCCTAGATTGGGTAAATGGATAAGAATTCCTAACCTCCCATCCTCTTTTATATATTTAATATCATCCACAAGCTAGCAGTTGGATTTGGGAGCTAGATTCTACCCTCAAAATGTTGTTATGAGAGTCATTATTCCATGCATTAGGGTGACATAGAGATACACTTTGTGACAAGGAAGGTCAAGCCAACTTGGAGGAGCTCTTCTACAAGACCAACTTTATATTTGGTTGTAACTCTCTGCGTTTCTATTAATACAAAGAGTTCATTGTTTTCCCATATGTGATGTTATGATTTCATGTATTTCAATACCATGTTGATCTACTGAATAAAGTGATTGGATAATACTACATAGATATTGTAGATATTTGGCTTGTGCTATCTAATTGTGGAGGTTATAATTATAGTGATTAGATCTAGGATTGGAGAATACAAGCTAAGACGGGAACGAGACTTACGACGGATTCTAGGTAGGCTTCATCGCATTGTCCATTTACATTAAGGAAAACACTAGTTTCTTTGCCTTCTGTTGTTCTAGGTCAGTCCACTAGATCCAGGGAAGATACTTTTGTCTGCTATCCTAGATTCTGTATAAAAATTTGGCAACCATACTGGGGATCATTGTATTCCCTTGTCCTTAGTGTTTATTTTATCATTTCTTCAGACCTTCACTGTCTTAATCAGTTAAGGATATAGCTAAGAAGACCTTTAATTGAGTTTTAATTGCAATTTTTGTGTTGGAACCTTGCATCCCTTGATCAAATATCCCTATGGTCTAGTGACAAAGCATTGGAATTCTCCTGAGCATTCTTTTTGCCTTTGTTGCAGAGCACTGATGCCCCTTTAGCACCTATGTTGGTCCTTGTTCATGAACAAATTTTCTTTTGTCTCATTTTCTCTCTATCCAGCTTTGTTCAAGCTACTCTTCCTTGATTCCCTGAGTGTCTTGGTCTCTTTGAAGCCAATAAAACACTTGATTTTATGTGAAATTGAGTGAATTTGCATTTGGTCATTATTGAAAGGTTTGCTTCAGTTCATTAACAAATTTTGAGTGTTTTTGCTTTCATATGAGTGTTAATCGCCTCTAAGTGTTGTGAGTGTTTTTGCTTTCATATGAGTGTTAATCGCCTCTAAGTGTTGTCACCTTTTTTGATGAGATTTTGTTTAATTTTTTCTTTCTTCCTATCATTTCAGGTTTGTATGCATAGATTGATTATTTAAATTGAAATGTAACTTTTACATTACAATTAAAGTCTATTTGGTTTCTTTTTGTCAATGATCAGGTTGCATTCATATGTTTATTTGCATTTGAAACATTCAAAGAAAAGAAAAGAAAAACAATTATTTTCATTGCATATAGGGCTTTGATTTTGATTGGAATAGTGGAGTTCTAGAGATCAATTGTTGCATCACTTGTTTGTTGCATTGTTGATTGATTTCTTATTCCCCTACTTAGTTAAGCCTTTCACTATTAAAAGGAAAATGAAAATACTTATTTTTGTCACATTAGTTGCAGCATAGGTATGTTTAGATGGAATCAAGTTTAGAGCCTTGAAATGGAAACATAATTCAAGATAAACTATAAAATTCATCTCAATTAACCTAAGGAGAATTTGAAACTTAACAACACACATAGAGGTATAGGCTAGAGATGTGTTCCAATGTCTTTAAACATAGGAGCTGCCAATTTTTGTCATTGTTGCATTCCAGGAGTGATATCCCATTCCATCTACATAAGTGTATTAGATCATTCTCCACGTACCTCCGGGTATATTGGATGCTCCACGCATGAAAATTATATGGGAACACTCTCATGAAACGATTAAACATTAGACAACACTACTACAGACTGTGCTTCCACATACCATTGAGTATATTTTGGAATTCCACCATAGGTAAACAAGTCGGCCACCTTGTATACTGTCATACACCGAACACAACATTCAGGGAGATTGTCTGCCCATATGTAAATCCTTGGTTCTCCAAGGTGGTATATTGTAGTTCACCATTGCTTTGTAAACCCTTTTTCCTAGTTACTCCTCTTTTCATTTATTTTTGTTGTTAATTTGTAAAATAAATTGACCGTGAAATGATATTCTTATCGTGGAACAACTTCTTAGTAGATCTTAGGTTGAGACTAATGGAAACAATTCTTGAGTCTACCAACCAAGGAAACCCGTCTGACGAGAATCCTGGTCCTTTTCCTTCTTTTGGAAATATTGGTGCTCCTTATATGGCAACATTGTCCCTTCCTGGATTTACCATTGGTTTACCAGTTTGGTTAATTTCAACCCCTATGGTTCTGAATGTCCAAACTGCTCCTCAACCAAGTAGTCCTCCACTTGAACAAGTTGATCCTAACATTGACCCTTTTCCTTCTTCACCTATTATTTCTTCATCCTTTTCTTTCTTCTCGCATGGTGAAAGTCTTGATTCTAGTAACCAGGAAGCTAAGAAGAAGAAGCAAAATAATCAGGGGGGAAACCAAACAACCATTTCTACCAATGCAACTAGTATGGACAAATGTTCCAAGTAGCCCCACAAAGTTAAATTCCCTTGCAAATTATGTAAGGGTGATTACCTTCTTAGAGATTGTCTTGGTATTCCTTAGGTATTAGAAGTGTGGTCAACATTATCACATTGGCCTTTGTGATCAACTTCCGGAGATCATCCTGATGAAAAACCTTCAACTAGTTATAGTAAGGTCCACGGGAAAAAGGGTAAAGTTAAGTTTTCTTGTAGGCCATGTGAAGGGAATCATCTTATTCACCATTGTCATTATATGGATGAAGACTAAAAATTATTAAAAAACCTTACAACTTTTCATCCTTGTCTTCTAGTTGGTTATCGAAAGCTTTCCCCTAATCCTCCACTACTTAATGAAGTGATTGATCAAATCTGTCTCCAATCAATCCCACTCTCCTTGAACATGAATCCCATGAGTCTGTTTCTGACCATTGGTTGAGAAAATAGTTGACTTGACTCCACTTTCAATCGGTCATGCCTTTCCCGTAGATATTAAACTTCATATCACTCAGGTTCTTCTCGTTTATTCAGATTCCAATGAACTGGGAGATAATCCTTTCGTTCCCATAACACAAGGGGCAGTTCTCCCATTCCTACGGCACACCCTCCAAGTAGTATGGTCACTTCCTTTAATTGGATTCAATTGGCAGGATATCGTCTTCCTCCTTACATTCCCTTTCAAATCATATTACACACTTATAATGTGCCCAGACCTGGCACAGTCATAGATAAAGGCGCATCAGTTAATATTCTATCCTCAACTCTTGGAAAGATTTTGGTTCTCTGCAACTTGTGCCTATTACGTAGAATCTGTTGGATTTTAATAGATGTACCAGTCAACCATTATGGGTCCTTCCTTAGTTTCCTATTACTTTGGGAGGAAATAATGTCTATAAATATGTGAGGTAGTCCAAGGCTCTTTGGATTTTAATTTACTCCTTGGACGTGACTATGTTTATGACATGGGAGCTCTTGTCTCTTCCTTCTTTCATGTGATGTGTTTCCCGCAATGAAGGAAGAATCATGACCATTAACCAACTTTCATTCATTAATCCTAATTTGACTCCTAATAAACCAACTTCCCTAGATGGTCCTTATGTTCAAGTGGTATCTCCCCCACCGCAGATTAATTATGTGGAAACCTGTGTTATGCCTTCGTCTACTAATGATCTAGTAGGTGATGTAGTGCATGATTTATTGGGGGCATTGGAGTCTAATATGTCCATTGGATCCTTTGATCCCTTCCAGAGTATTGTTCTCCCATCTGATGAGAACCTCTTAGAAGCTATGGCCTTCTGCAAATCATGATACAGAGGTCAGAGAAGAGTTTCTTGTCTTGTGTCAAGCTCGTTAAAAAATGAAACAAGGTTCCCTGAAGAGTTCCTTTTATTGTGTCAAGCTCCTTAAAAAATGAAACAAGGCACATGAGCATATTTCCTTTTCTTGTGTCAAGCTCATTAAAAAATGAAACAAGGTCCCTTAAGCATAGTTCTTTTCCTATGTAAATCTCAACAAAAAATTAAACAAATCCCCTTCCAATTCGAGTCTTTGATTAGATCTCGTAAATTCCAAGTCGATTATTTCACTTGATCTCATAAATGAACCTTAATTCTATCCAACTATTAGTAACCAACAGTCTACTTAGGTGAATGATATGAATATTGGGGGCATGTACCTCGAATTGAGTGATTATGCTAGGGACATGAAAAATTATTTCAACCATAGTTTTTCTCTATTTCAAGCTTGTGTAAAACTGAAACCATTATGATCCTATCCCTTGTGATTTCCATTTGTATTAGCCTCTTTATGCTATATGAGTCTTGGTTCTCTCATTCCATCATCACCATCTATTTGGCTGATCATATGATTTCACTTGGCTAGGAACTGTTACAATGAGTGGTCTTATTAGCCTACCTCTTGACCTTTGTGTGTTTTGAATAGTTCCATCATGACCGAAACAATTTTGTACCCCCTTTATACCACTCGTTCCTCTAGGAGTCCTCTTTTAGCTCTTTTCAGACTCTCAAAATATCAAAATATTGTCGAGCACCTTTCTTTTCAAACATTTTAAAGTAAATGAAAAGACGTCTACTCAACATAAGTTTAACCCTTTTCTGGACTAAGATAGACTAAATATATAAAAGGAATACCTTAGTCGAACATGACTAAGAGGTTCTCCTAAATATCATTTTCTTCCTTTTCAGACACAAGGGACTATCTATGAAAATGAACATTTGGATTTTTCTTTTTCACGTCTTTTTCAAACTCTCTATGAAAAATATGTGAAGTTAGACCTTTGTTGGACTCGTTAAAACATCAAACAATGATGGACTCGTCGAACATGACAGGACCAAACCACTCCTTCTCAAGGTTTGTTAAGCATACTTGGAGGGATTCATCTGAAGGATGAACTTACGGATCAAGTATATGTCATCCTCCTCGAGCTTGTTAAAACATAAAGAGGTACTAACTAGCAATGGTTGGGTAAATTGGGAAAATAGGGTGCTCCACTTAATAATGGCAATGATTCACTCTTGAACACAACACTCTTCCACTTCATCTCTGTCGTTGTTGGGTTGGGAAATATGCTCGTTTTTTCTTTCATCTTACATTTTCTGTATATGCAGAATTTCCGTATATGCGCAATTTCTGTATATGGAATTTTCACATATATGATTAAGATACATGAACGATGTGCATATACGGAAGATATACACATATAGGAAAGTTAGGGATATACAGAAGATATGTGCATATCTTCCGTATATGCAAATTCCGTGTATGCGCATATCTTTCGTATATGCACAATTTCCTTATATGCGAAGTTTCCGTATATGGAACTTGCACATATACGATATAGATACATGAACGGAGATATGTACAAATTCCACATACAGAAATTGCGCATATACGGAAATTGTGCATATATGGAAGATATGCGCATATCTTCCGTATATCACTAACTTTCTTATATGTGCATATCTTCCGTATATGCACATTGTTCATATATCTACATCGTATATGCACAAATTCCATATAAAAAAATTGTGCATATACGGAAGATATGCGCATATCTTCCGTATATGCACAATTTCTGTATATGCGCAATTTCTGTATATGGAATTTGCGCATATACGATGCAGATACATGAACGACATGCATATACGGAAAATATGCACATATAGGAAAGCTAGGGATATACGAAAGATATGCGCATATCTTCCGTATATGTGCAATTTCCGTATATGCACATATCTTCCGTATAAGCACAATTTTTGTATATGCGCAATTTTTGTATATGAAATTTCTACATATACTATGTAGATACATGAAAGAAGATATGCATGAATTCCATATATAGAAATTGCGCATATACGGAAATTGTGCATACACGGAAGATATGCGCATATACGGAAATTGTGCATATACGGAAGATATGCGCATATCTTCAGTATATCGCTAAGTTTCCTATATGTTCATATCATCCGTATATGCACGTCATTCATGTGTCTACATCTTATATGCGCAAATTCCATATACAAAAACTACGCATATACAGAAATTGTGCATATATGGAAGATATGCGCATATCTTCCATATATGCACAATTTCCGTATATGCACAATTTCTGTATATGGAATTTGCACATATACGATGCAGATACATGAATGAATATATGTACAAATTCCATATACAAAAATTGTGTATATACAGAAATTGTGCATATACGGAAGATATGTGCATATACGGAAATTGCGCATATACGGAAGATATGCGCATATCTTCCGTATATCCCTAACTTTCCTATATGTGCATATCTTCCGTATATGCACGTCGTTCATGTATCTGCATCGTATATGTGCAAATTCCATATACAGAAATTGCACATATATGATGTAGATACATGAATTACGTGCATATACAGAAGATATGCACATATAGGAAAGTTAGGGATATACGGAAGATATGCGCATATCTTCCGTATATGCGCAATTTCCGTATATGCACAATTTCCGTATATGCACAATTTTTGTATATGGAATTTGCACATATACGATGTAGATACATGAATGAAGATATGTACAAATTCCATATACAGAAATTGCGCATATATGGAAATTGTGCATATACGGAAGATATGCGCATATACAGAAATTGCGCATATACGGAAGATATGCGCATATCTTCCATATATCCCTAACTTTTCTATATGTGCATATCTTCTGTATATTCATGTCGTTCATGTATCTGCATCGTATATGCGCAAATTCTATATACAAAAATTACGCATATACGGAAATTGTGCATATACGGATTATATGCGCATATTTTCCGTATATGCACAATTTCTGTATATGTGCAATTTTTGTATATAGAATTTGCGCATATACGATGCAGATACATGAACGACATGCATATATGAAATATATGCATATATAGGAAAGTTAGGGATATACGGAAGATATCCGCATATCTTCCGTATATGTGCATATCTTCCGTATATGCGCATATCTTCCGTATATACACAATTTCCGTCAATGGGAATATTTTGTTGTGTCATGATCCTAGGTTTAGTTCTTGAGAGGTAACATTCATGTTTCTTGAACATGACAGAAGGAGAGTGGCCTTCATGCTTATACCACTAGTAGCAAGGGAGATGTTTCTTTTTGATGGAGGAGGAATGACCTGTTGAAGAGTTTTGTGAACCCTAAAACGTTTCGGACTACAAAGTGAGTCCATCATCAGGGGAAGCGACAGAAGATGATCTTTTAAAATTAATGATGTATCCCAGAGCTATGAACATTAATATATATAAAAGGGTTATTAAGGAGTGATGAGAGAAATTAGGTCGGCTTATTTTATTTAAAATTTATTTATTTATTATTCATTTATTTATTATTCATTTTTATTATTATTTTATATATATATACATATTTTTATTATTATTATTAATTTTATTATTTATGTTTATTTATTTAATTGTTATTAATATCATAGTAATTATTAATTTAATTTTTTCTTTGTTATTATTATTAATATTATTATTTATTAACTTTATTTATTTATTTATTTTTATAATAAAATCATTTATTATTATTATTATAATTATTATTATTAGAATGTTATTTATTTATTTTATTAATATTATTAGTTTATTATAATTTTTTTTTTTTTTTTTTTTTGTTTTTTTTTTTTGATAAAAATATATATATATAGATCTATATATATATATATATATATATATATATATATATATATTATTATTTTTTAACTATTTTATTAATTTGTTTAAATTAATTATTGAATTATTAGTTTATTTACTTGTTTGATTTGTTATTATGTATTAATTTGTTATTACCATCCAATTATTATTTATTTATTTAATATTGTTATTATTCTTAATATTATTATTATTATTTTTCTTTTAATAATTATAAATTTATTGGAAGAGTTTTGTATATATAATTTCTATGATTAATATGATAAATAATAATAATATTCGGATATTATTATTTTATTTTTATTTATTTATTTATATACTTTAATTATTAGTTTATATATTATTATTATTATTATTATTAATATTTAATTTGAGATTTCAAATTATTGCTTTCAAATAATTAATTAGACTTATAGGATAGGAGAGGTCTTATTACTGTGTTATCTATCGTTCTGGAGGTGATTTTTATTGATTTAATGTTAACATTATTAAATAATTAAGAAGAGATTTTGATGATATCAAGGTATATGTTAAAGATCTAGAACAGAATTTTAAGAACGATTAGGTCAATGATTTAAGGATTAAGGAGGAAGGTTTAGATTTATACCGATTTTGAGAGAGGAAGGTTAATAAAGGGTAAGAGCAGATCAATGATTTTTTAATGTTTCTAATAAAGGTTTCCAAGTGTTACTCAGTTTTAATCCATCATCACGATTAAGGTTATTTTTCCTTTTTTCTATTTCAATGGCTTCTTTAATTTTTCTTTTGAGACAATGTTCTTCTTTTTTAACAAGTTTGGCCTCTTCCATGCAGATGTAATGAGAGGAAGAATGCACATGCTCTGCTAAGGCTGATTTAGAAATTCTTTCTCTTCTTAAGTCAGCAGTGTGTTCCTTGATTCTAACCTTAAGCGATCTTCCTGTTTCACCTATGTATTCTTTGCCGCATGAGCAAGGAATCACATAAACACCTTTCTGAAGGTTAGGGTTTATAGGATCTTTAACAGAGTTGAATAATTGTCTGATAGTGTTAGCAGGGGTGAATGCTACACTAATGTTATGTTTATTAAGAACTTTAGAAATTTTATCTGTGGTACCTTTTATGTAAGGAATGGAGATCTTAGGATTTGATAAGTTTTGATCCTTAATATTATTGTTATTTTTCTTTAGGGATAGGTGCATGGCTTTCTTGATGGTATTTCTATTATAGCCATTTAGTTCAAACACTTTGTGAAGATGGTTGAGCTCATCGTTCAAATGGTCAGGGTCTGATATTCTAACGGCCCTAGTGGTTAAGGTTCTAATGATGCCTATCTTTTGTTTAGGGTGATGGTGAGAGTTTGCATGAAGATATCTTTCAGTATGGGTTTTCTTTCTATAGACTTGGAAACTAAGAGGCCCTTCTTTTTTAGTTATAAGGACATCAAGAAAAGGAAGCTGGTTGTTGTTTTCAATTTCAATGGTAAATTTTATGTGGTTAGAGAGGCTATTTAAGTGATTGAGGAATAAATCAAGCTTTTCTTTTCCATGACTCCACTTAGCAAATATGTCATCTACAAACCTTTTCCATTCTTCAGGGGTGTATGGAAATGACATGAGGGCCTTCTTCTCAAAGTGCTCCATGAAGATGTTGGCAATTATGGGGGATAGAGGAGAACCCATAGCCACACCATGGGTTTGTTCATAAATTCTGCCTTTGAAACTGAAGTACGAAGATTTCAAGCATAGTTCCACAAGATCCACAGTATCCTTATCAGTAAGGTTTCTCATGATTTCAATGGCTTCATCAATAGGAATCATGGTATAGAGGGATACAATGTCAAAGCTGACCATAAGATCTTCATCTTTCATTTCTATGCCATTAATCCATTGAACAAAAGAATAAGAGTCTTTAATATAAGAAGGGGTATTACCAGATAGGGGTCTGAGTTTTTTGGCAAGGTATTTAGCCAACAGGTAAGTAGGGGAGCCTATGGTGTTAACTATCGGTCTCAGAGGAATGTTAGGTTTATGGACTTTAGGGGCCCCATAAATTCTGGGAATAATGGTACTATTAGGGATTAATTTCTTTTTAGTGGCATCATCTAAGGATGATTCTTTGATTTTATGAATAACCTCACGCATGATTTTCTCACTGGGAGATGTTTCTTGTTGTGTAGAAAAAATGTGAAAACACCCATAGAAACTAGGAAAAACTATGGGCTTGGTGATAGCAATATGAAAGGAACTAATGAGTTAATTTTATGAAGGAGAATGGACTTCATGGATCCACCCTATAATATTGAGTAGAAAATCCTTCATGGCTTCTTCATGTGGTTGAGGGTGGTTGACTAAAAGAAATCTTGGAGTGAAGTAGAGCTTATAGTTGGATGAAATATGGGTCACATTTCATAAGTTTCAAAAAACATAGGATATTAATCATATAGGTACCCTCATGGACTTCATATTTGTAATGTGAACTATGTTAATAATAAATAAATGGTCATTTCTAAAATGTATTTTTTTGCGCTTGTTTTCTTAGTAGAAGGTATGGTCTATATAATGTATATTTATGATGTGAAGTTGTAGATCAGGCTAAAATGGATGTATAATACTCATATGCCCCATGATCAATATTTAAAATACTTATGCTTCATACCCTTTATGTTATGGATAGGATGAAAATGACACATTAAGCATGTGATTGTAGGACATCTATTCCTAGCCATGACTAGCTTCCATGGTCTTACATTAGTTAGATTGGAAATCCTCTAGGTGAACTGGAGTAATTAGAGGATCTTGTGTATGATGTGGAAGTCACTTGCAAGAACATAAGTTGTGTTGTCAAAAGAATAGAAGAAGTATTCTCAAAACATCTTATGGAAAATATCAAAGAGCTCCCTAAAGGACTCTAGAGTTTTTGCAGACTAGCTAAAGATTTAAAAAAACCATAATGTGCACTAGTTTGGACTAATAACCAATTGTGAAGTCCCTAATATAGGATAGAGGAAATTTTGGGTTGATTCTTAATTTTTGATAAAGATAAATATGGGTACAGAATCCTTTACACAACATTCTATGAGAATTTTTGGTTTGGATGCCTCAGTCTTAGCACCAAGTCACATTACTGAAATGAGGGATTACTCAAATGTTTTTCCATGGGAGGTTTTAACACTTTGTGCAGTTGTATTTGAACTAGTGTATTAGATAGTATTCAGAAGATAACTATGTATTACCTAACACCATGAGAGGGTCAATGAACCCTTTACATTGATGATAAATGCATAAAGAGAATGGAAGAATTGATGTTTGGTCAAACTCTGGTATGAAAAAACTTCAATGTAATGGACTTCACTCAATGAAAAATTATTGATCATCAGGCATGTCAACAAATAACACTGGAGTATCAAAGAATATACACTTCTAAAGAATGATGTCACAATGATGTTAAAAATGATGAAGTAGAAGTCATAGGTGGAAGACATGCATCACTTGGATTTGGAGTTTTGGGCCTAATAGCTAGGAAAATATGAGTAACATGTGGCACACATCAGTAGTGCCACATGGTATGGAAGAAATCATAATTTTCCACATTACAGGGCACAATTGATCTCGATGATAAAATATCGTAAGCGATCCCAGTCAGACCCATGAAACTCCTCTAAAACTCTTCGAGCCCACTAGTGGAGTAATCCCACTCCTATGATCGAGTTGACACAAGCTCCAAAAAAATCTCCTAACCATCTCACTAGGTAATCCAAAATTTGGGAACATTATTTGAGGTTTGAAGAGTAGGCGTCCCCACTCATGCAACATCTTAGCTTTTGATAAGTCATAAGTTATTGATATATTTGGTTTGTAGGTTGTTAAATATACTATTGGTGTTATAGTGGTCGATGGAGGCCTTTATTTTGGGCTTGGCCCATATTGCTCCTACGTGTTACCGATTTAATTGTTGAATATACTACTCGTGGTTTGTAGTTGTTGAATATACTATTGGTGTTATAGTGATAGATGGACAAATTTATCTTGGGCTTGACCCATATTGCTCCAAGTGTTTCCGATTGTTGAATATACTATTGGTGTGTGGAAGCTAGAAGAATTGATCTTGGGCTTGACCCATATTACTCCAACGTGTTAGCAATTCAACATGTTAAATTGGTGTAAAAGATGCCTTTTTTTGGACACCAAAATAATTTTCTCCCTTAAATGATTTGACTACTAAAATCTAATAAAATATACATACTATATTCTCCATTAAATTTGAACACAAAACTTCTTAACGTAAAACACATATAAAAATATACATACATTATTTTCCTTTAAATTTAAACTCATGAATTTTTAAAATAAAATACATATTCTTACTTATTAAATACAATCAAACTATTTTGATTGTCGCAATAAAATACTTTGATTTTTCCAACAAAATGTTTTGATTTCATAATAAACCCATTATCATTTGTGATTAAAAACAAGAATATGCCCACCTATAAAAGAGAACATTTCATGTCATTTGGATAAGCAAATTTTAATGGAAAAATAAATGATTAGATCATTTTCATGGTATATATATATATATAGAGAGAGAGAGAGAGAGAGAGAGAGAGAGAGAGAGAGAGAGAGGATTATCTACATAATATTTATGGCACAATTTAATTTAGAGATAAAATGAATTTCTTCAAGATACATTTTCAAACAAGATTGTGATTGTTTGTTCTTTAAAATACATTTTTAGATATATAAATAAATCAGAACTCTAAAAACCCCCTAAACCAATTAAATTTTACAAATTAAACAACTTAATTTCAAATTTTTAAAAGTCCTTTTAAATAAAATTAATCAAGGAAAAATACTCTAAAAAACCATTTCATCTATTAAATAAACTATAAATAAAATTATTTTCATTATTTACACAATTTCTAATTTTAATAAATAAATATCATTAAATATACACACCCATAATGTTGCATGTGAAATTCATGTAATCCTAATTGAATATAGACAATCAAACATTTTTATGGATTTTATCTTTAACAACAATTATTTGACAACCTTCAATGCTTCCATGACCAATGATGGGAAGCTTTAATAATAGAACGATATCATTTTTAAAATTGAAATTTAAACTTTATACTACATGAAAGGTAGTATTACAAGAAATATTATTAATGTTACCATTTTATTATCAAAAAGTTTATAATAACTGATTATTTTTATTAAATTTATGATTATAATTTTTTTTGTTCAACTATAAATTCATGATTTCAATTAATGATAAAGATCTAATTAACTGAGCTAATCTTTGAGATGATATTTTTCAAGTTAAAAACAATTTTTTTCCAAAGAATATCTATTTAGTAAGAGAAAAAGCACAATAACTAATCATTATTCTAAAACTTCTAGGATTATCTACATAATATTTATTATCATTATTTACGCAGTTTTTGCATTTTACATCATTGTAAATAGATATCATTAAATATGCACACCCATAACATAAAAATTCCTAACAATAATGTAGTACTAATTTAATATTCACGAAGAAATAGCTTTATATATTTTATTTTCAACAAAAAATTTTGAGAACCTTCAATGCTCGTATGACCTTACAAGATATGTTATTAATTTTGTCTATTTATTTATAAAAAGAAGTATATGGTAAGTGATATTTTTATTAAATTTATGATTATGATACTATTGTGTTGAGAGATGTTTTAAGTTTAGTATAGGGGAAATGTGTAGGTGTAGTATAAGATCGTATGTCAATATTAAAAAAAATTAAATGTCGATTTCATATGTTTTAATTAATATTTAAATTAAAAATATAAGTCAAATAATTCCACCTGATAATAATCTATCTCAATCATCTTAATTTATAAAAGAAAATTAAACGAAAAAAATTAATAGACTGGATAAATATAAAGTACAAAACCATTAGCTATAACCAAACTATGGACGATAATGCTTTTCTTAAAAGCTACTTTAACACAATCAAATCCAATGACTAAAAATGAACGGTACAGTAAGTTATAGACTCGAGTGAAATTTATATAGGAGTAGTTTTAAGTGCGACTTTTTAGAGTTTCCGACAGGTTTCTAATCGGAATTCGATAAACAAAATTGTGGCCAAATCTCTTTTTTTGTAAGTTTGGTAGGATAACATCTTCATCATGTCCAATATATCACCCTGATCGAGGCAGAGAATTGAAACAATGACTTCACATCAAGGAGTGTCTTAATAGAGCACCTGATCACTGTTTATCCAAGACCCCGTAGACATGGCCAAATCTTGATTTGTGTTGTTTAAACTGATCTTTTTACTGCATATATGGATTCAACACCCTCAAAAACACCTAAGGCACTTTGATTGTGAAGTGCTCACTTGTCAAACTTGTGATTTCAATGAATACCAACTAGATTCTAAACAAATTAAATCGAAAAATAATTCAGAAATCTTTCCATAAAACTGCACTTAAAGACTACTCGATTTTTATATAATATTTAATTTAATAAAAATTTAAAAATTGATAATTTAATAATATTTTAAAAATCAATTAAGACTCTTAATAAAAAAGTAACTAATATACGGTAGTTAAATTTGACCATCAAAATTTAACATAGTAATAAATTTATTATACAAATTATGTGTGTGGTCGATTAAAATAATTAATATAAAGTATAACTATATACATTAATGATTAAATAAATGCAAATATAAATCTGTTGTATATGAGATAAAATAGTTTAACAAATATAATTACGCATGAATTCCAAACTGTATTTTAAATATCAATCAAAGTGACAATGTAAGGAATAATAATTATGCATGCGAAAGTGTATTTTAGATAAGCTAAAATCATAATCTTATTAGAAATTGTAGTGCTATATTACGACCAAAAATTCATTTCGTCTATTAGTATGGTAGAGAATTTGTAATATAATGTAATGTTTTGTAAACATTTTGATTATATACAAATAAAATAAAAACAAAAACAAAATAATTAATAATTAATAATAATAATAATAATTATCAATAAAACATTTTGACTCGGTCAAATTATATAAAAATAAAATAAAATATACGAGTATAGATCCTTCTTAAGCATGAATCTAACATGAGCCATGAGAGATCAAATTTCTTTAGGTCCAAACTTCTTTTGGGGTGTAAAATACAATGTGTAATTATTCATTGTTTAAATTGTATTATTGAGTGCTATATAGATTACATAACTTAAACTTGTAAGTCCAAAAAAACTTTGTTGGATTTCTAAAAAAAAAATATACCTATAAAAGAACCAAAGGGTAAAATACTCACAACGCTTCAAACGTTTCATCCATAAAGATTATTTTTTTCAATAGCTTTATGTGATATATACATATTTTTTTTAAACAATATATAATATATACATAGTTGACGGTGGACTGGATGGATTGATGGCTACCTCGGAATGCCATGGCCTGATCGTCATGGCCTGAGAACGGGGTTTGAGGGTACGGGGTTCTGCAAGCCGACATCGGTACTGTAGCCGCCACTGACATGCCTCAGTACCTGAGCCACTGGCCAATTTTCGCCATTAACTCTTCACCTCTTGCATTGGGGAGTTTTCTTTTACTATTCTCTCCACTATTCTCCCTGTCGTTTTCACTGCTAGGGTTCTGTTTTGCAAAGAATAGGGCTGCGTACAGGCATACCGCCGCTCCCTCCCTGTCGGTTACCCATCTGCTACACCCGTAGAGGGCTTCACCTCCGCATTTCTCGCTCAGCACCGGTCTCGTTCCTCCATCGCTGTTAGTGCTGGTTTCCGACAGTTAGCTGGTTCCGAGGTGGTCTACCTTCCTTAGTAGTTGTCGTGATGGACATAGATGAGGTGGATTATTCAGACTCTCTGCTGGTGGAAGGCTCCATCTGGTGCTCCACGTTTGCGGCTTCTGGAGGTTTGTACAGTGAAAGCCTGTCTGCCAGCTTCGACGATCTCCCTCAGCCTTCAGGCCCTGTTCTCTCTGTTTCAGCTCAGCAGGAGAACCCTCCTCTTAGACGCATATACGATGTAAATACATGAACGAAGATATGTACAAATTCCATATACAAAAATTGTGCATATACAAAAATTGCGCATATATGGAAGATATGCGCATATACGAAAATTGCGCATATAGGGAAGCTATGCGCATATATTACGTATATCCCTAACTTTTCTATATGTGCATATCTTTTATATATGCATATCGTTCATGTATCTGCATCGTTTATGCACAAATTCCATATACAAAAATTATGCATATACAGAAATTGTGCATATACGGAAGCTATGCGCATATCTTCCATATATGCACAATTTCCGTATATGCACAATTTATGTATATGGAAATTGCGCATATACGATGCAGATATACGAACGACGTGCATATATGGAAGATATGCACATATAGGAAAATTATGGATATAGGGAAGATATGCGCATATCTTCCGTATATGTGCAATTTCCGTATATGCGCATATCTTCCGTATATGCACAATTTCTGTATATGCGCATATCTTTCATATATCCACAATTTCCGTATATGCGCAATTTCCGTATATGTGCATATCTTTCGTATATGCACAATTTCCGTATATGCGCAATTTCTATATATGGAATTTGTGCATATACAATGTAGATACATGGACGAAGATATGTACAAATTCTATATACAGAAATTGCGTATATACGAAAATTGTGCATATACAGAAGATATCCCCATATACGGAAATTGCGCATATATGGAAGATATGTGCATATCTTCCGTATATCCCTAACTTTCCTATATATGCATTTCTTCTGTATATGTACGTCATTCATCTATCTGCATCGTATATGTGCAAATTCCATATATAGAAATTTGCATATACGGAAATTGCGCATATACGGAAATTGCGTATATACGGAAGATATGCGCATATCTTCCGTATATCCCTCACTTTCCTTTATGTGCATATCTTCCATATATGAATGTCGTTTATGTATCTGCATTGTATATGAGCAAATTCCATATACAGAAATTGCGCATATACGGAAATTCCGCATATACGGAAAATATGCGCATATCTTCCATATATCACTAACTTTCCTATATGTGCATATCTTCCGTATATGCACGTCGTTTATTTATCTACATCGTATATATGCAAATTCCATATACAGAAATTGCACATATATGGAAATTGTGCATATACGGAGGATATCCGCATATCTTCCGTATATGTGGAATTTTTGTATATGGAATTTACGCATATATGATGCAAATACATGAATGACGTGCATATATGAAAGATATGCAAATATAAGAAAGTTAGGTATATACGGAAGATATGCGCATATCTTCTGTATGTGCACAATTTCCGTATATGCGCATATCTTTCGTATATGCGCATATCTTTCGTATATGCACAATTTCTGTATATGCGCAATTTCTGTATATCGAATTTGTACATATTTTCATTCATGCATCTACATCGTATATGTGTAAATTCCATATACAAAAATTGCGCATATACAGAAATTGTGCATATAAAAAAATTACGCATATACGAAATATATACACATATCTTCCGTATATAACTATTCTTCGTATATGTGCATATCTATCGTACATGCACTCATTCATGTATCTGCATCGTATATATGCAAATTCCATATACAGAAATTGCGCATATAAGAAAATTGTGCATATACGGAAGATATGCACATATCTTCCGTATATGCACAATTTCTCTATATGTGCAATTTTTGTATATGGAATTTGCGCATATACGATGCAGATACATGAACAATGTGCATGTATGGAAGATATGCATATATAGGAAGGTTAGGGATATACGAAATATATGCGCATATCTTCCATATATGCGCAATTTCTCTATATACGCATATCTTCCGTATATGCACAATTTCTATATATGCGCAATTTCTGTATATGGAATTTGTACATATCTTCGATGATGTATCTACATCGTATATGCGCAAGATTTCATATACGAAAATTTCGTTGTGCATAAACGAAAATTGCGTATATCCCTAACTTTCCTATATGTGCATATCTTTCGTATATGCACGTCGTTCATGTATTTGCATCGTTTATGTGCAAATTCCACATATAGAAGTTGCGGATATATGGAAATTGCATATATACGGAAGATATGTGCATATCTTCCGTATATGCACAATTTCCGTATATACGTAATTTCTATATGTGGAATTTGTGCAAATACGATGCAGATACATAAATGACGTGCATATACGGAAGATATGCACATATAGGAAAGTTAGGGATATACGGAAGATATGCGCATATCTTCCGTATATGCGCATGTCTTCCGTATGTGCACAATTTCCGTATATGCGCAATTCCTGTATATGGAATTTATACATATCTTCGTTCATGTATTTGCATCGTATATGTGCAAATTGCAGATACAGAAACTGCAGATATACGATGCAGTTACATGAACGACGTGCATATATGGAAGATATGCACATATAGGAAAGTTAAGAATATACGGAATGTATGCGCAATTTCTGTATATGCAAAATTTTCCGTATATGCACAATTTTTGTATATGGAATTCGTACATATCTTCGTTCATGTATCTACATCGTATATGTGTAAATTCCATATACAAGAATTGCGGATATACGGAAATTGTGCATATACTGAAGATATGCGCATATCTCTAACTTTCCTATATGTGCATATCTTCTGTATATGCACGTCGTTGATGTATTTGCATCGTACATGTGGAAATTCCATATACAGAAATTGCGCATATACGGAAATTGTGCATATACGAAAGATATGCACATATCTTTCGTATATGTACAATATCCATATATGCGTAATTTCTGTATATGGAATTTGCGCATATACGATGTAGATTCACGAACGACGTGCATATACGAAAGATATGCACATATACGAAAGTTAGGCATATACAAAAGCTATGCGCATATCTTTCTTATATGTGTAATTTTCGTATATGCGCATATCTTCCGTAAATGCACAAATTTCGTATATGGGCAATTCCTATATATGGAAATTGTACATATCTTCGTTCATGTATCTACATCATATATGCACAAATTCCATATACAGAAATTGCACATATACGATGTAGATACATGAACGATATGTATATACTGAAGATATGCACATATAAGAAAGTTAGGGATATACGGAACATATGCGCATATCTTTCGTATATGCGAAATTTCCATATATGCATAATTTCCATATATGCACAAATTTTGTATATGGAATTTGTACATATCTTCGTTCATGTATTTACATAGTATATGCGCAAATTTCATATACGAAAATTGCGCATATACAGAAATTTCGCATATACGGAAGACATGCGCATATCTTTCGTATATCCTTAACATTCCTATATGTGCATATCTTCCGTATATGCATGTCGTTCATGTATCTGCATCATATATGCCCAAATTCCATATACAAAAATTGTGCATATACGGAAGATATGCGTATCTGCATCGTATATGCACAAATTCCATATACATAAATTGCGCATATACGGAAATTGTGCATATACGGAAGATATGCGTATATCTTCCGTATATGCACAATTTCCCTATATGCGCAATTTATGTATATGGAATTTGTGCATATACGATGTAGATACATGAACGACGTGCATATACGGAATATATATATATATATGAAAGTTAGGGATATACGGAAGATATGCGCATATCTTCCGTATATGCGAAATTTTCGGATATGCGTATACCTTACATATATGCACAATCCCTATATATGGAATTTGTACATATCTTCATTCATGTATCTACATCGTATATGCACAAATTGCATATACAAAAATTGTGCATATATGGAATTTGTGCATATACGCAAGATATGCACATATCTTCTATATATCCATAACTTTTTTATATATGCATATCTTCCATATATGCACGTCGTTCATGTATCTGCATCATATATACGTAAATTTCATATACAGAAATTGCGTATATACTGAAATTGTGAATATATGGAAGATATGTGCATATCTTCCTTATATGCACAATTTTTGTATGTGTGCAATTTCTGTATATTGAATTTGCGCATATACGATGCAGATACGTGAACAACATGCATATACGATGCAGATACATGAACGATGTGCATATATGGAAGATATCCACATATAAGAAAGTTGTGGATATACGGAAGATATGCGCATATCTTCTTTATAGGCGCAATTTCTGTATATGCGAATATTTTCCGTATAAGTACAATTTCCGTATATGTGCAATTCCTGTATCTGGAGTTTGCACATAAACGATACAGATACAAGAACGAAGATATGTGCAAATTCCATATACAAGAATTACGCATATACGAAAATTGCGCATATATAGAAGATATGCGAATTTATGGAAATTGGGCATATAAGGAATATATGTACATATATTCCGTATATCGCTAACTTTCCTATATGTGCATATCTTCTGTATATGCCTATCATTCATGTATCTGCATCGTATATGCGCAAATTCCTTATTTAGAAATTGCGCATATATGGAAGTTGTTAATATACGGAAGATATGTGCAAATTCCATATAGAGAAATTGCGCATATACGGAAAGTGTGCATATACGATATACAGAAATTGCGCATATACGGAAATTTTGCATATGCGGAAGATATGCGCATATCTTCCATATATGCACAATTTGCATATATGGACAATTTCTGTATATGGAATTTGTGCATATACAGACAATTTCTGTATATGGAATTTGCACATATACGATGCAGATACATGAACGACATGCATATATGGAAGATATGCACATCTAGGAAAGTTAGGGATATATGGAAGATATGCGCATAGCTTACGTATATGCACAATTTTTGTATATGCGAATATCTTCCATATATGCACAAATTCTGTATATGTGTAATTTCTGTATATGGAATTTGTTTATATACGATGTAGATACATGAACGAAGATATGTACAAATTCCATATATGGAAATTGTGCATATACTAAAGATATGCACATACACGGAAATTGCGCATATAGTAAGATATGCGCATATCTTCCGTATATTCCTAACTTTTCTATATGTGCATATCTTTCGTATATGCACATCGTTCATATATCTGCATTGTATATGTGCAAATTCCATATACAGAAATTGCGCATATACAGAAATTGAGCATATACGGAAGTTATGTGTTGCACAATTTTCATATATACGTAATTTTTGTATATGAAATTTGCCATATACGATGCAAATACATGAACAACGTGAAAATTTGTGCATATACAATGCAGATACATAAAAAACGTGCATATACGGAAGATATGAACATATAGCAAAGTTAGGGATATAAGGAAGGTATGCGCATATCTTCCATATATGCACAATTTCCGTAAATGCGCATATCTTCCATATATGCACAATTTAAGTATATGCGCAATTTCTGTATATAGAATTTGTGCATATACGATCTAGATACATGAACGAAGATATGTACAAATCCCATATACAAAAATTCCGCATATACGGAAATTATGCATATATGGAAAATATGCGCATATCTTCCGTATATCCCTAACTTTCCTATATGTGCATATCTTCCGTGTATGCACGTCGTTCATGTATCTACATCATATATGTGCAATTTCTATGAATAGAATTTGCACATATACAATGCAGATACAAAAACGAAGATATGTACAAATTCCATATACATGAATTGCGCATATACGGAAATTGTGTATATACGGAAGATATGTGCATATACGGAAATTAAGCATATAAGGAAGATATGCGCATATTTTCCGTATATCCCTAACTTTTATATATGTGCATATCTTCCATATATGCACGTCGTACATGTATTTGCAACGTATTTGCTCAAATTCCATATACAGAAATTGCGCATATATGGAAATTGTACATATACGGAAGATATGCGAATATTTTCTGTATATGCACAATTTCCGTATGTGCACAATTTCTGTATATAGAATTTGTGCATATACGATGCAGATACATGAAAGACGTGCATATATGGAAGATATGCACATATAGGAAAGTTATGGATATACGGAGGATATGCGCATATCTTCCGTATATGTGCATATACAGAAATTGTGCATATTTTCCGTATATGCACGATTTCCGTATATGCGCAATTTCTATATATGTAATTTGTGCATATACGATGTAGATACATGAACGAAGATATGTACAAATTCCATATACAGAAATTGTGCATATACGGAAATTGTGCATATACAAAAGATATGCGCATATACAGAAATTGTGCATATACAAAAGATATGCGCATATAACGAAATTGCGCATATACAGAAGATATGTGGATATCTTCCGCATATCCCTAACAATCCTATATGTGCATATCTTTTGTATATGCACGTCGTTCATGTATCTACATCTTATATGCGCAAATTCCATATACAGAAAATGCGCATATACAGAAATTGTGCATATACGGAAGATATGCTCATATATTTCGTATATGTGTAATTTCCGTATATGCGAAATTTCTGTATATGGAATTTGCGTATATACGATGCAGATACATGAACGACGTGCATATACGGAAGATATGCACATACAGGAAAATTAGGGATATACGGAAGATATGCGCATATCTTCCGTATATGTGCAATTTCCGTATATGCGAAATTTTTGAATATGAAATTTGTGCATATACGATATAGATAAATCAATGAAGATATGTACAAATTCCATATACAGAAATTGCGCATATATGAAAATCATGCATATATGGAAGATATGTGCATATACGGATGATATGCGCATATCTTCCGTATATCCATAACCTTCCTATATGTGCATGTCTTTCGTATATACACTCATTCATGCATCTGTATCGTATATGCACAAATTCCATATACAGAAATTGCGTATATACGAAAATTGTGGCGCATATCTTCCGTATATGCACAATTTTCGTATATGGGCAATTTCTGTATATGGAAGTTTTATATATACGATGCAGATACATGAACGAGTGCATGTATGGAAGATATCCACATATAGGAAGGTTACGGATATATGGAAGATATGCGCATATCTTCCGTATATGCGCAAGTTTTGTATATGCACAATTTCCGTATATGCGCAATTTCTATATATGGAATTTGCGCATATACGATGTAGATACATGAACGAAAATATGTACAAATTCCATATACAGAAATTGCCCATATACGGAAGATATGCGCATATCTTCCGTATATTCCTAACTTTCCTATATATGCATATCTTTCGTATATGCACGTCGTTCATGTATCTGCATCGTATATGCACAAATTCCATATACAGAAATTGTGCATATACGAAAGATGTACAATTTCCATATATGCACAATTTTTGTATATGGAATTTGCGCATATACGATGCAGATATGTGAACGACGTGCATATACGGAAGATATGCACATATAAGAAAGCTAGTGATATACGGAAGATTATCTTCTGTATATGCGCAATTTCCATATATGGAATTTGCACATATATGATGCAGATACATAAACGACTTGCATATATGGAAGATATGGACATATAGGAAAGTTAGGGATATACGGAAGATATGTGCATATCTTCCGTATATACCCAATTTCCGTATATGTGCATATCTTCCTTATATGCACATTTTCCGTATATGCGCAATTTTTGTATATGGAATTTGAACATATCTTCGTTCATGTATCTACAATATATATACGCAAATTCCATATACAAAAATTGCGCATATACGGAAGATATGTGCATATCTTCCGCGTATCCTTAACTTTCCTATATGTGCATATCTTTCATATATGTATGTCGTTCATGTATCTGCATTATATATGCACAAATTCCATATACAGAAAATGCGCATATACGGAAATTGTGCATATACGGAAGATATGGGCATATCTTCTGTATATGTGTAATTTCCGTATATGCGCAATTTCTGTATATGGAATTTTCACATGTATGATGCAGACACATGAATGACGTGCATATACGGAAGATATGCACATACAGAATAGTTAGGGATATAAAGGAAGATATGCACATATATTCCGTATATGCATTATTTCTGTATATGCGAAATTTCCGTATATGGATTTTGCGCGTATACGATGTAGATACATCATCGAAGATATGTACAAATTCCATATGCAGAAATTGCGCATATACGGAAATTGTGAATATACGGAAGATATACGCATATACGGAACATATGCGCATATCTTTCGTATATTCCTAACCTTCCTATATATGCATGTCTTCCATACATGCACTCGTTTATGTATCTGTATCATATATGTGCAAATTTCATATACAGAAATTCCATATATATGGAAAATGTGCATATACAGAAGATATGCGCATATCTTCCATATATGCATAGTTTTCGTATATGCGGAATTTCTTGTTGAGATTGCAACGAGATGATGGAGCTTAGTGAAAAGAGTCGCCTTCACTAAGTGGGCCCGCAGGAAAATTATGGCGCAAGTTCTATTTTTGATCCCAGCAGGGATGATCACAGTGTGGGTGACCATAGTATGAGTGATCATAGTGTGTGTGACGACAGTGTGAGTGATCACAGTATGAGTGATCAAAGTCTATTTTTAAACTGGCTATCGAAAATAGAAAAGTCAAATATTATTGTCTCATAATAATATTTGGACTATAAACTTGATCTTATTCTCTTGGAGCACTTCAGGATGAGCTACGGATGTGGTACATGCAGATCCCAGAGGGAAATACATGGTTACCTATGGGATGACTAATATTTGCATGTAGGACATTAGTTAGAACTCAAGTGAGTTGAGTTTAGTGGACTGGAGGTGCAGTTGATGGAGTTGTGTTCAGTTTAGCTTTGTTAAACTGGTTGTATTTAGTCTAACTGGCAAATAGACTAGAGATGAGTTGGGTGAATTAGTTATTAATTAATTCACAAGTTATTAACTCATAATGCAACTATAGAATATATCAGTTAACTCAGTTGCATGTCAGTGCATGTTCAGTTCAACAGGGATAGGCATTAGAGGATCAGATTGCTATCAGTTGTGACTATAGCTGTGCATGATGATTTGCACAATCAGAGGTATTGAGTATGCCAATGAATTGGCCAATATCAAGAATTGTAGCCTGTGCTCACGTCCAACACAATGTGAGTGATTCATTGCAGGTGAAATACGAGTTTGGTAAACCATTCTCATCAGTTCTTGAGCAAGTATTGAGCTAGAGAGGTAGGCAAGCAGTGGAATAGATTTGGAGATCAGATCTAAGCTGTATTGTGTGTAACAGGTGGAGCTGGTACTGGATTGCTTGTGATAAGCATTGTACTTTGTAATGTTACATGTTCTCAATCATTAACATACAGATAGTGTGGGGTTTTTAGCGAGATGCTTTCCCTGGGTTACATACTGTGTTAATGTGTGAATGCTCTTAATGTTTTATTGTTATTGATGCTGCTATATTGAAGATCAATGTAGAGGAGCTTATGTATTGTGTATGTATTCCGCAATAGTACATGATCAGGATAATCTCTGTTGAATATGTGTTAAATTATTCAAAATTTCTACATGGTATCAGAGTTGTTGATCATCAGATCTACTATTCAGG
Organism: Pinus tabuliformis; assembly: GCA_031772625.1. Lineage (NCBI taxonomy): Eukaryota > Viridiplantae > Streptophyta > Pinopsida > Pinales > Pinaceae > Pinus > Pinus tabuliformis. Next base: position 997,378,573 of record CM062815.1, on the reverse strand, counting down.
AAGTGTTTACATTCTATTTCTTCAGGCAGAGTCTGTAATCGGGCCAGGTAGCCTCTAGATTCATCCTTCCTTTAGAAGGTGAGATATCCGATGAATGCCCATACAGTCATTCTCTGTACGAGAAATATTGTGTTCTCACAAATCTTAGATCTGAGGCGGTTGAGTTGGTTGCTAGTGGAATTCGAATTTGCAGCAGTGTTTTCTTGGTGACAACGCAGCAATGTCTTTCAATGGATTACGATTGGAGTATGCTCTTGAGGGCAGCTCAAACTATATTGAATGGAAGGACAGGATGGAGGCAGTATTGGATGATAACGGGCTGAAGGAGTTCATAGATATGGATATCCCAAAGCCTACTAATATTGCTGAGGTGAAAGTTTGGCAAAAGAAAACCGCAAAATGTCGAAGGATTCTGTTGGAGGGCATGAAGGATCACATTGTGTCTAGCCTCCATGGAAAGGCTACTCCATATTTGATGTGGAAATCATTAACAGAATTATTCCAAAGCAAGAACAATCAGAGGAAGCTGGCACTCAAAGATAAACTCAGAAACATCAAATGCGAGAAGGGTGACAGTATTCCCAAGTATCTCATGAAGTTCACTCAGTGTCGAGATGAGCTGGGAAGTGTGGGGGTTACTGTCGATGATGAGGACCTGGTGAGCTTGGCTCTCCTTGGTCTTCCGAAGAGTTGGCATTCCTATCAGGACTCTGTTAATGGTCGGGAGAAATTGCCAGGATGGGAAAGACTATGGTCAGATCTTGTGCAGGAGGTGATCAGGTGGAGTACCAGGGACGGATCTTCGACAAAGGGAGCTGATGAAGAGAATTATGCTTTGGCTGCCAAAGTAAAGAAAGGGAAGAGCAAGAAATCTTCTCAGTCTGGTGTGAAAGGCAAGAAGCAGGATATGTCCAAGGTGAAGTGTTTTCACTGTCACCAGCACGGACACTATGCCACTAATTGTCCGTAGAAGAAGAAGAACAAGCAGGCTGCTGGATCTTTAGCAGGAGAGGCTCTAGCCTCACAGTTTGAGCTTGATTTTTCATTGATCACATGCTTGGTTTCAAGTGTGATGGGATCAGTGTGGTTTTTGGACAGTGGTGCATCTTTTCACATGACAGGAGATAGAGATTTGTTCTCTGATCTGGAGGACAAAGATCTTGGAGTGCACATCGAGATGGGCGATGATGGTAGATACAGTGCGACTGGTATCGGTACCATTTCCTTTGAGAGGGAGTTTGGTAAACCCTTCGTATAGAAGGAAGTCATGCATGTTCCAGGATTGAAGAAGAATCTTATCTCAGTGGTGATGTTAGGAGACAAGGGGTATGATGTTGTTTTCAGCGAGGGAAAGGCTTTCCTGCGTAGCAAGACAACTGGTGAGACCCGGAAGATAGGGGTTCGAGTGAGGAACCTTTATCAGTTGCATGTAGATGGATGCGCAGCAATGGCAGGCAAGGCAGAAGGATTGGTGAGCCGGGATGATGGCGAGTTGTGGCACAGGAGATTGGGTCACCTTCACCATGGAGCCTTGAAGATACTGCAGCAGATCACTACAAGGCTTCCTAAAGGCACATTTGTGCAGTCAGATCAGTGCAAGGGGTGTACTTTAGGGAAGTTTGTGAAAGCCACCTTTCACGAGAAGGATAGTCGTGCCACAACGATCCTTGAGATAATTCACACAGACATGTGTGGGCCTTTCTCAGTTGCTTCGACAGTAAAACATAGGTATTATGTGATTTTTGTTGATGATTTCTCTCGTAAGCGCTGGATCTTCTTCATGCAGAAGAATAGCGAGACATATTCAAAGTTCTGTGAATTCAAAGCACTGGTTGAGAAGGAGTCGGGGAAGAAGGTGAAGGCTCTTAGGAGTGATAATGGTGTTAAATACATCTTGGACGAGTTCAAGGATTTTTGCAAGGCAGAAGGGATTCGAAGAGAGCTCATAGCTCCCCATAACCCACAGCAGAACGGGGTAGCTGAACGGAAGAACAGAACGATTGTGGGTGTTGCACGGGCAATGTTGCATGATCAGGGCCTACCCCTTCACTTGTGGGCGGAAGCATGCAATACAACAGTTTATGTGTAGAACTGTTGTCCTCATAGGATACTTCGCATGAGTACACCCGAGGAGGCTTATTCTGGTAAGAAGCCTGATCTTTCTCATTTGAGGATTTTTGGTGCTAACGTTTACATGCATGTGACGAAGGATGCGAGGAAGAAGTTGGAGCCAACCGCAGAGGTTGGGATATTTGTGGGGTACACTAATATGCCCCACAACTATCGTGTGTATTTGCCAGACAGTGGTAAAACTATCGTGCGACGGGATATAAAATTTCAGGAGGAGAAAGCCATGAAGTGTTCCCTTGAGAGGGAGCTACACTTGCATGCAGATGAGGAGCTATTAGTTCCTAAGGATGAGCTTCAAGACGTGGATCAGCCACAGGACGAGGTTCATGGAGTGGAAGAGGCCACTCATGCAGCGCCAACCATCAGAGGGCGAAAGCGCTTGACAGAAGCTGAGCGACTGGCTCAAGATGCGGAGAAAGTTGTAGGACCACCTACAGCCCAACGCAGGCAGAGACAGTCACCTGATCGGTATACTAGATACCTGGCTCTTATGAGCAAGTGTGTTGTGACTGAGCCATCCTCTTTCGAGGAAGCTGTGGAGGATCCCGCATGGGTAGATGCCATGGTGGAAGAGTATGATTCTATTGTTATAAAAAGTGCATGGGAGATTGTTCCTAGACCGGAAGGGAAATCAGTGGTGGGTTCGAGATGGATCTATAAAGTTAAGCAGGCAGTTGACGGGAGTGTGGAGAAGTACAAGGCAAGATTTGTTGCCTGAGGCTTTTCACAGATATAGGGGATCGATTATGAGGAGACCTTTGCACCTGTCGCAAGGTATTCTTCCATACAGATGATTCTTTCTCTCTCAGTGCAGATGGGATGTCATATTCATCAGATGGATGTGAAGACTGCGTTCCTCAACGGAGTCATTGAGGAGGAGGTGTACATTGAGCAACCCGAAGGCTTTGAGGTCTTCAGCAGTGAGTCGCATGTGTGCAGGCTCAAGAGAGCATTGTATGGGTTGAAGCAAGCACCACGTGCTTGGTACACACGGATAGATAGCTATTTCACAGGACTTGGATTCTCCAAGAGCGAGGCGGATCCTAACCTATACCAGATTGTGGTGGAGGGTAAGTTGCTTATCATTGTACTGTATGTTGATTATTTGATTCTAACGGGTGATGAGCTGTTGATACTGTCACGCAAGAAGGATCTTGCTACAGAGTTTGAGATGAAGGATTTGGGCCTCCTTCACTATTTCCTAGGATCAGAAATATGGCAGCACAGTGGTGGACTGTTTGTTTCTCAAGGCAAGTATGCTCGGGAGATACTGGAGAAGTTCAACATGCATGGCTACAAGCCTGTTGATACTCCTCTTCCTGGAGGTTGGAGGAAGGAGGATGCCACCTCGGGAGAAGAAGTGGATGCCACTGTTTATCGATAGTTGGTGGGGTCGCTGATGTATTTGGTCAATACACGATCTGATATATGCTATGCAGTTAACCAACTTTCACAAGCTATGGTTAAGCCTACCAAGCTCTTCTGAAAGGCAGGCAAGCATGTATTGCACTACATGAGAGGCACATCGGGATATGGTTTATGGTACAGACAGGAGGATGAGGTGAAGTTATATGGCTTCACGGATGCAGATTGGGCAGGGAGCCCAACGGACAGAAAGAGCACATCAGGAGGGGTCTTCAGTATTGGATCGACAGCAGTTTCTTGGTACGGCAGGAAGCAGAGATCCGTGGCACTCAGTTCAGCGGAGGCCGAGTATATGGCAGCAAGTTTGGCTGCATGCGAGGCTATATGGATGAGGAAGATCCTGGTTGGTTTGTTCGGTTCTCATTTGGATCCTACTGTGATTTACTGTGATAACCAGAGTTGCATTAAACTCTCGGCTAATCCTGTATTTCATGATAGATCTAAGCATATTGACATCAGGTACCATCATATCAGAGATTGTGTGCAGCAGAGGATCATGTTGCTTTCATACATTCCAACGGAGGATCAGGATGTTGATATTCTAACGAAGGCTCTCACCACGAGCAAATTCGAGTACCACTGAGGCGGGATAGGGGTTGCTGATAATCCATATCTTGTCGAGAGGGAGTGTTGAGATTGCAACAAGATGATGGAGCTTAGTGAAAAGAGTCGCCTTCACTAAGTGGGCCCGCAGGAAAATTATGGCGCAAGTTCTATTTTTGATCCCAGCAGGGATGATCACAGTGTGGGTGACCACAGTATGAGTGATCATAGTGTGGGTGATGACAGTGTGAGTGATCACAGTATGAGTGATCAAAGTCTATTTTTAGACTGGCTATCAAAACTAGAAAAGTCAAATATTATTGTCTCATAATAATATTTGGACTATAAACTTGATCTTATTCTCTTGGAGCACTTCAGGATGAGCTACGGATGTGGTACATGCAGATCCCAGAGGGAAATACATGGTTACCTATGGGATGACTAATATTTGGATGCAGGACATTAGTTAGAACTCAAGTGAGTTGAGTTTAGTGGACTGGAGGTGCAGTTGATGGAGTTGTGTTCAGTTTAGCTTTGTTAAACTGGTTGTATTTAGTCTAACTGGCAAATAGACTAGAGATGAGTTGGGTGAATTAGTTATTAATTAATTCACAAGTTATTAACTCATAATTCAACTATAGAATACATCATTTAACTCAGTTGCATTTCAGTGCATGTTCAGTTCAGCAGGGACAGGTGTTAGAGGATCAAATTGCTATCAGTTGTGACTATAGCTTTGCATGATGATTTGCACAATCAGGGGGATTGAGTATGCTAATGAATTGGCCAATATCAAGAATTGTAGCCTGTGCTCACGTCCAACACAGTGTGAGTGATTCCTTGTAGGTGAAATATGAGTTTGGTAAACCATTCTCATCAGTTCTTGAGCAGGTATTGAGCTGGAGAGGCAGGCAAGTAGTGGAATAGATTTGGAGATCAGATCTGAGCTGTATTGTGTGTAACAGGTGGAGCTGGTACTGGATTGCTTGTAATAAGCATTGTACCTTGTAATGTTACATGTTCTCAGTCATTAATATACAGATAGTGTGGGGTTTTTAGCGAGATGCTTTCCACGGGTTACATATTGTGTTAATGTGTGAATGCTCTTGATGTTTTATTGTTATTGATGCTGCTATATTGATGATCAATGTAGAGGAGCTTATGTATTGTGTATGTATTCCGCAATAGTACATGATCAGGATAATCTCTGTTGAATATGTGTTAAATTATTCAAAATTTCTACATTTCTGTATATCGAATTTGTGCATATACGATGCAGATACATGAACGAGTGCATGTATGGAAGATATCCACATATAGGAAGGTTACGGATATACGGAAGATATGCGCATATCTTCCGTATATGCGCAATTTTTGTATATGCATAATTTCCGTATATGCGCAATTTCTGTATATGAAATTTGCGCATATAAGATATAAATACATGAATGAAGATATGTACAAATTCCATATAGAGAAATTGCGCATATATGGAAATTGTGTATATATGGAAGATATGCGCATATACGCAAATTGCGCATACACGGAAGATATGCGCATATCTTCCGTATATCCCTAACTTTCCTATATGTGTGTATCTTTCGTATATGCACGTTGTTCATGTATCTGCATCGTATATGTGCAAATTCCATATACAAAAATTGTGCATATACGGAAGATGCACAATTTCCATATATGTGCAATTTCAGTATGTGGAGTTTGCGCATATACGATGCAGATACATGAACGACGTGCATATACGGAAGATATGCACATATAGGAAAGTTAGGGATATACAGAAGATATCCGCATATCTTCCGTATATGTGAAATTTCCGTATATGGAATTTGCACATATACGATGCAGATACATAAACGACGTGCATATATGGAAGATATGCACATATAAAAAAGTTAGGGATATATGAAAGATATGCGCATATCTTCCGTATATGCGCAATTTCCGTATATGCGCATATCTTCCTTATATGCACACTTTCCGTATATGCGCAATTTCTGTATATGGAATTTGAACATATCTTCGTTCATGTATCTACAATATATATGCACAAATTCCATATACAGAAATTGTGCATATACGGAAATTGCACATATACGGAAGATATGGGCATATATGGAAATTGCGCATATATGGAAGATATGCACATATTTTTCGTATATCCCTAATTTTCCTATATGTTCATATCTTCTGTATATGCATGTCTTTCATGTATCTGCATCGTATATGCAAAAATTCCATATACAGAAATTGCGCATATACAAAAATTGCACATATACGGAAATTGTGCATATACGGAACATATGCGCATATGTTCCGTATATGCACAATTTCTGTATATGCGCAATTTCTGTATATGGAATTTGCTCATATATGATGCACATACATGAACGACATGCATATACAGAAGATATGCACATATAGGAAAGTTAGGGATATACGGAAAATATGTGCATATCTTCCGTATATGCGCAATTTCCATATATACGCATATCTTTCGTATATGCGCATATCTTCCGTATACGCACAATTTCTTTATATGTGCAATTTCTGTATATGAAATTTGTACATATCTTTGTTCATGTATATACATCGTATATGCACAAATTCCATATACAGAAATTGCGCATATACGGAAATTGTGCATATATGGAAGATATGCGCATATACGGGAATTGCGCATATACGGAAGATATGCCTATATCTTCTGTATATCCCTAACTTTCCTATATGTGCATATCTTCAGTATATGCACGTCATTCATGTATCTGCATCGTATATGCGCAAATTCCATATACCGAAATTGCACATATACGGAAATTGTGCATATACGGAAGATATGCACATATCTTCTGTATATGCACAATTTCCGTATATGCACAATTTCTGTATATGGAATTTGTGCATATACGATGCAGATACATGAACGACGTGCATATTGGGAATATATGCACATATAGGAAAGTTACGGATATATGGAAGATATGCGCATATCTTCCGTATATGCGCAATTTCCATATATGCGCAATTTCTGTATATGGAATTTGTACATATCTTCATTCATGTATCTACATTGTATATGTGTCCAGGAGGAGGGTTCTCCAGCTGAGATGAAACAAAGAGAATAGGGCCTGAAGGCTGAGGGAGATCGTCGAAGCTACCAGACAGGCTTTCACTGTACAAACCTTCAGAAGCCGCAAACGTGGAGCACCAGATGGAGCCTTCCACCAGCGGAGAGTCTGAATAATCCACCTCATCTATGTCCATCATGACAACTGCTAAGGAAGGTAAACCACCTCGGAACCAGCTAACCGTGGGAAACCAGCACCAACAGCGATGGAGGAATGGGACCGGTGCTGAGCGAGAAATGCGGAGGTGAAGCCCTCTACGGGTCTAGCAGACGGGTAATTGACAGGGAGGGAGCAGGGGTATGCCCGTACGCAGCCCTACTCTTTGCAAAATAGAACCATAGCAGTGAAAATGACATGGAGAATAGTGGAGAGAATAGTAAAAAAAAAAACCCCAGCACGAGAGGTGAAGAGTTAATGGCGAAAACTGGCCAGTGGCTCAGGTACTGAGGCATGTCAGGGGTGGCTGTAGTACCGATGCTGGCGTGCAGAACCCCATTCTCAGGCCATGCTGATCAGGCCATGGCGTTGCGAAGCAGCCATCAATCCATCCAGTCCACTGTCAACTATGTATATATTATATATTGTTTTAAAAAAATATGTATATATCATATAAAGCTATTGAAAAAATAAACTTTATGGATAAAACGTTTGGAGCGGTGTGAGTATTTTACACTTTGGTTCTTTTATAGGTATATTCTTTTTGTAGAAATCCAACAAAGTTTTTTTGGACTTACAAGTTTAAGTTATGTAATCTATATAGCATTCAATATTACAATTTAAACAATGAAAAATTACACATTGTATTTTACACCCCAAAAGAAGTTTGGACCTAAAGAAATTTGATCTCTCATGGCTCATGTTAGATTCATGCTTAAGAAGGATCCATACTAGTATATATTATTTTATTATTATATAATTTGACCGAGTCAAAATGTGTTATTGATAATAATAATAATAATAATAATTATTATTATTATTATTATTTTGTTTTTTGTTTTTATTTTATTTGTATCTAATCAAAATATTTACAAAACATTACATTATATTACGAATTCTCTACCATACTAATAGACGAAATGACTTTTTGGTCATAATATAGCAGTGCAATTTCTAATAATATTATGATTTCATCTAATTTAAAATACACTTTTGAATGCATAATTATTATTCCTTACATTGTCACTTTGATTGATATTTAAAATACAGTTTGGAATTCATGTGTAATTATATTTGTTAAACTATTTTCTCTCATATACAATAGATTTATATTTTCATTTATTTAATCATTAATGTATATAGTTATGCTTTATAATAATTATTTTAATCGCCCACACACATAATTTGTATAATAAATTTATTACTATGTTAAATTTTGATGGTCAAATTTAACTACCCTATATTAGTTATTTTTTTTATTAAGAATCTTAATTGATTTTAAAAATATGACTAAATTATCAATTTTAAAATTTTTATTAAATTAAATATTATATATAAATCGAGTACTCTTTAAGTGCGGTTTTTCGGAAAGTTTTCCGAATTATTTTTCGATTTAATTTGTTTAGAATCCAGTTGGTATTCATTGAAATCACAAGTTTGACAAGTGAACACTTCACAATCAAAGTGCCTTAGGTGTTTTTGAGGGTGTTGAATCCATATATGCAGTAAAAAGATCAGTTTAAACAACACAAATCAAGATCTGGCCATGTCCACTGGGTCTTGGATAAACATTGATCAGGTGCTCTATTAAGACACTCCTTGATGTGAAGTCATCGTTTCAATTCTCCGCCTCGATCAAGGTGATATATTGGACATGATGAAGATGTTAACCTGCCAAACTTACAAAAAAAGAGATTTGGCGACAATTTTTTTTATCGAATTCCGATTAGAAACCTATCAGAAACTCTAAAAAGTCGCACTTAAAATTAATCCTATATAAATTTCACTCGATTCTATAACTTACTGTACCGTTCATTTTTAGTCGTTGGATTTGATTGTGTTAAAGTAGCTTTTAAGAAAAGCATTATCGTCCATAGTTTGGTTATAGCTAATGGTTTTGTACTTTATATTTATTTTATCTATTAGTTTTTGTCTATGATTTTGTTATAGTCCATGGTTTTGTACTTTATATTTATCCAGTCTATTAATTTTTTTTCGTTTAATTTTCTTTTATAAATTAACATCCTATGTTTTTTGAAACTTAAGAAATGTGACCCATATTTCACCCAACTATAGGCTCTACTTCACTCCAAGATTTCTTTTAGGCAACCACCCTCAACCACATGAAGAAACCATGAAGGATTTTCTACTCAATATTATAGGGTGGATCCATGAAGTCCACTCTCCTTCATAATATTAACTCATTAGTTCCTTTCATATTGCTATCACCAAGCCCACAATTTTTCCTAGTTTCTATGGGTGGTTTCACATTTGTTCTACACAATAAGAAACATCTCCCTTGACACTAGTGGTGTAAGCATGAAGGCCTCTCTCCTTCCGTCATGTTCAAGAAACATGAATGCTACCTCTCAAGAACTGAACCTAGGATCATGACACAACAAAATATTCCCATTGAAGGAATGCATAGAATAAGAAAACACCTTCGTTGCTTCCGAGAATACCTTGATGAATCTCCTTCTCTCCATTTCTTTGCACACATAATACAACCAAACAATTGATTTCCTCTTGGTCTAATTGACTCATTTTGATGGATCCCTCCCTAGTTTCCACCGCTAACATATTTTAAACATGGACTCCCTCATAGGCTTTTCATGACCTAAGGGATTGTTTTTCTCCCTTTGTTCAGGTCACTCTTCCACAAGTCCTGTAGTTTAGTATTCAAATGCCAAACTACTATTTCTGGGTTCACAAGTTGTTATCACTCTATAACATGTGATGGTTCATAATTCACACACAATGTATCTCTAGTGAACATTTTCCCTTCTTTTCTCATGACCATTTTCTTTGCATGAGGGCTCCAAGGTCCCTCCTTAGACTGTGGAGTCAAACAGGACCTGCTACAGGGTACACAACCCATGCTTAGGGTAACATGGTACCTCCTTCCCTATCCCTTTCGTAACTTCGTTGGATGTTGTGTAGTCGAACTCAAACATCATGGGTTATAAAATTAATTTCAAGAAGGATAGGAAAGTTAGCTATCCTCGTTTTTTTTGCTACCCTCCTCCTCATGAATTCTCATGGTCTATATCATATCAATCCTTCACTACTTCATTATCTAGTGTTTAAACTATAATTACAATTATTTTGAGTATTTTTCCCATTTACATTTAGGTGTTCTTAAAAGGATCAATAACCTAATTAAATACAATTAGAATTTCAATGGGGTTAAGTGTTCGGGATGTTAAAAGGTCGACGAGGTTATATAGAGAGAGAGGCTTAATTCAACTGAGTCTTAACTACCCCTCAAACCTTATTAGGGCCTTGAGTCTGATACCTAACGATAAAAGAATTGTGAGGGAACTATCATCTTTCATAGGAGCCAAAGATACTCTCTAGAGGCAACGTGTGGTGCTTTCATTCATTATCCATGGTTCTAGATGCATAGAAACAAAGGGAGCTAGTTTTTAAGAAAATGTAGGGGCCTAAGCATTGATGGGAATAGGGTCTACATAGAGACTACAATGAAGTGGTAGAGGGGATCAAATTTTGAGGGGATGGTGGGGCATGAGGGGGTGGTGTGACAGGGAAAAAGGGGAAGAGGTGGGAAGATATGAATGGTGGAGGGTTAGGGAAGGTGCAATGGTAGGCATGAATGAAAGGAGGACGAGTTAAGGATGAGGCGCAGATGAGGGAGACACATAAAAGAGGACATAGGTGAGACTAGGGGATAATGGCATGAAGGGATGGGATGAGAGGGGAAAATGGGGAGGTGGTGGTACAAGTTTAAGGCTTGAAAATTGGGAGGTGGTGATATAAGGTGAAGGCTAGATAAAATATAGGAGGAAGGAGAAAAGGGGTAGGTCATATAAAACTAAAGAGGGAGGAGGTGAGGGAGGAAAAGAGGGGAAGGGGGGATGTGGTGGGATAAGGAGGTGAGAATAGGTGAAGCAATGATTGATAAGATATGGGGAATGGTTGGAAAGAAAGGAAAGGGGGAAAACTCATCATAGATTTTGGATTGGAGGCTATAAGAGAAGGAATATGCATGGGCATTGTAGGTAGAGGATGTGGGGGGAGAAAAAATGGAGATAGGTGAGACTAGGGGAGGTGGGCATGAAGGGTTGTGGTAAGAGGGGAAAAGGAGGAGGAGGTGAGAAAATGGTAAGGGTAGATAGTTAGGAGAGGGGAGTAGTGAGCATGAACAATAGGAGGAAGGGGCTAAGTGGGAGGGTAAAGATGGATAAAGGAGATGATAGAGGAGATAGGAGGAAAATGTGACTTAGAGGGAAAGGGAAAATGTAGTGGAATAAGGGAGAGTGGAGATGAGGGGTAGAGGGGATGGAGTTCTTAAATGGGTTGGGAGTGGAGGAGAGTGGATATGAAGGTTAATGGATATGGATGGGAAAGGATTGAGGGGCATAGAGAGTGGTATATAGGTGAAACAAGGAGAGGTGGGCATAGAGAGTGGTATATAGGTGAAACAAGGAGAGGTGGGCATGAGTTGGTGCTATAAGAGAGTAAAAGGGTGGATGGGTAGGGAAGGGAGATAAGTGACACCATGAAATAGATAGGACAAGAGTGGGAGATAGGTTAGACTAAGAGAGTTGGGAATGAGGGTTGGGGTTAAACAGTCAAATGGGGAGGAGATGAGAAGAGGTCGATCATTCTATAATTTCCTCATGTCCCACATTAAGGGCCATTACCAAAAAATTATACTCTAACACCAAATTTCAAGTATCCATTACCAAACAAAGTGAAAAATTTTGGTTCCCACTAAAATAAATGCATGCATGAAGCATAAAAGAAATTCTTGTGCAACTAACTAAAAAAATTAACTCATAGATGCACATTATTTAAGCTTACACATCATTCATGAATTCACCAAACATAGAGTAAAAGAGTAGCATTAAAAAATAAGAATTATACATGGCATTAAGTTTGTAGATAAAAAATAATCATAACACTTACATGATGTGGGAATTGTTTCCAGCTAGTTACATACAAGGGTTGTTCCTCCCAAGCATAGGATTTTTATTCCATTTCTCTAAATAACAAGGCACCCTTGAGTTGGGTCTATGATTCCACGGTGAGGACTTGCTATTTTGGCTATCCATTATCCATAATAAGCAACATAATGTCCATATTTTTTACTCAAACAAAAATTCCAATCCAACAATTATTGTTCCCTATAACCTACACATCCTAAGCAATGGTATTCTCTTCTTTTCCATGTGCTCCCTTAGGATATCACACCCCCCTTTATAGATATGGTGTATGGTCCACTATAAAATATATTAGTTCGGGACTCCAAGAATTTAGAGTTGCCAGATAAGTGCTCACAATAGCCTTCTCAATATTCTTGAGTAATTTCATGAACAATAAATTCATTTACAAGAAAAAAATATGATTCTAAACCTATACTCATCCAAATAGAGCTACTTTTTCCATTCCTTGGATATCTAGTTCTCTTTATAATCACCAAACTCTCCTCATGCTCTCCTCTCCAAGTTGAAAAAACTGTCCTTTTTTCCTACTGAAACTTTCTTTTCTTTCATGCATTCTTTGACTCTCACATTTCCAAAAATGTGGCTACAATTAGCCCATTTTATCATAAATTGGTAATATGTATTATCTCACCAACCTCCAACATGTACCAAAAAGCTATTTTGATAACTCAAAGTAGGTAAACATTAATAAAAAGGGCTTGAATTATTAGGAATGTGGAATTATTCCCATGGACTGCACTTTAGACCCTTGTCTTATTGGATCATAGCCCCCGTATATAACTATCCATCTTGTATCATAACCAATGATTTGTGTTTATAAATAAATTCAACATACAATTTACATGCCAAGTTTAGGCCTCAACCATATCAATAAAGGTATGATCTCCAACCCACAACAAACTATCTCACCAACCTAAATAAAATTTGCACAATAGCAATACAATTTATGGGAATTAAAATAGGGACGTTATAGTTTCCAAGGCCTTGGGACATATCCTTTCTCAAAACCACCTAATAGTGCAGTAACATCGATAATAATAGGAGAATGATACTTTCAAGAGGTGATGTGTGGTTGTTTGAGACATTTGTATTGGCCCTAGATGGGTAGAAGATTCCTTTAGTGCCTAACATTCTTCATTCCACCCACAACCATGTATAAGGCATGAAGACCCATACCTACTGCTAAAAATGGTTATAAATACCTATATACCCAATTAGAGGAAAATAATTCCCTTAATAAGTCATTTGTGGGGAGGAGGTGAGGGAGGGAAAGAGGGAGGTGAGATGTAATGGACTAAGGACTTGAGAAGAGGTAAAGGATTGATGGGTAAGGGAGGCGGATTCGTGGGAATGGAGGAAACGAGGGAAAATACGTAGAAGGGTGAGGATAGGAGGTGATAACAAAAGAAATGTCAATGGGAATGAGATGCAAAGCATGATGGGGGAGAAGAGAGGTAGATAGGTGAGACTAGGCTACGACAACATCATGAGGTGTAGTGAGAGGGGAAAAGGGGAAGGAGATGAAAATAGGTGAAGGATAGATGGGTAGGGGAGGGGGGCTGGTGTGGATGAAGGAAGGATGGAGGAGCCAACGGGAAGGGAGAGATAGGATGAATCGGAAGTTGGAGGAGAGGTGAGGAGGTAAGGGTAAGGAAGAGGGGAATGAAAAATGTTGTTTCTTAGGAGAAGGTGTAGGTGAGGGGTAGAAGGATAACTTATGTTTAAGGGCTTGGTAGAGGAGGTGAACGAATATAGAAAGTGGATGGACATGAGTGGAAAAGTTGAGAGAGGTAAGAAGAAGGAGGATATGTGATACAAAGAGACGTGCGCACAAGGGGGTCGCGGGTGCACGAGTGGAAAATGAGGAGAAAGTGAGAAGAGGAAAATAGGTGACGTGAGAAGAGGAAAAACAGAGAGATATTTGACATGCATAGACATTATTATCATGTCCATCTTAAACCCAAATCCATACGAAATTCAAATTTATTAAGGTGTAATTTTTTTTTATCATTAATTTTATGCCATGTATTAATTCCTTAATATTAAAAGATTAAAAAAATTACACTTTAATAAATTTGATCCATCTTTGGTGCTTCATAGATATAGACTTAAGATAGATCTATGTTGGTTTAGTTTTTTAAATATAGTCATGGACATATGTACACACTAATCTATGATTTTATTTTTATTATCGTCCTAGACATGTGAAAACATCTTCTATATACTATGTTGTAGCTCATCTCACTACTATCTATGCAATGAAATATGAACACATCCTACATACTTCCAATTTTTTTAGTTTATTGTCAACCAATAAAAAAAACGTTTGTCTAATATAATGGTTAAGAAAAACCTCTAGCATAAATAAGTCTTTATGAATTTTCTTGTCATAAACTAAGCACACATTTTGTCATATGTTTTTATAAGAAATGTATAATTAAAAAGACAATCTTTTTTTATTATTATAATGTAATAAAATCAACAAATTTTTTTATTTCTAATTTTAATTCCAAAATATAAATGTAAATTTACTCTAAAACTAATGTATTTTTTAGTTTAAAGTTTATTTGTATTTCTTTTTAACGGAAGTATTTTATTATTATTGTTTAAATATAACAAAAGGCTTATGAGAACATCTCTACTATCATGGAGTCTATTTAAAGGATCTTACAAAGGCTATTACAAAATTAGATGAAGAGAGAAAAAAATGAAATCCACGCATAACTAGTGCAATTTTACAAATTAAATCGATTATAAATACTATAAGGCATTAATACATGATAAACATCAAAATACTTATTTCATGAGAGATCCCATGTTGTTATAATTGGAAAAATCAACTAAACTATAAATTTATTTTCTACGAGAGTATATCCATCTTAACCCAGAATCAACAAAAACCGAAAGGGATCAAATCTCTAAATGTGAAAAACTCATGTTTAGTGCAAAGTTCTGAAAGTTTTGTTCCTCTCATAGATTGATAGATGCTTACTTAAGATAGATCAATCTTGGTTTTTAATAATATTATTTATATTATATAAAGGTGTACCGTGTAAGTTTCATTTCTTCAGCTATCTTTATGAAGTACTTATGGATACTACATAGCCCTTATAATTTTATTGGAAATCAAATCAAGGCAGACACTAGTAATTAGACAACTTGCCTACTTTTTATAACTCGAAGCTCATTCTTTCTTGTGGTCTTGGTGGACTTTAATCATCATTGTTATCATATAATTAATTAATACAATGTCATGAATTAATTGTTTGTTAAATATAGTGTTATGAATTAGATATTTGCTAAAAGCTTCTTTGTTGTTGGTAATTAATTGATAAACATTTAAAAAACCATTAAGCTTAGGAGGTGATGAAACATAAATTTGAATAAAATGTATTATTTTGTTTAATAAATATTTTTTAATAAACCTAAAATAAAAATTAAACTTTTGATTAAGAATTATTGTTTTTATTATAATTTTTTATATTTCAAAAATATACTCAAATAATTAAAAAATATTTAAAAACATTTGAACTTTAAATTAATTTATTGTTGTAAACGTTGAAAAGGGTTAAATTAAAGAAACCTAAAACCAAAATTTCTCTTAAGCAGCAAAAATTACACTAAATCTTAGAGCTTTTGTGTTTTATATCACCGCCTACGAAATTTCTGATTTAGAGAAAATAACATTTCAATTCTACCTAATTCTTTGTCTCCTCGCAATTTTTAATTAAAAAAGGTATAATTAAAAACAAATTACTTAATATTCTATATTTTAGTTCAATTGAATTTTAAATTATTTTTTTCCCCAAAAAAAACATTAGCATTTATATTGCCCACTGGGCTTTGGATTGACGATGAATGGGTGCGCTGTTAAGGCGCTCCATGCGATAGGTCACCAGCTCAAATCCCCCGTGGGTACTTAGGTAGTCTTAACTAGAAAAAAAAAACATTAGCATTTATATTTTCTATTGACAAATACAAAGCAATTTGAAATTATTTATACTTGTAAACTATAGAAATAGTTATGCAAATAAACCACCACTATGTGCAATTTAGGGATTACTAATACTTTCTTCAATAACTTTTGAAACATTATTGTTGTTGTGCTTATGTGGTTATTTTGGCAAAATATAAAGCAACGCTTAAACCACTCACAAAAAAGTCAAAGCTCATTAAAATAGAGTCAAAATCTCAACCTTCCTAAAGGTTCATATCAGTGAAGATATAAATTAAAGTCAAGTAAACCCTAATACCTAGCAACAGAAGAAGAATTGAACTTATTACTTGTGTAGAGAACATTCAACAGATATAGAATGAACCCCAAAGGGCGCAAAAAGTCAACAGGGTCATAACTTTATTCACACTTAAAAATGCAATGCTCAGGTTCTCTCAGATACTACAGAGAATAAAATTGAAAAACTGCTCTAGTAGACATCTGTGTGACTTTTTGGGGTTTTCGTTGAAACACCGAAACCATTGTTGGTAATTTTAATAAGATTTTTATTAAATTTTCAAATTAAAAATGATTCCAAGAAAGAACACAACACACATCTCATCTCCTCCTCTCCGGCTCAAACACGCAGTGCACACAACATCCTCTGCAACTCCCCCCATGAAATCTTTGCATGAACGTAGTAAATGGCAGACATTTTCTTATTATTTCCTCCTGCGCGAGGGGATTACAGTCTGCCTCTTGCAGTGAAAAGGAGGCGGAGGTCTTGGGTTCCAAAATATCGGCCAACCCAACACACTGGAGAGCTCACGAGATGACGTTCTTTATGCATGCTACCAAAATTGTGACATGCAACATAATGACTAGGAACCCTGTGAGCGAAGGAAGAGACTTGAACCATGGACCTCCAATGCTATGAAGATCATTGTGGGCGAAAAATAAATAGAGAACAGAAGAAGAGAGTCAAGGTTGAGGGATGGAGGGGTCAAATCCAGTTTGTGGGTATAAAATTAGATCGAATTAAAAATAATCTAGATGGGATCCAACCAGCTTGAAAACCCCACCACTGCACGAAAAATTTGGCCTCAGTTTTAACCCACAAATCTTGCAACAATATTTCTATGAATGAACTATGAAAGTCCATATTATATGGATCATCTAGTATTGTGTATCATAATTAAAAAGAAAGGGTTTCAGTGAATATGAGAGAACCGGTACATCGGTGAAAAAAGAGTGTGCTGAATAGTGCATAAAACAACCTTGCTCGGGTAGTGGATAATGAAACAAAATAGGTTTCCCATGTATTTAAGAAGTACGCTACGTGGTGATTCCAAAATTCGAAATTGAAATGAGAAGGAAATGGGAGGGAGTACACCACTTGGGGTTTTCAAATTTCAAAATTTAAATGAGAGGGAAGTGGGAGACGATAAATGATAGCCAGAACGCATGACGCCATGGTATGATGCGCATGACATATATGGGCATGAGTAAGATATGTATGATGCACATGAGCATGCCTCTGCATTTCAATGACCATCCATACAAACAGCAAGATGGATGATCATATCATGAACAGCAACGCCTATACACATTCTCCTATTAATCGGAAACTGTTAGCCGGGAAATGATGCACACGGGTTGACAGCCAGAGCCGATGTCAGAACCCGTGTCCCAAGACTGTCCTTAGAGTCTCTTAATGGAGCTATAGAGGTGGAAATAGCTCTTGCCGTCATCCACATGTTATATATTTTTAAATTCTTGTCTTATAAAATTGTACCAAATCTACTAATTATACGTCGTGTGAAAGGTCTGAATCTATTAGTTTATACGTCGTGCGAGAGGTCCGGAGATGTGTATATCTCTTCCACATCCTCCTTCCGCAATAAATCCCCACTCTGCACGAATTTTAAAGTGAAATTCTTATTCATATTCTTTGGAATTTATAAATTATTTGGTGCAGAGCTCTACATAACTAGAAAAGCCCCTCACTACCCAACTCATGTAGTTTAGTCTAAGCTTGTGTTTGAAATGTGCAAAAGAAAGAGGTAATTCTAGTTCCTATAGGTTTTCCTACATCCGCATATGTCCCTAGTCAACTTGTTCCAGCATATGCTTGTGTTTGCACCTTAGTGTCATTTTTTTGTGTCGTTTCGTCATTTGCTCATTTTCCAAGAAGTCCTGCGAAGTTGCATGGATTCAATCAAAGGATCACACGAGGCTTATGCATGTCATCCACAAGGTATATACTTTTAAATTTTTAACATATGAAACTATACCGAATATCTTAATTTATATGTCGTGTGAAGGGTACGGAAATGCGTATGTCTCTTCCAAATTCTTATTCATATTCTTTGGAATTTATAAATTATTATGAAATAAATGACTTGGAGATGTGAACAAAACTTGTTCAAATCAATTTGATTTTGGCACTAAACATGTGTTTACTTCTTTAGTTTAATTTTGTATTGAATCTTTACTTCTTTCCCATTAACCTAGGCGAGATTTTAATCTAGAGTTATAATTTCACGGTATAACTTTTCGATTTGTGATTAATAAATTGAAAAGATAAGGAAAGAAAAAACATTTTGAATTTGAATTTAAGCATTATATATTATAGAGAAAAAACCATATTATTAAAATTTAGAATTACAAATTATAATTGATTTTTTTTAACTCTTATTATAACAAAGTCATATCACTTACATCTCTTTTAATAGATATTTGCATTGACCTTTTTTGTCTCTATTGACTTTGTTTAAAATGTGGTTTGCGTTCATGGTTTAACGTCAGGAAGTTGTTAAAAAAAACATGAATTCACTTATATAATTATATTATCCTGTTTTTTCTTTGAGTTTCTTCTTCAATAGAGTCCTATAAAATCTTACAATTTCCATTATTTTATGTTTTAATGTATGTGTTTATGTGTTTTTAGCATTAACATATAAAATAATATTTTGCAGAATAATATTATATGTTAATATTAAAAATGGGTATAACCATATTAGTAAATATACTATGTGGGAATAATGTTACCATAATAAAATCACTGTTATTGTGGAAAATAATTTAGTAAACCATTTTTATTAAATTATTTTCAAATTCAAAGAAAAAATCTATGAGAATAATTAGATAAATCATTATTTATTTAATTTTCTCTAGGAATAATTATTAAACCACTATTTAAATAATGATTCCTTGTCACATTTGACTAAATCCCTTAGGAATAATTAAATAAATCACTATTTAATTATTATCCCTTATTTCCATTATTAAAATAATTGTTAAATCACTATTTAATCATTATTTCAATTTCACATCATTTTGAATCCTTGCAAAATAATTAATAAATTATTTTATTTGTTAATTATTTCTAAATAAATATATTTAACCATTTTAAATATCTTTTCCCTCTCCAATAAATATAATAAATTATTCCAAGCAGTTTGATCTTGATTTGGTTAATATTATTTTATTATTCTCCATTTTTTATATTAACTCAATACTTTGTTATAAATATGAAGGTTTTCCATTCATTCTTCACGATGATCATAACCATCATCACAATTATTGTCTTTTTTCTTTTGACATCCCATCTAAGTTCTCCAAATTTTGTCTGGGTTTTTCACAATTGAGAGAGAAGATCATTTGTTGAAGCATCAAGAACATCAAAGGACCTATCCCATAGAGGGGGACTTACAGACCCTTTTATAAATCTCCTTCACCAGTTGTTTTTAATAAAGAATTTATTCAATTAAATTCTTTCTATTTGGATTATTTCATTAGATATCCTTGTTGTTGTTTGTTGTTCTAGATCATCTATATTTTTGTTGCAGTTTTTCGATTTTTATTGAAAATATAAATCGTAAGCAACCATCAAATTTTTTCTAGGGTCACATGTCCCCTAGTGACTTAAGTGAAGTGTTTTTAATAGACCTTCTAGCAAATTTCACACTAACAATGATTTTTCTATAAACGGACTTATACTAATACCTGTCAAAGGTTTGGTAGAGCTCCTTGACAAGATGTTTGAAAGAGTGAATAAAAGAAGTTGGCAATGTATAACACCATTCCTTAATGCATGCTTCGAACATCCTCACAATGAATATCGTGATCAGTGAAAAATTCAAGAAATCAAGAATTGAGCTCAAGAATGGTTGTTCCACATTTTCCATTGAACTTCAGATTTGAAAACTCATTAATTATCCCCTTTGGCACTTTCAGAGTTCAACAAAAACATGTCGAGGTTAAGATATGGGAAGAATTCATTGAAGGATAAGGAAATTTCAAACAAAATTCATCGTCTCAACTTATGATCTGGCCCTCTTTCTAGCACCAGAAATTTTGACAGCACTGGACCTGCCAAGATTTAGGGGGTATCTCCCATATGAACTCTCGATTAGATCTCACACTATTTGGAGTATGGGTCGGATCCGGAATACAACCCGATCGCCAAAATAGTGGGCTTTAGTGTTATGCCTTGTCTGTGATAATGCATAGAATGATGTATTCGTGACTTTGGTGAAATAAGTGTCAAATGCAATGCATGAAATTTTCTAACGTGATGAACGTAAATTAAGTGAGACCCTTAGAATCCTTTAATGATATGTAAATTGAAAGGAACATATGACCATAAAAGGTATCACAAGTTAACCATGATGGACATGTACAACAACATGCATTCAAAAAGATTCATAGTAATGCAAATGAAATAGCCCATTAGAATTGGCATAAATGAAATAACATATATTGCAAACATGATAAGAATATTTATACTATATTCACAACATATGCATGAAAATGCACCATATTTGAGCTTTTATTAAAGTGAAAGTTCCAAGCATGCATATACAATTGACAAACCACTAGTCCCAATAGTGGAACATGTAGTCAACGCCTGCTCCTCCGAAGAACTATATTCCCTCTAATATCGACCAAAATCTTGATGCATGACTAAAGAGGGTATATTTATAACAAAATGGTTGACTATTCATCTCCCTTTGTGACTCTTTGAATTCTCTCATGACTATTTAACTTCCTTCAGCCACGAACTTTGGAATTCATTAGAATGAATCTTCACATCCCACAATTTACATTAGGAACTTCACTTACAATTAGTTACAAAAAATATTACAATATTTCTCATACCCACGTAAGACAAAATTGGGTAGAGTCAGCTATAAAAACTAATAAGACAAAAAAAACTAAGCTTCAGTTTGGGGAAACTCTAGCTCAACCACCTCAACTTGTAGCTCCTCGGTCACATAGCGGTGCCAAGCATTTTACTGTGTGATGACATCCCAAAACTGTGTGGCGAGATCATGCTGGAAGTAGAATGTAGCCTCCATTACAGCTAGTTATACTGATTTGGAATCGGTTTGAATTTCCTTCTTTAGTAGGAGTGTCACACAGAATAAGTCGATCTTGCAGACAAGATAGACCTTCCTAGAATCTAAAGAAGACCTAATGACAAGCAAACCAACTAGACACTATCTTTCTCTAAATATGCTTTTATAAACAATGGAAAACAGGTGTTTTTAGGGCCTACCTTAGGTCCAACGCAAGTTTGTGGATGCCCTCACTCCTTCGATCCAAACGAGCTCCTTTGTCACGAATTTGCAAACACAAACAAGGAAAATAAATTAAATAGCACCTGAAAGACCAATATCATAAAACATATTTAACATGAAAGTTAAGGAGTCCATGAAACAAATAACATGAGATACTTGTTGAGAAAAATGAGTTTGATTGTATTAATTCAAAAGAAGAAGAACTTTACAACCCGTGCCTTGACGTTGTACAAGCTCCTCCCAGGGTCCAGCAAGAAGTCTCCTCTACTTTGACAAGCTTCACTCACTCCCCAATGAAGCCAAAAAGGTATGTGATCTCTCCTCTTAAGCTCAACTAGGAAGTCTTGATTTCACCAGCATTTACCCACAAAAATGTTCAGCTTCTAACCTCTCCAGCAACTAGCCTAATGCCTGTATTTATAGTGCAATGGAGGGAGGTTACTAGGTCCTCCTTCAAAGGGATAAAGCCCTCCTTCAAAGGGATAGCTCCTCTCATCAAGGGATTAGCTCCTTCTCTTTTGGGATGCATGAACCACCTCAGAGTGAACAATCCACGTCAAAATTCCTTCTAGAATCCTCTAGAATTAATCGAAAGTGAGTTTTTTAAGATAAAACTTGCACCTTTTGTCTTTCACAGGGGTTCGCACCCACACCGTTAGGGACAAAGCGGGCAGGTCCACAGTTTTTGTAAACAGAAGGTGCGGGCCCGCAGGTGACAGTGAGAGAAAGTGCAGAACCAGAGTTTCATTGATTTTTAATGTCTTTCTCCCATTTTCAAAGCTTGACTTGAAGAGCTGAGGTCTGAGACTTGCTTAGGAGGACAATACAAGTGATGATAGACCCATACTGACTGCAAATAATCATGGTGACGATATTTTTGTGTAACAGATTTCCCCCTAAAGTGCGAAGTCTGTAGTAGATGAGGATTTCATTTATCATTTAGGAAGAGTGAAGTACTTTGTCATTTCGAGATCATCTTGTGGAGAGCCCGGTTGGAACCTGTAGAAACATTCAATGCAAGATATATATATGAGATCATATCATCGCTGAGGTAGGCATTCCCATACTTAGATCAAAACTGACTAGAAAACTAACTACTGCTCTGATACAGGAATGATCTTGTAAAACATCACAAGTATAGACTCAGGTGGACATAGTATGGACGCAACCATCTGTTTATGAATAGTCCATTATACAATGAATACAAAATTCCTCATAGGGTGGATTGTGGAAACTAGATCCAGGGTCTTCATTTCTACTTCCTGAAATAGTACGATTCTATCCATGTGAATGAATTTGTTGATGTCGAACATGGTAGAAACCACTTGATTACCATTAAATGATGTAAACTATTAAAAAGTGTGAGAGAAACCACCAGTGATGTCAATGGC
Source organism: Pinus tabuliformis (assembly GCA_031772625.1). Lineage (NCBI taxonomy): Eukaryota > Viridiplantae > Streptophyta > Pinopsida > Pinales > Pinaceae > Pinus > Pinus tabuliformis. Next base: position 997,355,293 of record CM062815.1, on the reverse strand, counting down.
TCTCAAAGTACCCAGTACAATCCATGAGATGTGAATAAATGTGTTGATGTCGAACATGTCACGGAATCCTTTGATCGAAGGTCAATGATGCAACCTGTTGTCAAGGGCGAGAAACCTACCATTGAGGCATGCAGATCTCAAGGTACTGACGATTTCTAGATCATCTTTCTAGATAATGAGCTGATGTCGATAGAAAGCAATCCGTCGTAGGCAAGCCCACAACACGAAATCATAGATCAAGTTGAAGAAATTTAGTTGCAAAGACTAACTCGGGGATGGTCAAGATGAATGACAGATATTTTGCAGATGAATGGCTTATTGGCAGTGACCTCTTGAACACATAACGACACGACAGATGGTTTGGTGACAATTGACCCAAAGTTAATACCTAGAAACTGGCTGAAGACTTTCAATGTGGTTTGATCAACTATTAGGCAAAGGATTTCCCAACCCAGGTGAATAAAAGTGTCGTGTTCAAGAGTGGTTACAAAGTATGACAAACAAGCTCATTTTTCTCTCTTTTCCCCCACCATTTCTGGAAAGTACCTCTTTATTTTCGACAAGCTTGAGGAGGATAACATTTACTTGATTATAAGCTCATCCTTCGGATGAGTCCAACTTAGTTTAAATTCGAACCTTAAGAAGGAGTGGTTCGTTCCTGTTTGTAATTGAACAAGTCCTTTACTGTGAAATTTTAACGAGTCCAATATAGGAGAAACTCGACATTTTTCAATTTTAGAGAGTCTGAAAAAACTTAAGAAAACTCCAGGGCTGACCTTTTTCGTAAATTTGTGTCTCCCAAGCCCGAAAAAGTATAAAATAATACTTGAGAGAACCGCTTGATCTTTTACGACCAAGGAGTACTTTTCATCATTAGTGCCTTTGATTCGAAAAAGTAAAAAAGCAATCAATGACACGTCATTTTATAACCAATATCGAATTTGAAACGACAAAAATCTGGCAATCTTTTCATGTTTTTACGGTCGGAAAAGAGTTGTAAGTGGACCGTCTTTTAATTCTGTTTTAATGAGTTTAAAAGAAACACTTGGTGATCTTTTCATGTTTTAGGAGTTAGAAAAGAGCTTAAAGGTGACTCTAAATGTTTTTCGTCGAAAATGATAGATTTTGACTGAATAATCCTTTATCCTGCACAAAAACACAAACATTACTCATACCTGTTTGAAATGGATAAAAATGTCGCAAGAATACCTTTCCAAAGTGAAACATAAACAAATTTGCAATTTATTTACTCAAAAAACTTATAAAAAGGGCCTTTGTCAATTCATTTTTACCGTCCGAGTTCTGGGTGAGAAAATAGTGTTTTTGCTCAGAAAACTTCCCGTGAAGATTGCGGAAAATCCAACCGTCAGAATCGAACGCCGTCTTCTCCAGGTAATCTACATCATCCTACTCTTCATTTTTAACTATTTCAATTTTTGTTTTAGTCATTTATTTCATTTTTGGGAGGGTTTTTAGGCTTAAAACCAGCGCGCGGGGGCCCGCAGGTTTACCACTGCTGGCCTGCGGACCCCAACCTTTTCTCCATTGGCAAAAAGCTCGGGGTCCACACCTTCCATGTAGACAAAGTGCAGTCCCACACACTGTGTCTAACCTGGAAGGTGCGGTCCCCGTCGCAAGGGTTTTTAACCCAAAAATTCTCAAAAATGGACCAATCAAAATAATTTCTAGCAATTTAATTTATCCTTATACTTGATGTAGAGACTACATCATGCTAGATTGGCGTGAACGAGAGCATGAGGACGTGGATGTTGCCGCATGGAATCATCATCCTTCACTTGATGCTTTGAGGGCGTGTGGCTTATACAAATTCTGGGCCATTCCTGGCATGAGGGCTCAGGTGGATTTCTTAGAATGGTTGGTTGACAGATGGAGCATACAGGACCAGTGCTTCTTCATTGGTGGCCACCAGCTCGAAATCGACCCGACGGACATATATTTCTTGACTGGTTTGCCTAAGAGAGGCAAAGACTTGACTCTATTTGGGGCTAGGCCAGGTGGCCAATTTGTCGATAGCATCAGGCTAGAGTACTGCAACAGCCAGGCTAGAGACAAAGGGATAGACATAAAGACCATATCCCGTCCTGAACTCATGGTGATTGCGTTTACTGTCACCAGACTTTGCGGGGCTGCCACATTACATATTCCCACTGGATCCCAGATGTGTATGGCAGTTGATTGCTTCCGAGGCACCATCTTCAACTGGTGCGATGCCGTGTTGGCCAATTTGAAAGGCCAACTGACCAGGGCCAAAAACAGTCAACTAAAGACCTTTGGTTATGGGGCTTTGGTTGTGAGTTTTGGCCTGGAGAGGGTTCGTATGTTGATCCCGCAGCACCTTACTGTTGGATTTGGGCTTCCTCGAGAGCCCAAACTGATGCAATGGGTCGCAGTTATGGCCCGTCACCCGGACGAGAGGATAGAGGTTGCTCGATTCAAACCTGAGTATTTCCAATGGTTGGAAAACCAGGTCTTTTCTATTCCGGACTTCTCTTATGCTGGGGTAGATTTTCATGGTGACCCAGACATGGTTCTTCCACCAGGAGAGCAGTGGAATGACTCAGGTAAAATCATTTTCAACATTTTCCTATTTTTAATTTTTTTTTTTTCCATCGTCTCAAAACTGATAGTAAAAATTCCAAATGCAGATGTGGGTCCACAGCGACCAGCCGCTCTCCGGCCTTACGAGAGGAAACAACCAGTTGCACCCGCGCCAGCCCCACAGGACGAATCAACAGAGGTTTTGGCCGAGTTGGAGGGTCATCTTGAGCGCTTGACAGGAGATATTCCAGAGACCACTATATATGACATTCCTTGTCGACTTCAGTGCTATGTGATTGGGGTCCCGGGACCTTTTAGGAGGTTCCTTTGCAAGGTGGCCCGTGCAGTGGTTTCTTATAGAGATCATCACCAGTGATAGGATGATCACCTATTGTGGGCACATGTGACATTTTTGTTTTTTGTACTTATCATTTTTGCCGATCATAAGGTGTTTTTCAACCTATGATCGAGGATGATGTATTTTTTGACACACTCCTATATATATATATATATATCACTATTACCGGCTTATCTTGTAAATAATGTTATGGAATGGTTTTAAATTTACATGTATGATTATTGCAAATGTCTATTTAACATTCGAGAAGAAATTGCATCTGCTAATGTATTTAAAGATCTTAGAATATGCTGATATTCAATATAATCAAATTCACGTTCCAAGAGATGCACTCTCAAAAATAATCTTAATAACACTGGATTTATAATGGCATACACTCTATTAAGCTGTAATACAACGAGTTCAGAATCTAACCTCACTATCAAACTCTGAATCCCAAATGAAATAGATTCAGATAATAACTCAATCACTGCACTATACTCGGCAATGTTGTTCGTTGTTTGACCGAGGCTTACCCCATGCATAGATACTAACTCATCAGAGGGCAAATAGATAACCCATGCTCTGGAAGAAATGTTTCGTGTATTACGACAAGCACCATCAGCGAAACCAATGTATGTTTGGAGAGGCATCGACATCTGCAATATCAAGAGTAAAACCAAGATAAGCAGGAATAATGATGAAAAAAACACTCTCTAAGGTAACCACACTGTTTAAACTAAAACACACCATCTAGAAAGAAAAACTATCCTAACTAAAAATCTCCATACCCATTCTTTAAGCATAATACCTCTTCAAGTAAAGACCATTTTTGGGTTTACCCAAAGAGTCCCCGTCAAAGTCTACCAATTCATAGGCCCCTTTCGCTAGCTTTCGCTTGACAACTTAGGGACCATGTCACATAGGAACAGATTTTCCAGCGCCTAATTTATCATTAGCTTGATCATAAACTAAGACTAGATCTCGTTCCGAAAAATTTCGAGGGGTCACATTTCGATCATACTGAGCTTTCATGCGTTTTGCATGAGTCTCGATCACCAATGCAGCATTACGTCGATTCTCATCTAATTGAGCCAAGTATAACAAATTCTTTTCCTCTTCGGAAGTGGCTGGAAGTAACTCGATGGCCATTTGCAGTGATGGGATTTCGCATTCAATGGGTAACACGACTTCCAAACCATAGACTAGTTGGAAAGGAGTGAACCCTGTTGATGTTTTTACTAAAGTTCGGTACGCCCAAAGCGCTGAAAATAGCATGTTATGCCAATTCGACCGATGAATCCCAATGATTCGTCGGATCATGATAACTAAAACTTTGTTGATGGATTCAACCAGACCATTCGCTTGTGGATAATAAGGGGTTGAACTATCGTGATGTAAACCAAGCTGGTCTGTAAGTTCTGTCATCATAATGTTTCGAAAATGGTGCCCATGATCAGTGATTATCACTTGTGGGACACCAAACCTAGCAATTATGTGATTGAACACGAAAATTGCAGCTGTCTTGCCATCTGCCTCAAATGTAGGCATTGCCTCGGCCCACTTGGTAAAATAATCTACCGCAAGGATGATATACGCATGCCCCTCGGCCGAGTGAGGGTTACATGTAATAAAATCGATACCCCATTTGGCAAAAGGACCAACGGAAATTATAGGGTGGAGAGGAGCACGTGGAGCGCATATGTTTCGATCAAAATTTTGGCAGTTGTGGCATTTTCGGACCGCGGTAATACAATCTTTAAATAAAGACGGCCAAAAGTAGCCAGCGCGAAATATCTTTTGGGCTGTGGCATACCCAGACATATGACCGCCACATGCTCTAGAGTGACAGTCATTTAGAACCCTTTCAGCTTCCTCGTGAGTTAAGCATCTTTGAAGAACAGAGTCTGCCCCACAGCGATAAAGAGTATCTCCAATAATCCTGAATTGTTGGGACTGGAATCGAATTTTTCGACGTTCTGACCTTGAAATTTCTAGTCGAAAGGATTGGGTCTGGAGATAAACGATGATATCCCCATACCACGGATCTAAAGTGCTGATTAGAAACAAGGATTCGTCTACAATGGGCTCCTCCGCCACAGTTTCCGTGTCAGCACACGGGAAGTCACACATTAACTCCGCAAAAGCTAAAGATTTCTTAGACTTGGATTTCTCAAATTCCAAGTCGAACTCCTGCAGGATAAAAATCCATTTAGAGTACTTTCCCCCTAGCAATTGCTTGGTCAAAATGTAGATCATAGGGTTGCAATCCAAAATTACTGTAGTTTTACGTAGTAAAATGTAGTGACGAAAACGTTGGACAGCTTGAACGGTTTCCAATGCCAATTTCTCCACATGTGAGTATTTTAGCTCAGTTGGATTTAAATTTCGACTAAGGTAATATATCACATGTTCAGTTTTGAATTCATCTTCCTGAACTAAGACCATTCCAATGGTGGAATGAGAGGCGGCGAGATACAAGAAGTAATCTTGGTTGTAGTTGGGAGGATGCAATAACGGTGCATGGGTCAATGCGTGTTTAAGTGCATCAAAAGATTTCTGAGCTATCTCATCCCAATAGAATGGAGTATTTTGCTTCAACAACCGGGTAAAACCCTTTGTAACCTTGGTGTAGTTAGGAATGAAACGTCGTAAAAAGTTTGCTTTCCCTTGCAAACTTTGGAGTTGGCGAAGACTCGAGGAAGGAGGCAATTTGATGATAGCTTTGACCTTCGAGGGATCAACGTGAATGCCGACTTTCGAAACTACAAACCCCAGCAATCGACCCGTTTCTATACAGAAGACACATTTGTGTGGGTTCAACCGAATCTGATAATGCCTACACCTCATAAAGATTGCTCGTAAATGGACGAGGTGATTAGCTCGATGTAATGAATGAGCAGGCAAGTCATTGAGATACGGTTGCACAATGTGCTTGATGTCATGAAACGCATAAGACATTGCCCTTTGAAAAGTTGCTCTGGCATTCTTGAGCCCAAAAGGTAATTTGCAATAAGCAAATGTCCCCCATGGACAAATGAAAGCCATTTCTGGTTGATCGGTAGGTAGAATATTGATTTGATTGTATCCGGAAAAACCATCCATGAAGGAGAATATTTCGCTGCCAGCACAATCATCAATAATTTGATCGATATAGGGAGTTGGGTAATTATCCTTTGGACAGGCTCGATTAATGTCCCTATAATCGATGCATATTCTTATTGTTCCCTGCTTTTTGTTAACCAGAACAATATTCGATATCCAATCCGTTAACGGGATCGGATAAATGAAACCTGCTTTCAATAATTTTTCAACTTTTGCTTTAATTGCAGCAAAAGTCACCATTTTTTCACACGGAATAAGTCGATCTTGCAGACAAGATAGACCTTCCTAGAATCTAAAGAAGACCTAATGACAAGCAAACCAACCACACACTATCTTTCTCTAAATATGCTTTTATAAACAATGGCAAACAAGTGTTTTTAGGGCCTACCTTAGGTCCAACGCAAGTTTGTGGATGCCCTCACTCCTTCGATCCAAATGAGCTCCTTTGTCGCGAATCTGTAAACACAAACAAGGCAAACAAATTAAATAGCACCTGAAAAACCAATATCATAAAACATATTTAACATGAAAGTCAAGGAGTCCATGAAACAAATAACATGAGATACTTGTTGAGAAAAATGATTTTGATTGTATTAATTCAAAAGAAGAAGAACTTTACAACCTGTGCCTTGACATTGTACAAGCTCCTTCCAGGGTCCAGCAAGAAGCCTCCTCTACTTTGAGAAGCTTCACTCGCTCCACAATGAAGCCGAAAAGGTATGTGATCTCTCCTCTTAAGCTCAACTAGGAAGTCTTGATTTCACCAACATTTACCCTCAAAAATGTTCAGCTTCTAACCTCCCCAGCAACCAGCCTAATGCCTGTATTTATAGTGCAATGGAGGGAGGTTACTAGGTCCTCCTTCAAAGGGATAAAGCCCTCCTTCAAAGGGATAGCTCCTCTCATCAAGGGATTAGCTCCTTCTCTTTTGGGATGCATGAACCACCTCAGAGCGAACAGTCCACGTCAAAATTCCTTCTAGAATCCTCCAGAATTAACCCAAAGTGAGTTTTTTAAGATAAAACTTGGGCCTTTTGACTTTCACAGGGGTCTGCACCCACACCGTTAGGGATAGAGCGGGCAGGTCCGCAGTTTTTGTAAACAGAAGATGCGGGCTCGCAGGTGACAGTGAGAGAAAGTGCGGAACCAGAGTTTCATTGATCTTTAATGTCTTTCTCCCATTCTCAAAGCTTGACTTGAAGAGCTGAGGTCTGAGACTTGCTTAGGAGGACAATACAAGTGATGATAGACCCATACTGACTGCAAATAATCATGGTGACGATATTTTTGTGTAACAAGGAGCAACATGGTGTTGATTTGGATAGGGCCACAAATTTTCTTTTTCATATTGTTCTTTTTCACTTGTAGGTATTCCTTGGTCATGATATCCATGAGCTCATCCAAGTAATCTCCAACCTCATGCCTAACTTGATTCTCATGCTTGGTTCGATGGGTGAGCCTGTTTTGCAACCAACTCACAAGATATAAGAAGAGATAGATCAACAAATTCAAAATTAGCCTCTTTGAGAGGGAAACCTCCTTTACATTACCCAAATGAACAATTCTTGGATGATACAAATCAAAACACCTCGTTTCTATATATAGGAGTCTAAGGGGTCACAATATAATAGAGCCTACATAACAATAATATTCTAAGGGAAAAACAATAATAATGGTGTGCTTCTATGGGGCACAATAATAATAATAGAGGGGCTACATGGGAATAACAATACAATAAGGGCATTGCAATAATAACAATAAGGGTCTACACTAGTAGTATAGGGACCTAACATGCCTGTCTCCTTTAAAAAAGTGTTGTCCTCGACGCTTGAGTAGTTATGGATGCTTATGTATAAAATTATCATCCTCCCTTGTAGAATATTCAATGGTTAATTTCTTCCACTTGATGAGATACTCTAAAATGGACCCATTTTTTAGCTGTGGGGTTCTTATTTCCATGATTGCTTCAGGTTCCAATATGATCATTCCTTCATCGTAAATTTCCAACAATATTCTTTGAATTGGGAGCTTGTCACCTATAACCATCTTTTAGCATGAAACATGGAAAACTCGATGCATTCGGGAAGATGCATGAAGCTCCAATTTGTATGCCATAATACCAATCTTTTGTAATGCCTTGTAAGGACCATAGTCCTTTGATGGTAACTTATTATACTTCTTCGCTTGCTTGAGGGACATTTGTTTATATGGTTGTAGTCATAAAAGTACCCAATCACCTACATCAAAACTTCTTTCGCTGCCATGTTGATCTTCCAATTGTTTCATTTGATTTTCCGCGAAAGTGAGTTTATCCTTTAAGAGTTGGAGAACTTGTTGTTGATGCTTGATGTGATATTCCACTGCTTGAACCTTAGTATTTCTATTAAAAATGATGTGATGGATGTTGGATGATATCCATAAAGTGCCATAAATGGGGTCATTTTTTATTGAATCGTTATACCACCATTCAATAAAAGTTAACCACTTGAACCATTGTGTTTGTTTATCAAATATGAAGCAACGAATATATCCATCCAAACGTTTGTTCACTATCTCCATTTTTCCATCTATATTGAGAGTTTGAGTGGTAATTCCTTCCAATTCTTTACAAGATATGGTTGGATTCATTTCTTCTTTCTCTAGGGTTGGTTCCTAGTGTATATCCTCTTCTTTTGACATTTCTTGATCCTTTTCTTCCTCCTCTTCACAATCTATGTAGAATAATTTCTTCTCAGCACACTTATGACCTTAAGTGTATTTGCTATCACAACTGTAACAAAGCCCTTTTGCTATTCTTTCCTCCAATTGTTGTGGTGTCAAGATTGTAGGTTTTGGATGGCTAGGAGAAACAACACTTCCATCATTGTTGGTGCGAGTGGTAGGATTCGTCGTTGCCATAATTTTTCTTGCCAACTTGAATGCCTTCTCCAATGAATTAGGTTCCCAAAGACAAAAATCATGTTGGATTTTATCCTTTAAAGTCCCTATGAGTACAACATTCCTATGCTCCTCTAGAATATCATCTACCCTTATATTCAATTTTTGGAAGTCCTCAATGTGCTCCACCATTGAACCCTTTTGTTTGAGATTTATCAATTGGCTGAAGAAGGTGCTTCTCTTTGTATCTTCATAATATGCTATCCTTTCCTTCATAAAAATTGACTAGGTGACAAGTGGTTTTTGAGAAAAAAATCATTTATACCATACAAAATTATTGGGTTCTAAATATAAAGATGCAATACGTACCTTTTGTGAGGGTTGCACATCATGTAGATCAAAATATTTCTCCCTTTGTAGTATCCAAGTTACTAGATCCTTGCCATCAAAGTTCCTCATATCTTTGTTTGGAATATGGTGGGTCTTCAATACAACGTTAGATTCTATGAAATCACAGCTAACATTTATTTATTCTCATCATGATTTTCCTCTACTACCTTTTTCGTCATTAGGAAGCCTTTCTTGTAGCAACTTTGTCCAACCTTCCTTCAAACCTTCCTTGTCTTTCTTGAAATATTCTATGTTTGCTTTCAATTTTTCTTCTATACCACCTATATTAGCTTCCATGCCATAAATAATTTTTTTTATCTGAGCTTCAATTGCATTCTTCAAATCATCAACCTGATTTTTCTTACAAGGTGTTCTGTTTTCTTGATATAAGTGATTATTTTTCTTGCTTTTAGGAGCTCGATATTGAAACGATACTAAATATGTAATTTTGGTTCTCTAAGCTCTGAACTTTCATCCTGTGGCATCCCACTAATTCATCATTCCAACACCACATACCTTATCGAGATTGGATTCTTCGAGAAGGATTTATGCCCAATCTCCAATGATGACCTGATGATATAATGGTTCAGTAGAGCAAACTTGAATGAAGTTCCATGTGTCACTATGTGGACCTTCAACCCTAAACACGATACCCAAAAAACTACAGTTTTTTTTCCTTCTGTCACAACTTCTGAATTTTTAATCTGATTCTCAGAGAGAAAGTTATGATGATTTTCCCAAGGTCACGTATTTAAGATCAAATTTTAGAGACTTCAAAAAGCCTAAGTTCATCAAATCATGTCTGTTAGCCTCTTGTTGCAACAGGGTTTCATCTTTCATGATTGACATTTTACATGCCAAATATGTCATACTTTGCAGACTGCAGTTTTCCATATTTCCACAAAAAGCCATGAAGTGTGCTAGTCCAAATGCCACTGCTATATTCCAATTTTGATGAGTTGTTCCAGTTTTGAAGAGTTTTTTAAGGGAGGTCCAAACAGTCTAACCTTGGTCTCCCTAGGTTTCAATTTCCTGTTTTAGAATGTAGAGAATGCATCTGACGAAACAGTTTAATCTTGGCAGATTTGTAGATAGGTAGAGAATCAAAGGGACCCAACTGCTTAATCTGGGCCCTTGGAAGAAATAAGTGTAGATTTAGATAGGAAATCATTCAAAAGAAAAATTGTAAAGCTGGGTTTGCAAGTCTAAGTGCACCCAAACCAAAAAGAAGAAAAAATGTTAGGTGAGTAGGCTGGGTAGGTAGCTGTGAGGTTGCAGAATGATGACTTATGATCAATTTTGTGTTACAAAGTGTTTTATCTCTTCAGATCACAGTGCAGACAGTTTTTCATCTGAAGGAGCTCGAGGTGGACATCACTAACTCCCCCTTCTTCTAATTCCCCAAGTCACTTACTAATTTCCCCAAAGAGGTCAAGATCTGCTTGGTTCCTCTTAGTTCATCATTTTCCATGTCATTTGCCTTAGTGGAGATCTGCTTCGCTCAAGGATTTCATTTCTTTACAAATTCTTTTCCCCAAAATTAGCCTAAGGTCTCCTACCTTAGTGCCTGCTTATCATCTCCATATTAACTACTAACTCTAGTATATAACTCCCTATAAGTTTTCCCCCTTCCCCTACTAAAAGAATGTATATAAAACTTCCCTATGTAAATATTCCCTCCCTGGCAATATAGCCATATTTTCTAAGTCAGGGAAAGAACAGTCCATCTGGGGCTACCATTAGTCCATCCGTGTCTTCGAATTGGTCTAACACCTGGTTAGACTAACAGCCATTCCCCTAATTCTACAATGCCCCTGTTGCCACCCTCCCCCTAAAGTTGGGCTTGTAAATATTCAAATCCCGCCCACACAAACCTCCAAAAAAAAAAAAAAAAAAAAAAAAAGAAACCATATTTTCCCCTTTTCCGAAAGTCTCACCCCTGAAAATAATAATCCGTGCGCATTAACCCACATAACACACAATCTCCGCCATTCCCTAAGTTTTAAACCCACCACCGCGCCATATTAAAATTGGAATATTCCCGCCCCTTATCCCTCCGTTGCCTCGTCCCAGCCGCCAACCGTTAGATCGCCCGCCCCACAGATCTACGGTGGGCGGGCCTTCCTGTCCCCCGACGCGCCCGAAGGTTAGCGTCCGGGAGATGGGCGGTATTGCCGCCGTACTCCCGCCACGCGTCACCTCCTGGGCTGTGGCGGAGCCCCCTCTGACAAAACCACTCATGCCTAAAGGCGGTGCGCCCCAAAACCGGAAACCGCCTCCTGCCCAGTGACGTCACCTGCTTGCGTCACCCCCCTGCCCAGTCACCATGACACGTCATCTGCCTATGTGGCCTCCTGCCACTGTACCGCCGAGTCACCCTGCCACGTGCCCTGCCACCATGTCACCTGCCGTACTGCGACATCACCTCCGTACGTGATAACGTCATCATGGTGACGTCATCCCACCACGTCATCTTGCTGATGTCATCGCTGACGTCACCCGCCGTACAAAGTCCCGTCATGCTGACATCATCATCAGTTTTTAGCGCGAAGGGCGAAAATCGCACTCCGGAGCCCCGGAATCAGTTTCTGAGGCAGTTTTTTCATCGCTGGATAAAATAGGCCGAAATGGGGGATCTTTGGGGAATCTTTTCATCATGCAGCCCCCAGCAAGCCCAAAAGGCACCAAATGACCCATTTTTCTTCGTGAAGATTGCCAAAAGGAGCAGAAGACAGGTTTGAGGAAGACAGAGAGCCGAACAGTGGCCATTAATGTTGATTTAACGCACAGCACATCAAAGCAGCAACCCGGTTTATTGTCAGAGAGTATCAGAAAAGGAAGAAGAGCCAAAGAGTATCAGTCAATATTTTTTAGGGGCTCGAAGCACCTGAGGATTGATGAACCCCCTCAGCAAAGTCAAATTAAGAGGTGTAATCCCATCCTTGCCCTCAAATCACAGTTAAAGCTTTAAATGCAAACAGACAGCAAAGAAGCAGAAACCCATAAACATTTATTGCAGAAAACACTACACCAAGCCACTGAGGACTACATCATTTACTCAGTTTTCATACGGTCGCCGTCAGCGCAGCCCGAGATATTTTCATGCATTTATTTCTGATAGAATTAGGTCAATTAATCATTTTTTATGACCTGTTTTAGGTCAAGATGTAATAAAAGTAGTTGTAGAGAGTTTTTCCCTATATATACCGTTCTCTACATTGTTTCAAGGGTTGGTCAATTGAGAATTTTCACTAGAGACTCGCATTGTATACCTGAGTTTTTTCTATAACCAAAGATTGTTGAAAGCTTGGAGAGAAAATTGCCTTTTGTAAATGAATATTTTGAAGATATGAAGATGGAATTCTTGTGCTGCAGCCTAAAACAATAAGTGCATCTTACCTTTGTTTTATTGTTTACCACTATCTAAATAGCAGAAAGAAAGAATAGCTTAGAATTTGTTTAAATACACTCTATGCTCATTTTCTGTTGTTTCCTTATGTTTTCCTCTGAATGAATTGGTTATGAATATGAATTCCTCCTGGCTCATATTTACCCCGATTCACCTGTGTATGCCAATTATCTAGGGATTCTTAAATGCCCCTAGGTAGAGCTCTGTTACCTACATCTGTTAAGCTGATTGAGAGATTCTTAACTGCCTCTCGTTACTTAGCATTCTTTCCATCATTTAAACCTGAAACATTGTTTCATGCGCAACTATCTTGCTCCATTTTCCCTTATTGTGACCAAGGAAATGCACCAGCAGTCCTCCTCCTCGACTCCACGCCCAATGGTTTGAAACACTCAGACTGTGCTATGCCTCTCTACCTGAAACATCAATTTTCCCACCAAAACAGAACAAAAAACCCCTGAACTCAATAGCTAGCCTAAGATCAATTTCAACAAAGCTAAATCCCAAAGAGAGAGCCCTCTCTGATTGCAGGTGGGCTAGAACCTGCAATCCAAAGTTGGTTTGTGGTTACCTCGGCCGTATCCCTTACTCCAACCTGGGGACAACCTGAGTGATAACATAATGGCGACTCCACTGGGGACCATCCTCAGTTAATTTCACGAAGAAGGTTGGAAAGATCCCCTAAAAAGGTCAATTTTCTAAATTGCTGTATATTTCTTAAAACTACAGATGAAGCCTGAATGTCAGCCAGGAAGCCTTTGAAATTGTTTCTGTTTTACATTAGCAGAAGTAAATAAAAGCTGCTTCAGTCAATCTTCATGCTAGTTTTAAGATATACATAGCCATTCCAAAATCTTATCTGTCCCTTGTTAATTACAAAAATATTCCCAGAAAAATACCCAAAAAACAATTCGGAAGCTGGCTCCCAAGAAGAATCCACGATATACAAGGTCAAATCCCGATCCAAACCCTCCAGCTGTTTTTGAAAACCCTAACATAATCTCGAAAATCCTTAGGAAGCAAGAAAGACAAGAAAATTTTGCTGATAAAACTCCTGAAATAGCTTACCCCAGCTGTATTCTAACTCCTGTCAAGGTTTTGTTTCGTTCGGCCCCTGTTTCCCCTAGTTCATCATCTACACCTCGAACTCCTCCTTCCACACCTTCATTCACTACACATACTACCACTACTGTTGTTTCCAGCATTCCAGTTACTCCTGTGATCCCCATTACTCCAGTTGTTCCATTTATCCCCATTGTCCCACTTATCCCTGCCAATATGGCTAATAGATATTGTTAGGGTCCCACCCTAACCCCCTTATTTATGTCATGGGATCACGTCATAGTCAAGAGTCAATAAAGCCCATATTAATATTTGTAAGTGGTTAACCCGCAATTAATGACGGGACCACAGTTAGTTGCAAATGGGCGGTAGTATTAGATAGATGGTAAATGGGCGGTAGTATTAGATAGATGGTACTAATAAGACCCATGGTATTGGCCCATGGTATTGCATGTATGAGTCATATATAAAGGACAGAGACTCCCTGCGAGGAGTATCGTGTCTTGTTTTTGTGATCGAGCTCTGCTCTATTGGAGGTTGCCCCCTCGAAGAGGCCTGTGAACATTTCTCTCTGAATAATAAAATCATTGCTATTCTGTGTTCTGGGTATATTTTCTTTGCATATTCTGTGTTCTCAGTATCTTTTCTTCACAAATTCTATGTTTGGGTATTGCTTTGCAGGTTAAGAGCATAACAAGTGGTATCAGAGCACTTTCCAGTGCTCGGTGGGATCTCCAAATTTTAGCAAAAATTTTTTTGGCTAGAGACATGTTCCGGCGTCTCTAAACCACGGGATCTGTCGTTAAGCGCATAAACTTGCGGATTTGGGGAGGCATGCACGCAGGAAATACAAGAGGCGGTCACGTTTGTTGGACTCCCTTGTAACCCCTGTGGGTACCCCTTCGAGTAGTAGCGCATTAGACAGAACTGCGCACGGACTGTCTTCCACGTACCCTCTGGGTATAGAGGAAGCCCCCTAGCTACCTTGAAGCCTCACCATAGATAAACCTCCGGCCGTCTTGTGGCTACAGTACACCGAGAACAGCACTCGGAGAGATTACTCGCCTGTACGATAGGGTAGTCGGGTTGTACGGCTAAGGGTACGGTCGATCCTCCTTAGTTAGAGCCCTGAAACATTGGGCCGAGTACTACTATCAGACCCTTATGTATATTGCGATCTGTAACAACTGACACTCCCCAAGACCATAGTTCCCTTTCGATCGGGGGATCACACATCATCTATTCCAGATCAGTAGCAGCAGTTGTTCCACCATTCAGATCTCTCAGATCCACCAGATCGGATATTCCAGATCAGCAGCAGTAGTTGTTCCACCATTCAGATCTCTCAGACCCACCAGATCGGATATTTCAGATCAGCAGCAGCAGTTGTTCCACCATTCAGATCTCTCAGATCCACCAGATCGGAGTAGTTGTGAAGGGTTCCTGTACCTGGATATAATTTTCGCAGGACTTTTGGCGGCATTGACATTCTGAGGATTTGGTGACTGCAGTATTGATCAGGAAGGAGTAAAACTCCGTTGGGAGTTTTCCAAAAAAAAGAGTCTGAGATCTTCCGAAGTGCTTATTTGTGATCTAGCCCATCAGCATCAGGACAACGAGCTGAGCACGGTGGTACCATTCAATTTCTTAGAAAAAAAAAATTTAGCGATCCCAATTTTTCATCAAGTTGGTGTATTGTAGAAACTAGAGCTCAAGCAATGGCCAATGAAAGACTAGACAAACTTGAAACAGATATGAACGAGCTCAAAAATACGCTTGATGGACTATCGAGCCTGGTACGGCAAGCACTCGATAAGGGCAAGGAGCCAGCTCTTGAGGAACCCTATAATGACCATATACACCATGAGGGTGAGTCTAGCCACTCTCCTCACGTCTGGCACACCCATCCACCACCTCCCAAGTTGGATAGTCAGCGACCTCCCAAGTTGGATATGCAGAAATTTGATGGGTCTAACCCGTCCGCATGGCTAGCACAAATGAACCAGTATTTCAAATTGAATCGTCTCCAAGATGATTGGACTAAGATTGGAGTGGCGACCATGTACTTGGACAATGAACGATGGCAATGGGCGGAATGGCATCAACATCGCAATGCACCTTTTTCGAGTTGGGCCCAATTTGCCAAAGCTCTTCAAGATCGCTTTGAACAGGGAGACTCCTTTTTGGGCCGTCTCACTAAGCTCAGACAGACGGGTACAGTGGATGAATATATCACCGCTTTTGAAGCCTTATCCTTCCGCACTCAGCATCTCTCAGATGAGTTCTACACAGAATGTTTTATCAGTGGTCTTAAAGAAGCCATCAAAGCTCAAGTTCTACTCCACCACCCTCCCACATGGACAGAGGCTTGCCAGGTAGCCCGTAAGGTGGAATGTGCCATAACAGCCCAATACAGCCGCCCAAATTTCCCCACTAAAGGTCGTCCCCCACAAGCTCACACCACGACTTAGACACTTAAGGTCCAAAAGGTGTCACCTCAGGAAATGGCCGAAAGAAGGAAGCAAGGACTATGTTACTACTGTGATGAAAAATATTCCCCTGGTCATAAATGCAAGGAGCCCAAGTTTTTTCAAATAGATGCCACTGACTACAGCTCCACCGAGGAAGATCCACCTCTTGAGGAATCGGAGGCGATCGAAGAAGACAGCCAAAAGGAGATTGTATCTGACGACCCAGTTATTTCGCTCAATGCGTTGGCAGGAATCTCTTCCCCTCAAACTCTCAAAATCAGGGGTTTTCTTAAACATCGCCCAGTAATAGTCCTGATTGATAGTGGAAGTACCCATAATTTCATCCATCAAAAAATCGCCGAAGCAGCGCACTGTTTTGTAAGGGCACTTTCTAACTTCCAAGTCCAAATTGCAGATGGGGGCACAATGAAATGTGAAGGCCGCTGTGAAAATGTCAAACTTCAAATGGGGGATTATCAATTGAAAACCCACATGTTTTCCATACACATGGGGGGATGCGACATTGTCCTAGGTGCTGAATGGCTCCGCACCCTTGGGCCAATCACAATGGATTTCCAGGAGTTATATATGAGTTTTAAGCAGAACAACTCCACACATACCCTCCGTGGCCTCCAGGCGGGAGCCCCCTCTATCATCAGCTCGCATCGGATCGAAAAATTGTTAAAAAAGGGCCATCATGGAGTGGTAGCACAATTTAATGCCATCTAGGTAGTCGAAACCAGACCTCTGCCAATTCATCCTAAGATGCAGCAGATTTTAAATACCCATCGGACGGTCTTTGACAAGCCTCATGAGCTTCCACCCTCGCGAGGGGAACATGATCATAGCATCACCTTGGTTCCAGGGGCTCAACCCCCAAATGTGCGGCCATACCGATATCTGTTCACTCAAAAGAATGAAATAGAAAAAATCATCAAGGAATTGTTGGAAGCAGGTGTCATTCGTCCCAGCATTAGTCCTTATTCATCCCCACTGGTCATGGTCCTCAAGAAAGATGGGGAGTGGAGGATGTGTCCCGACTTCAGGGCCCTCAACAAGTTGACAGTCAAAGATAAATTTCCCATTCCAGTGGTTGACGATTTGCTGGACGAACTCAATGGGGCTCAATTCTTCACCAAGTTGGATCTTCGCTCCGGCTACCACCAAATTCGCATGAAGGAAGTCGACATTCCCAAGACGGCTTTCAGAACTCATGAAGGCCATTATGAGTTCTTGGTCATGCCATTTGGTCTCTGTAATTCCCCTTCTACTTTTCAGAGTCTTATGAATCACATCCTCAAACCATATCTCAGAAAATTTGTTCTTGTGTTCTTCGATGACATTCTCATCTATAGTGGCACCTGGGCGGCACATCTTTAGCATGTAGATCTACTCTTGCAACTGCTCCGCAAGCATAAATTATTTGTCAAAATGTCTAAGTGTGCGTTTGGCATGGAAGAAGTTGAGTATTTGGGCCACATTGTGGGGCGTGAAGGTGTCAAGGTGGACCCCAAAAAGATCCAGGCAATGCAAGAATGGCCTCAAACTAAGACTTTGAAGAGCTTGAGAGGATTTTTGGGTCTCACAGGCTATTATCGTAAATTTGTCCACAACTATGGCCGCATAGCGAAGCCCCTCACTCAACTCCTAAAGAAAAATTCCTTCTTCTAGACCGAGGAAGAACAACAGGCATTTACCGCACTCAAAAATGCCATGTGTACCACTCCAGTCTTAGCACTACCTGACTTCACCAAATCCTTTGTCATTGAAAGTGATGCTTCAGGTACAGGTATTGGGGCGGTCTTAATGCAGGAAGGGCGACCATTGGCCTTCACAAGCCAACAACTCAGTGGGAGGAATCTGGGCCAATCTACCTACGAGAAGGAAATGATGGCCATCTTACATGCAGTCGAGACCTGGCGACCTTACTTATTGGGGCGACGTTTCCAAATCTGCACAGATCATCACAGTCTTAAATATTTTTTGGAGCAACGCCTATCCTCCCCACAACAAAACAAATGGTTAGCCAAACTGCTGGGATATGATTATGAGATCATTTACAAGAAAGGGAAAGACAACAGGGTAGCAGATGCATTATCGTGCCAATTTGAGGAGGAAACTACTCTGCTCGCAATTTCCCTTCCCATTCCAGACTGGATTGAAGAGGCTCGCAGGGAATGGTTTTCACACCCAGGGCTCTCCTAACTCATTTCTCAATTGCAGGTAGATCCTAATTCCAGCACAGGCTACTCGTGGTAGAATGATATTCTTCGCTACAAGGACAGAGTTGTCATATCACCAACATCTACCCTCAAAAGTCGCCTTTTGGCAGAATTGCACTCATCTCCCATTGCAGGACATTCGGGCTTTCAGAAGACGTATGCTCGCACCAGAAGATCATTCTTTTGGACAGGCATGAAAAAGGACGTCCTTACTTTCGTAGCCAAATGTGATGTCTTTCAACGCCACAAAGGGGAAACCGTCAACACACTAGGCACCTTACAACCATTGCCCATTCCGGCCTCAATTTGGACGGAGGTTTCTATGGATTTCATTACAGGTCTTCCAAAGTCAGGGAACAAGTCAGTCATCATGGTGGTTGTGGACCGACTGTCGAAGTATGCTCATTTCTGCGCCCTACCCCACCCGTTCACACCAACCTTGGTTGCTCAAACTTTCATGGATCAGATCTTCAAATTACATGGCATGCCCACTTCAATAGTGTCCGACCGCGACCCGATCTTCACCAGCAATTTTTGGCAGGAACTCTTCAGACTACAAGGCACTCAACTCAAACTCAGTACTTCATATCATCCACAAATAGATGGTCAAACCGAAGCTGTCAACAAATGTCTAGAAACCTACCTTAGATGTTTCACTTCAGAGAAGCAACACCTTTGGGCACAGTGGTTACCTCTGGCTAAATGGTGGTATAACACCAACTATCATGCTACCACCAAAATGACTCCCTATGAAGCAGTATATGGTCAACTTCCACCTTCCCCTACTTTTTATCTCAAGGGATGCTCCAAAGTACAAGCAGTGGATCAACTCGTACAACATCGTGCAACCATGCTCGCCCACCTTCGCGAGAATCTTCATCAAGCTCAGAACCGCAAGAAGCAACAGGCCGACCAACATCGCTCAGAGCGCCAATTTCAAGAAGGGGATCAGGTCTTTTTGAGGCTGCAACCATATAAGCAAACATCATTGAAAGATAAGGGTTGTCAAAAGCTCGCTCCAAAATTCTACGGACCATACCAAGTACTTCAGCACATTGGAGAAGTAGCTTACAAGTTGGCTTTGCCACCTACGGCAAAAATCCATCCAGTTTTCCATGTATCGTGCCTCAAGAAAGTGATTGGGAACAATTGTCGAGTTCAAACCAGTCTACCTGAGTTAGATGAAGAAGGGTCAATCTGGCTTCAACCTAAACAGGTTCTAGACACCCGAGACAAGCACCTGCGCGGCCGCATGATTAAGGAGGTCCTCGTAAAATGGAAAGACACCTCTCCAAAAGATGCAACTTGGGAACCAGCCACTATTCTTCAGCAGTTTCCGCAGCTTCAGCCTTGAGGACAAGGCTAGTCTTAAGGGGGAGGGCATGTTAGGGTCCCACCCTAACCCCCTTATTTATGTCATGGGATCACGTCATAGTCAAGAGTCAATAAAGCCCATATTAATATTTGTAAGTGGTTAACCCGCAATTAATGACGGGACCACAGTTAGTTGCAAATGGGTGATAGTATTAGATAGATGGTAAATGGGCAGTAGTATTAGATAGATGGTACTAATAAAACCCACGGTATTGGCCCGTGGTATTGCATGTATGAGTCATATATAAAGGATAGAGACTCCCTGCGAGGAGTATCGTGTCTTGCTTTTGTGATCGAGCTCTGCTCTATTGGAGGTTGCCCCCTCGAAAAGGCCTGTGAACATTTCTCTCTGAATAATAAAATCATTGCTATTCTGTGTTCTGGGTATATTTTCTTCGCATATTCTGTGTTCTCGGTATATTTTCTTCGCAAATTCTATGTTTGGGTATTGCTTTGAAGGTTAAGAGCATAACACATATGCACCCCTGCAATTACCTGCTAATGCTTGGGCTTTACCTCAAGAGTACCAATCTAAAATCACATATTTTGATAGTACTGGCCCTTTTACTGCCATTCAACATACCAAAAAGATGCAAGACTATTTTGAAAACTACGAAATAGATGATGATAGCGTGAGAATGAGAATTTTTGTTCAGAGTCTAACAGGTGATGTGAGAACTTGGTTCAGATCACTCGCTGCAAATTCCATAACCACCCCAGATGAGCTTTACCAATCCTTTACCAATAGATGGGAGAAAAAGAAAGACCCCTTGCACATACTAGCTGAAAACGAGGTCCTCAAGAGACTGTTTTGGAGTACTGTGCAAGATTCAATAATGTTTACAACGCAATACCACAGAACCTAAGGCCTCCCCCTGATATGGCCTTGTACAAATTTCCGGATGGTTTTGACCCTGATATGGCATATCAGTTAAAAGAAAGAGCTCCTCAGACCCTTGCAGACATGCAAAACGTTGCTGTCAGTGTTGAGGCTAACTTAATTGCCAAGAGAAATAGAGCTAGAATGGAAAGAAGAACCACCTTTAAGGAAGAACCCTCAACCTTTGATCAAAAGCTTGATGCTATTATCAATGGCCTACAAAGGCTAGGAGAAAGAGTAGAAAATGTTGAGAGAAAAGCATCATGGGAAGGACAATAGTCCAATACCATAAGGAATCCAAATTTTAGGAAAACGCAGAACAAAAATGCTGGTAGGTCTACCCAAGACCATGACATAAGACCCCCTTTTCAAGATAACTATGTTGAAGGATCTACTTCTAGTGAACCCGTAGAGGACACTCACATGAACCTGATGGATCTAAAGGGTGAGCACCAAACTCTCCTGTCCCAAGAAGACCAAAATGAACTCGATTACAATCAGTTTCAAACTAAATCTGGTGAGTCTTTTGATTTTAAACAAGGATATGATACTGTTGTGTATGAAGTACACAAACAATATAAGCTGAGAACTAAGGATGGAAAACAGCCCAACAAGACCAAAGGCAAGGCTGTCATAACAGAACCCGCTGATACAAATGTTCCAAACCCGCATCAACTGACTGTAGAAGACATAACAGAAATACAGCCTTCCAAAGATCAGCCTTTGCCACCTTCTCCCTCGAAACAAAGCTCGAACAGTGTTCCAAAAAACTTTCCTAAAACTAAAAAGCCGCAAGCTATCAGTCCTCATAACGCTGATAAACAAGAGCAAATCGTAGATAATTTAAATGAAAAGGAAAAAAACTGCCTTTATCAACACCAAGACTCCATTGGAAAAACCATTTAATTTAGAGGCAGAGATATCTAAGTTGAAAATATCGATCCTCCTCTTAGAACTTGCCAAACACGATGTATATAGGCAACAAATTCAAAGGTCACTTCAAATTCCAGAAAGCAAGGACAATGTAAATGTTTTGGATGATTCCCCTGAATTGTTGTTTGGTCCAGAAGTTAATGGAAAGTCAACATATGGACCTATTCCACCCTTCTACGTCAGTTTGCATATACATGACAAAGTTTTTCACAATGCTATGTTTGACTTAGGGGCATCGCACAATCTAATGCCCAAAGCAGTTATGGAAAAACTAAACCTTGACGTTACAAGACCTTACAAAGACTTGTACTCATTTGACTCAAGTCAAGTGAAATGTCTAGGCCTCATCAAAGATCTGTGTGTCTCCTTAGTTCAATATCCAAATAAGACCATCCTCATGGATGTGGTAGTTGCTGACATTCCACCAAAGTACGGTATGCTCCTATCAAGATCATGGGGAGCAAAGCTTCAAGGATCCCTTCAATTAGACCTTTCCTATGCCACCATTTCAGTCTTTGGGCAACCAAAGAGACTGTATAGAGAAACGCTCATGAAATATGTGGTAAGTAGTGAGAGCAAGCCTGAAAATTTTCCCATTTATTCAATCCATTCTGATATGGATTCCTTTATTTTGTTTAATGATGATACAAATTCTCCAATTGATAATGAGCCCTTCGCTCCAGAGCAACAAGCACACATTAATGAAGAATCAGTTGCACACACTGATAAGACTGTCACAACAGTTATTGCAACCAGCATGCAAGAAGAACCTCCCCAAACAGAAATTTCAAAACTGCCCAATCCTAAGTTGATTGACACTTTAGGCATCAACCACAAGCAAGAAATCACATGGTATTTAGAATTTGATGGCTCTGTTAACAAGTTAGGAGCCGGGGCAGGTGTCTGGATTCACAACACATGTAACAATCATGCAGAAGGCCATGCCTACAGACTGAATTTTAAATGCACAAATAACATGGCAGAGTATGAGGCTCTACTATTAGGCCTTAAACTACTCAAAGCACTAGGAGCTGCTAAAGTGTCTATTTTAGGAGACTCTGATTTAATCATACAACAAATGAAAGGTAATTTTGTTACCAGCGACAATAGAATGAGAGCCTATAGGACTGCTGCCACTAATATACTCAATGCATTCACTGAATTCAAGCTTGACAAAATTTCAAGAGAACATAACATTCATGCACACAGCCTAGCCACCTTTGCTAGTACATGCAAGCTTCCTTTTGACCCAAACCATCACTTCACAGCTGAAATAAAACATAGGCCCGCTATCCCAAATAACATCATAGATTGGCAGGTGTTCGAAAATGACGTCCAGATTAATAATTTCCTTACCCTTGAGCATGAATTTTCAAATATCAACATTGACTTGGATGCTATGACAGATTCGGAACAGCAAACAAAAGAAGATCAGCAAGCTATAACAGCTGCAACAACCAAACAAATCCTGAAACCAACTATTTTTGACAAAGAAAACATAGAACAACTGAAACAAATGCATTTGGAAGACATTGCCAAAGAAGAGGCAGAGATCATTGACTTAAAGGATAACTTTCTGCCTGCTGGCCTAACCCCATTAGAAGACATGTTTGACGCCAATGACGTTCCTAGAAAGCCAAAATTGCAACCCATTAACACTGATATAGAGGAACACAACATTGGGACGGCAGAAAATCCAAAAATGATCAAACTATCCAAAAATTTACCACCTGATCAAAAGCCCAAGTACATTGACCTATTCAAAGAATTCCAGGATGTATTTTCTTGGAGCTATGAGGATTTGAAATCCTATGACACCTCGGTGATCTAGCACACAATCCCCTTAAAACCAAACCAGAAACCCTTCAAATAGAAACTTAGAAGAATTAACCCTATGCTTCTTCCACCGATTGAGAAGGAAGTAAAGAGGATGTTTGAAGCAGGCATCATAGCACCCATCAAATTTTCTGAATGGGTGTCCAATCTTGTTCCTATGAGAAAAAAGACAGGTGAAATAAGACTTTTTGTAGATCTCATAAATTTAAACCAAGTCTCCCTAAAAGACCATTACCCTTTGCCTAAAATGGACCACATCTTGCAGAGAGTAGTGGGGTCATCTAGAATCTCTTTGTTAGATGGTTTTTCAGGTTTCAACCAAATACTTGTTCACCCGGACGACCAAGACAAAACAGCTTTTACCACACCCTGGGGAACATTTAAGTATGTGAAGATGCCATTTGGTCTTAAAAACGCTGGTGCAACTTTTCAACGAGCAATGGACATTGCATTTGCCAAATTTTCATGACATGTAGGAAGTATGGCATTTCCTTGAATCCCAAGAAATCCCTATTTGGCCTCGAAGAAGGCAAGTTACTTGGCCACATTATATCAAAAGATGGGATCAGAATTGACCCTGAAAGAATCCAAGCCATCCTCCAAATTCCATATCCAAGAAACATAAAAGAGCTACAAGCGTTCCTTGGGAAAATCAACTTCCTAAGAAGATTTATCCCAAATCTAGCTGAATTAATAAGACTGTTAAGCAACATGTTAAAAAAGGATGCCAAGGTAAGATGGTCCCTAGAAAACAAGCAAGCATTCGAAAGTATCAAATCGGCATTGACACAAACCCCTGTACTCACCAGTCCACAGTTTGACAAAGATTTTACCATATTTTCATTTGCATCTGATCACACAATAGCCGCTGTCCTTTTGCAAAAGGATGAACAGGGAGCTGAAAAGCCAATTGCTTTTTTCAGCCGAGCCTTAAGAGACGCCCCTTTGAAGTGCCCAATCATGGAAAAACAAGCCTACGCACTTGTTAAGGCCATCAAGGATTTCAGAGTGTACATTGTATGTTCACATGTGATTGCCTATGTCCCACACACTGCTGTAAAAGACATATTGACCCAAGAGGGATTAGAAGGCAAAAGAGGTAAGTGGATTACAAGCATCCTTGAGTATGATATAGAAATAAAACCAACCAAGCTGATAAAGGGACAAGGTTTAGCTAAACTGATGTCCGAAAAAAACTTTCAAGCCCTAGACATAAACCAGCCGGACAATGAACCGGAGCTGGCGACTCCACAAATCAGTGAAATATTTCTCCAATGCCCTTGGTACACTGATATTTGCTTTGTATTGTTAAACCTGTGTGCTCCCCCAGGATTTTCCTGAAACAAGAAAAGATTTTTGAAAATGAAGGCTTTAAAGTTTTGTGTTATAGATGGTGCATTATTTTGGAGAAATCATGAAGGTATATTGCTTAATTGTTTAACCATGAATGAAACTAAAAATGTCATGAAAGAATTCCATGCAGGTGATTGTGGAGGACATCTATATTGGAAGTCCATTGCTGATAAAATTCTAAGGGCTGGTTTCTATTGGCCCTCTCTTTTTGCAGATGTAAAGAAGTTTGCCATGTCATGTCACAAATGCCAAATCTTTGAGGGGAAGAGAAAGCTGTTACCCCTACCCCTTAAACCCATCTCAACCGAACAACCTTTTCAACAATGGGGTCTTGACTTCATTGGAGAAATCCATCCCTCTTCCTCAGGCCAACACAAATGGATCCTAACAGCCACTGACTATTTCACTAAGTGGGTTGAAGCCATTCCCTGCAGACAAGCCAATGACACCATCATTATCCAATTCCTTGAGTGAAATATCCTGTCTAGATTTGGCTGCCCTGAGAAAATCATCACTGACAATGCCGCTGCCTTTAAGTCCAAAAAGATGATCAATTTTTGCCACAGATTTTATATTACTTTAGGCCACTCTACGGCTTATTACCCTCAGGGTAATGGCTTGGCCGAATCATCTAACAAAAACCTCATCAACATCATAAGGAAAGTGCTAGAAGAAAACAAGAAGAACTGGCACAAAAAGCTGGTAAATGCCCTATGGGCAGACAGACTCTCGAGCAAAAGATCCATTGGGATGAGCCCTTATGAGCTAGTATATGGCATGGAGGCTAGATTTCCTTCATCCTTGGGCATTCCTACTATCAAATTGTTACAAGAAATTCAGGTTGAACCAAATGGCATTCAAAGAAGAATCAATCAGACCATTCATCTTCAGCAAACTAGAGAACAAGTTTATGACAGAGCTCAGATTTTGCAAGAAAAGCTTGAAAAGATGTTTGATAAGAGAGCTAAAGCTGAGGATTTCAATATTGGTGACAAAGTTCTGAGATGGGACTCAAGAAGGGAAGACAAGGGCAAACATGCCAAGTTTGATTTTTTATGGAAAGGTCCATTCGTTATTTCTGCTGTTCAGGGAAATAACACATATTTTCTCAAATCTGTAGAGGATAGTTCTGCTGAAGAAGGCCCTGTCAATGGCCGTATGCTGAAACATTACCATGACCCCTTTTAAGGGACACAATGCAGTTTTGTATATATCTTTGTACAATCTTTTTTGTATATATCAGCACTTTGTTTTTATTTTTGTATAAGCAGGCCGATTGTTTAAGGAAAAGCAGTAAATTTGTGAAAGACACAGTTTTTAAAGCTCTGTTTCTACACCAATTTTCAGCAAAGTATCAAGAGAAAAAACTGTCACATTACAAGAAATTCATGGTAGAAAAGAATTATTTGCAGTCATTGTGCATAATTATCAAGCACGCAGAAGAAGGCAGGTGATGTTGCATAGTTTACAGTAATTCAGTTGAGGAGGAGGTTGTTCATAGTTCAATGTTTTACATTTTTAGCAGCCACAACAAATGTTTCCAGTCTACAGCAACCATAGAAGATCAAGGCAGTCTAACTTGCTGTTCTTGACTTTTCACAAGGAAAAGCCATCCCCAAGTGGAGCCACTGTTAGCCTCCTGTTGCAACAGTATTTCATCTTTCATGATTGACATTTTTACATGCCAAATATGTCATACTTCGCAAGCTGCAATTTTCCATATTTCCACAAAAAGCCATGAAGTGTGCTAGTCCAAATGTCATTGCTATATTCCAATTTTGATGAGTTGTTCCAGTTTTGAAGAGTTTTTTAAGGGAGGTCCAAACAGTCTAACCTTGGTCTCCCTAGGTTTCAATTTCCTGTTTTAGAATGTAGAGAATGCATCTGACCAAACAGTTTAATCTTGGCAGGTCTGTAGATAGGTAGAGAATCAAAGGGACCCAACTACTTAATCTGGGCCCTTGGCAGAAATAAGTGTAGATTTAGATAGGAAATCATTCAAAAGAAAAATTGTAAAGCTGAGTTTGCAAGTCTAAGTGCACCCAAACCAAAAAGAATAAAAAATGTTAGGTGAATAGGCTGGGTAGGTAGCTGTGAGGTTGCAGAATGATGACTTATGATCAATTTTGTGTTACAAAGTGTTTTATCTCTTCAGATCACAGTGTAGACAGTTTTTCATCTGAAGGAGCTCGAGGTGGACATCACTAACTCCCCCTTCTTCTAATTCCCCAAGTCACTTACTAATTTCCCCAAAGAGGTCAAGATCTGCTTGGTTCCTCTTAGTTCATCATTTTCCATGTCATTTGCCTTAGTGGAGATCTGCTTCGCTCAAGGATTTCATTTCTTTACAAATTCTTTTCCCCAAAATTAGCCTAAGGTCCCCCACCTTAGTGCCTGCTTATCATCTCCATATTAGCTACTAACTCTAGTATATAACTCCCTATTAGTTTTCCCCCTTCCCCTACTAAAAGAATGTATATAAAACTCCCCTATGTAAATATCCCCTCCCTGGCAATATAGCCATATTTTCTAAGTCAGGGAAAGAACAGTCCATCTGGAGCTGCGATTAGCCCATTCGTGTCTTGGAATTGGTCTAACACCTGGTTAAACTAACAGCCATTCCCCTAATTCTACAATGCCCCTGTTGCCACCCTCCCCCTAAAGTTGGGCTTGTAAATATTCAAATCCCACCCACACAAACCTCCAAAAAAAAAAAAAAAAACCATATTTTCCCCTTTTCCCAAAGTCTCACCCCTGAAAATAATAATCCGCATGCATTAACCCACATAACCCACAATCTCCGCCATTCCCTAAGTTTTAAACCCACCACCGTGCCATATTAAAATTGGAATATTCCCTAAATATTCCCGCCCCTTATCCCTCCGTTGCCTCGTCCCAGCCGCCAACCGTTAGATCGCCCGCCCCACAGATCTACGGTGGGTGGGCCTTCCTGTCCCCCAACGCACCCGAAGGTTAGCGTCCGGGAGATGGGCGGTATTGCTGCCGTACTCCCGCCACGCGTCACCTCCTGGGCTGTGGCGGAGCCCCCTCTGAAAAAACCACTCATGCCTAAAGGCGGTGCGCCCCAAAATTGGAAACCGCCTCCTGCCGAGTGACGTCACCCGCTTGCATCACCCCCTGCCCAGTCACCATGACACGTCATCCACCTGCGTGACCTCCTGCCACTGTACCGCCGAGTCACCCTACCACGTGCCCTGCCACCGTGTCACCTGCCGTACTGCCATGTCACCTCCGTACGTGATGACGTCATCCTGCCATGTCATCTTGCTGACGTCATCGCTGACGTCACCCGCCGTACAAAGTCTCATCATGTTGACGTCATCATCAGTTTTTAGCGCGAAGGGTGAAAATCGCACTTCGGAGCCCCAGAATCAGTTTCTGAGGTAGTTTTTGATGAGCGATTTGCGCCTCGCTGGATAAAATAGGCTGAAATGGGGAATCTTTGGGGAATCTTTTCATCATGCAGCCCCCAACAAGCCCGAAAGGCGCCAAATGACCCATTTTTCTTCGCGAAGCTTGCCAAAAGGAGCAGAAGACAGGTTTGTGGAAGACAGAGAGCCGAACAATGACCATTAATGTTGATTTAACGCATAGCACATCAAAGCAGCAGCCCGGTTTATTGTCAGAGAGTATCAGAGAAGGAAGAAGAGGCAAAGAGTATCAATCAAGATTTTTTAGGGGCTCGAAGCACCTGAACATTGATGAACCCCCTCAGCAAAGTCAAATTAAGAGGCGTAAGCCCATCCTTGCCCTAAAATCACAGTTAAAGCTTTAAATGCAGAAATACAGCAAAGAAGCAGAAAACCATACACATTTATTGCAGAAAACACTGCACCAAGCCACCGAGGACTACATCATTTACTCAGTTTTGATACGGCCGCCCTCAGCGCAGCCCGAGATATTTCCATGCATTTATTTCTGATAGAATTAGGTCAATTAATCATTTTTTATAACCTGTTTTAGGTCAAGATGTAATAAAAGCAGTTGTAGAGAGTTTTTCCCTATATATACCGCTCTCTACATTGTTTCAAGGGTTGGTCAATTGAGAATTTTCACTAGAGACTCGCATTGTATACCTGAGTTTTTTCTATAACCAAAGATTGCTGAAAGCCTGGAGAGGAAACTTCCTGTTGTAAATGAATATTTTGAAGATATGAAGATGGAATTCTTGTGCTGCAGCCTGAAACAATAAGTGCATCTTACCTCTGTTTTATTGTTTACCACTATCTAAATAGCAAAAAGAAAGAATAGCTTAGAATTTTCTTAAATACCCCGATTCACCTATGTATGCCAATTATCTAGGGATTCTTAAATGCCCCTAGGTAGAGCTCTGTTACCTACATTTGTTAAGCTGATTGAGAGATTCTTAACTGCCTCTCGTTACTTAGCATTCTTTCCATCATTTAAACCTGAAACATTATTTCATGCGCAGCTGTCTTGCTCCATTTTCCCTTATTGTGACCAAGGAAATGCACCAGCAGTCCTCCTCCTCGACTCCACGCCCAATGGTTTGAAACACTCAGACTGTGTTATGCCTCTCCTGAAACATCAATTTTCCCACCAAAATAGAACAAAAAACCCCTGAACTTAATAGCTAGCCTAAGATCAATTTGAACAAAGCTAAATCCCAAAGAGAGAGCCCTCTCTGATTGTAGGTGGGCTAGAACCTGTAATCCAAAGTTGGTTTGTGGTTACCTCGGCCATATCCCTTACTCCAACCTGGAGACAACCTGAGTGATAACAATGTCTTTGAAAATATAGAAAGAAAAGATATGAAATTCATACACGAGATTCAATAAGAATTTGAATCATATGGGTTTTAATTTCTACTTCTGATACTTCGTAGAAAAAAAATTATAGCGAAAATTCCATGATGCCCTATTTGAAGCAACGAAACCCTAGAATCCAAAGATCTAATACCAAATGTTATGTAACCAACTCACAAAATAGAAGAAGATATAGATCATCAAGTTAAAAATTAGCCTCTTCGAGGGGGAAACCTCCTTTGCATTACACAAATAAATAATTCTTGGATGATACAAATAGAAAGACCTGTTTTCTATATATAGGAGTCTAAGGAGTCACAATATAATAAGAGCTTCCATAACAATAATATCTAATGGAACAACAATAACAATAATGAGCTTCTATGGGGCACAATAATAAAAATATGGGGAGTACATGGGCACACAACAATACAATAAATGGGTTGCACTAATAACAATAAGGGGCTACACTAGTAGTATAGGGGCCTAACAAAGCCAACTAAAGGGATCTTATGTGATATCACCATGAAATCTGTGCTATTGTATAATCGTGCATATAAGGCTTGAAGGCTAGCGATGAATGAGGCGATCTGTTTGTTATTCTAGATGATCATCTAAACTTTTGCTTTCTCTAATTATGCTTGGTGCCTTTTTTTCTTTCCCAACTCGGAGGGCTTTAAAATTATCCCTTCACTTCTGCACCATCTTGTGCAAGTGCAAAACTTCTTTATGAACGGTGACAAGATCCTCATAAAGGTTCTGGATGGTTTCTCCCAATGTCAATACCTCACCAAGTATGGATGCATTAAGTTCTTCCAGATATAGTTGTGCAGCAGCTACTTTTTGGACATCTTCTTGGAGCTACTCAATTTGTTGCCTTGCAGCCTGCAAATTCTTTTTAATTTGTCTATTCTCCACCATGAGATACTTCATGTTTGACTTGATAGCACCTGCAAAGGCCAAGTTGGCTACAACAATGGCTTTTGGATTTATCTTGCTGTCTATTACATTCACCGTTTCTCTAATGAATGCAGGAGATGTAATATCATCCAAAAAATGTTTATTTCTTACTTGTACAATCTTCTTCTGAAGCTCTTTGTTGGTTAGCTTATATGTATCTATGACTAAACCATCATCGTGAGGAACAATTTCCTCTTCTTTTCTCAGAGCTTGCTCTATTGTAGGAGGAGGGAGAGAGTGAATGGTGACCTACTGAGTACAAAAAATAAGGTCAACATCTTGGTTTAGTGGCTCCGGTTAAACCTCAATGTCTTGAATCATAGTCAGTTCTTCAATTTCTTAAGCAAGTTCCTTCTCCTACATTTGTTTTACCTCCTCTTCTAGTAGTCGGTTTTCCTCATGTTCTTCCACATATTTTTGTCTTGCATCTTCTTCTTCCATTCTCTGCCTTTCTTCTTATTCTTGTTTCTTCTTTTCTTCTTCGAATATTTTTTTCTCTTGCTCTTCCCTCTACTTCATCTCTTCTTCATGCTTCCTCAGTTTCCTCATCCTTTTTGTTGCTATTTCTATGTTTAGGATGATTGGATCTTCTTTCAACTTACGTCTTTGCTCTTCCACTATACTATGTGTAACTTTCCTCTTACCCTTTTTGTGCACTAGGTTGCACCTTATTGTTGGTTCTTCCTCTTGAGTGACATCTTTCTAAGTAACTTGTAATTGTTGAAATTTGGTACCGGAGGACAGGTGGTTCCCTTAGGCTTTGATCTTTGGCCTAGGGAAAAGTGTCCAAAAGAATTTAATTTTTCTCCTAAAGTGACTTTATAATTTTATAAAGTTAAATATAATTTAAAAGTGACTTTAAGTGATAAAGTTACTAAGTCTAATTTTAAAGTGACTTTTATAAAGTCAATGAAAAATTAGAAAGGAAAAGTGACTTTGGAAATAAATGACTAAGTGGGTCTTTATTAAAGTGGGGTGAATTAAAAAATAAAAAGTGAAATTTAAATGAGCATTTAATCTCAGCCATTGATCTAAATCTATTTCAACCATTGGATTTAGAGATCACCCAAAAGTCACTTGGGTCACCCAAAAGTCATTTGGAGTTATATTAAGGGAGAAAAAGGAGGAAAAGATCACATTCGATTCAATTCTTTCATGAGCAGATTGGGAGAAGGAGAGAAAGAGAGCAAGAGAGATTTCTGAGCAGGGAGGAGAAGGAGACAGCAGCTTGGCACACATTCCAAGGTAGCAGTTGAGCAGATTTGTACAGCTGATTCAGCACACAGTGAAAGGCAGATTTTGGCACAATTTTCGAGGAGAGGTTTGCACAAAAATCGAGGAGCAGTTTGCTGGTTTTTCTGCACGCAAAACGAGGGCCATACAGCAGCATTTAATGCTAAAAGTGGGCACGAAAATTGAGGAGACCGTACAGCATTTATTGCTATCCTGTTTGCTGTAATTTCCAGTTTGCTGTGAAGCATGGGAAAAGAGATAAGTTGTAAATTTGCTTGCTGATTTTTCGCTGAAAATTTCTCACTGTAAAAGGAAATTCTCAGAAATAAAGAAGAGCTCTCAAACTGATTTCCCCAAGAGTTGTAGGGGGTTTTTCTAGGGTCACACTGACCAAAAATCTCAGTGTTTAAATGTGTTTTAATGGCTGTTTATTACTGCTGATTTTTATTTCTGCAATTTCTAGCATTCTGTAAAATTTCCAGAATTTGTGTTTACAGCAAATTTATTTTTTTCAGCTTGTTAAATGTATGGTTATGGGAAAGGGCATTTAACTATATGGGAGAAATAAGGAGAAACTGAAAACCGGGGTGGGAAAACATAAATTTCTACATGGTATCAAAGCTTGAGTGCTGAAGGGCAGTTTGGGACAGCAAAGGGAAAAATTACAGTTGCTGAATTTTCACTCAGAAAATTCCAGCAAGCTGATTTTTTCATAAACAGCAGTTTTATCTTTACTACAGCAGTGCTATTTTTCAGTTTTAGGACAGCAGGATGTCATTGGGATTGAGGGTGGAGGATAGGCTGGATGGGCATATAAATTACAGCGTTTGGAAGGAGAGAATGCAGAGTATCTTTGAGGAGGCAGAAGTCTGGGATATCATGGTGCATACCACACAGAACCCTGTTGTTGTGCCGACTGATGCTACTCAATTGACAGCTTATAATAAAAAGAACAACAAGGGTAAGACGCTGATTCTAGACGGAATCAAAGACCATTGCATTCCTCATGTGAGAGGAAAGAGCAATGCCCATGAGATGTGGACAGCATTGTCCAATCTCTACCAAAGTACCAATGAGAACCGGAAGATGGTCCTGAAGGAGAAGCTGAAGAACATTCAGATGGGTAATGATAGTGCTGCTGGATATCTCACAAAGATTACTAATGTGAGAGATGAGTTGGTAGCGATTGGAGAGGCCATTCCACCCACTGAGTTGGTGCGGATTGCAGTGAATGGCCTCCCCCGTTCATGGTTGAACTTTGCTGACGGGGTTTGTGCACGTGAGACCCTTCCCACATGGGAGAGGTTTTGGGATGATTGCATTCGGACAGAGATCAGGAAAGGTCAGCTTGGGGCAGCCAAGCCAGTTGAGCAGGATGAGGATGTAGCACTGGTGGCAGGAGGCAAGAAAGGCAAAGGGAAGAAGTAGGCTTCCACAAGAAGTGGTGGGGGCAAAGGCAAAGGTAAAGGTAAATAGGGGAACACATAGAAGGACTATTCCAAGGTGAAGTGTTGGAATTGTCAAAAGATGGGACACTATGCAGTTGTGTGTCCAGAGAAGAAGAAGAAGAAGAAGGGGAAGAACCAAGACGTGGAAGCTTCAACAGAGATTGAGGACTTTGCTGGTCGTTTTGACCGAGAGTTTGTGTTCACTACATGTGAGTCCTCTAGTGCAGGATCACCTGCCACACAGGTTCAGAGGGAGCATGCTTTTCCCTCGATTAGCGGAGCATCTTCAAGTATCTGGTATGTGGACAGTGGGGCTTCACGTCATATGACAGGAGTCAGTGAGTACTTCTCAGAGCTTTCAGAGAGTGGCACTGATATTGAGGTAGTACTCGGTGATGACAGAGTTGTTAGAGCAGTCGGGGTGGTGACAGTGACATTTCAGAGGGAGTCCAAACCTCCCTTGAAGGTGTCATAGGTTCTTTATGTGCCAGGGATGAGGAAGAACCTCATATCCGTCTCAGCTTTGGAGGACAGAGGATATGAGGTACTATTCAGGGGAGGACAGGTGTTGATGTATCCCAGGGGCACTCTAGCTTATTCAGCTAGAGTGATAGGTGTACGCCATGCAAAGGTGTACAAGTTTGCATTCCAGCCCCTTTTGGCATTGAGCAGTAGTACCGACAGCAAAGCTAGCAGTTCTGAGCTGTGTGAGATTTGGCACCGCGGGATGGGACATATGTATCATGGAGCCTTGAGGACATTGCGGGAGATCATTACAGGTGTGCCAGATTTCAGTACTGATCACTTTGATACTTGCAGAGGTTGTGCGATGGGCAAATTTGCCAAATCCCCTTTTCCCAGCAGTGACAGCAGAGCGACGGGGATACTTGATTTGATTCATTCTGATGTGAGCGGTCGGATGTCTCATGTTTCCTTGAGTGGATATGAGTACTATGTTTTATTCATTGATGATCACTCCAGGAGGACCTGGATTTATTTTTTGAAGACCAAGAGTGAGGTCTTCAAGAGGTTTCAGGAGTTTAGAGCTCTTGTGAAGACTCAGACAAGTCGAAAGATCAAGTCCTTGAGGTCAGACAATGGAGGAGAGTACACCCTTGGAGAGTTTGTTGACTATTGTGCGGAGGCAGGATTTAGGAGGGAGTTCACTGTTCCTTACAACCCCCAGCAGAACGGGGTTGCGGAGAGGAAGAACAGATCCATCATAGGGGCTACCAAAGCCATGTTACATGATCAGGGGTTGCCATTGTTCTTGTGGGCAGAGGCCTGCAACACAGTTGTTTACTTGCAGAACAGGAGTCCGCATCGTGCCTTGGGGCACATGACTCCGGAGGAGGCTTTCTCTGGGAAGAAGCTTGATATTGGTCATCTTCATATCTTTGAATGCATTACATACTCCTATATACCCAAGGAGAAGAGGACCAAACTAGAGCCCACCGCAGAGAAGGGTATCTTTGTGGGCTACAGTGAGACCTCAAAGGCCTTTCGGATTTACATTCCTGCACAGAGGAGAGGTGTTGTCAGACGGGATGTGAAGTTCGAGGAGGACAGTGCCTTTAGGAGGTCACGGGAGTTAGAGTATCTAGATCAGCCAGACCCTCAGCAGCAGTTGAGTCAGTCGCAGGGATCCAGTGGGCAGGGATCAGGAGGATCCGGAGGTAAATCTATGAGGATGTTAGGTCCGTCAGTGAGAAGTGGCTCGCCGACCCAGAGGGGTGGTGCTCAGGGCAGCATGCAGAGCAGTTCACAGAGTAGTTCACTAGGGAGTCCATTGATGGACAGTTCACACGGTGCCTCAGCTTCTACAGGTTCAGGTGCAGGTAGGAGGACAGCAGACAGACAATCAGGAGTTCAGGCTACTGATGGTGATGAGGAGGAGGAGTTTCATTCTCCTATGGGAGAAGCATGCTCAGGGAAGAGAAAGCCCAAGTGGCTTCAGGACACCTTGAGAGATGCCACATCTGTTGTTGAGCCAAAGAGGCCGGTCATAGAGAGTAGACCACTTGAGAGGTTTTGTAGCTATATGGCGATGGTTACCAGCATCCTTGACTCTGAGCCTTCTAGCTATGAGGAGGCAGCTAGCCAGCAGGTCTGGAGAGAGGCCATGCAGGAGGAGTATTCTTCTATCATGAAGAATGATGTTTGGGAGGTGGTGTCAAGGCCTGAGGGAAAATCTGTGGTTACTTCCAGATGGCTTTACAAGGTAAAGCATGCTGCAGATGGCAGCATTGAGAAATTCAAAGCGAGGTTTGTGGCTAGAGGGTTCGCCCAGGTAGAGGGAGTTGATTATGAGGAGACCTTCACTCCCATGGCTCGATATACTTCGATCCGCTCCATTATATCGATAGCAGCAGAGATGGGTTGGAAGATCCATCAGATGGATGTGAAGACCACATTTCTCAATGGCTTCATACAGGAGGAGGTGTACATTGAGCAGCCACAGGGCTTTGAGGTGCATGGGAAGGAGTCCCATGTCTGCAGACTGAAGAAGGCCCTTTATGGCTTGAAGCAAGCTCCCAGAGCTTGGTACTCCAGGATAGATACATATTTGAAGGGGATGGGTTTCACAAAGAGTGAGGCGGATCCGAACCTTTACTTTATTGTGATTGGTGAGGAGCCTCTCATTCTGGTGCTGTATGTGGATGACTTGATCATTACAGGTGTTGAGAGACTCATAGAGCACTGCAAGAGAGATCTTGCGACGGAGTTTGAGATGAAGGACATCAGATTGATGCATTACTTTTTGGGTTTGGAGGTGTGGAAGGAGGAGGGGCATTTCTTCCTGGGGCAGGGGAAGTATATTGTGGACATACATAGCAGATTCCACATGGAGGATTGTAGACCCATGTCGACACCAATGATCACCAACTGGAAGAAGCTTCATGCTTCGGATTCCGAGTTGGTGGATCCCACATTGTACACGCAGCTGATTGGTTCCTTGATGTATTTGGTCAACACTAGAACAGATATATGTTTTGCAGTCAACACGATGAGTCAGTTTATGTGTGAGCCTAGGAAGGTTCACCGGGTGGCTACAAAACACATTTTGCGATACTTGCAGGGGACAGTGGATTATGGTCTGGACTACAGGCAGGGAGATGGAGTGATATTGGCAGGATACACTGATTCTGATTGGGCAGGTTGTGCTTCTGATAAGAAGAGCACTTCAGGGTGATGTTTTGGGTTGGGTTCAGTAGTAGTGTCATGGTTTAGCCGGAAGCAGCAGTCAGTAGCACTGAGTTCAGTGGAAGCAGAGTATATGGCAGCCAGTCTAGCTAGTTGTGAGGCTATCTAGCTTCGCAAGATGTTGTTTGGCTTATTTGGTCAGCCGTTGAGACCTTCAGTGATTTACTGTGATAATCAGAGTTGCATTAAACTCATGGAGAATCCAGTATTTCATAACAGGTCAAAGCATATCGGGATCAGATATCATTTCATCAGAGACTATGTTCAGAAGGGAGTTGTGAAGCTTGAGTATATTTCCACTGATGAGCAGGTTGCAGATATCCTTACCAAAGCCTTACCACGGGGCAAGCATGTCTACTTCAAAGACAAGATGGGTGTGGTGAGGAACACCTTCCTTGGTAAGAGAGAGTGTTGAAATTTGGTACCGGAGGATAGGTGGTTCCCTTAGGCTTTGATCTTTGGCCTAGGGAAAAGTGTCCAAAAGAATTTAATTTTTCTCCTAAAGTGACTTTATAATTTTATAAAGTTAAATCTAATTTAAAAGTGACTTTAAGTGATAAAGTTACTAAGTCTAATTTTAAAGTGACTTTTATAAAGTCAATGAAAAATTAGAAAGGAAAAGTGACTTTGGAAATAAATGACTAAGTGGGTCTTTATTAAAGTGGGGTGAATTAAAAAATAAAAAGTGAGATTTAAATGAGCATTTAATCTCAGCCATTGATCTAAATCTATTTCAGCCATTGGATTTAGAGATCACCCAAAAGTCACTTGGGTCACCCAAAAGTCATTTGGAGTTATATTAAGGGAGGAAAAGGAGGAAAAGATCACATTCGATTCAATTCTTTCATGAGCAGATTGGGAGAAGGAGAGCAAGAGAGCAAGAGAGATTTCTGAGCAGGGAGGAAAAGGAGACAGCAGCTTGGCACACATTCCAAGGCAGCAGTTGAGCAGATTTGTACAGCTAATTTAGCACACAGTGAAAGGCAGATTTTGGCACGATTTTCGAGGAGAGGTTTGCACAAAAATCGAGGAGCAGTTTGCTGGTTTTTCTGCACGCAAAATGAGGGCCATACAGTAGCATTTAATGCTGAAAGTGGGTACGAAAATCAAGGAGACCGTACAACATTTATTGCTGTCCTGTTTGCTGTAATTTCCAGTTTGCTGTGAAGCATGGGAAAAGAGATAAGTTGTAAATTTGCTTGCTGATTTTTTGCTGAAAATTTCTCACTGTAAAAGGCAATTTTCAGAAATAAAGAAGAGCTCGCAAACTGGTTTTCCCCAAGAGTTGTAGGGGGTTTTTCCAGGGTCACATTGACCAAAAATCTCAGTGTTTAAATGTGTTTTAATGGTTGTTTATTACTGCTAATTTTTATTTCTGCAATTTCCAGCATTCTGTAAAATTTCCAGAATTTGTGTTTTCAACAAATTTATTTTTTTTAGCTTTTTAAATGTATGGTTATGGGAAAGGGCATTTAACTATATGGGAGAAATAAGGAGAAACTGAAAACCGGGGTGGGAAAACATAAATTTCTACACCTCTGAAGTTGACTAGTTCTGGGTACTTGGAGGCATTGTAACAATTCTTTATTTCCTCCTCCTCGGGCCTCTAAAATCTCCTGCTTGGCCACTGGAAATGAATCATTGTACAATGTTCTTTACAAACATTCCTAGGATCATATAGATCATAGTCCAAATGACCAAATGCAAAGTTCTCTATTTCCTTGCCTTCAGTGTTTGTAACCTTTATATTATTGATCTCGTACAATCCAATTTGCAAAGGAAGATCGGGCCAAGGTGCCTTCTTCTTCCTATGAAAAATTATTAACCTTGTGGAGAAATGATAAGCAAATTTTTGGATGACCAACTTATCGGTGGCATACCTCGGCATGTCCTAATATTGTTCACTATAGAGAATCAGTGAGCTTCGATTTTTTCCTCCTTTATCCAATCATATTTGACCACATGGATCATCAGACCTAAAGCACAACCATGTTATTACCGACGTCGCTGCTCTTCAGATTTGAAATGCTTGTCGAGATATCGTCACGAAAGTTGTTAGTCGATATCTTGATGAAGCGTAGAGTCATGTTATTGATTGATTATCCTGAGTGGATTCTTCCCTCCTATGATCCTTTACAAGGGCACACTCCCTCTATAATATCTACATAATGCCCCTTTAATCTCAGTTTAGGAGTCCCTTATGTTTGTTTTAGGGACATTGGGTGTGGCATCCAGAAGATGAATAAGGCACCCAACTACTATGACATGACAATACTACATCTGGAGATGAGGAACATGAGCCTGATTAACGAAACCCAATTCAATGTTTCCCATTAGGTGTTTCATGGCCAGGGAATGTCCCATCCATCAGCATAAAGAATAACAATCAGTACTTTGTGCTGGGTTTCTTCCTCAACCTAGCTCTTGCTCTGCCTTTGGACATCATGTTCCCATAGTTGTTTAGTGCCAAGCTAATATTTATGAGACTGTCAAGGCTCAACAATGTCTATGGAGGAATGATGCCTGAAAAAATCATATTTGTCAAGTCTAGATAACTCGTTCTTTGAATTTGTTGCATAAGACTCTGGTCTACCTATAGAAATTGGAAGATAGTAGAAAGAAAAATCCTTGACTTCATGAGATCTCAACATTCCTTTGCACTTCTCAATGGAATTGCTAGTTAAATAATGCTATTTATCTCTTTGATATATTTTTTCAAAAGTGAAGAAAATTGAGATGTGAGTATAAGACATATGCAAGAATCAAATTTCTAACTATTCATTTAGAATGAAAAAATGAAAGTTTAAAATGCATATATTGATGAATTTGTATTTTAAGGTTTTGGATTTCTTTATGTATAGTTTTGAAATATCTCTCTCTCTCTCTCTCTCTCTCTCTCTCTCTCTCTCTCTCTCTCTCTCTCTCTCTATATATATATATATATATATATATATATATATATATATATATATATATATATAACAATTGAAAAAATATTTAAGTTTTTTTATCGTTACATTGTATTTAATTTCTTGCAAATTTATATCAAAGTTTTAGTTAAAGTAATTTAAATTTTTTCACATATTTAAAAACGCAATAATTTTAGCTCATGGACTGTATCTTAATTGACACTCACCTTGTTATGAATTTTTATGTAAAACTATAAGATGAAAAGTTCAAATCCGTGTGAGTTAGGGCAACCAATTTTTTTAATCTATTTTTTTATTATATTTTTACAATATGGTATATGTATTGTAATTATTTTGAAATCAAATTATCTTTAATTTATAACTTTTATGTAATTTTTTATATAATTTTCAAATAAATATATATTAAATTGAGTACTTAAATATTAGTTAAAAATATTGTAACTTTTCAAAATGTCGTATTTTAATTTTATAATTAATTTAAAAATTAATATAATTAGCATATTCTAATTTTATATTTAATAAAAAATGATTAATGAAAAAATAAAAATATAATATAAAAAAAAGAAATTGATATGATTAAATTTAATGTGGTTAGAATATCTATTTTCAAAAATAAAACATATAATTATCTCCAATCCACTCATGGAATCTCTATGCAAATTTTCTCAATGCAATGACACAGAAATTGTGTATAATCGTAGTAGCAGAGATCGAAGGGACAAAAGAAGAATTGATGTCTAGGAAATCTTGCCAGGAAAATTTGTCGTGTTCTTCAAAGTTGGCCACCCCAGCAAAAGTAAGATCCCAACAAATCAATGTATTATATAAGATAATATGAAATAGATATATGCGTTTGACAATAGTAGTCTGTAAGGTTGCAGACCTAGCGCGCACTGTCAGAGTCAATTTTGTAGGTGTAAATAATATTGCCTTAAATTGATATGGTTTTGTCTTTATTGTTAACTGTATTAAATGGGTTTCATTTTAATTTCCATTGTCTTAAGTGGCCATTATCTTAAATATAAAGGTTTGTCATAAAATCTTTCTATCTCAAATTGTTTTTGTCTTAAATTTTTCATGTAAAACAATTCAATTGATATTAACATAACCACATTAATATATAAATGTGGTTGATAAAAGAAAAGGCTTAATTTGTTAGAAATTGTAATTACTCCTGCATGAACAGTTGGCTAAACTTAGAGAGTCACTTAACTGAGTGTTGAGTGTTGAGTGTTGAAGGGTTGAGTGAAGTCGAGCTAAGTGATAGATGACTTTTAGTGTGTGGTTGCATGTAAAGATCTTTTAGGCAAGTTTCTAGTCGAAAAGGTTAAATACCCTTCACCAGGTTCATTATAAGAAGCATGTTTTGTGTGATCAATGGAAGAGCTGTAGCTCGTGGATTTGTGTGTGAAATTTTGTTTTATCTCCTCTATCTATCCAAAAAATTGGTATTAGAGCTATATTTGAGGAAGAGAGAATATACAACTGCATATTGTAGAGCCGCATTGTGTGAGTTATAAGAGAATCAAAAGTTTATCAGTAGCCGAGCTCATTTGGTCTGCAGACAGCGTAGAAAACTGATATGTTTTTAAAAAGCAATGACATCTGCCATCAACACCCATCGCCCGGTGCTATAGAAGAAGTGAATAGCAGCTTTCAAAGCCGTTGCTACATTTAGAATCTACAATAGGCACCAATTTCCTATGATAGAAGGTGTCATAGCCTTGATCCAGCGACCTACTGTAAACGCAGGTTTTTGGCTCTGCCGAGAGCATTAGAACACTAACGCGTGTCATGATCACCGTGGACAGTGTTATCACACATTGTAACTACCTTTCACAGGGCGTTATCAAAGTCAAAGTTACAAAAGGTTTTGATTTTATTTTTAAAGATTTCACATAAACGTGAGGGTGGAATATGTGAAGTGAGGTTTTCTGGTGGAAAGAGTTTATTAAAGTTTTTATTAAAAGGTGTATGGTGAATGGTATGCTTTTTAAAAGGTTTTATGAAGTAGAGATTTCAAAATATTTTTATTTTAAGCTATTTTGAGATTTAAAGATATATAAAAAAATAGGGTTTTTATTGGCAAGGGAATTTAGGGCTTTGCAAAATTCCATCCATATGCAATTTCTTTTTGGTTTTTTTTGTCAAGCATGACAATGTTTTGGGTGAATATTGTGCCTTATGGGGCATAAAATTTAAAATCATATTTTTATTTTGGGGCAATATGGAAGATAGCCTCATGCAATCAAGAAATAAATTATAAGACAAAGGAATGACAACAGTCATGGTTTGCAAAAAGCGACTAATGAACACTAAGAAAACGAATTGAAAAGTAGAGGCAAAGATCATTTGCATGGTTAGAGAGGTTCAAGCCACAGTCGAGGAACTAAGAAGTCTAGCAGAAGTCAAAAAATAATTCAAAGGTGATTGGTGTAGCTTTGATCTTCTACCACTTGCCATGTTTACAGGTAAATATTTTGATCATTGGGTTATCAAAATGTTAAATTTACTTCAAGCTAAAGATTTAATTGAGTACAAGTCTAATAACCCATATGATGAAGTATGGGATTCTTTAGGATCGATTTTTATAAAACAAGCATTGGATGAGAAGTGTTTGTGCAAGGTAGCAAAAGCTACAACTTCCAAGGAAGAATGGAAGTTCCTAGAAGCAGTGTTTGGTGCAAGGGGGAGCGATATGCAGGAACAGGTTATGTCACAAGGAAAGAAGTTAACCGCAGATATGAGAGTAGATGAGAATGTCTTTGAGAGGAAAACAGAGCTTGGAGAATCCCACTGAAAAGTGGATGATGGTTGTCAAGACCATAAAATTAAAACTCATTATGCAAGCATGGATATGGATGAAGAACATGTAGCAAAGATTGCAGAGAGAGAAGTTGAAGCCTCTCTATGTGAAACGGAGCAAAAGCATATAAGTGCTCAAGGAATCCATTGTAATGTGGATGATGCAGATTATGATGAATCCCACTATGATGAGGCACATGTGGATGATGATTGTAAAGTGAGATGTGAAATGGTGCAACCAACTACGGTTGATGGATTTGGTGAAGTTGAAATTGTCAATGAAATTGACAATGATCACATGCATGCTCGAATATCCCACCATAGTGTGGATGAACATTATTTTGATGATATGTGTGCTTTCTTTTTTGAAACAAGTATTGATTGTAGCAATATGATAATAGAAATGTCTGATGGAACATTGAAGGTTGAAGCCACCACTGTAACAGCAAGATATGAAACAGTTGGAAATTCTCATGAAGCAGTATGTCATCTAGCAATAGTTGATGATCAAGAACAGGATAAAATGATTGAAG
Organism: Pinus tabuliformis; assembly: GCA_031772625.1. Lineage (NCBI taxonomy): Eukaryota > Viridiplantae > Streptophyta > Pinopsida > Pinales > Pinaceae > Pinus > Pinus tabuliformis. The sequence goes on along the minus strand of CM062815.1, from coordinate 997,312,585 downwards.
ATTTTTTTACGAGAATATCCATTAACAGCATAACAGTGGAAGATGACCTCCATGTAGTTGAAAAGAAGACAGATGTAGAGCAGGAATCTCTCACTGAAGAGAGTCATATTAAAGATGTTTTTAACATTTTTTTTTAATATGCAGGTGTTCAAAGTAGCATGGGAGTAGAAGTTGAAAGAAAGGTTGTAAATAAGTTTGATGCAGATTTGAAGCTCGTTGAAGAATGTATTCAAAAGCCAATAGAAGAAATTGATGGGATTCTTAAAGCAACAGCTGGAATAAAAGAATTTGATGAAATGGTGAATGATGATCTTGAGTGTATAGATTATAGGAAAAAAGTAGTAGTACCTGATGATGAAAGTGAAAAGAATGATATGGATGGTTTTGAAGACAAATATGAATGCATTGAAACCATTTTTTAGCAATGGTGTAAAGAAGAGATAAGATTCTGCTATCAAGAAATGATCAGGTGCCTAGTATTTAACTCAAAATTCAAAGTTTTTAGGTTGGCTAGAAAACCGTGCGAATGTGTCTATCGTCAAGATGATCGCAACGCAATTCGTTTCACTAAACACAGAGTCCAGATGAAGGATAAAAGGCCTGTTGTTCATTTTCCTAAACAACTAAAAAATTTACAGAATATGACAAAATGATGACATGGTAGTCAAGTCAGCAGTCCAGTCAGCAAGAGGGATATTTTTCATTTTTCACCCAATGGGGTTGTGGCAAGTGTCACTTCTAGATTCGCCAATTTGGTTGTGTGAAGGCGAAATTGCCTAATTATCCTAACTTGGAATTTGAATTTTTTTTATTTAAATAAATTTGAATTTTTTTTATTTAAATATATATATATATATATATATATATATATATATATATTAAATAACTAACATTATAATAGATCCTAAATCCACATATATAATCTCCAAACTATATATAAAAATCTGCATACATAAACTATTACAATGGCACGTTTTAAATTTTATGCTATGGTCCAAATCCGCATTTAAATGTCATATCACATATATTATTTTGTGGAAAAATATATATGGGATGGGCTGAGGGTGAGTTTGAACCCGTGACCTCCCCCTCCCAAACTCCAATTCTAATCATTGAACCACAACGAACACATTTAAAAAGAGGCCCAACACATTCATTTAATGCTACAGTAATGCCAACAGCGGGAGAGGAGGGACCCAACCCTACGGGCTAGACCCCCCCCCCATGGGACCAAGCACTGAAACCAAGGGCTAGGTCTAGTGCTAAGCACCCATAATCATGCTTAAAGGATAATTAACTCTGTGTTAATGACATATTAAGTTGGCCAATATTTTAGAGGGAGCATCAAGTTCGGTGGAACTGTCAGTTTTGGCGGTGCTGACTTGAGTCTCTTTCAGATTTAGTGGGGATTCCTACTGTTAGTGTTGGTATCTTCATCCCTCCATCAGTGATCAAATCCTCTTATTTCATTACATGTTAGGTGTCTCACTCAATCAGCTGCATTCCATTAGGGTCATGGATCATCTGATGGTAGTGGCATATTATACATTTTCCCTCATGTTCTTTACCTACTGGCCCATTTTCATACATCTAGATCATTTGCAGTCATTTTTTGTATTTAAATCTGCAAAAGTCATTTTTAGGGTTTTAGGTCTCATTAGGTCTAGGGTTTCATCAATAAGGTCTTTTCAATGCTCAATAATAGTCAGAAGGTGCATGAGGAGGTCAAATAAGGTCCCAACAACAAAAATTTCAATGATCACATGTTGAGTGGTTGTTTTTCCCTCAAAACCCTGTTTTGAGGAAAAACATAGTTTTTATGTTTTCATGTACAAATTTTATGTAATTTCATTTTTTTCCATATGTAATAATTTTAGAGGCAACCCTGGTCACTTTGCCAAGCCTCTACAACTCCACCACCTGCCAAAGAAATAAAAAATAAAAGCATTCAGTCCATCAAAGTCAAAAAGTAAAGCAAACTACCCAAAACCAGAGTTTTAAAAGCAAGTCAAAATCGAACATTAGAAAAGTGGGTTTTCTTGAGTCAAAAATAAAAACCATATGTATTAAAAGTGTATTCATATCAAAAAGGTTCATTTGTGTCCCCAAGAGAAAGAGATCAAGTGTATTTGTGTTCCAAGAGCCAAGAGAGTGATTTTTGTGCCAAAACAAGGAAAATCCCAAGCGTGGTGCAGTTGGGCGTGGGCGTGGCGCATTCATCCAGCGCATCACTGGACACTAATTTGCAGTGTATTTTTACAACAGGCATGACACATTGAGGAAGTGAGGCACACCTATGAGGTGGCGCGGCGTGTAGTACTACAAGGCCTGAATTCACTCAAAACCTCCTCCAAAATGAAAAAATCGCTAACTCCTCAATTATCCAACTAAGTTAACACTCCTTCATGGCCAATGAATGAGCTTGTCTTAGTGTTTATCATGATTTAACTGGAAAAAATTGAAACCCTACCTCCTTGCAGTACTTGTTAAAAAAAATTGCACAGGGTTTACAAACTTGTATTTTTGTTTCTAAATTCCATTCATATCATTTTCAGTCCCTCACTCCCTCACTTCATTTTTCCCTCCCTTTTCATTCATATTTACCCACTCCCTATTCCCCGTATCCCTAAGACTACTTACCCTAATCCCTAATCTTATTACCCCAAACCCTAATTTCTATCCCAAACCCTAAATATCATCCCCTAAACCCTTATATTCCCCCAAAAACCTATCAGCAGCATTACCAAACCCCTCATACACATTCCCTCCATAGCCCCTCATCAAAACATACCTTTGGTAGCAAAAACCTATTGACACCATAAAATCTCTTCATACTCATCTAAGAAAACTCAAACATTGGCAAACATGGAGTCAGGTTCTTCCTATGACAGAAATGAGGAAGCAATCAGTGATTCTTTTAGAGAAATGCATGCAAAGAGGCCTCATAAGAGTGGAAAACATAACTGGGAGGAGCCTACCTCACTTGCCGCGCTGTTGGCGTGTCCTCTTGCTGTCACATGTTTTCAACACCAATCTTGTTATCAGTTCTGTGAGATGATGGAAAGAGTCAAATACCACCATGTGCTGGCCAGACTGTTTGTGCTCCATCTTCATAATGGCCAAGTCACTTTGGCAGGTGTGACATTCACCTTGACACCTGAGACTACTGCTAAAGCAACCGGTATTCCAAATGTAGGTGAGCAATGGAATAAGACGCAGCTAGTTGACATAGATCATTATGAGCCTTAAATCAAGGCTAGTTTTCAGACATGTCGGTAGTGTTTTCCCATTTAAGTACCTACAGGACACACATGGTTTCTTGATGAAACTCATAATTAAATATTTCACCTATGAGGGTAGATTTTCTTGTCTATACACCTATCATATCAGATTGTTGATGCACTTTACTAGGGCGAGGATGATGAACCTCCCCTATTTCATTTGCTGGAATATTGAGAAGATGACCACCTTAGTGCACTAATCAAAATTGTGGTTTTGCATAAGCTTAGTCTCTTGAATGTGTCATCGGAGGATTTCATCTCACATGAGGTCTTCACAGGTCCTCAAGTTCCGCCACCAGTTTTTCATGAGGCAGAAGAGCCTTCACATCAGCAGGATGTTCATGAGACACAAAGCACTAGTGTGCCAGTGTTTGTCACATACCAAAAGGGCACTAGAAGGTTGTTTGCAGTAGCAAAACATGTACTATCTCCACTCGGGGTGGAAGGGGTCTCGTTTCATCCATAAGCAGAGCAGGTAAAAGACAAGGGTAAGAAGCCCTTGCATGATGAGGGACCTTCAGGAGGTCAAGAGGAAAATTTCAATTATATTTAAGATGATGACATAGATTTGGGCTCACAAAGCTCAAAGCTCAAAGAGATCATTCGGGAGCAACAAGATGCCATTCATCATTTGTCCCTCAACCTAGAAAGAGCCAAATGAATAATAAATTATTTGGAGCAGAGAAATAAATAGCTAGAAGATCAGCAAACCATCATGGAGGTCAAAAACATAAGGGCAAACCGGTAAGCCGCTAAGAGGAGGAAGATCAAGTTCACAACACTTGAACAAGAAATTCGAGCTGATCATGAATCTTGGCTTGAGAGGACAAATTTCTACTTGGAGAGGATGTTAGAGAAGGCCAACAGAGAGAAAAACATGTTGAGGCACATGGCATACCACTACTTGGCGAGAAACAAGGTGTGCAAAGCGAGAATCAAGATTTTGAAGGCCAAGTTGAAGAAAGCCATGAGGAAGAGAAAAGAGTAGGATAGACTCTATATCTTGGCTGAGGCTTCCTTAGCCCAACACAGCACTTGATGAGGAACACTCAGCCCAAATTTCAAGAAATTTGGGGAACTTTTTGCGATTTCAAATTTTTTTTCCTAAAAAGCAGGTTTTGCTACCTTTTGCTAGAGACCTCCTTTTGAGGAAAACTCAGCATTTTTGGATTTCTCATGGAAAAATATGAATTCCCTCACTTGGCCAAGAAATTTTGACAAGTTTTGAGCTTCCAAAAATTTCAAAAACACCTCAAAAATGACCTTTCTGCCCCTTTTTGGACACACAGGAAGCAGTGTTGGGAGAACTTAGTTTTGGAGAGGCAAATGAAGACCAAATTCAGAAATTTTACTTGTTCTGGAAAGTAGATAGGCAAACCTTTCCAACAATCCCACCCTGAGAAAATTTGGTGCACGAGAAGGCCTCCAAAAGCATATCCAAAATAGCATGGCACATAGAGAAGTCAATGTAGTGCACAAGATGAAATTTTGTCAGTTTGGCCAAAAAACTCTGTTTTTCACCTAGTTTCGTCACAGTTTGACTTTTCTCTTTCTAATAGTCAAACTCATGATGTAATTTAATATGACTTGATGGATTTTGATGTAATTATGCTAAGTTTTCACTCATAGAGGTAGATTCATCATAAAAAGTAGTTTGCAACTGAATGAATCAGTTTCCTAGGTTTTAGAGGCAAGTTGTTCCACTGCCTACTTTCCAGTTCTTAGTTTAGATCTTGTTGAAACAGTTCCTAAAATCATGAATTCGACCCCTAAATCCTAGCATGAGTTGTTTGATGCCTATATCTAGTAGTTTTTTAGTCATTGGAAAAGGTTGGACTCTTTTGAATGCTTTGAGCATTATTGTACACTCATTTCAGCAGTTTGGGTAAGGAATAGACCAGGGTTTGTAGCACTTTATGGGATTCTTCTGGAAACTTTGATTTGGTAATGTGTTTCCTTCCATAATTGCAAGTTTACATATGTTTTATGTATGCCATTATCTCTCTCTGTTCATCTTAACTAAATGAAACAAGGATAAAGGTAGAATTCATTGAGTTGCAATGCTCTACCTAGGGTTTTGTTTAATTATTTATGTTTTCAACTGTTTCAAGAGGATCCCTTAGAATTTCATGCCCTCTCCAACTCCTCACCAGTCTAAAAGATCTCCATCTCACTCAATTTGAAGTGCTAAATTATTTGCCTACCTCACCCCATAGAGATCTCTGCAAGACTGTGTCCATTCCCCAGACCCAAATCTGCCTTTCACATTTGAGCCAACGAACCAAAATCAAATTCAATCAAACTCTTTTGAGCACATACCTAGCCTAAAATCAGTCATTACATCAGTCATCTCAAGCTTTATTGGCCATATTTTCTGAGATTGACAAGGAGAGAGCCCTCTCTCGACCTGGTAGGGCCAGCTACCAGGTTAAGTGTGGTTTGATGTTACCCTACATCCTGCCTTTCTCAGCCTAAGGTAGATTTACGCCCTAACACTTAGGGAAAAATTAAATTAAGCATGTCTTGCTCAAGTTTCAACCAATTTTGGAAAATGAATAGTCAATTTTGGATGATTTCAACCTTCGGAAAACATTAGTATAGGTTTCAGAGGCAATAGAAGACTTATACATGTGATTGTGCCACAGGGAATTTCAAGGAATCCTAGAGAAACTAGGGAAGGGGGTCATACACAGAGTAGATAGAGTCAGTTTTCAAATATCTAATAGTCATTTTTGGCTAATTTGGACAATCTAAACACATTGGTGTAGGTATGATGAGACATAGAGCTTTCCAAACATCACTTTTTCCACATTGAGGAAATACAGAGGCCCAAGCCATGGAAGCTGGACCAAGGAGATGTAACCTAGGAGGGGTGAACTCCTTCATCAAAACATTGTGTTAATATGTCTCTTTGATGGTTTACTACAATGTACATGTTTGTTGTTCAACATTTCTTTTTGAAGCTATTTTTCTCATGAGTGTCTTTTAAAACTTAAGGAAATTTAACTGATTGTATGCACAAGCAACTAATGAAACCTCAGCACAAGGAGAAATAAGGAAGAATATATTTATAAATCTGTAATTGCTATTAGCACAACAAAAATAATCATACAAAAATAGATCAAGTTGGTATCAGAGAAAAGGTTGAATTGTTTGATTTCTTGAGTTTGTGCAATTAGGGTCTTAATGGTTGCAAGATTGTGATGATTACAAGGTTAAAGTTGCAAAAAGGATAAGGAAAGCTATTGGTTTCAACTCCTGAGGTAATTCTCAGAAGAAGGAGAGCCACAAGGCCACAATATCCACCACCCAAAGTTCCAATTCTAGCTGCACTTGAAACTCCTCACCTTTTTTCTTCAACTGAGATTGAAGAGGTACAAGTAGTACAAATTTCTGAGCCTAAATCCATAGCCATTATGTATGGAGAAAGAGAGCCTGAAGGTCCCTCTTTATAAGAGGAAGAATTCAAGAAAGATTTCTATAATTTGACTAAGATGGTTAAAGTCCTCTATGAAGAGAGGAACACCAAAATGGTTGGAGAGAGTTCTAAACCTCCACATTGAGAAGCAAGCTCAGAGGACAAAAAATATGAGAAGAAGGATTCCTAAGGGAATGGTGGAAATCCACCTCGATCTCAACCATCCTCATCATATTCCTCATCATCTCCATCATCTCACATAACATCATCTTCTACTACCACCACTAAAACTACCCCTACTCATTCCAAAACTCCAAATGGAAAAGCTCCATTACTAAAATTGGACATAAAATTCGAACTTCCCATGTAAAATGGAGAGGTGAATGTAGAAAAGTTGGATAATTGGATTCGACAGTTGGAGGTATATTACAGAATTCAGAACCTTTAAGAAGACAACATAAAGATCCAGTTGGCTTCACTGAGGCTAGAAGGAGCTACATTAGTTTAGTGGGAAGAAAAATACTCAAGAGGAAATGAGAATCCATGGTAAGATATCCATCACTTGGGTTGCATTTGTTTATGCAATTAAAAGCCATATTTATCATTTAACCTTTATGCAAAAAGCCATTATGAGTTGGTAGAATTTTAGGTAGCTGAACGGCCAAACAATCCAAAATTATACATAGGAGTTTAGGAAAAGAGCTTTGTTATTAGGAGTGAATTTGAATTCTCAAGATACACTACTGAAATATATTGGGGTTTTACATTCCTACATTAAACAAACTATTCTTATGTTCAATCCAACTAATTTGGATGAAGTATGTGTTCAAGCCGCGCATCTTGAATATAGAGGAAAGAACACTTATGAAGAGAGTATTAATAAAAATCCACTTAAGGGTAAGGAGAAAGAAAAGGGTGGCAAATGGAAAGGGAAGAAAAATGCAAGTGTGAAGAAAGAAGGGGAGAAAATCACATTCAAACATTGTTCCAAAGAGGGGCATGATGAAGCCCATTGTTGAAATTGCATCCAAAAATGAGACCAAATAAGTTCAACAATAAAGGGAAACAAAAAACCACTGCTATCACTCAAGAATAATGAAGTTCTGAAGAAGGTGATGAAGACAAAATCACTGTCATGGGAATCAAAGGAAAACAAGATATTGCAATCATTAGTTCATGAAACTGTAACACTATTACCACTCCAGATGAAAAGAGATGAATTGAGTTATTTCATGTTAGGGTCATATCTAAACACACCAAGATTGACACACTCTTCGATAGTGGGTCACAATCGAATCTAATCTCTAAAGACTTAGTCAATAGATTGAATCTTGAAACTGTACGTTACCATAAACCATATACAATGGGATGGATAAAAAGTGACACCAGTTTACAGGCTACAAGAAAATGTTTGTTTAAGTTTCCAATCACTGCAAATTTTGTTGGCGAGGTAGAGTTAGATGTGATACCGCTTGATATTTCAGGTGTGGTGTTGGGTAGTCGATATTTGTATGAGAAGAAAGCAGTCTTTTACCGCCATGAAAACAGGTATCACTTGCTCAAGGATGGTGTGGAGCATATACTGAGAGCCCATCACAAAAAGCTAAACATTTCTTTGGTTAATGCGGGGAAAATGAAGAGACTAGTGAATTCAAGTACAAGTTTACTACTTCTCATGTTCAAGCCAAATGATGATATTGTTTGTGAAAATGTTGTTGCATGTAATGAAAGTTTCAATTCTAATTTGGTTAGTTCAGTCCATCAAAGTGATGAAGTATTTAAGGTTGTGAAAGGAATCCTTCAAGGAGAAAGAAACTTCACATGAAATATCTTTGCAACAAGAGGTTAAATCCTTCAAGGATAAAGAAACTTCACATGAAATATCTTTGCAGCAAGAGGTTTCTCTTTGTGATGTTTGCATGCAAGGGTTGACAAAATTGCAAAATGTAGAGACACCAATAAAATGCAAAAGTTTGTTTAACAATGGGCTCATTCAATAATCCCTAATGCCATGTTGTGCACCAATGGTTATGGTGCCAAAGAGAAATGGTAAGCATTTTAAGGAAGAGGACAAAAGGAGTAGTTTTTTCCAAAGAAAAGTTGTAAGAAGAGGTGAGTGCAAGAATATACATAACACCAAACAATAATGGTTTGTATTTTAATGTTGTATGTTATTTGTAGCACTTCAATTATATACATGTACTTGAATTATGAGAAAATAGTCCTTTCTTGAAGAAATTGTCCACTTGGGTGACATACACATGGTTAGAAAGTTTTCTTATGCACATGTCATCTATGAAGGAAAATTGTTTGATGTTTTAAATATATCAACATACTAGTTGGGTTTCACTTCTTTGATGCACTTGGGGCATGATATTGAAGGAGGTAAGTTGAAGTCAAGACTCTCCAAGTTGGATGCCATTGTTGGTTGGTCAACACCCAAGATCATCATTTTGATTAGATGTTTGTTGGGAGAAGGCCAATGTTTGAGGAGAGTTGTTGTTGACATTTCTTCTTTCGAAGCTCCTTGGCATGCATTTTCATGTGTCTGCAGAGTCTTCCAGTGGGGAGGAAAACAACAAGAGGCATGTGTTGCTTCAAACCAAAAGATCAGTTCAATTCTTTTTTATTCTCTTTCAAACTTAAAGGTTCATTTGAGATTCAAGTTTATGCAAGAAACTTCACCATCTTATTTCATTTAGAATATTTCCATGGTGTAAAGATTAAGTTGTAGCGATCCATGCACTTTGATTGGATGGATACTTGTTAAAAATTTCACTTGGTACAAAAGAGGTATAAGAAGCAAGTGTATTGTTCTACCTTTAGGCCTATTGGTTATGTAACATTTGTATTCAAGCGTCATTATGTTTTACATGAAATTTATGTTCAGAAAATTTCATACTTTCAAGATGTAAAATCGGGCTTGAGTCATATAAACCAAGTAGTAAAATTTGTCATCCATTGGCATTATATTTTATTATGTCGTCTTGGTAAGAAGGATATTTCTTTTGATGGTGACATGGAAAAAACCATGATTTTCTACGAACGACTGAAACTTCTGCAACAAACAGTGCAAGATCAGCTTCAAAAGGGAAAAAACAAGTACAGGTATTATGTCAATGACAGGTTTGAAGTCGACTGTGGAAGCTGGTGTTAGATTTGAAAAAATAGGCTTCAAGTTGCTGAACAAGGAGAGAATGATCGGATTTCATATTCTGAATGCATTCCTACAAAATTTCTGAATCAGTTCCAACAAGATGCCATCTGTGATAGAAGAACGGGGTCCTCTAGGCATGTCGATGTTGATTTCCTTAGAAAGGAGCTCAAGGAAACAAATTCGTCAAAAGAAAATTGGATCGAGCTTGAAAAGGTGAGGGGGTTATACCCTCATCTACTTCTCAGATAATAGTATACTTTGGGGTCCAAAAGGCTTCTAGTGGGGAGGAATGATCAGGTTCTTAGTATTTCGCTCAAAATTCAAAGTTCTTATATTGGCTCGAAAACTATACGAATGTGTTTGTCTCCTAAACAACTAAAAAATTTGCAGAATATGACAGAATGATGACATGGCAGTCCAGTCAGCAGCCCAGTCTGGAAGGGGAATCTTCTTTAGTTTTCCCTCAATGGGGCTGTGACAAGTTTCACCTCTGGATTCACTCGTTTGTTTGTGTGAAGGTGAAATTGCCTAATTATCCTAAGTTCGAATTTGAATTTGTTTTCAATTTAAATGATTATTATATATTAATATAATTATTATATATATATATATATATATATATAAAATAACAACCATTATAACAAATCCTAAATCCGCATATATAACTTCCAAACTATATAGAAATATCCGCATACATAAACTATTACAATGGCACATTTTAAATTTTATGCTATGGTCAAAATCCACATCTAAATGTCATATCAGATATATTATTTTGTGGAAAAATATATATGGGATGGGCAGAGGGCAAGTTTGAAGCCATGATCTCCCCCTCACAAACTCCAATTCTCACCATTGAACCACAACAGACACATTTAAATGGAGGCCAACATGTTTATTTAATGTTACAATAATGTCGTGGGTGGGAGAGGAGGGAGCCAAGCCTGCTGGCCAACCGCCCCCTCCCCCCATGCAACCAAGCACCAAAATCAAGGGCTAGGGCCAGTGCTAAGCGGACATAATCATGCTTAATGGCTAATTAACCCTTTGTTAATGATTTATTAATTTGGCAAAGATTTTGGAGGGAGCGCTAAGTTTGGTGGAACTCCTAGTTTTGGTGGTGATAACTAGAGTCTTCTCCAAATTTAGCAGGCTTTCCAAGGGAAAAATTAAATGAAGCATATCTTGCACACTGTTCAACCAATTTTGGAGAATGAGTAGTAAATTTTGGGTGATTTAGACATTCTGAAGATATTGGTATAGGTTAAAGAGGAAATAGAGTACCTATACATGTGATTTTCCACAGGGAAGTTCAGGGAAGCGTAGAGCTACCAAGGAAGGGGGTCATACACACAATAACCAGAGTCAGTTTTTAGAGACCTAATAGTCATTTTTGGCTAATTTGAACATTCTAAACACATTTGTGTAATTATTAGGAGCCATAGAGCTTTGTAAACAACACTTTTTCCACATTGAGATAATACAGAAGCCCAAGCCATGGAAGCTAGACCAAGGAGATGTAGCCCAGGAGGGGTGAAATCCTTCATCAAAACTCTTTGTTAAGGTGTCTCTTTGATGGTTTGATGCACTTTACATGTTTTTTGTTCAATATTTATTTTTGAAGCTATTTTTCTCATGAATGTCTTTTAAAACTTCAGGAAGTTTAATTGATTGTATGCACAAGCAACTAATGAAACCTCAACACAAGGAGAAATAAGGAAGCACATATTTATAAATCTATAATTTTTATTAGCACAATAAAAATAATCATACAAAAATGGTTCAGGAAATATGGCTGAAAGAAAGCCAGGAATATGAAGCGCAGGAAGCAAAGCAAAGAAGACAGTTTGAAGATGAAATGCTGTGGCAGCAGTCCATGGTTGGACGAATATTTGAAGAGGAATATGTAGTAGACAAGATCAAATTGTGTTTCAACAAAAATTCAAGAAAAGTCAAAGAAAAATTACAACAACAGCAAGTAAAGGAATATGGAGCCTATAACAAAAAAGTGAAACAGGGAATGAAGCAATTTTGAGGATATAAAATTTGGAAGAAGAGAAAAAGTAAATGTAAAATTGTGAAAGTCTTGAGTCATTGTAGGCCTAGCTCAGACATAGACCAATAGGTATGTTTGAGTGACAATTGAGTCAATTTCTATTGTAATTCTAACGGGAATAGTTGAGTCATGTTTTAGTTATGTTGAGTCATATGCTTGTAATTAAGGGGGAGTGTTAGAAATTGCAATTACTCCTGCATTAGGAGTTGGGTAAACTTAGAGAGTCAGTTAACTGGGTGTAGAGTGTTGAGTGTTGAATGGTTGAATGAAGTCAGGTTAATTGATAGACGACATTTAGTGTGTGAATGCATGTCAAGATATTTTAGGCGAGTCGCTAGTCAAAAAGGTTAAATACCCTCATGGGTTCATTGTAAGAATCATGTTTTGTGTGATCAATAGAAGCGCCATAGCTCGTGGATTTGTGTGTGAAAATTTGTTTTGCCTCCTCTGTCTATGCAAAATTAATGTGTTTTATATAGTCAAAGGCTTCATTTGTATCTACCATTGATAAATATAAAAAAATAATACAAAAAAACTATTGCAATAAAAATATTATTATTATCATTAAAAATAATAATAATTATTTAATATTAAATGTTATTTATTATTATTTAATTGTAAATAATGTAATATAAATTAATTATTTAATAATAATAGAGATAATATTAATATTAATTTATAGTAGTAATATTAATTAATAATAATATACACCACGTTAATAAATGTGGTCGATATACGCCGACATATGTATGCCATTCAGACGCACAATTGCATTTTAGCAAATGTTGCTGGAAAACACTAATATGATTTATTAGTATTATTATTATTAATAACTATTTAAATAAAAAAAATTATTATTATAATTAATAATAATAATTAATTTATGTTAACCAAATGGAATAATATAAACCCCAAGAATATAAACCCTCAAATTAAACCCCAAGGGAATAATAAAATCAAACAAGTAATACTAAAACCCCAAAGGATTATGAGCCCAAGGATGTAATATTAAACCTGAGGGATTAATATTATAAACCCAAGGTATATAAAACATAAGATAAATATTATAAACCCTAAAATAAGCATGGTTGACCATGGTCGACTTTCATATTGAGACAATCCTTGTCATATGTGACGTTGGACCATGATTGATCATGATTGATTTTCATCTTGACAAAATCTTTAACACAATGCCACGTTGGACCGTCGTTAACCATGGTTGATTTTCATAATTTTATCTCAAACTGTTTTTATGACAATTCCATTGGTATTAAATTTTGATGTAAAATAATTAAAATAATGTTAGAAAACTAAATTAACTAGTAGCTCATAGGAGAGCAAGCTACACCTGGAGATTGTACAAACTAGAGCATATTCTCTCATGTTCAATTAATCAAAGATGAGACAATAAATACATCTCAAAAGAATAGGGAGGTGAGAACAAACTCCTACCTAGGAAATAATCCTAACTTAAGGAATTACGTTACAACCATGTAACCATTTCAAACTTCACTTTCCCAAGAGGATTTGTAAAAATATCATCCATATCGTCACATGTTTTACAGTATTCAATAAAAAATTCTTTTGACTGGACTTTTTCTCTAACAAAGTGAAACTGAGTATCTATGTGTTTTGTGTTCTTATGAAACACTGGATTTTTCACCAGCTTAATGGAACTCTGGTTTTCACAATTGATAACAATCGCTTCTTTCTTCTCTTCTCCTACATCATCGAGAAAGCCTCCTCAACTGTATATCTTCACATGTCACTGCACACACTGATTGGTACTCGGCTTCAGCTGAAGATAAAGACACAATGCTATGCCTTTTGTTGCTCCATGCTATTACCCCAGATCCAATACTGAATTCATAACCCATGATAGATCGTCAATCATCCAGGTTACCATCCTAATCAAAGTCTAAAAGAACCTGCTAAGGTAACATCATATGTATTAGTGTATAAAATACCATAATCACAAGTACCATGAAGATACCTCAATACACTTTTTTTTACTACCCAATGAATTTCAAGAGGTTTAGACATAAACTGGCTCAACACACTAACAGAGTATGCTAAGTCTGGTCTAGTTGTAGTTAGATATATCAGACTACTATCTAGCTTCCTATACAAAGTGGCATTTACCTCCTTAGAGCCATCTTCTCTACATAATTTTAGGTTCAGCTACAAAGGTACTGAATATTGTCTTACATTGTTCCATTCTAAATTTTTTGAGCAGTCCTCTAACATACTTCTCTTGAGTAAGGAAAGTCAAATCAGAGTCTCTCCACACTTCCAGACCTAGATAGTAATGTAAACTTCCGAGGTATTTCACCTAAAAAACCTGTGACATCTGCAATTTGATTTCTCTGATTAATGCATCTACATTACCTATTATAATAATATCATCCACATACAAGGAAATCAAAATTATTTTCCCTTGTTCATCGTACATGATATATAGATTTGGGTCAATCTTACTTCTATGAAAACCATGTTGTAAGAAAAATGAATCAATCTTTGCATAACAAGACTTGGGTTTAGGGACTTTTTCAATCTATAAACTAAATTCTCTTGCCCTTGTTTAAAAAACCCTTCAAACTGCATTAAATAAAACTCTTATTTTAAATCACCATTTAAAAATGTAGACTTAACATCTAAATGTTGTAGCTTCTGCTAATGTTTTGTTGCTACAACAATTAACATTCTAATAGTATTCAATTTAGCTACAAGAGAAAAAATTTCTTCATAGTCAATTCCCCCTTTCTGTGAATAACCATTTTCTACAAGTCTAGCGTTAAACTTTTCTATACCCCCATCTGCATTAAATTTAGGTTTGTAAAGGAATTTTCAACTTATGGGTATTTTTTCGTTAGGCAATTTAACTACTTCCCAAGTATTATTTATGATAATAGATTCAAATTATTCATTCATTGCAACACTCCACTCATGAGATAGACTAGCTTTTTTATAATTTGTGGGCTCTATAACATTTAAAATGTTTGAGATTAAAGCATAATCTTTCAATCTGGCTAGTAGTTGAGTCTGCCTACCTGATCTTCTCAGTAATGGACTCACCTCAAATATGTCTACTTCAAACCTTAGCAGGCTCGACTTACTGATTACATCACCTACCTATTCCTCTTTTTGTTGTTGTTGTTGTTGTTGTTGTTGTTTCTGCTACATGTTGTCACTGCTTTCTTCCATCAACAATGGAATGTGCCACTCTTCATATTCTTCTTATTTCCTTCTTTAGTCTACTCATGAAATAGCACATCTCGACTCGCAAAAAACTTTATGATTCAAAGAATTAAATAATTTATAAGCTTTAAACTCAGTGCAGTATCCTACAAAGATGCATTTCGTGAGCTTAGGATCTAACTTCTTCCTATCATCCTTGGGAATATGGGTAAAGGATTTTGACGCAAAAACCCTTAAATGATTCACTGCAGGATTATATCCATAAAGTGCTTAAACATGAATTTTAAAGCTGAGACATTTAGTTGTACTCCTATTTTTCAAGTAAACTGCATTGTTAATGGCTTCAACCCAAAAACCATTAGATATACCCTTACCTTGAATTATACTTTGTGTGCACTCCACAAGGGTTCTATTCTTGCATTCAAGAACTCCATTCTACCGCGGAGTGTGAGGTACTATGCACTATTGAATAATCCCATGATTCTTGCAAAATTTCATGAACTCTCCCAATTTGTATTCTCCCTCTTGATCAGAGTG
The DNA here is from genome assembly GCA_031772625.1 of Pinus tabuliformis. Lineage (NCBI taxonomy): Eukaryota > Viridiplantae > Streptophyta > Pinopsida > Pinales > Pinaceae > Pinus > Pinus tabuliformis. The sequence continues at coordinate 997,296,938 of CM062815.1, read as the reverse complement.
GAGAATCTTGATGAATTTCCCTGTCTACTTCTCCACCGTATTCTTGAATTCATTAAAGCATTGAAATGTCTGACACTTATTTCTAATAAAATATACCAAAAAGAATCTAGTGCAATCATTAGTAAAGAGTAGAAAATAATATGCACCACCTAACGACCTAATATGCATAGGTCCACATATATCTGTATGCAGAAGATCCAGAATATCTCTTTTCTTCCTATCAACATTCAAACGAAACTCCTCCCTATGAATTTCCCCTAATGCACATCCATCACAATCTAAATGAACATTTTGAAAAGAAGGTAGTACATCAACCATACCTTTTCTTTTCAGCAGCATGAGATCTTGTAGGTTAATATGAACGAACCTTTGGTGCCAAACATTCTCAGTTCTTAGTCCTATTGAAGCGAGAGCTTGGTGTGGCATGCTCTTGATGTTCAACCTATACAGGCCTCCCACATGTGCTCCTAATGCAATTGGTTCTTTCTTGTTTTCCTTTCTGACATAACATGATCTGAAGAATTCGATTTGCAGGTCCTTATCTTCCATCATTGAAACAAAAATCAAGTTCTTCTTGATCTTGGGTACATACATCACATTTTTAATATATCTGGTACTACCATCATGCAACATCACTGGAGTATCATTGTACCCCTTGATCTGATAACCTCTATTATCACCTAAATATATGTTAGCTCCTTACCACTCTTTATCAACCCCTCTTCTCCTAACCCTGCCCCTCCACCCAATCCCTCCCATGAATGTTTTATCACATTTTCGCTCTTCTTCTCAATTTCACTATCACCCTCTCATACTTCTCACAAGTACAAATTTATTAACCTATCCCATTATTCATCCCTTTGGCTGACATTTCACTTATTTCCCCCTCCCTTCTTTGACTTTAACCCGTTGTCCCCTAGTAATATTAATAACAATAATTACTAATATCATATTCCTAATTAATATTACTTATATCTTCTAATAACATGATCTCGTAAATTAGGTAAGAATAAAATTTATTAACAAAACTAATACATTAATACATTAGTTTATTAAATCATACTTTTATTCTAACTAAAAAGTCATATACTTAAAATATGGTTTAATAAGATTTGTATCAAAATATGGTATTAATAAGATTTACATTAAAATATTGGTATCAATAAAATCTATATTAAAATATAATAACATAATCTAATACATTAGTTTATAGAAATTTAGATTCAAATAATTATTATAGGAAAGAAAAATTAATTCTATACTCATAAATTTAAAAAGAACTATAAGTAAATTAAAATAAGACTTATTAATTAAGTATAAAAACAAAACATATACTTCTAATGGCATAGAATAAATTAAAATAGGATTCCAATTAAAAATTGAAATTGAATATTAAATACTAAAAATAAAATCCTTTCACTAGTGGGCTCCCCAACCCTAACTGCATTGCATATCATATTTATAACCTCCATCTTTTCTCTTATTTTTAGATTCAGTCCTGAAGATGTGTCTTATTCTACACTCGAAACGTAGAATTAAAAATCAAGACTGTGGAATTTCCAATCTCTTAGACCCAAATTTTTCAACCAATGTCTATTACTTGTCATATGTGAAGATGTGCCTGAATCTACGAACCATATTTCAGACTCATCCTGATCAATAGCTAAAAGAGAAAAATAAACTACAAATAATCGAAGATCATGACTGTGACCTTCAATGGCAAAGTGCCTTGTCCATTTTCTATGTTTATTTCTAGCCTCATATGTTTGTCTCTTAAAACAAAACTTAGCAAAGTGATCGATCTTCCCACAGTAAAAACATTTCATGACATATTTATTACCATTGTTACTTGGAGACATACTTCTAATGGTCTCTTCTGAAAAATGCCACCACCTTTCTGTCCCTGTGGTTGTTTCCCTTTGTATGGCTTATTCTTTGCCATCAGAGCAAGATCGACACTCTGTGGTCTCAAATTTTGTCACCGCTATTCTTCTTGTATCAAGATTCCTGTTAGATCTTCAAATGTAGTGGTTTCCTTCCTTGTAGACAAGCCTATGATGAACATCTCATATTCATACATCATCTGATTCAATGTAATTGTGACAAGATCATAATCAGACACCTTCTCCTCAATGTCTCCCAATCTATCCCTCTAGTCCTTGACCCGTGGAGTGAATCTGAAAACAGATTCATTCTCCTCCATCCTCATGGAAGACAACTTGCCTTTGAGTGACAAGATGTGATTGGTGTTATGTGACTAGTAGAGGTTCTTGAGTGTAGTCCAAATGTCACTCGATAATTTACAACCTGTGATATGCGACATAATATTGTCTTTAATAGAAATCTTCAATAATACTTTCACCTTAATCTCTCTTTTATCCTAATCCTGCATTAGTTCTGTTGTGCCAACTGCTACAATGGTCAGCTTCTGCTCATCACCACTGATGATCGACCAAGCACTCGATCCCTCAAACAATGTTTCTAGCTTGAATTTCCAATTGGTATAATTGTACCATCGAGTTTGTTAGACTCATTGAGATATGATTTTCTGAAATTGTTCATTTTCAACTGATCAAAATCCCAATCCCTCAATCTACAGTCAATTCTCGATAAATGAACAATTATAAGCTATAAAAAAAAAATATTCTCAAAACATACCAGAACCTTTGAATCAATCACAGGTCTGCCACCAAATTGCGTGATCTACCTTTGATCTGGTCGATCTGCCACGAATCTACCACAATCTTTGTGTCTGCAACTCAGATCTGCCACCAAACTACCTGATTTGAAGCTCAGAACCATAAAAAACATGCCATCGCTCTTTTAGACTCAAAAACAATGATTATTTGACCCTGAGATCCACAATGATCATCACTACTGTTAGGATGAAAAACACGATGACTGCTTTGTGCTCAGCTAGAGATATGTTGAGACCTTTGACAAAATAAATTCCCCCTATGAGTAAGGTATGTCACTCTGACCACCTACACTCTAAAATTTTGAGCACTGAGGCTCCTCTGTTGCCACTGGGTCACTGTAGCCACGAAGGATCTAACGTAGCCAATAAGGCTCTGCAAGTAAATCAGGCTCACCAGATCTGAGCTCCGATACCATGTTAGAAAGCTGGAAAGAATAACATGAATTGAAATAACTACCAGCTCAAAGGTGAGCAAGTTTCACCTAGAGATTGCACAAAGTGGAGCATACACTCATGTTCAATTAATAAAAAATGAGACAATAAATACATCTCAAATGAATAGGGAGGTGAAAACAAACTCCTACAACCTATGAACTAATCCTAACTTAAGGAGTTATGTTACAACCATGTAACCATTTCTCCATTAATACAAGATAATATTAATTATTTTCAACTAATAAGAAATGAATTTTAAAGACAAAATTTTCTTCCTATAACCGTTACCATTGCCAGACCACCAATTGTCATACCACCAAGGGCATATCATATACGTCATATCATATAAGAGTGTAACATTTAAACTATAGACCATTTGGTGCCTCGTGCTCTAAAATGGAACCCACTTTTGCTGCATCGCACCAAACTATTTCATATGTATAATCCTTTATTAACTCTAATATCCATCTCTTCATTCTAATGCACTCTTCGTTTGTGTTTGCATTGTTTCGAAATAAAACATTGAATTATCCACAATTTTTTCATTATCTTTGGGCATCTATGACAACCATGTTCTCAATTACTACCCTGTATTTGTACCCACCGACCCATTGTGCTTCACAAATAATATTCATCATACTACATTGTAATATAATTAATTTCTAATTGACAATCCACAACCATCGGTGCAATTTACTTAACTTCATACCATTACAAGTGTGAGCAAATTATTGAAATGTGAGCAGATTTGAGCAAAACATCCATCGTTGATCCTTAATTACATTCTTCTAGTACTTAAATGGAAAAAAATTCGTTGTCTTCTAAACATTTGCATCTACTGTGCTAGGTCACTGTCTTGTTTCACTATATATCCTTTCATTTTTATAATTTTTGAAATACATGATTTTGCACTCATAATATTTATTTCTTTCTAACACTCCTAATGTTATTGAACACTAATGTTTGTGATTTTTTGTTCTATGAATTCATATTCCAACGATTTTGCATTACAGTTCAAATCAGTTTTAACAATTTCATATGAGAAGACTACCAATGCTACAAATAATGATATTTTCTTGGATCCTATGCTACCATTCCTTCTTCAAATTCTGTTTAATAGATGCTTACAATTTTGCAATCTAGGACAAGATCATATTCTTGTTCTTCAAGATCTTCAATAACCTTGAACTTATTTTCCGAAGCATCTCCCCTTATATAATCTTCCCCTACATCCATCATTCCAATTCTTTCATAATGGTGTTTAGTTCCTATATCATCAAGACATTGAGCGTCCTCTTCTTCGCTTTTCTTGTTTACATGAAATCACTTGATACCACTATTTTATTGTGGAATTGAGGCTTCTATGATCCATATCAAGTTCAACTTGTCCTGAAGATGAACCACACTCGGTTCGAAATGTGTGGACAAATGCATTCTAATGTGATTTATGCTGAAACATCTTCTCAAGACCACTCTTTAATATAAGAAAGAAATTTTGTTAACTATATTTTTCAATTACTCCAACTATGTTTTCTTGTAATAATCTTATCCTAGCCAAACATTCAACTACATGCTACTCAATCATTGCTATATGTTCCTCTGACAAAAATTCTTCCACACGATCTTCAACACCCAATCGTTGCCATGTTCTCAACCATGTCCAAATTTTCTTTAGGACTAGCTTTCCTTTCCTCTACCTCATTAGAATTTTGAGGTCTTCTTGGGAATTCTGTTGCAATATTTAATGTGTTTTGTCCCCTCTACAGAGTTAGCCTCTAATTCTTCCTCATCTTCCTTGTCCAAAATCAGAGTCTTTCTTTTTTGCTCAACCTCTCTTAGGTATCTATCCTTTCATTGGTTCTCTTTATAAATCCTTGTCAAATCTTGTATCTTATCTGGATGTATTTACGCTAAGACTTCAGTAATTTCAAATATCTCAATTATTTCTTATATCCCTTTCCTGCATCATCATAATGATAGAGATTCTCTTTGCCCTCATCATCATAATGATGCAAATATCTAGGATTTCTGAAACCCATATTGCAATCATCTGAGCAATATTTCCTTTCTATGAAACCTCCTCTTTTCAGACTTCCTGTTTACAAATTCTCTATAATCCTCTTTTTCTCCTCCACCATAGCCTCCAACAATGATTTGTGATTCTCAATCTGGCAGTAATATCCCGGTAATTCTCATCCATTTCTAACACACTATTGTATTGAGCTAAACAACTCGTTACTCAGACAGGCACAACCATCATCCAAGGAAAACACCAATTGGAGGAACAAGGTCATTACTCCATGTCTTGCAGGAACACAAGCTAGGGTATTTTCATGCAATAGAATTAGCAACAGAAGCATAAATTAACTCGCACACTACAAAGCCATATCGAATAGACGAGAAAGATTAGAGTAAATGGATGATAACTATTTTTCAATTATCTAAACCAACGCTCATGACTCTTCTTCTAAGAACGTTTTTCTCACATGATGGGTGTTGACATATTAATTTTACTATTTTGGTAGATGTCATCACATTTGATTTCATTATTTATTAGTGTAATAGTTAGACATTTACCGTGGGTTAGATGTCATCACATTTAATTTCATTTTCACTCCACATTTGCTCCAAGTTTTAATGCAGGGTTACCTCTGCTTTACCCACAGTATGCATGTAAAATGCATAAACACATCTGTCCCAGGAATAGATATGACCTACCATACCCACATGATGCATGTAAAATGCATAAACACATTTGTCCCTGGAATATATATGAGCTACCATGTCAAAACTTCATCAATAGTGACAGTTAAGGCCCTTTCCATTATCTCTCATGTGGAAACATATTAATAGACTAACTCAATAGTATAAACCCTCATTATCGGGAATCTAATCATCCCTTAATCTTCTGTATGACTTTATTAAAGCCTTTCCCACATCCCATTACTATCAGGACTCGTTATCCGTTATAAACCTTTATAAATCCATGTTGCGGCACATATATACATAACCTCCCCTCTTAACATTGGTTATATATGGTTTTAACAGATAAACCCTCTCATTAGCACTAGCTTCCCTTATAACCCTTTTACAAAGGAAATACACTAAAATTCCACTCTGAACCATATAAGAGAAACTCAAAATCTATACGCCCGCACTTATGTTTGTTGTTGGGTCCACCATTCTCCCGCTACGATGCTGCTTCTCTGATTCCCAATTGCCAATCTACCTGATATCTGATCAACGTTTATCACTATCGGCTATCGGCTATCACTTGATCCTTACGCTTGACTCTTCTGCTTCCAAACTCCGATCCGGCTTGTGTTTACAGACCCAATGGGTTCTATGTCACATTTGATAAGGCTTCAGGTCCAGCAATACATTGCATGTCGTAATTGCTTCCTCCCTTTGAAAGATTTCAATGTGATCCCAATTTTCCCCTTCTTGCGATTTAATCATGGTCGTTGATCTTCCCGATCTGATGGGTGCTGTGCATGGATACTTCACTTCTCTGCCATTCCCACTACTTATGTTTTTACGCTATTTCTTTAGTTTTCTTGTGGTTTTTGGGTTTCTTCAGGGTTCTTGTCCTTCCGCCCTCCTATTGTGTGACTCCTTCTTAGGCTTTCCTCTACATTCTCCTTTGATCAATGTCATTACAGAGCATTGTTTCATCCTTCGAATGGATTCATGATCCATTTATGATTCCATTGAATCATTCCTCTTCTCCTCTATGTGTATTTCGCCAAGTACCACCTGCATATATTTATTATGCAAATCTCTGATTAACACACAATTTATGATTCAATACTCAAAACACACATTTCACATAGTCTTGAATTAATCTTTAAATATATAAGCACACAACAATATAATTCCTCTATCTTGCCCTGATCTTCTGATTACAATGGCCTCTGTCTCATACTCTGCCCGTAGGCTTACAAATCACACTCTCCCTGGCTAGCTGGGTAGCTAGCTAACTCACTCCTCCTAACTATATTTTTTCTCTTTTTAATACATTATTATCATATTCTTTACAATTCAGGAATTGTTCCTCAGTTACTTTTTAGTTGCTCAACAGTTTCTTCAAACTAGTTCCTAACTAATCCTAATCCTCTCGTGTTCTCCTACATTCGAGAGCATTTACAAATATGTCTCACAATATCTATTTAATGCTTATTCTCATCAAAACCACTCATAAGCCTAAATATTCACATTAATTCAATACTTAGGAAACCAACCTCCTTAAAACACAAGACCCCCTACATCTACTAAAATACAATGATATTGTTGGGCTAAATACTCCTGCATCAGAATCCCAAGGTAGAAAATAATCATGATCTCCTGATCATGTGTCTTCATATGTTGTTAAAAGAAACCTCCAGGGTCCCAAACTTTAGTTTGCAACCGCCCAAATGCTTTGCTCCTTTGTTGCTGCTACATGTCTGCTGTCTTTTGCTTTATCTTTCTCTCCTTGTCAATCAGGTTCATACTCTGATTAATCATCCTTCTTATTGTTGTCAACCTCCTCCATATGGACCGCTTCATCACTAACTACCATAACTCTTCAATCTCCATCTCCAACATTTCTTTGGGCTGGTCCATATTCTTCGATTCACTGTTAGCTCTTTCTCTCTGCTTCAGGTTGTTGCTGTTATCCACTAACTGTTCAAATTGTTGTTGGTTACTTCCATCGTGTAGTTGCTGGTTCCTTACTATTGCCCTTACATCCTTACCCTCTTTCATGATTATCTCTTTCTGCATTGAATCATGACTTTCCAACATTCTCTCCAGCAATTGAACATCTCTGTTCCATGGATTAAATTCTTCCATAGAATCTTCTTCTTTTATTTTTATTTGGCTTCTCACCTATGCCAAATTTCCTCCAGCATCTGCAACTATACCTACACTCACAAAATAATTATTAAAATAGAAAACATAAGGCCTCAGTGCCTCTTCCTTTGGCAACACATCAATATGCTGCTCTATTTTCTCCTCCTCTATCAGCATATCAGTCTGCTGATTTGAATTCTCAAAAGAATTCATGAGACTATCAGCTAGTCTCTCCTCCACATCATCCATTCCAAGGATGTCTCCTCGCTCGGGTCACAATAGTGAACTTCTTCTTCTGCAACTTCCACTTGCTGCTTCATATCTTCAGATTTATTGCCTATCATCTTCACGATTGTATACTCATCCACATTTTCTTCTCTATTATCTAGTACATCAGAATCAACCAATTCGTTAAGCATAAATGTTTCACCATGTTTTCTCTCTTTGCCAACATTTTTGACAACTTATTTTCCACATTTGTCACCCATGACATTCTCATTCAACTCTGATTTTACAGTCTGGACACTTATTCTTTGGTTTTCTAGCCTTTTCTCCAAAAGACTTAACTTATGCCACAAATCTGCCATCTCTCTTGGAATTTCTCCCAAAAATTCTATACAATCATCACTATCTTCTTCTTTGTCACAAGCATAACTTACTAGTGACACTATTTCTTCACTCGAAAGACAGTTATCAACATACTTTTCTTGGCAACTTTCAGCTTCATTCAAGACAATTCCATAGGATGGTTTGTCTTCTGCAATACCTACATTCACACACAATTTGTCAATTTTAAACCCATGAGATTTCATCATCTCATTTGATGATTGAATCATCAAATCCTCCTATTGTTCCAAGTCCTCTGCATGACTCAACAAATATTGGTTGGTATTCTTCTCAATCTCATTAAGTTGTTTTCTTGATTGCTTGATATCCTTCTCTACTTCTTCTTTTAGAACAGATTTTAGATTCTGCCCATCTTCTTCCTTCTTTATGACAATATTAGAAAATTATCCTTCTTCATGTGTTCCACCTGCAACCATACACAAATTATCATATTTAAAATCATTTGACTCTTTGATCTCACTTGAAGTTTCAGTCTTCAAGTCTTCATCTTCACCTAGAACTTCACCCTGTTCTGGTTCACAAATGGATTCTTCCATTTCCAACTTAGCATCTCTGAGTTCTTTCACCTACCACTTTACTTGCTTTTTTTGTAGCCTTCTATGTAGCTTAGACCACTTCACTGCCTTCTTCCTCAAGGCCCAACCTTGTCTTTGGTTTTCCTCAAGTATCATCCTCAATACATTGAGTTGTTATTTTGTCTCTGCAATTTCCTTCTCAATCTCCTCTTGACTCATCCTCTTACCATTTACCTTTTAAACCTCTTTCTTCATCTTTATTTTATTGTGGTCTTCCTCAGAACCTTTGCTATGACTATCAGTAGTCATCTTCTTCTCTATCTCTTATGAGTTCCTCACTCTCACTCTGAGTTGTACTAAAGCCTCTGCAACAACAAGTCCTCCTTGTTCCAAATTACCTCACCAAGCCTTCCTCTATACTTGGTCTTTTGGAAAGTACTTGGTTCTCTACCTCTAGAACCTCCTTTGAGCACTTCTATCTGCTCCTTCTAGGCTTCCACACCACTGCACCATTTAAGAACATAATTGTCCTCTTGTATTTCAATCAGCATAAAATACTGGGTTCTGACCATTTGTTCTTTTCCTTAGAAAGTCTTACCAGCTTCCTTCCTTACCTTAACAATTCTACCACATCCTCTGTGGAATTACCTTTGTGAGCTGCCACAATACCTCTGCAGTAACAAGTCTCCTTCTTGCTACATATGCTTCACTAAGATTCTCTCCTCTGAGCTCAGTCTATTAGCATTTCTATGGTTCTTTCCTCTTGAACCAATTGGGTACTCCTCGCTCTAGGTTGCTACAACCTTCTCATCTTCTTATGCTATTACCGGTCTGTCAATATAAAAATCACACATTCTCCAATCTTCAAATCAAATCAGAACAAGACATGTCATCCGCCTTTCAAGATCTCTGCATGATCTTCTTCCACCATTCTCCTGCACTTTGAATGGATTGTTCTCTGCCTCCTTGCATCTGCAAGTTTTGCTGCATTTAACCTCTGTGTGCTTATTGTTTTTTAGATTAAGATATGATCTCCCTTTCCTACATAAAAATCTTAAAACATAACTCTGTTCTAAGTTTTCTCAAAGAGATTTAAGTTGCTCTGATACCAATTAATGCACAGTTACCCCTACTTTACCCATAGTATGCATGTAAAATGCATAAACACATATGTCTGAGGAATAGATATGACCTACCAGGTCAAAACATCATCAATATTAATGGTTAAGGCCCTTTCGATTATCTCTCATGTAGAAACATATTAATAGACTAATAGTCTAAACCCTCATTATCAGGAATCTAATCACCCCTTAATCTTCATGTATGAATTTATTAAAGCCTTTCCCTCATCTCCTTCCTATCAAGACTGGTTATCCCTTATAAACCTTTATAAATCGTTGTGTCCACACATATATACATAACCTCCCCTCTTAACATTGGTTATATATGGTTTTAACACATAAAACCTCTCATCAACGCTATCTTCCCTTATAACCCTTTTACAAAGGAAATACACTAAAATTCCGCTCCGAACCATATAAGCGGGACTCAAAATCTATACATCCTCACTTATATTTGTTTTCAGTTCCGCCACGCTCCTGCTACACTACTCCTCTGATTCTCGATTGTCGATCTACCCAATCTCCGATCATCATTTATCGCTATCGGCTATCGGTTATCACTTGATCCTTACACTTGATTCTTCTGCTTCCAAACTCCGATTCGACTTGTGTTTATAGACCCAATGGGTTCTATGTCACATTTGATAAGGCTTCAGGTTTGGCCATACATCACATGTCGCAATCGCTTCCTCCCTATGAAAGATTTCAATGCGATCCCGATTTTCCCCTTCTTGCGATCTAATCCTAGCCGTTGATCTTCCCGATATGACTGCTGTTATGCATGGATACTTCAGTTCTTCATCATTCCCACTACTTATGTTTTTGTTCTATTTCTTCAGTTTTCTTGTGGTTTTCGGGTTTCTTCAAGGTTCTTGTCCTTCCGCCCTCCTGTTGCGCGACTCCTTCCTGGGCTTTTCTCTACATGATCCTTTGATTAATCTTATTACAGAGCATTATTTGATCCTTCAAATGGATTCAAGATCCATTTATGATTACATTGAATCATTCCTCTTCTCCTCTGTGTGTACTCCGCCAAGTACCGCTTGCATATATTTATTATGCAAATCTCTGATTAACACACAATTTATGATTCAATGCTCAAAACACACATTTCACACAGTCTTTAATTAATCTCTGAATATATAAGCACACAACAATATAATTCCTCTATCTTGGCCTAATCTTTTGAATACAATGGCCCATGTCTCATACTCTACCCGTAGGCTTACAAATCACTCTCCCTCGCTAGCTGGCTAGCTAGCTAACTCACTCCCCCTAACTACCTTTTCTTTCTTTTCAATACATTATTATTAGTTTCTTTACAGTTGAGGAACTGTTTCTCAGTTATTTTTCAGTTGCTCAACAGTTTCTTCAAACTAGTTCCTAACTAATCCTAATCCTCTCATGTTCTCCTACATTCGAAAACATTTACAAATATGTCTCACAATATCTAATTAACTCCTATTCTCATCAAAAACACTCATAAGCCTAAAATATTCACATTAATTCAATACTTAGGAAACCAAATTCCTTAAAACACAAGACCCCCTATGTCTACTAAAATACAATGATATTGTTGGGCTGAATGCTCCTACATCAAGTTTTCTCTTCATTCTTTGTAACTAAGGTAACTCTATATAGAACTTTCATGACAATTTGATATTTGCAATCTGATATTTTCAATGAAGGGCCCATCTACACCCCGTCCTGTTCCGATATTTGTTTAGTTTTATGTAAGTGTAATTATTTCAAGTGCAGGTGTCTTCCACTGTCACAGCCTTGAGTCTTCAAGCTTCCGGAGGTCACCACCACCTTACCTCATCAAATATTTAATAGACATCACCACCTCACAACTTGCATAAACGAAAGGGAAACATCGCCTCCGAAACTAATGTTTTAATTGCTGTAACTGACATAATTTTTTGTATAATTAAAGATGTTGAGCCGAGGAAGATCAATCCATTCTTGGTTTTTGGTTGTGTAATCAAGAAGTTGTAGCTATTGTTCTTTGTTTTTTCCTGATCTTCTCTGTAGCTCTGTTTCTTTCATTTGGTATTAGAGCCAAATGAACTCAGAAACCATAACCTTTTTGAGTAGATGTGAACTAGTGTTGTGGGAATGTCGTGTGAGGTTGTTGCAGAGGGAGAGAGAAATATTTGTGTGTCTCTATTGCTTGATCCACTGAAGTAAACTGTGCATTGTGTAACTGTGTAACTTGTGTGAGGCTATCGTTGAAGTCCACTGACTGTTGTAGAGGGATTGTCTGAAGTTCCCAAGTTAAGATTTGTTTCATTTTTGCGTATGAGGGAAAGGGCAGTAGTCCTACTACCATTGTCGTAAGTAGATCGGACTATAATCAGTCTTACTAGCCACACTGTGTGAGCATAAGTCGCAGCAGATAGTTGCCAAGGGTTTTTGCAGCTGCAGCTATTGTGAAAGGTCCACAGTCTCCACTTTTGATAGTCGACAGTCCACCATCCTTGAATGAGAATCCAAAGTCAACATGCAAAGAAGAGAATCATGAAGTTGTTTAATGTTGCAAATTGCTACAGTGAAATTGTATTGAAATGTGAAAGTCATGAAGGAGGAGCTCTTTACTAAGTACGTACTTTAGCATTGTATGCTATTGGTATGTGTTTCCATTTAAAGGAGATTTGTGTAATTTGGCGTTAAAAAAATATTGCTACAATTTCTTTTTTTCTGAAAAACATAATTTCTCTATTTCCTTTGCCACTATTTTATTCATAAATCCATGGAAAGTATTTGGCTCAGTGTTGAAGACATTCTTTTATATATATATAGTTTATTTTGAAGGAAGAGCTTTTTGATTATTTTGAGAAATTAAAGTACTTGGTAAAATGACTTCAAATGGCTTCAAATAACAATAGTACTGAGTCAATTCCTATTTTAACTGAGAAAAGTTATGATTCCTAGTTTATTTGAATGAGAACATTGTTGCGTTCTCATGACGTTTTGGGATTTTTTTACTGATGGGTATCCTGAGCCTACTAATGAGGCAACATAGATGGCTCTTACAAATGTTGAATGAACGTCATTGAGAGAGAACAGAAAGACGGAAAATAAAGCTCTTAGCCTTATTCAACAAGGCTTATTAGATGACGTGATACTTTCAAAAGTATCAAATGAAGAGTCTTCGAAGAAGCTGTGGGACACTCTTGAATCCCGTTATCATGGTGTAGCGAAAATAAAGAAAGTCAAGTTGCAGAATTTGAGAAGAGATTTCGAGAATATGAAAATGAAAGACAGTGAAACTATGGATGCTTTTATGACCCATGTCATGAGTGTTGTTAACCAATTGCGACAATATGGAGAAGACCTCTCAAACAAGAGAGTGATCGAAAAAGTCGTTCGAAGTTTGCGAAAGAAATTTGAAGCAATTGTTGTATCCATAGAAGAGTTCAAGGACACAAGTCCAATGCAAATTGAAGGGTTGACCGGTTCATTGATTGCACATGAATCCAAGATGCCAAGATATGATGATAGCACATTTGAGAATGCCTTCAAAACTTAGCTTCAATTTCATAGAGGAAGAGGCAGAGGAAGATCGAGTAATAGAGGACGAGGTAGCAGAGTAGTTGATCAAAGACGTGCGCGAGATAATTATGATCATGAAGAGAAAGCTCAGCAATGTCCTCCTAATTTAAGGGGGAGTTACAATAGAACCTGGCATCGAGGAAATCAAAGGTATGATATGTTTAAAGTTAAATGTTATTATTGTAAAAGATATGATGATTTTTCTACTAAGTATTTGAAGAGGCTAGTAGATGTTGGTAAGCAATCTGCACATATCTCAGAAGAATTTGAAGAAAATAAGAAGCCAGTGTTTATGACTTGTAATGTGACTCAAGAATGTTCAAAGGATATTTGGTTTTCAGATAACGGTTGCAACAATCACATGACTGGAAGAAAAGATTTGTTTTCCAATTTAGACACCAGTATTCAGTTTAAAGTCAAGTTGGTTAATGATATTAAGGTATGTGTTAAAGGCAAATGAATGATTGTTATTTATACTAGAGATGGTGATAGAAGAACAATTGGTGATGTCTATTATCTACCCAGCTTGAAATGCAATATGTTGAGCATTGGACAATTAATAGAGAAAAATTATAGAGTGTTCTTCAAGAATAATGTGTGTACTATCATTGACAAATACCCAAGTAAGTAGATGATAGCAAGAGTAGAAGTAACAAAGAATAGGATCTTTCCTCTTATAATGAGAAATGAATTGTTGCCCTCGATGAATGCTTAAAAAACTAAGAATTTCGATGAATCATGGTTATGGCATTTAATATATGGTCATTTATATTTTAGTGGTCTAGATTTGCTGCAAAAGAAATAGATGGTGAAAGGGCTACCAAATATTCAACAACCGATAAGCTTGTGTGAAGGTTGTATACTTGCAAAACAACATAAACAAAAATTTGTGTCTCAAGTTTCATATATGTCAAGAGCACCATTGGAGATTGTTCACACAAAATATTGTGGACCAATGGAAACACCTTTCTTGGATGGTAATGTCTACTTTTTGACTTTTATTGATGAGTACACTTGAAAAACATGGGTTTATCTTATAAAACATAAATTTGAAGCATTTTCTATATTTAAATGATTTAAAGCTATGGTCGAAAAGGAAAGTGAAAATCATATTAAAATTTTGAGATTAGATAGAGGTGTTGAATATATGCTAACTGATTTTATTGAGTTTTTTCAATCGAATGGAATCAAGAAGTAGTTTACTGCACATTATACTCCACAACAAAATGGAATAGATGAAAGGAAGCATCAAACTATTATGAATATTGCTCGAGGTATGTTGAAGGAAAAGCATCTACCAAATGAATATTGGGGAGAAGCAGTATCTTGTGATGTTTATATTCTTAACACTAAGAGCGCAAAGGATCGAGTTCCCGAGGAAGCATGGAATGGTAAGAGTTGTCATATATCTCTATTAAGAATTTTTGGTTGCATTGCTTATGCACATGTTCCTAAAGAATTGAGAAAGAAGTTAGATGATAGAAGTGACAAATGTATCTTTATTGGATATAGTGAGGAGTCTAAAGCATATAGACTTTATAATCCCATCACCAAGAAATATATTATCAGTAGAGATGTTGAGTTCAAGGAAGAAGAAGCTTGGGATGGAAGCATAGATAAATCTATTACAGAGACAACTGTATTATCTCATGGAGATGATAATGAAGATGAGCAAAAAACACAAGGTGGACAACCAATTCCATATACATCTATTGCGAGTACCTCAACAAGCCAATCACCAAGATTCGGTCCATTATAATTCAGAACACCATGAAATCATGAACATGGTGAACCATCAAGTTATGGTGGACAACAAACAACAAGATCAAAGGTAAGTAATGATTCTAATCCTACAATAGCTACATTGAAGAATATAATTAAAGGTTAGAAGACTAGAAGTTTAAAGGAATTGTATGAGAATAATGATGAAATAGATCAAGTTTCAAATTTTCCGGATCCAGTAAATTTTAATGAAGTTGTGAAACAAAAAGTTTGGATAAAAGCCATGGATGAAAAAATTGATGCTATAGAAAGAAATAATACTTGGGAAATTGTAAATTTTCCTGAAGGTAAAAATACAATAGGCGTTAAATGGATTTACAAAAATAAAGTGAATGTTGAAGGTGAAATTGAAAAGCATCAAGCAAGATTTGTAACTCGCGAGGTTAGTCAACAACTCGATATTGATTATAATGAAACTTTTGCACTTGTAGTGGACTTGACATAGTAAGAATGATATTAGCTATTGCTACACAAAATAAATGGAAAATATATCAGATGGATGTTAAGTCTATATTTTTAAATGGATTTCTCGAAAAAGAGGTTTATGTGAAACAACCTCGTGGATATGAAATTGATGCTCAAAAAGATAAAGTTTACAAATTTAAGAAAGCATTATATGGATTGAAACAAGCACCTCAAGTATGGTATTGTACAATTGATTAATATCTGAATAACAATGGATTCATTAGGAGGCCAAGTGAGCCAACTTTGTATACAAAAGTAAAAGATGGTATTTTCATTTGTCAATGTAAGTATCCAAAGGATATATTGAAAACGTTCAGTGAGTTGTAACCCTAATTGCAATTGGTACAAAATTGATTAACGATGATCATGGCTAAGATATTGATCCAACCTTGTTTAAGCAATTGGTTGGAAGTCTTATGTATTTGATTGCAACAAGGCCGGATATAATGTTTGGTGTAAGTTTAATTTCCAGATTCATGGAGTCTTCGAAGAGTACCAATTGACTAGTGGGAAAAAGGATTTTAGGATATGTTGCTGGAACAAGAAATTATGATATCATGTATGTGTTAGGATATTCCGACACATAGGATATAGTTAAGTTCAACTTGGTCTAGTATAGAGTTAGGTATAGAGTTAGGTAAAGTGTCTTTCTTTACCGTTGTACATTTTGTAACTTACAATCCGACGGTCACGATATGTAGTGATCCGACGGTTCACTCTCACCTCGGTATTACCGACACTTGATCAGTGGCTTGACACCCGATTGGACCATGAGTTCTATTTAAAGCGCATGGAGGGTCATTGTTCGGGTAATCCGTGTGTTATCACCCAGGTTGTTCCCTATGACTCCCAAGGGAATACGGTCGGGGTAACCACTAACCAATCTTTGGACCACAGTTTCTAGCCAAACTGTAATCAGAGAGGGCTCTCTCTTTATGATTTGCCTCTGTTATGATGGTGTTTTAGGCTAGCTATTATGCTCAGGTTTTGGTTTATGTTTTGGTTGAAGGATTTCTTTCAGGTCTTATGATTTACTGTTTAGAGAGTAAAATATCATTGGGCAATGGAGTCTGGAGTTGTGAAATGATTTGATATGTAGGATTAGTGGTGTTCAAACTGCAGGGCTTATTGTGTATCTTAAACCAACAAAGTTAGCTTAAATGGTGATGTATGTCAACCAACAGAAAGCAATTAAGAATTTTCTATTGAGCTGGTGAGGTGAAAGTGAACACGCTGCACAGGAGCAAACTTGAATTCCTGTGACAAAGGCCACTGTGAAAGGTGTATTCTGAAAGTGCAGCAGTTAAGAATTACACTTATCTAGATTACAGATGAAGAAAACATCCATTAACAACACAGATTGAACTCAGGGTACTCAGTGAATAAATCCTGGAAGTTATTCTTTTTCCGTGTTGCTAAGTATTGAAAATCAGATAACATATATGGATTTTAACAAAACAAGTAAATAACAGAGAGGGTTACAGAGAGTTATTGTATGGTGAATTACACAGGAATCCAGCAGTTATCAACAGACACCAGAACGCATTCAGCACCTCAGAAATCCGAGAAATTCCATCACTTTCTTTATTAAACTTCTGAAAGGATTATAGCATAAGAATTTCTCCAGGAGAAATCAACAACAACCTTTGCAAGCTCATGCGAAGGGGGCTTTATAGGAATGCGTATACAAAATATCTCAGGCATTGAGTCATCTGAGAGAGAAAATATCTTCATAAATTTGTTCAGAAAGTAGAAAAGAAGTTATTACAACTTTAAATGCAGCATAAATGCCCTTTATGTCTATCAGAGGATAATTTTGACCTTTGGAGGTCACTGAGTCGGTTGCAACGCTTAGCTTTAGTGCTGATAAATGCGCCTTTATTTCTTGCTGCGCTGTATTTTCTCGGCCCTGCCAGCTATAGTTTTCTATTTCTGCTTTGTTGGCCGATCCATCTGCTGAGTTGGCTTAGCTTTAATCCGCCGTGCGTGCTGATTTTGTTAAACTTTGCTTTGCATGACAACTGATATTTTTTAAAAAACAAAATTGCTAAGTGACTCCCTATTTACAAAATCTTCTGTATTGCATTTGTCCACCATTCTTGCGTAGGGAGTTGATGCCTGAGAATAGCATCCATTGTCTCCTCTGCCTCTGTGTACTTGAAAAAATTGGGAGCCACCCCAAACAGGTGATTGATCTCATTCATTATAAAAAACAGATTCTCGACTCTGTTGTAAGGAGACTGTCCTGTGGCTGGCCCTGATTCCTCTGAGGTACTGGGCTTATCACTGATCTGGCTAGTGGCAAATGTATTGACCCTTTTAGCATACTGGTCAAGTGTGAACAATCTCCCTGCGCTGTTCAGTAAGCCAGGGAGTCCTCTGCTTTCTAACACCTGAAACTTTTCCAAAAACTTGTTCACCTCAGTCTGCATATCCTGGGTTCTTCTCTCCAATGTCTGCACTAAGTTTCTTAGTGTGAGAACCCTTTTGACCATTTGGATAGTCTCATTTCTGTTTGTAATTCCCATGGTAGCCAACTGAGAACTTGTTCTATGGTTAAGTACATTGATCATTCTGGTGGCCACTTCAGGCATATTGCTCAATTGAGCTCTTGATCTGTGAATCTCCCTCTGTGCCTTTGGGATGAGCTCTAGTTGCTCATGGATAGTTTCAATGTATGGCCACTGCTCATTGATAGATTGACCAATATTGGACCACAACATTGCTCTGATTTCAGCTACAATTTTGTCTAGTTTGAGCTCATTTTCCAGCTCTTTGATCTTGTCTTTAAGGGCTTTGATTTCCCTGCCCTTTTCTGCCACTTCTCTCTTTGATTTATCATGTCTGTCATTGACTTTGGCCAACTTTTCCCTGGTCTCATTTAACTCGGTCATTTGAGCTTCCAGGATTTGGATTTCATTCTTCAGCTTTTGCATATCTAGGCTTTGGGCCTGCTCTGTAGTTGTTGGCACTCCTGAAGTAGATGTTGTTGTCTGTTCAGTCTGTTGAGGAGGAGGAGCAGTGATAGGAGCAGTTTCCTCAATATTTATGATTTGAGGAGGAGGCTGAGAGGTTTGACCCTCTTCTCTTTGTTTTAATGCTGCTTGCAATGCTGCCTTTGCAGCCTCTGATTCTCCTAATTTCTCTTGTGCTTGAACAAGCTCTTTATAAATGGAGATCAACAAATTTGTGGTATCTTTCTCCTGCCTTTGTTGGGCTACCTCATCTGTCTGAGGGTGCATGGTGGCTGGGAGTTTGATTTTCTTCCTCATGGCAGCCATGTCAGCATCCCTCAACTTCAAGAGTTCCTGTATCCCTGAAATATCTTTGGGATCATGCCCAATTTCGATGATTATGTCTTCCAGGGACCTTATTCTGTTGTCCTTCGCCTGGGATGATGCTTTCTCCAATTCCAGTTGAGAGGCTGTGGCATTAAGGCTGCTCTTTAGTTTGTAATTTTCTAATGTTTCATCTGCCAAGGAGGCATACACCATCTCACCAGTCTGTTTATGCAGTTCAATTTTGTCCATTGGGTGTATGTCTTTGGCCATGACTTCCAGGTTGGTCCTGAGGTAATCTGAGACAGATTGGGGATGCAGTGCTGTGGGCATTAAATGACTCATGATCATTTTGCCCTCACCTATATCAAAGGCAGACATAAGTCTTTGCTGATTGGTAGGAGCCATGTTTAGCAGGTGATTGTACAACTGTATTTTGATAGGATCATTCCTCCTTTTGATGTCTATAAATTGTTGTTTGATGCTTATTTGTCCTTCTTTTTGTTGGCTGGAGGAGCTGACCTCCCCTCCCATGGTCCTGTCCTGTTCCTACTGGAGGGAACTTGCTGAAGCTTCTCTGCTGGGTGGGCCCATGCCCAATGCTTGTCTTATTGCTGCATCATCCTCAGAAAAGTCATTTAATCTTTGTCTCTTCTCTCCCTGGTTGATAGATGAAGTGAGAGGAGTTTCTCTATCCCTTTTTCTGCTTAAGTCCTCCTTCTGTGGAGTTTTGAGGACCGAGGCATCAGTGGTGACTTCTGGCCTAGGAGGCACTATGTTTTGAGCCTGTTGCTCAGTGGAAGTTGGGGTATCCACCACTCTTTCCTGCTGCAAGGGCTGCTGTCTGTCAGGTTGCCCTTCTTCATGCTGCCTTTCCTGCTGTTGTTGATGCTGTTGCTGCTCTGCTTGCCATTGTTCTTTATCTAGCTGTTGTGGCTCTATCTCCATTTCCTTTTCTTTTCCCTTCTCTGATATGTTTTCAACAGCTTTTGTAGTTTGTTGTTGGGCAGTTGAGGAGGATGCAGTTGTTCCAATTTGTGTGCTTGGAAGTGAGCTCACCTGTGAACAAAGTTCAAGGTCAGCCATCTTTCTTAGATTCCTTACTGCCCTCAGATTTAGCTCTTCTTGTGATACAGGCTCTTCTAGGGTCCCTCTCCTCCATTTGTCTTGATTAGCATATTTTTCAATGTGAGGGATACTATGATGATCATAGGCAGACAACTTATATTTGAGCCTCCTCATTGTTATAAAATGATTAGGGTCATAGGGTGTCCATGGGAAACTTGTTTGGAGGCCAAGGAACTCAAGCATTCTATCTGCTTCCCTCCATCCTTGCTCCCTCTCGTTATAGATGAGATGGCCAAGTTGGCTTTTCACTTTTAACTGTGCCTTTTTGCCTTTTCCTGAAAAGTGAAGCACATCAACTCTGCCAAATTGCCTAAAATACTCTAGGGCAAATAGCCTCATAGGCACATACTTAGGTAATCTGAATGGAGGCAAATCACACCCATATATCCTGATGACAGTGTGGTGTTGGTAGAAGTACCAATCCCCAATGCTGTAAGATTTAGACAGCTGAAGAATTCTCTGCATGTCATCAGTGAGTCTTGGAGGAGGCGAGCTCATTAGCATTGTCATAGCTGGATGGATGAACTGATCAATAAATTCACAGTAAGTGTATGGAGAATCAGGTGTAGAGTGGAAGACAGAGGACCAATAGACCACTGATCTAGGATTGCCTTGGGCATCCATTCTTTTGATTGAAAAATGAAATCTGTCATGTTGATGGTACAAAATCAAATGATAGATGTAGGAGGTATATCTGAATACCCTATCTCTCGCCAAATTCATCAATTGCTCATGAATCTTGTCTGATATGTAGGTGGCATAGTCATAGCAGATTGGTGACTTGCCAGGAGCAAACATAAACATCATTGCCAGCACAGTTATGTCAATATGCTCAATTGAATTATATCCCAAGATGGGACAAATCATATCTGCAAGGTCTCTGCCCAGCCCATTGAGATATACATGACCAATTGGAGGGTACATCACAATGTCAGAGTTAATGTATAATTGATTAAGTTTGATAATTTGAGCATCTGTCAGTTTAGCCCCTTGTTGTATCAGGTTCACTAGTGACAAAGGGACCAACTTCTTCTGAGTGTTGAAGCAAAGCATGTCTCTGATAGCTTGAGGGGTGACATAGAAAAGTACTGAACCAGATGGGTCCACAACAGCCCTCTGAGAAGCATCATAATGTTCAGCACACAGGTGGATTAGTTCAGGGAACTGGTTGACCTGAGGGAGTTTGAAAATAGGGAGGAAAGAGTCCCATATGCCCAATATATCTGTCCCATTTTCATGCTTGGCTTTCAATTCATTCAACAAATGAATGTGGAATTTGCTGCTCATAAACATTTCTTCTGAAATTTGGTAATCCATATCTGCCAAGGCTTGCCATTTCAAGTTCCTTTGAGGGGCATTCAGAGGCTGAACATTTAGTACTACAGGTGTCTCCATTGTAAAAGAGGATTTTGGATTGAGTGCTAAGTGGTTTTAACCGAGCAAGACAGTGTTGAGGAATTTCTCTTTACCAGGGAGGTGAATTTATGAGGAATAGAGAGTGGTTCTAATAAGCAGCAATTGAAATACTGTTTAGAGTGTAAATAAGCCCAATGCTTGGCCTCACTCTGTCTCTCGTGGCAGGTTCTTAACGAATAACCCACTGTCTCACGATTGCGCGAGCAGTTGACAGTTTTCTGATAGGAACTCGGGAATTAAGGCTCGGCTAGTGTTTTTCGACCTTGTGGTTGACCATAGAGGCTCTGCAGGGGGAACTCGCGTGAATTTATGAGTTTTAGTGTCCTTTAATCTTTCTGAGTGATTTATAGACAATTCCAGGTGTACGGAGGAAAGATAACGAGAAATACCTGGCAAACAGCGAGCAGAGGTCGTATATGCAGGCAGGATTGGTGCTCCGGAGGTCTCCTGGTCAGGTTCTGCAGGTTGGTGGACTGCAGACGTAAAAATTGCATGCAGGCGCAACAAACTCTTTTGGAAGAAAAATGGGAAAAAATGCGAAATTTCACTATAATATTGGTTTTTTGGACTTTTGGCGCGTTTTTCTGCTGACGTCAGCATGACGTCATAGGTGGGGTCAGGGTCGGATGACGTCAGCATGACGTCATCAGGCCAGGTGGCAGGCTGTGATTGGTCCAGGGGGATGATGAAGTGGCATGACAGATCGGCTAATGGTTGAGCGCAAAGGTTGACGTGACGGCATTGGTGGCAGTGACGTGAGGTGACGGGGAGCTGACGTAATATAGGTGGGATGAGGGAAACCGGAAACCGTCAGCGGTTTCATATCGCACCGCTTATGGTACGGGGGAGGTATGTGTCAGGCGTACCTCCGATGAATGGTGGTGGAGACGCGTGGCTACCGTATGACGTACCCAAAATACGGCCATCGGAAGATAACTTCCGGCTGGGAGATCCGCCTCGATGCAACGATGGTCGTCAGATCTGGGGGGTCTGATCGGACGGCTATCGGGGAACTGATGTGACCGGGGAATAAGGCGGGTAAACAGCGGACGTCGGAACAACTCCGCTGCGAATAGAGCCGTTGGATCTTCAATCTTTTAATCGGACGGCTGTCGGGAGGACGAAATAGTCAACGGATATGGTGGGGGCGGCGGGGATTATTTAAAGATTATTTTCGGCATATGTGCATGAGCGGAGAACATTGGAGTTATGGGTTTTCGTGAAATTTTGTGACTATGCACCCGATCTTTGAACTTTGGGTAAGGGGGAACAAGTGGGTTTTGATGTATTTTTAGCAATTTTGAGCGGGTAAGGTAGAAACAAGGTTTTATAGGTTTTATGTGTAAATGGGGGCCAAAAGTGAGAAAATGGATTTAAAAAAGGGGAAAGAGGGTTTGGTTTAGGCTTATCAAAATGACCAGATGTCATTTGATCCCTTTTTAGCGAACATATGGCTATAACGCCAAGGGGGGAGTATTTATATAAGATTTGGGGTTTATACACCATGGTGTTATCATTAGTAGGGGACAGGTGAAAATAGGGGAGTTACATAATAGAATTAGAGGTTAATATGGATGAGGAGGGTAAGTGAGGGGAATACCACTAAGTTTGTTTGAAACTTACTTAGTTTAGTGAGTAGATCAAAATGAAAAGAGTTTTAGACAAGATATGTGGCTTCTAAAAAGATTAAGAACCACCATGAAACCATAATTCTTCCATGAATCAGAAGTGATGAGGGAATGTTAGTAAATGACATGAAAATGGAAAAGGGAAGCTAGTCATGCTTTCTGCTGCAACTTGATGAAGAAGAACACCTTTGTCATTTGATTGACTTTGCTCTGGTAAACATAGTTAACACATTTGCAATGGTAAAGATAACCTTTCTGCAACCCCAACTACTTACCCAGCTACTTGCCTAGCATTTTTTATTTCTTCTTGGAGGGTGCACTTGGACTTGCAGACCCTCACTTGCCTTTTCTTTTCTTGGCTTTTCTTTTGTTTTTGTATCCACTTCTACCCTTATTTCTTCCAAGGTCCCAGATTAAGCTGTTGGGAGCCTATTTTCTCTACCTAAGCTACTTGTCTGCCAAGATTAAACAGTTTGGACAGACTTCTTTCTCTAGTCTACAACTGGAAATTCAAAACATGGCATGATCCAGATTAGACTGTTGGACCATCCATCAAAATTGGGATGCATTAATCTATTTACACACCTTGTACTTCCTTGGAAATATGTGATATTTGCATGATCAAAGCAGAGCATATTTGGACCTTCCCTTGCCAATCATGAAATATGAAACCTATTGGTATTGGTAGCTAACAGTGGCTCCACATGGGGATGGTGTTTCATTTGAAAGACCAAGAACAGCAGGTCAGATTGCCTTGCTCCTTGTTTACTCTTGTCCATCTTGTAGTTTGTTGCTTTGAAGCGCCTAAATAGTGTGCTTCTCTTCTTGGTAGACCTCTGATTCTATTTACCTTTTGCTAGTCAGTCAATAAACTTGGAAAACTACATTTTTACAATCTAAATAGAAAATAATATGTACATCTGCATATATACAAGGGAACCTCAGGTTGCACTCATGGGAAATAGTCAAAGTAGTGCTTCAGCATCCTGCCATTGACAGGACCTTCATCCAAGTCAGCTTCAGTTAGACTTTTAAGGAAATAGGTATTATTACCTTGTACTGCCTGGACAGCAAATGGTCCTCTCCAAAGGGAGTCAAATTTTCCATGTTTTCCTTTGTCTTCTCTCCTTGCATCCCACTTGAGGACTTTGTCACCAACATTAAAATTTTCCGCTTTGGTTCTTCTGTCAAAGGCCTTCTTTAGTTTTTCTTGTAATACCTGAGCTCTGCCGAAAACTTGATCTCTGGTTTGCTGCAGACATATGATTTGATTTATGCTTCTTTGCATGTCATTTGGTTCAGCTTGGCTTTCTTGAAGAAGCTTCATAACAGGCACTCCTAAGGATGAGGGGAACTTGGCCTCTAATCCATAAACCAACTCATATGGGCTGGTCCCAATTGATCTTTTTGTTGTTAGTCTATCTGCCCATAAGGCATTGACTAGTTTCTTGTGCCAATTCTTTTTGTTTTCTTCCAACACCTTCTTTATGATGTTCACCAGGCTTTTGTTTGATGATTCAGCAAGGCCATTTCCTTGGGGATAGTATGCAGTAGAATGGCCCAAAGTGATGTGAAATTTGTGGCAGAAATTTACCATTTTCTTGGATTTGAAAGCAGCAGCATTGTCTGTTATTATCTTATCAGGACAGCCAAATCTAGCTAGTATATTGTTCTCCAAGAACTGAATGATTATTGAATCATTTGCTTGTCTGCATGGGGCAGCCTCAATCCACTTGGTGAAGTAGTCTGTGGCTGTCAAAATCCATCTGTGTTGTCCTGAAGATGAGGGATGAATTTCCCCAATGAAATCCAAGCCCCATTGTTGAAAAGGTCTCTCTGTTGCAATGGGTCTTAAGGGGAGTGGCAGCAACTGTCTTTTGCCCTCAAACACTTGGCATTTGTGACATGAAGTTGTGAATTTCTTGACATCAGAGAACATGGTGGGCCAGTAATAACCGGCCCTCAGTATTTTGTCCACAGTGGACCTCCAATACAAGTGTCCACCACAGTCACCTGCATGAAATTCTTCCATGATTTTGTTAGTTTCATTTTCAATTAAACAGTGCAGCAATATACCTTCATGGTTTTTCCACAGCAAATTGCCATCCATTACACAAAATCTTGATGTTTTCATTTTTAAGAACCTACACTTAGTTTTGGACAGTCCTGGGGGAGCACACAGGTTTTGTAACACATAACAGATGTCTGAATACCAAGGGGATTTTTCAAAGGCTACATTGATCTTTGGAGTCGCCAGCTCTGTTTCACTGTCCAGCTGATTGATGTCTAGGGCTTGGAAATTTGCTTCTGTCATTAACTTGGCCAGACCTTGCCCTTTTATTAGCTTTGTAGGTTTTATTTCAATGTCAAATTCTAGTATGTTAGCAATCCATTTTCCTCTTCTGCCCTCTAAGTTTTCTTGGGTGAGAATGTCTTTGACAATAGGACTTGGTACATAAGCCACAACATGGCAATAAAGGATATAAATCCTAAAGTCTTTAATGGCCTTGACCAAAGCATAAGCCTGCTTTTCCATGATCTAATATTTCAGAGGTGCATCTCTAAGAGCTCTGCTAAAGAAGGCAATAGGCTTCTCATTTCCTTGGTCATCTTTCTGTAATAAAACAGCAGCAATAGTATGTTGGGAGGAAAAAGAGAAGATGATGAATTCTCTGTCAAACTGAGGATTGGTCAACACTGGGGTTTGGGTGAGGGCCAGCTTTATACCTTCGAAGGCTTGATTAGCTTCAACTGTCCATTTCACCTTTGAATCTTTCTTTAGCATATTATTAAGCAATCTGGTCAACTCGGCCAAATTTGGGATAAATCTCCTTAAAAAGTTTATTTTTCCCAAGAATCCTTGCAATTCTTTTATATTTCTTGGGTGGGGCATTTGTAGGATAGCCTGTATCCTATCTGGGTCAATTCTTATGCCATCCTTTGAGATGATGTGTCCTAACAGTTTACCTTCTTCCAAACCAAATAGAGACTTCTTGGGATTTTGAGGAAATTCCATATTTCCTGCACGTTAGGAAGATCTGTCTCAGATGTTTCAAATGTACTTGGTCAGATTTGGAAAAAGGTGTGAGGTCATCTAAATAAATGACAAGGAAATCATGAATCTCCTTCGCGAAAGCAATATCCATTGCTCTTTGAAATGTTGCCCCGGCATTCTTCAACCCAAAAGGCATTTTAACATACTTGAAAGTTCCCCATGGGGTTGTAAATGCAGTTTTGTCTTGATCATCAGGGTGTACTAGGATTTGGTTGAAACCCGAGAATCCATCAAGTAATGAGATCCTTGAGGCCCCTACCACTCTTTGGAGAATATGATCCATCTTAGGTAAGGGATAGTTGTCTTTGAGGGATACTTGGTTCAGATTCCTTAAGTCCACACACAGCCTAATTTCACCGGTCTTCTTTCTTGTAGGGACTAAGTTGGAGATCCATTCAGAGAATCTGATTGGTGCTATGATGCCTGCCTTAAACATTTTCTGTACTTCTTGTTCCATTGCTGGGAGAAGCATAGGATTGATTCTCCTCAATTTTTGTTTAAAGGGCTTTTGATCAGGCTTGAGAGGGATGGTATGCTGGATGACAGAGGTGTCATAGGACTTTAGGTCCTCATAACTCCATGCAAAGACATCCTGGAACTCTTTAAAGAGGTCAATGTATTTGGGCTTTTGATCAGGAGGTAAAGATGCAGACAATTTAATTATTTTGGGTTTGTCAATTGTACCTATGTTGCATTCTTCAATGGCTGCATTCAAGGGCTGCATTTTTGGTTTTCTGGGAATATCATTTGAATCAAAGATGTCCTCTAGGGGAGTTAGGCCTGTTGGTAGAAAGTTGTCTTTCAGCTCTATGATTTCAGTTTCAGCATTGGCCACTTCCTCACAATTGATTGATTGAATTTGTTGAATATTGTCTATGTTGAAAATAGTTGGATTTAGTATTTGCTTTGCTGTTCTGGGTGATATTGGGTGAGTAATCTTCTGAAACTGTATTTGTGATTGACTTGCTTTGTCATTGTCAATATTTAGTCCTGAAAATTCTTGCTGCAGAGTGAAAAAATTGTTTATTTGCTTGTCATCATCAAACACTTGCCAATCATTGACATTGTTTGGGACAGATGGTCTGTGTTTTATCTCAGTCGTAAAACAATGATGGGGCTCAAAAGGCAGCTTGCAGGTACTTGCAAAGGTGGCTAAACTATGAGCATGTAGATTGTGGGTCCTAGAAATCTTGGTGATTTGGAATTCAAAGAAGGAGTTTAGTACATCAGCAACAGCAGACCTATAAGACCTCAGTCTTTTGTCATTGGTGACAAAGTTTCCCTTCACTTGTTGAATAACTAAGTCTGAATCACCCATGATTGAAACCCTGGCAGCTTGTAAGAACTTTACTAACTTGAGGCCTAGTAGAAGAGCTTCATATTCTGCCATGTTATTAGTACATCTGAAATTCAATCTATAGGCTCTGCCTTCTGCATGACTGTTTTCTTTATTGTGTACCCAAACTCCAGCTCCTGTTCCTAATTTGTTAACTGCACCATCAAATTCAAGGAACCATAGAATGTCCTGTTGGGAAGGAGATTTGATGATATGTTCATGGGCTGGTAATGTGAGTAGCAATTGTGGTTTTTTCTCTAGCTTGTCTTCTAGGACAGTCTCATCATTTGATTGGATGTTCTGGACCACTAGGGCAGCAGCAACATCTAGTGTTTGATTGGCTGTTGTTTCATGGGTGGTGAAACTTTCCCTTGAGTATTTCTCTTGTATGAATATCTTGGTTTCATCCTCACCTTTTGAGTGAGTTGCGGTGTTATTGAAGAGAATGTATGAGTCTATGTCTGAACGGATAGCATATATGGGAAAGTTTTGAGGCTTTTCTTCACTGCTGACCATGTATTTCATAAGTGTCTCTCTGTACAATCTTTTTGGTTGCCCAAAAACAGAGATAGTGGCATATGACATGTCTAATTGTAGGGAACCTTGGAGTTTAGCTCCCCATGATCTTGATAACAGCATCCCATACTTAGGTGGGATATCAGCAACTACCACATCCATTAGGATTGTCTTGTTTGGGAATTGAACTAGAGACACACATAAATCCTGTATGAGACCCAGACACTTGACTTGGCTGGAGTCAAAGGAAAACAGGTCTTTGTATGGTCTTGTTATGTCCAAATTCAGTCTTTCCATGACTGCTTTTGGCATGAGGTTGTGAGAAGCACCTGAATCAAACATTGCGTTGTGTAGTATTTTATCATGAATATGCAAACTGACATAGAAAGGAAATACCCCTGTGACTACTGTTTTTCCATCCACTTCTGGGCCAAACAGGAGTTCTGGGGTGTCATCCATCACATTGACATCATCTTTGTTACTAGTGAGTTGAAGGGACTTTTTGATCTGTAGCTTATAGATGTCATGCTTGGCTAGTTCCAAGAGAGGAATAGCTATCTTTATTTTGCCAATTTTAGTTTCTAGATCAAAGGATTTTTCAGATTGGGTCCTGGGGTTATAGGTGATAGTCCTCTCCTTATTCATTAAATCTTCTTCTTGATTTTTATCTTGATTTTGGGACTTATCCTTTTTACTCATTTCTTGAGGAGAAAGAGTTGGATGAGGATGAGCAGGGGGAGTGACCATAGACTGCTGTCTTAAGGGCAGTGGCTCAGTGATTTCTTCAACAATCACTTCTTCTGTAGGTGAATTTAGTTTGTCACTAGGTTGTGTGACTATAACTCTTTCAGGCTGCTGATTATCCTTTTTCTTTTCAGGCTGGTTGACATTCACTGTTCTGCTCCTTAGCTTGTACTGCTTATGGACTTCATAAACCGCAGTGTCATAGCCTTGTTTAAAATCAAAGGATTCGCCTGACTTAGTTTGGAATAGCTTGATTTCATCATCCTCATTATCTTCTTGTGTTAAGAAAACTTGACTTTCACCATCTAGACCCATTAAATTAATCTCAGGATCTTCATTGGGCTCAGTTGATGTGGAAGTCTCTGCATAATTTTCTTGGAAAGGGGGTCTTATGTCTTGGTCAGCACTGGCCTTGCCAATGTTTGGGTTTGGATTTCTCCTAAAATTTGGATTCCTAGGAGGATTGTTTTGTGGTGCTTCCCATGATGCTTTTCTCTCAACTGATTCTACCCTATCACCCAATCTCTTCATACCATTAAGTATTGCATCAAGTTTTTGATCAAGGGCTGTAGGTTCTTCTTTGTATATGCTTCTCTTTTCTAACCTTGCCCTGTTTCTTTTGGCAATCAGGTTTGCTTCCACTGTGACAGCGGCCTTTTGAGCGTCTTCAAGGGTTTCAGGTTCTCTTTCCTTCAACTGATATGCCATGTCAGGATCAAATCCATCAGGGAATTTGTACAAGGCCAAATCAGGAGGAGGTCTTAGGTTTTGTGGTATTGCATTGTACACATTGTTGAATCTAGCACAATACTCCAGAACGGTCTCCTGAGGACCTCTCTTGATTGTTTCATATTCACCAAGTATGTGCAAGGGATCTTTCTTCTTTTCCCATCTAGTAGTAAAGGCTTGATACAGTTCATCAGGAGTTGTAATGGAGTTTGCATTTAGGGATCTAAACCAAGTTCTTACATCCCCGGTTAGGCTTTGAACAAACATCCTCATTCTGACACTGTCATCATCTATTTCATAGGTCTCAAAATGGTCTTGCATCTTCTTCGCATGCTGAACAGCTGTTAGAGAGCCGTTGGAGTCAAAATATGAGATTTTGCTTTGGTAATCTTGAGGTAAAGCTGCAGCATTAGCCGGTATCTGCAAGGGTGCATATCTGTTGGCCATATTTACAGGATTTAGAGGATTAACAGGGGCAGCTGGGATAATAGGAACAGCGGGTACGATAGGGGTGACAAGTGAGGGTGAACCTAGAGTGTTGGTCAAAGGGATATGAACAGTGGATGAAGATGTGAGAGGAGGAGTTTGAGATGTGGACGGTGAGCTAGGGGAACTAGGGGTAGACCGGAAAAGAACTTTGCATGGAGTAGGGATGAGGCTGGGATGATCTGACTCTGAAGTCAAATCAGCAGGCTGCTCCTGCCTTTGCTGCCTCCTTATGTTTCTAGGGATGGTATTTGGATTATCAACAATGATGGGTGGATTTGGATCAGGATTTGCCCTAGTATGCCGTGGATTTTTCTTAGGAGCCAGCTTCTAACTGTTTTTTGGAATTTTGCAGGAAATTTTTATCTCTGAAAGGACTGGATGAAGACTTTAGAATGGCTATATATATTTCAAGGCTAATATGAAGATTCCCTAAACAAGCTCCTCCCTAAAGCTGTCACTGTGATGCAGAAACAGTTTTAAGGTCTCTTGACTGATTTCAGGTTTGATGTTAGCTATGGAAGATAAATAGCAATTAAAACATCCTAAAAAGTCCCTAGTGGAGTCGCCAATTATGTTATCACCCAGGTTGTTCCCTATGACTCCCAAGGGAATACGGCCGGGGTAACCACTAACCAATCTTTGGACCACAGTTTCTAGCCAAACTGTAATTAGAGAGGGCTCTCTCTTTATGATTTGCCTCTGTTATGATGGTGTTTTAGGCTAGCTATTATGCTCAGGTTTTGGTTTATGTTTTGGTTGAAGGATTTCTTTCAGGTCTTATGATTTACTGTTTAGAGAGTAAAATATCATTGGGCAATGGAGTCTGGAGTTGTGAAATGATTTGATATGCAGGATTAGTGGTGTTCAAACTGCAAGGCCTATTGTGTATCTTAAACCAACAAAGTTAGCTTAACTGGTGATGTATGTCAACCAACAGAAAGCAATTAAGAATTTTCTATTGAGCTGGTGAGGTGAAAGTGAACACGCTGCACAAGAGCAAACTTGAATTCCTGTGACAAAGGCCACTGTGAAAGGTGTATTCTGAAAGTGCAGCAGTTAAGAATTACACTTATCTAGATTACAGATGAAGAAAACATTCATTAACAACACAGATTGAACTCAGGGTACTCAGTGAATAAATCCTGGAAGTTATTCTTTTTCCGTGTTGCTAAGTATTGAAAATCAGATAACATATATGGATTTTCACAAAACAAGTAAATAACAGAGAGGGTTACAGAGACTTATTGTATGGTGAATTACACAGGAATCCAGCAGTTATCAACAGACACCAAAACGCATTCAACACCTCAGAAATCCGAGAAATTCCATCACTTTCTTTATTAAACTTCTGAAAGGATTATAGCATAAGAATTTCTCCAGGAGAAATCAACAACAACCTTTGCAAGCTCATGCGAAGGGGGCTTTATAGGAATGCGTATACAAAATATCTCAGGCATTGAGTCATCTGAGAGAGAAAATATCTTCATAAATTTGTTCAGAAAGTAGAAAAGAAGTTATTACAACTTTAAATGCAGCATAAATGCCCTTTATGTCTGTCAGAGGATAATTTTGACCTTTGGAGGTCACTGAGTCGGTTGCAACGCTTAGCTTTAATGTTGATAAATGCGCCTTTATTTCTTGCTGCGCTGTATTTTCTCGGCCCTGCCAGCTATAGTTTTCTATTTCTGCTTTGTTGGTCGATCCATCTGCTGAGTTGGCTCAGCTTTAATCCGCCGTGCATGCTGATTTTGTTAAACTTTGCTTTGCATGACAACTGATATTTTTTAAAAAACAAAATTGCTAAGTGACTCCCTATTTACAAAATCTTCTGTATTGCATTTGTCCACCATTCTTGCGTAGGGAGTTGATGCCTGAGAATAGCATCCATTGTCTCCTCTGCCTCTGTGTACTTGAAAAAATTGGGAGCCACCCCAAACAGGTGATTGATCTCATTCATTATAAAAAACAGATTCTCGACTCTGTTGTAAAGAGACTGTCCTGTGGCTGGCCCTGATTCCTCTGAGGTACTGGGCTTATCACTGATCTGGCTAGTGGCAAATGTATTGACCCTTTTAGCATACTGGTCAAGTGTGAACAATCTCCCTGCGCTGTTCAGTAAGCTAGGGAGTCCTCTGCTTTCTAACACCTGAAACTTTTCCAAAAACTTGTTCACCTCAGTCTGCATATCCTGGGTTCTTCTCTCCAATGTCTACACTAAGTTTCTCAGTGTGAGAACCCTTTTGACCATTTGGATAGTCTCAGTTCTGTTTGTAATTCCCATGGTAGCCAACTGAGAACTTGTTCTATGGTTAAGTACATTGATCATTCTGGTGGCCACTTCAGGCATATTGCTCAATTGAGCTCTTGATCTGTGAATCTCCCTCTGTGCCTTTGGGATGAGCTCTAGTTGCTCATGGATAGTTTCAATGTATGGCCACTGCTCATTGATAGATTGACCAATATTGGACCACAACATTGCTCTGATTTCAGCTACAATTTTGTCTAGTTTGAGCTCATTTTCCAGCTCTTTGATCTTGTCTTTAAGGGCTTTGATTTCCCTGCCCTTTTCTGCCACTTCTCTCTTTGATTTATCATGTCTGTCATTGACTTTGGCCAACTTTTCCCTGGTCTCATTTAACTCGGTCATTTGAGCTTCCAGGATTTGGATTTCATTCTTCAGCTTTTGCATATCCAGGCTTTGGGCCTGCTCTGTAGTTGTTGGCACTGCTGAAGTAGATGTTGTTGTCTGTTCAGTCTGTTGAGGAGGAGGAGCAGTGATAGGAGCAGTTTCCTCAAGATTTATGATTTGAGGAGGAGGCTGAGAGGTTTGACCCTCTTCTCTTTGTTTTAATGCTGCTTGCAATGCTGCCTTTGCAGCCTCTGATTCTCCTAATTTCTCTTGTGCTTGAACAAGCTCTTTATAAATGGAGATCAACAAATCTGTGGTATCTTTCTCCTGCCTTTGTTGGGCTACCTCATCTGTCTGAGGGTGCATGGTGGCTGGGAGTTTGATTTTCTTCCTCATGGCAGCCATGTCAGCATCCCTCAACTTCAAGAGTTCCTGTATCCCTGAAATATCTTTGGGATCATGCCCAATTTCGATGATTATGTCTTCCAGGGACCTTATTCTGTTGTCCTTCGCCTGGGATGATGCTTTCTCCAATTCCAGTTGAGAGGCTGTGGCATTAAGGCTGCTCTTTAGTTTGTAATTTTCTAATGTTTCATCTGCCAAGGAGGCATACACCATCTCACCAGTCTGTTTATGCAGTTCAATTTTGTCCATTGGGTGTATGTCTTTGGCCATGACTTCCAGGTTGGTCCTGAGGTAATCTGAGACGGATTGGGGATGCAGTGCTGTGGGCATAAAATGACTCATGATCATTTTGCCCTCACCTATATCAAAGGCAGACATACGTCTTTACTGATTGGTAGGAGCCATGTTTAGCAGGTGATTGTACAGCTGTATTTTGATAGGATCATTCCTCCTTTTGATGTCTATAAATTGCTGTTTGATGCTTATTTGTCCTTCTTTTTGTTGGCTGGAGGAGTTGACCTCCCCTCCCATGGTCCTGTCCTGTTCCTGCTGGAAGGAACTTACTGAAGCTTCTCTGCTGGGTGGGCCCATGCCCAATGCTTGTCTTATTGCTGCATCATCCTCAGAAAAGTCATTTAATCTTTGTCTCTTCTCTCCCTGGTTGATAGATGAAGTGAGAGGAGTTTCTCTATCCCTTTTTCTGCTTAAGTCCTCCTTCTGTGGAGTTTGGAGGACCGAGGCATCAGTGGTGACTTCTGGCGTAGGAGGCACTATGTTTTGAGCCTGTTGCTCAGTGGAAGTTGGGGTATCCACCACTCTTTCCTGCTGCAAGGGCTGTTGTCTGTCAGGTTTCCCTTCTTCATGCTGCCTTTCCTGCTGTTGTTGATGTTGTTGCTGCTCTGCTTGCCGCTGTTCTTTATCTAGCTGTTGTGGCTCTATCTCCATTTCCTTTTCTTTTCCCTTCTCTGATATGTTTTCAACAGCTTTTGTAGTTTGCTGTTAGGCAGTTGAGGAGGATGCAGCTGTTCCAATTTGTGTGCTTGGAAGTGAGCTCACCTGTGAACAAAGTTCAAGGTCAGCCATCTTTCTTAGATTCCTTACTGCCCTCAGATTTAGCTCTTCTTGTGATACAGGCTCTTCTAGGGTCCCTCTCCTCCATTTGTCTTGATTAGCATATTTTTCAATGTGAGGGATACTATGATGATCATAGGCAGACAACTTATATTTGAGCCTCCTCATTGTTATAAAATGATTAGGGTCATAGGGTGTCCATGGGAAACTTGTTTGGAGGCCAAGGAACTCAAGCATTCTATCTGCTTCCCTCCATCCTTGCTCCCTCTCGTTATAGATGAGATGGCCAAGTTGGCTTTTCACTTTTAACTGTGCCTTTTTGCCTTTTCCTGAAAAGTGAAGCACATCAACTCTGCCAAATTGCCTAAAATACTCTAGGGCAAATAGCCTCATAGGCACATACTTAGGTAATCTGAATGGAGGCAAATCACACCCATATATCCTGATGATAGTGTGGTGTTGGTAGAAGTACCAATCCCCAATGCTGTAAGATTTAGACAGCTGAAGAATTCTCTGCATGTCATCAGTGAGTCTTGGAGGAGGCGAGCTCATTAGCATTGTCATAGCTGGATGGATGAACTGATCAATAAATTCACAGTAAGTGTATGGAGAATCAGGTGTAGAGTGGAAGACAGAGGACCAATAGACCACTAATCTAGGATTGCCTTGGGCATCCATTCTTTTGATTGAAAAATGAAATCTGTCATGTTGATGGTACAAAATCAAATGATAGATGTAGGAGGTATATCTGAATACCCTATCTCTCGCCAAATTCATCAATTGCTCATGAATCTTGTCTGATATGTAGGTGGCATAGTCATAGCAGATTGGTGACTTGCCAGGAGCAAACGTAAACATCATTGCCAGCACAGTTATGTCAATATGCTCAATTGAATTATATCCCAAGATGGGACAAATCATATCTGCAAGGTCTCTGCCCAGCCCATTGAGATATACATGACCAATTGGAGGGTACATCACAATGTCAGAGTTAATGTATAATTGATTAAGTTTGATAATTTGAGCATCTGTCAGTTTAGCCCCTTGTTGTATCAGGTTCACTAGTGACAAAGGGACCAACTTCTTCTGAGTGTTGAAGCAAAGCATGTCTCTGATAGCTTGAGGGGTGACATAGAAAAGTACTGAACCAGATGGGTCCACAACAGCCCTCTGAGAAGCATCATAATGTTCAGCACACAGGTGGATTAGTTCAGGGAACTGGTTGACCTGAGGGAGTTTGAAAATAGGGAGGAAAGAGTCCCATATGCCCAATATATCTGTCCCATTTTCATGCTTGGCTTTCAATTCATTCAACAAATGAATGTGGAATTTGCTGCTCATAAACATTTCTTCTGAAATTTGGTAATCCATATCTGCCAAGGCTTGCCATTTCAAGTTCCTTTGAGGGGCATTCAGAGGCTGAACATTTAGTACTACAGGTGTCTCCATTGTAAAAGAGGATTTTGGATTGAGTGCTAAGTGGTTTTAACCGAGCAAGACAGTGCTGAGGAATTTCTCTTTACCAAGGAGGTGAATTTATGAGGAATAGAGAGTGGTTCTAATAAGCAGCAATTGAAATACTGTTTAGAGTGTAAATAAGCCCAATGCTTGGCCTCACTCTGTCTCTCGTGGCAGGTTCTTAACGAATAACCCACTGTCTCACGATTGCGCGAGCAGTTGACAGTTTTCTGATAGGAACTCGGGAATTAAGGCTCAGCTAGTGTTTTTCGACCTTGTGGTTGACCATAGAGGCTCTGCAGGGGGAACTCGCCGGTGAATTTATGAGTTTTAGTGTCCTTTAATCTTTCTGAGTGATTTATAGACAATTCCAGGTGTACGGAGGAAAGATAACGAGAAATACCTGGCAAACAGCGAGCAGAGGTCGTATATGCAGGCAGGATTGGTGCTCCGGAGGTCTCCTGGTCAGGTTCTGCAGGTTGGTGGATTGCGGACATAAAAATTGCATGCAGGCGCAACAAACTCTTTTGGAAGAAAAATGGGAAAAAACGCGAAATTTCACTATAATATTGGTTTTTTGGACTTTTGGCGCGTTTTTCTACTGACGTCAGCATGACGTCATAGGTGGGGTCAGGGTCGGATGATGTCAGCATGACATCATCAGGCCAGGTGGCGAGCTGTGATTGGTCCAGGGGGATGATGAAGTGGCATGACAGATCGGCCAATGGTTGAGCGCAAAGGTTGACGTGACGGCATCGGTGGCAGTGACGTGAGGTGACGGGGCGCTGACGTAATATAGGTGGGATGAGGGAAACCGGAAACCGTCAACGGTTTCATATCGCACCGCTTACGGTACGGGGGAGGTATGTGTCGGGCGTACCTCCGATGAATGGTGGTGGAGACGCGTGGCTACCGTATGACGTACCCAAAATACGGCCATCGGAAGATAACTTCCGGCTGGGAGATCCGCCCCGATGCAACGATGGTCGTCAGATCTGGGGGGTCTGATCGGACGGCTATCGGGGAACTGATGTGATCGGGGAATAAGGCGGGTAAACAGCGGACGTCGGAACAACTCTGCTGCAAATAGAACCGTTGGATCTTCAATCTTTTAATCGGACGGCTGTCGGGAGGACGAAATAGTCAACGGATATGGTGGGGGGGGCGGGGATTATTTAAAGATTATTTTCGGCATATGTGCATGAGCGGAGAACATTGGAGTTATGGGTTTTCGTGAAATTTTTGTGACTATGCGCCCGATCTTTGAACTTTGGGTAAGGGGGAACAAGTGGGTTTTGATGTATTTTTAGCAATTTTGAGCGGGTAAGGTAGAAACAAGGTTTTATAGGTTTTATGTGTAAATGGGGACCAAAAGTGAGAAAATGGATTTAAAAAAGGGGAAAGAGGGTTTGGTTTAGGCTTATCAAAATGACCAGATGTCATTTGATCCCTTTTTAGCGAACATATGGCTATAACGCCAAGGGGGGAGTATTTATATAAGATTTGGGGTTTATACACCATGGTGTTATCATTAGTAGGGGACAGGTGAAAATAGGGGAGTTACATAATAGAATTAGAGGTTAATATGGATGAGGAGGGTAAGTGAGGGGAATACCACTAAGATTGTTTGAAACTTACTTAGTTTAGGGAGTAGATCAAAATGAAAAGAGTTTTAGACAAGATATGCGGCTTCTAAAAAGATTAAGAACCACCATGAAACCATAATTCTTCCATGAATCAGAAGTGATGAGGGAATGTTAGTAAATGACATGAAAAGGGAAAAGGGAAGTTAGTCATGGTTTCTGCTGCAACTTGATGAAGAAGAACACCTTTGTCATTTGATTGACTTTGCTCTGGTAAACATAGTTAACACATTTGCAATGGTAAAGATAACCTTTCTGCAACCCCAACTACTTACCCAGCTACTTGCCTAGCATTTTTTATTTCTTCTTGGAGGGTGCACTTGGACTTGCAGACCCTCACTTGCCTTTTCTTTTCTTGGCTTTTTTTTTGTTTTTGTATCCACTTCTACCCTTATTTCTTCCAAGGTCCCAGATTAAGCTGTTGGGAGCCTATTTTCTCTACCTAAGCTACTTGTTTGCCAAGATTAAACAGTTTGGACAGACTTCTTTCTCTAATCTACAACTGGAAATTCAAAACATGGCATGATCCAGATTAGACTGTTGGACCATCCATCAAAATTGGGATGCATTAATCTATTTACACACCTTGTACTTCCTTGGAAA
This sequence comes from Pinus tabuliformis, assembly GCA_031772625.1. NCBI lineage: Eukaryota > Viridiplantae > Streptophyta > Pinopsida > Pinales > Pinaceae > Pinus > Pinus tabuliformis. The sequence goes on along the minus strand of CM062815.1, from coordinate 997,258,779 downwards.
TATGTGATCTTTGCATGATCAAAGCAGAGCATATTTGGACCTTCCCTTGCCAATCATGAAATATGAAACCTATTGGTATAGGTAGCTAACACCGTGCATGAGAGAAGCTTATGTAAATTTTCATTCTTTGATTAATAAATTGCCTATAGTACCCACGTTGGGACAGGCCGTGGACTGTTTCCCTCCTTGCACTTTGAGGGTTTTAACCACGTCAAAAATACTGGTGTATTGATTTGAGATCTGGTTGTGAGCAGTGTCCTTTGGTGTTCTTTCTGAGGAACTTACCCTGTAAATTCTTACATGGTATCAGAGCTATTTGAGGGCCGCGTCCGTTGGTGATCCAAATCTGAAGCCGGTAGAACTGCATGCGGCTGTCGTTTCCTAGATCTGCTGTTTCTGACTGCTTTCGGGCCGAGAGGACTGCTCTGTTGTGTTCGGAGCATCTGTTCCAGTGAGGAACCCCTTTCGGTTCACGCGAAAAGGTTTCTGGTAGCCCTAGCTGCGTCATTTTTCAGATCGGGAGGTATACAGTGTTTTTTGCAGTTTACTGTTATTTTCTCTCTGCTTATTTCAGTTTCGGTTTATTTAGCCTTTTTTTTTAACCGGATCTATACCTTTCATTTCTGCGTATGCTCTTTGCCCTGCGACTCTGTGCAATCTGGGAAAATCAGAAACAGAAAGGAAGGATTTTTCTTATGCGTATGCTCTTTTCCCTGCACCTTAGTGTGATCTCGGAAAATCAAAAACATTGAGAAAAATATTTAGTTTTTCGGCTAAAGCTAACTTTGAGATTTTTTTTTAAAATTTCTAGTTTTTTGGCTAAAGCTAACTTCGAGGTGCAAGGTTCATTTTTCTTTGCATATTCGTGTTGGGTTTTGTGTTTTGTGTTTTGTAGGGAAAAAGAGCTTTCTCAAGGCAAGCATGCAAACCAAGGCCCCCCCCCTCTCTCTCTTTCTCTCTCTCTCTCTCTCTCTCAAATTTTTTGTATAGATCAATTGGTTTAAAGCTATTTTAAGAGAGTAGAGGTCTTGGGTTCAAGTCTCCATTTTTTGGGGGCGGTTTTTTTCATTCCCGCACATTCGCGCACTTTGCCGGCAACGTCAACAATTTTTTTTTCAAAAAGCCATAACTTCTTCATCTGGAAGCCTTCTTCAGAGCCGTTTTTTTTAAAAGCGCCTATTTTTTCGAGATCTATCCATTGGAACACTTACTTTCAGCATCTTCAGCTTCAGTATTTTTAAAAAAATGGAAAGTCCATGCCAAGTCATTCTTGATAGCACTAACTACTTCCAATGGGTAGCCTACATGGAAGATTTACTTAGAAGTAAAGGTCTCTTCAGAATAGCCACAGACCAAGAGAAGAAACCAAAAGATGAAGACAAGGCTGCAAAATGGGAAAATAGACAAGATCAAGCACGTGGTTTGATAGGGATGTCTATTTCTCCTGATCTTAGATTCCACATTGCAGAACTTGAGACTCCTCATGAAGCATTAGAAAAACTCGCTAAAGTTTTTGGGATTAAAAATGAAATTAGAGCCCATCAACTTGAAAATGAGTTGCTTACTTTGGATCCTAATAATTTTTCTTGCATTGAAGATTTCTTGTCCAAATTCAAGACCCTTAGATATCTCTTGGAAGGTGTTAAAGTTAAGAAAGAAGATGGTAACCTTATTTATTCCATCCTTACTAAGTTGGGACCAGCCTACTTGTATTTGTTTCCACTTTCCATTCTACAAGGGAAGCTTTCATTTGTCAAGGAAAAGACTACAAGGCCCCTTCCTTTGACTCCTTTTGTGATTCCTTAATAAGAGAACAAGAAAAACTCTTACACCTTGGTCTTCTTAATCTTGGAAACTCTTCCACGAAAGCGTTAGCCGCCCAGCAGCAACCAAATTCAAAGAATCCTAAGAAGTCATATCCTCAAAAGAATGGTCCTAAACCATTTCAGCCTCAAAATGATAAGACCAATAAAAACAAATGGAAGAAGACTGATAGACATTGTAACTTTTGTAATCGAGATGGCCACTTAGAATCTAAATGCTTTAAGAAGATGGAAGCCTTGGAAGCCGCAATGAAGAAACATAACATCCATGTGGAGCCTACTTCAACTTCAACTTCCGGAATGACACTTTCTGCATGTCGTTGTCAATCATCTCAGTCTGGTTATGCATTAAATGTATCTTCTTCTTCTTCTCATTCTCATGAGTGGCTCATTGATTCTGGAGCCTCTTATCACATGGCCAAAAACCAAGCCATGTTTTCTTCTTTAAATGATTGTAACACCAAAAATATATATGTTGGTGATGATAGATCTCTTAATGTTGTAGGGACTGGAACTGTTCATCTAGACAATGGTCAGTTTAATGATGTATTATGTGTTCCAACCTTATCCTGCAACCTTCTATCTGTCTATCAGATAACTCATTCAGGTGAAGGTAAAATTGTTGAATTTTCACCTCATGATGTTGTAATCAAGGATCTAAAAGATCCTAAACAGATTCTAGCTACTGGTCTTGCTGATGATTCCACAAGGTTGTATAAGTTTCACAACTTTGGGTCATCCAATCTTCCCTCAGTATTTGTTGCTCATAATGATGAAGTGAGCAAACTTTGGCATGAGCGATTTGGTCACTTAAACTATCGCTCCCTTCAGCATCTATGTAAAGAAAATATGGTGACAGGTCTTCCTATGGTATCTTGCAGAGATGGTGTTTGTTCCGGATGTGTACTCGGAAAACATCATCGGGACAGTTTTGACAAACGTGCCTCTTGGCACGCCTCAGCCCCTTTACAGCTTGTGCACAGTGATTTATGTGGTCCTCTTCCTGTTGCTTCATTCTCTGGCTGCAAGTACTTCTTAACTTTCATTGATGATTTCTCCAGACGCACTTGGGTATACTTCTTAAAACTCAAGAGCGAAGTATTTAACACATTTTTGGCCTTCAAAGCCTTTGTTGAAAAACAATCTGGACATCAAATTCTTAAGCTAAGAACTGATAATGGTGGAGAATATGTTAAAAACACATTCATCAACTTTTGCACCGAAAATGGAATTCAAATGCAACATACTGTTCCATACACTCCACAACAAAATGGTGTAGCTGAAAGGAAAAATCGCACCTTAAAGGAAATGGCTAATTGTATGCTGCAATCTAAAGGACTCAGTCTTAGTTTTTGGGCCGAAGCAATTAATTGTGCAAATTATATAATCAATCGCACTCCTACTAAGGTTCTAGAGAATATCACTCCAGAAGAAGCTTGGAGTTCCATTAAACCAAATGTAAGTCACTTTCGTGTTTTTGGAAGTGAAGCATGGGCCCATATTCCAGATGAAAAGCATAAAGCTTTAGAACCTAAGAGTGAGAAATGTACTTTTGTTGGATATTCTGAAGATGTAAAAGGTTATAGACTTATTCCATTTAAGTCCAAAAATGTTATCATTAGAAGAGATGTAAAATTTGATGAAAATAAATCGGCCTGCGAGCCTAGTCCGGCGGATGTGCCACCTCTTCCTATCTCTTCTACTTTTGAAAACATTTCTTCTTCAGATGATGAAAGTGAGGATGATAATCCTCCCCCACCTTCTCAGGATCCTCAACTTCCAAGATGGGTCCGTGCTACTCGGGATGCAGCAGGTGATCTTGCCGGTGATCCTACAGATCAGCGACGTACACGTTCTCAGTTTGAAAGAGCCTCTTCTTTACTGGCTCAAGCTCCAGTAAATCATGATCCTGACACTTTTGCAGAAGCTTCAGGCCATCCACATTGGGAAGCAGCTATGAATGAAGAATATCATTCATTATTGACAAATGATACATGGGATCTTGTTCCTCTACCAAAGGGACGCAAACTTGTTAGATGTAAATGGGTTTACAGAACCAAGTATGGACCAGATGGGAAAATTGATAAACATAAAGCTCGTCTTGTTGCTAAGGGCTTTTCACAGGTTGAAGGCATTGACTACACTGAAACCTTCTCCCCTGTTGCCAAAATGAACTCTATCCGCCTTGTTCTTTCCCTTGCTGCCTCTTTAAAATGGGAAGTCCATCAAATGGATGTTAAATCTGCCTTCTTGCATGGGGACTTGCAGGAAGAAATCTATATGGAACAACCCATTGGCTTCATACAAACAGACTCCAGCCTTGTTTGTCGACTTAAAAATCCCTTTATGGTCTCAAGCAAGCTCCTCGGGCTTGGTATGCCAAAATGGATAGCTTTCTTTTAGAATCTGGCTTTTCTAGGTGTCATTCTGACAATACTGTCTACACCAAGAAAGTGGGCAACTCTCTTATCATCCTTGTTCTTTATGTTGATGATCTTATTCTTACTGGTAGTGATCCCAACCTTATAAACCATGTGAAGTCCAGCCTTAAAAAGAAATTTGAAATGACAGACTTAGGACACTTACACTATTTTCTCGGTCTTCAAGTCTTGCAATCCCAGGAGGGTATTTTCCTTTCCCAGTCCAAGTATGCTTGTGATATTCTTCGTCATTTTCACATGGAAGACTGTAAGCCAGCCCCTTCTCCCTTTCAGTCTGGAGTCAAACTTTCAGTCTCTTGTACTTCTCCTGAAGTTGATGCTACCTTATACCGTCAACTTGTCGGAAAACTCTTGTATTTAACCCATACTCGTCCTGATCTTTCCTTTGCTGTTGGCCTTGTTGCTCGTTTTATGCAAAACCCCCGTGAAAGTCATTGGAAAGCAGCTAAAAGAATACTTCGTTATGTTCGAGGTACAGTACAGTTTGGGATTCATTACAGTGCCAAAGTAGCTCCTCTGTTAGTTGGTTTCACTGATTCTGATTGGGCTGGTGACCCTGATGATCGGAAGTCTACTGCCGGTTATGTCTTCACTCTTGGTTCAGGACCTATTACATGGGCTTGTAAGAAACAGGCTGCCATTTCTCTTTCGTCAGCAGAAGCAGAGTATCATGGTGCCGTGGAAGCTAGTAAGGAAGCCTTGTGGCTTCGTCAGATCCTATCAGAGTTTGGCTTTGAGCAGCAGCATCCAACCACACTTTGGTGTGATAATCAAAGTGCCATTCAGCTATGCAAAGATCCAGTCCAGCATCAGCGCAGCAAACACATTGAACTACACATGCACTTCATCAGAAAGCTCATTCATGACCATGTTCTTGAAGTGCAATATTGTCCAACAGATGATCAGGTTGCAGACATCTTCACAAAGGCTCTCACAGAGGCGAAGTTCACTAAACTTCGATATATGCTTGGAGTTCAGGAAGTTGTCACTAAGGGGGGATAGGCTCTAGTGCCTCCTTCCTTCTCCTATTGTGTCATATTTGTAAATCCTTCAATCCTATCCCAAGTTGTTCTTAAGGGGGGATGTTAGGATATTCCGACACATAGGATATAGTTAAGTTCAACTTGGTCTAGTATAGAGTTAGGTAAAGTGTCTTTCTTTACCATTGTACATTTTGTAACTTACAATCCGACGGTCACGATATGTAGTGATCCGACGGTTCACTCTCACCTCGGTATTACCGACACTTGATCCATGGCTTGACACCCGATTGGTCCATGAGTTCTATTTAAAGCGCATGGAGGGTCATTGTTCGGGTAATCCGTGCATGAGAGAAGCTTATGTAAATTTTCATTCTTTGATTAATAAATTGCCTGTAGTACCCACGTTGGGACAGGCCGTGGACTGTTTCCCTCCTTGCACTTTGAGGGTTTTAACCACGTCAAAAATACTGGTGTATTGATTTGAGATCTGGTTGTGAGCGGTGTCCTTTTGGTGTTCTTTCTGAGGAACTTACCCTGTAAATTCCTACAGTATGCATTTGATTTAGATTTTAAACTAACTCAATATAGATATAGTGATTTTGCAGGGAATATTGATGACACGAGGAGCACATCTGGGTATCTGTTCAGTTTTGGTTCAGGTGCAGTTTCATGGGCATAAGTGAAGCAATCCATTGTGACTCTATAATTAGCGGAAGCAAAGTATGTTGCAGCGACAACAACAACATGTCAAATTGTGTCAATGAGAAGAATTTTGAAAGAGTTGTTGCATGAGAAAACCAACTCAAATTTTTTGTGACAACAAATCTGCTATTACATTATGGAGTTCTCCAAATTTTGATTTGCAGACATATTTACAAAACCCTTGGGAAAAGAATTGATTGAAAGTGACACTGAAAACATAGGGTATGCATGATGTAACTACATTTTGATGTAGTAGCAAACCAACTTTTTTTAGGTGAAATAATTAAAGTGGAGAATTTAAGTGTAATTATTTCAAAAGCATGTGTCTTCCATCGTCACTTCATTGATTGAATGTCACACTGAAAACATAGAGATATGCATGATGTAACTACATTTTGATGTAGGAGCAAACTTTTTTAGGTGAAATAATTAAAGTGGAGAATTTAAGTTTAATTATTTCAAAAGCATGTGTCTTCCACCGTCACTGCCTTGCCTCTTCAAGCTTCCGGAGGTCACCACCGCCTTGCGTCATCAAACATTTAATAGTCATCACCGCCTCACCCTCTGGAGAAACGAAAGCGCAACACCTCCTCAGAAACTAATATTTTAATTGCTGTAATCGACATGAATTTTTGTATAAATACAGAGGCTCAGCCGAGGAAGATCAATCCACTCTCGGTTTTTGGTTGTTTAATCAAGCAGCTGTAGCTGCTGTTCTCTGCGTTTTTCCTGATCTTCTCTGTATTTCTGTTTCTTTCATTTTACACTGAGCGACCTTAAACAATCTACAAGGGAAATTCCTGCGGCAATGCTAACCAATTCGTTAATAAGGGATGCCGGCACCAGTTTATGCGATGAGATAGATATCCACGAAATACTCAAAGCCGATTGGAATCTCACTTTTATACTTTCGCTTAAACTCGATTTTGTGTTATGAATAAATTAAGAGGTTAACAGATGATCAGTAACATAATTCAGCCTCCGTTTTTTCCCATAAGTTGATTATTAAAAGCTTCTGCAAAAGACCCGATATAAATGATACAAGATTGCAATGATATTAATTCCCTAGAGGAGGCAAGGAGAGACTTTGATATCCCTGTTTGCCAATAGAACGGACAGCCGTCTTACATTACAGTGACTATGACTGCGCGCTTTTCAAGTTGTCAATGGAAAAGGTTTTACCGCTAGTAAAATAAACATAAAGTAATCAATCATTATAAAATAGGAACACCATATAAAGTTACCTAATATAGTAAATCTGTTCTTAAACTTCTTAATATTTTTTTTAGTATTTCTTATTCACAGTCAGTACATAGCCTTGATCAGGAATGGACCTTGGAATATGTGGGCACCAAACCACCACCAGCAGCTGCTGTTGGACCAGAGCCTAGGAACGACTTTTTATATAAATTAAGGTCCCCGATAATGGATGATGATAGACCAATCAAAATGACTATGTAAGTTTACGCCCTGACACAGTATACATTCATATAAACATTCTACAGTTGTGTACCCATGGAAAAATATGCAGTAGGCAATTGATACATTATATGAAATGATCGGGAACATACTAGCACGACAGCGATATTAAGCCTAAATACTAACAGTAACATGTTGACATTATACAAAATGAGATGAACTCCATGGGCTAACGTAGAGTTCAATGATCCTAGAGTCCCCCCAAACACTTCTGGGAATTACCCAAGGGAGCTGTTCACCGAAGCGTTTGGGAGAACTCCAGGAGCGCCAAACAAGTTATGACAATATCCGATTTTATGTTCCTTCCCAGCGCCAGAAAGAGATGAGCTCAATGCTCTGATGCAGAGTTCAAAATTCGCAGTCCCCCCAAACACTTCCGGGAAATAGCCTAGACAGCTGTTCACCGAAGTGCTTGGGAGAATTCCAGGAGAGTTAAAGAAGTTATGAGAATATCTGACTGTGTCGTCTTCGCAGCTTACCCTTGATCGGTCTACTAAGTATGAACTGGTTTTATAATGTTAAATGCAGACTAACGAATCCAACTTAAGTTGAAAGAACGTTCTGTGAGTGAGAGTCGTGTCCAGCATATTCTACTTGTCCCGTGAGAATTTATCCACGGAGAATGCATTAACACGAAATAAAATCAGGACCTCATGATCTTCTTTTCTCTTGTTTTCTGACACATCAATTTATAAATTTATGGAAATGTCCGCACACACCAATGACCGGTCTTATCATGTGATGTACGGTAGAGGAAAAAAGGCAAGATGCCCTTCTTATTCGTCCCCGAAGATGCCCTCATTTATTCCCTAGGAGACCCACTGTTTCGGGTGCAGTGCATTTAAACGCAAGAAGTTTCCACTCATGTTTGAGATGAGCATCTGTTGGAATAAAATTTAACTCGGAGTGTTGAACAAATTTTTGCGACTCAAATAAAGATAAAGCGGTCAACATTTTTAACTTAACAATTTATAGGGTTAAGAGCATTCGAAGAGCACAATTCGACATTAAATTAGTTTATGAGAAGGAAAAAAATTCCGCAAATCATATGATAATACATTTGTCAACGTGTTTCGAACCCAAACAAGTTGAAGAATCTTAAATAGGATAGCAAGCCGCTGGAAAACAACTATATTAGACTAAACTTGATTTGACTAGTTAAATTATTTAACTATAATAATATTATTAGATAAATAATGTATTAGGGTTGATATCATTATATTTTATAATGTTGTGAAAGTCATTAAAGTTTAGAATGCTACAAACAAAAATTATTTTAGTACTTTTCGGTTGGTGTTGTGTGTTATTTCAAATAAAATGTTAATCAAATTTGAGTTAAAAATAATAAATCTAGGGAATATTAATAATAATGATGAGTAAAATGTTAACAAATATTAATAGATCCAGGGATTATAACTAATAGTAATTGTATGGATTTAATATTAACTAAAATAATAATAATAATAATATTATTATTATTATTATTATTAATGGTTTGGGTAACTAATTGATATAAATTTATTAGTAAAACTATTTAATGTGAACATAAACTTACTACTTAAATTTAAATAATTATCTTATACTAGATTTGACTAGTTAAATTATTTAATTATAATAATAGTTATTCAATGTATTAGGGTTGATATCATTATATTTTATAATGTTCTGAATGACATTAAAGTTTAGAATGCTACAAATGAAAATTATTTTAGTACTTTGCTCTTGGTATTGTATGTTATTTAAAAAAAATAAAAATAAAATAAAAGTAATAATAAACCCAAGGAATATTAATAATAATAATGAGTAAGATGTTAACAGATATTAATAGATCTAGGTGTAGAAATTTTGAATAATATGACATTTATTCACAGAGATTATCCTGATTATACACTATTTGCGGAATGCATGCATAATACATAACCTCCTCTACTATTGATCATCAATTTCAGTTTTTAGAAACAATCGCACCTGCACATTGAAGCATCAATCACACATATCAACACAATATATCACGGGGAAAGCATACAGCTGAAAACCCCCAACTATTTGTATATTATATTGATTGAGAACATGTAACAATACATAGAACAATACTCCTCACAAGTACTCAGTACTATCTCCACCTATTACACACAAACTAGCTCAGATCTGATGCCTCAAATCTCCTCCATTGTTTGCCTGCCTCCACTATGCAATCTTGCATGAGAATAATGATGAATGGCTGAAGAAAACTCGTATTTCCTTGGCTGAACCACGCAATCCTCATTGGCATTACTCAATCCCATTGATTGTGCAAGATCTCATGCACAACTATAGTCACAACTGATAGCAATCTCAACCTCTAACACATGTCTCCATTGAACTGTCCATGCACTAAGTTAACTGATGTATTCTTTAGTTGCTTTATGAGTTAATAATTAGTGAACTAATTAACAATTAATTCACATCACTCATCACTAGTGTATTCTGCAGTTAGACTAAATACAACTAGTTTAACCAAGTCAAACTGAAAACAACTCCATCAACTTCTCAATCAACTCCACCAAAACTCAACCACATGAGTTCTAACTGAAGTCCACCAAGCAATAGCTCAACTAACGCACAAGAAAAGTGTATTTCCTTCTGACAGCTGCATGTGCCACATCTGTAGCTCAAACTGAAGTGCTCCAAGAGGATAAGATAATGATTATAGTCCAAATATTATTAAGAGCTAATGATATTCGACTGTTCTATTTTTAACCTGGCAGTCTAAAAATAGACTCTGCCCATATGTCTAAAAATAGAAGTCCATCTATTTTTAACAACATGACCAATCATCCACAAATAGCATCCTGCAACTCATAGACCATGATCCATATGTCTAAAAATAGACATAGTCTAAAAATAGACTTTGTGCCAAAAATAGCTTGCAGGCCCACTTAGTGAAGGCGAATCCTTTCCACTAAGCTCCATCATCTTGTTGCATTCTCAAAACTCCCTCTCAATAAGATATGGATTATCTGCAACTGTTATCCTGCAACTCTGGAATGTTCTGGATGCAACACATTTGCCCAGTCCACTTGCTCCAATAACACTTGGAACAAAAACACTCCCAACAGACCACTCTGTTGGGCTAGGAACATACTCTGATGCTAAAGCTCTACCTGCTGCTAGCAAGTGCTCTCTCTCTCTGACATTTGTGCTACTGCAACATCTCCATGCATCTCGCACCATTGCACACCTCTCTGTGCCACCTAGCACTATGCAAAAAGCTTATGCCTCTCGCATTGTTGTATCCTGCTAGCTATGCGTTGTCCTGGGATTCCCTACACTGTCGCTCTCTCTGCCGGTCCATCTGCATCTGTCTCTACCCAATCAGTTAGTTCTTGCTACTCCACATCGGGGCTCTCGTAGCAAGGTCTCATCCAAGAGGTTGGGTACCTCAAGGATCTTGCCCCTCCTCCTTGGGATGATCAATCCACATCACCCCACCTCCTACCTGGAGGTATGGCTGCATGTGATCCCTCAGCCCACCTGGCTCAAAGTTTCCCCCTACAAGAGGTCTCTGCATGAGTAGATGTCTCTACTCGATCTCCTCTCAACTTCCCTTGTTGTGGCTACCCACAACCTCCTGAAACTGCTACACCAATCGTGGCTCCTCCACAATCGTCTGAGACTTCTTCTGGCTCTGCATGTTGACAAGTAATATATGCTCCCTCTCAACCACCAAGTCTCCATCAATTGCCTCGCTGCTCAAGGCTTTGCATGCATCTTGAACCTCAAGAGCATACAGGTTCTTGACCCGTGAACCAATCTGCTTCATCTGTCTAGTGATGATGTGTCTAAGGAAAACCTTTCCCTTACTGAAGACTACATCATAGCCTCTGTCTTCCAGCATCACAATCGACACCAAGTTTCTCTTCAGTCCCGGTACATACTTGAATTCGGTCAAGGTAAGGCGAGCTCCATGCTCCCTCTAAAAAATAACCATGCCTACACTTGAGACACTATACTTCTCATCATTACCCATCACTATGAGTATCTGGAGATCATTCTCCTCCAAAGTACTGAACAAACTTTTGTCACCGGTCATGTGGAAAGAAGCTCCACTGTCAAGAAACCAACCACTCCCACCATGGATGAAACCATGCATGCGAAGAGTGTGAAATCCAACTCAAACTGTGAAGCAAGTGCCTCACCTTTAGATCCATCCCCAGATCCCTTCTTCGATTTCCTCCGTGGACAATTTACAGCATAACGGCCCACCTCATGACAACGAAAGAATCGCACTTTCGATTTGTCAACCTTCTTCCCATCATTAGAAGAACTGGATTCGGAAAGAGAACCCTTCTTCTTCCCCTTCTTTGCTTTGACAGTCAAAGCACAATCTTCTTCATCAGATGCCTTTGATGAATATCCATCCCTGGTATTCCGCCTGATCTCCTCTTGCACAAGATCCGACCAAAGTCTCTCCCATCCTGGCAATTTCTCCCGACCATTGATAGAGTCCTGATAGGAATGCCAACTCTTCGGAAGACGAAGGAGAGCCAAGCTCATAAAGTCCTCATCATCGAAAGTCACCCCCACACTTCCCAGCTCATCCCAACATTGGGTGAACTTCGTGAGATACCTGCACATACTGTCTCCATTCTCACACTTAATGTTTATGAGTTTATCCTTGAGCGCCAACTTCCTCTGGTTGCTCTTGCTTTGGAATAGATATGTCAATGCTTTCCACATCAAGTATGGAGAAGCCTTTCCATGCAGGCTAGACACAATGTGATCCTTCACGTCCTCCAACAGAATCCTTCAACACTTTGCTATCTTCTTTTGCCAAACCTCAACGTGAGCCGCATCAGTAGGCTTTGGGACCTCAGCCTCTATGAACTCCTTCAGCCCATTATCATCTAACACTGCCTCCATCCTGTCTTTCCATGCAATATAGTTCGAGCTACCCTCAAGAGCATACTCCAATCGCAATCCGTTGAAAGACATTTCAACTTTGACACCAAGAAAACATTACTGCAAATTCGAATTCCACCAGCTCAAAATGTAACCGCTTCTGATCTGAAATTCATGAGAACAAAGTATTTCTCGTACAGAGATTGACTGTATGGGTTTTTACTGGATATCTCACCTTCCAAAGGAAGGATGAATCCAGAGGCTACCTGGCCCGATTACAGACTCTGCCTGAAGAAATAAAATTTAAAAACTTTCTGAATAATAGATCTGATGATCAACTTCGCTCCGATACCATGTAGAAATTTTTTCTACAAATCATCTAGCTCTGATACCATGTAAATTTTTTGAATAATATGACACTTATTCACAGAGATTATCTTGATTATACACTATTTGCGGAATGCATGCATAATACATAACCTCCTCTACTATTGATCATCAATTTGCAGTATTCAGAAACCATTGCATGCACACATTGAAGCATCAATCACACATATCAACACAGTATATCACGGGGAAAGAATACAGCTAAAAACCCCCAACTATCTATATATTATATTGATTGAGAACATGTAACAATACATAGTACAATACTCCTCACAAGTACTCAGTACTATCTCCACCTGTTACACACAAACTAGCTCAGATTTGATGCCTCAAATATCCTCCATTGTTTAGCTGCCTCCACTGCGCAATCTTGCATGAGAATAATGATGAATGGCTGAAGCAAACTCGTATTTCCTTGGCTGAACAACGCAATCCTCATTGTCATTACTCAATCCCATTGATTGTGCAAGATCTCATGCACAACTATAGTCACAACTGATAGCAATCTCAACCTCTAACACCTGTCTCCACTGAACTGTCCATGCATTGAGTTAACTGATGTATTCTTTAGTTGCTTTATGAGTTAATAATTAGTGAATTAATTAACAATTAATTCACATCACTCATCACTAGTGTATTCTGCAGTTAGACTAAATACAACTAGTTTAACCAAGTCAAACTGAACACAACTCCATCAACTCCTCAATCAACTCCACCAAAACTCAACCACATGAGTTCTAACTAAAGTCCACCATGCAGTAGCTCAACTAACCCACAAGAAAAGCGTATTTCCTTCTGACAGCTGCATGTGCCACATTTATAGCTCAAACTGAAGTGCTCCAAGAGGATAAGATAATGATTATAGTCCAAATATTATTAAGATCTAATAATATTCGACTGTTCTATTTTTAGCGTGGCAGTCTAAAAATAGACATAGTCTAAAAATAGACTTTGAGCCAAAAATAGCCTGCGGGCCCACTTAGTGAAGGTGACTCCTTTGCAATAATCTCCATCATCTTGTTGCATTCTCAACACTAGGGATTATAACTATTAGTAATTGTATGGATTTAATATTAACTAAAATAATAATATTAAAAATTATTATATTATTATTATTATTATTATATTATTATTCTTATTATTAATGGTTTGGGTAACTAATTAATATAAATTTATTAGTAACGCTATCTAATGTGAACATAAACTTACTACTTACATTTAAATAATTATCTTATGCTAGATAATTTTAACCCATTCAGATAGTCATGAAAATGACTATCTCATAAATATAAGGAAAATAAAAGAAAATCAGGGAGATTTCCAAAGAGGACCAAAAACTCAAATAATAATTTAGGATAAATAAAACGTGTTAGTTAGAAGCTTCACTATAGGATAATAAGGGAGAAAAAAAGGAAATAGAAAGTAAGTTCAAGTCATTAATAGAGGGACTCGGGGGACGAAGGGGAAGAAATGACTAGGAAGAGAGGGCAAGGATCCAACAATTACTGATCTTCCAACCATTATCTCTATTGAGATTGCTTGGCATTTTTTCAATTTCAATGGCTTCTCTAAATTTTCAATGATGGAAATGCGCAACCTTAGCAATAACTTGGGCCTCCTCAATACAAACATGATGTTTAGTCTTCTCTGCATGCTCCACTAGTGCGAAAGACTTGTTTCTCCCATGTTTTAGGTCTTCTGCGTGATCATTAATCCTTTGATTAATAAAGCAACCAGTCTCACCAATGTACGGGGTCCCACAGGAATAAGGAATAATATAAACACCATTCATGCCCTTAGGGTTGACAAGATCCTTCACTGATCGGAGGGAATTACGAAGGGTATCAAGGGGTTTAAAGGTCGAAGGAACATTATGCTTCTTAAGAATCCTATCAATCTTATCAGTGGTCCCTTAGATAAAAGGTAGATGGACCCCTGGGACTCGATCTTTAGGTTCTTTTTTAACCACTGAATTCTTGTAGGCTTTAAGGAAAGCCTTCTGACCAAGGTGTCTACTATAACTGTTCTCAACAAAGACATTAGGGAGATGGGATTTCTCTTTATCGAAGCTCTTTTCATCAAAGATCCTTAGGGAACGAGTAGCGAGGGTGTTGAGAACACCCAACTTTTGAGCAGGAAAATGAAGGGAACTAGCATGCAGATATTGCTCAGTATGTGTTTTCTTCCAAAACACTTGGTTTCCTCCCATTCCTTGATATTCTTATTTCGAAGAATATTGATGGTTCCCTCTCCCACCAAACCATCAATATTCTTTGAAATAAGAATATCAAGGAAAGGGAGGCAACCAAGTGTTTCGAAAGAAAACACACACTAAGCAGTATCTGCATGCCAATTCCCATCATTTCCCTGCTCAAAAGTTGGGCGTTCTCAACACCCTCGCTACTTGTGCCCTAAGCATCTCTGATGAAAAGAGCTTCGAAAAATAGAAATCTCATCTCCTTAATGTCTTTGTTGAGAACGGTTATAGTGGACACCTTGGTCGAAAGGCTTTCCTTAAAGCCTACAAGAATTCGGTAGTTAAAAAAGAACCTAAAGATCGAGTCCTAGGGATCCATCTACCTTTTATCCAAGGGACCAATGATAAGATTGCTAGGATTCTTAAGAAGCATAATGTTCCCTTGACCTTTAGACCCCTTAATACCATTCGTAATTCCCTCCGATTAGTGAAGGATCCTGTCAACTCTAAGGACATCCAGAGTGTCTATATTTTTCCTTGTTGCTGTGGGACCCCCTACATTGGTGAGACTGGTCACTCTATTAATCAAATGATTAATGAGCACGCAACAGACCTAAAAAATGGGAGAACCAAGTGTTGCACACTAGTGGAGCATGCGGATAACACTAAACATCATGTTTGTATTGAGGAGGCCCAAGTTATTGCTGAGGTTGCGCAGTTCCATCACTGGAAAATTTAGAGAAGCCATTGAGATTGAAAAAAGGCCAAACAATCTCAATAGAGATGACGGTTTGAAGATTAGTAGTTGTTGGATCCTTGCCCTCTCTTCCTGGTCGTTTCTTCCCCTTCCTCCCCCTCCCTCTATTAATGACTTGAACTTAATTTCTATTTCCTTTTCTTCTCCCTTATTATCCTATAGTGAAGCTTCTAACTAACATGTTTTCTTGATCCTAAATTCTTATTTGAGTTTTTGGCCCTCTTCAGAAATCTCCCTCATTTTCTTTTCTTTTCATTATATTTATGAGATAGTCCTTTTCATGACTATCTGAATGGGTTAAAATTATCTAGTATAAGATAATTATTTAAATTTAAGAAATAAGTTTATGTTCACATTAGAAAGCTTTACTAATAAATTTATATTAATTAGCTACCCAAACCATTAATAATAAGAATAATATAATAATAATAATATATTTAATAATATTATTTTAGTTAATATTAAATCTATACAATTACTAATAGTTATAATCCCTAGATCTATTAATATTTGTTAACATTTTACTCATTAATATTACTAATATTCCCTAGATTTACTATTTTTTTATTATTATTTTTAAATAACGCACAATACCAACCGTAAAGTATTAAAATAATTTTTTTTTGTAGCATTCTAAACTTTAATGACATTCAGAACATTATAAAATATAATGATATCTACCCTAATACATTGAATAACTATTATTATGATTAAATAATTTAACTAGTCAAATCTAGTATAAGATAATTATTTAAATTTAAGTAGTAAGTTTATGTTCACATTAGATAGCTTTACTAATAAATTTATATTAATTAGTTACCCAAACCATTAACAATAATAATAATAATAATAATATATTTAATATTATTATTTTAATTAATATTAAATCCATACAATTACTAATAGTTATAATCCCTGGATCTGTTAATATTTGTGAACATTTTACTTATTATTATTATTAATATTTCCTCGATTTCTTATTTTAACTCAAATTTCATTAACATTTTACTTAAAATAACACAAAATACCAACCGAAAAGTATTAAAATAATTTTCGCTTATAGCATTCTAAAATTTAATGACATTTAGAAAATTATAAAATATAATGATATCAACCCTAATACATTATTTATCTAACAATAATATTATAATTAAATAATTTAACTAGTCAAATCTAGCCGTTTCTTGGTCAATTATAGCCGTTGGTCTAGCTTAGTTTAATATAGCCATTTTCGAGTCAAACCTAGCCATTGGAAGGTCTGCTATCCCTATTTAACTTGTAGCTATGATCTGATTCTTCAACTTGTCTTGAGGATGAACCACACTCATTGGTTCGAAACGCGTCGACAAATGTATTATCATCTGATTTATACTGAAATATATTTTTTTTATTTTTTTTTATTTTATTTTCTGATAAACTTGATATCGATCACAGAAGCCTCAATTCAACAATTAAATTAGCTTATTCACTTTTTCAACAAGTACAAACTATTCAATGAAAATAGAACTACTAAACCACTAAAAAAAAGTGTTCGCTCTTTTCTTATTGTTGTTACATGAAAATATTATATTAAATTTACAATAAAAAGAAATACCTTATATTAATTATGACAAATTTATAATGTTCTCTTAATATACCAATATAAATTTTAGTTGATGGTTTAGAATATATGACCATTATTTGTTATTTGTGTCGAAATAATACTCTACACTAGTATAAAATAATAATTTAACATCAATAGTTCGAACTCAATGTAGTCTCTACCTTTGTGCCTAATTAATTGATTAAACTTGAGTGTGGAAAAAGCATAATGAATGCTTCCTCCACACCTCCCGACTCTGTGCAATGACAAATTACCCAAAGCAACGCCTAATAGAATTTAGAGCTTAACCTTGCGAGTTCATAGGCGCGAAACTCGACATAACCAGAAAATCCCTGCACCTCTGAACTCGTGGAGTTTAGTGTGAGCCTGTGTTTGAAATGTGCATAAGAAAGAGGCAATCCTAGTTCTTATAGGTTTTCCTACATCCGTGTATGTCCCTAGTCAACTTGTTCTGGCATATGCTTGTGTTTGTGTTTCCACCTTAGTACCATTTTCTTGTGTCGTTCCTTAATTTGCTCATTTTCCATGAAGTCCTGCCTGGATTCAATCAAAGGATCTCATGAGGCTTACGCATGTCATCCACATGGTATATATATTTTTAAAGTTTTTACATATGAGACTATACCAAATAACTTAATTTATACGCCGTTCAGAAATTATGGAAATGCATGTATTTTCCACATTCTCCTCCTTCCGCGCACAATCCTAGCTCTGCACAAATTGGAAAGTAAAATTCTTATTCATATTCTTTGTTATTTATAAATTGTTTGGTGTAGAGCTCGACATAAGTAGAGCCCTACACCTCCGAACTCATGGAGTTTAGTGCAGGCCTTTGTTTGAAACGTGGGAAAGAAATATGCAATTCTAGTTCCCATAGGTTTTCCTACACCCACATATGTCCCTAATCAACTTGTTCCAACATATGCTTGTGTCATTTGCTGGTGTCGTTCTGGCATTTTCTCGTTTTCCAAGAAGTCCTCCGAAGTTGCATTGATTCAATCAAATGATCACATGAGACTTACACATGTCCTCCACAAGGTATATATTTTTAAATTTTGGACATATGAAACTATACAAAGTATCCTAATTTATACGTTGTGCTGATGGTACGAAAATGTGTATGTCTCTTCCATATCATCCTCCTTCCGCACACAATCCCTGCTCAGCACAAATTGTAAAGTGAAATTCTTATTCATATTCTATGGCCTTTATAAATTCTTGTGAAGTAAATGCTAGGGGATGTGAAAAAAATTGTTCAAATCAATTTGATTGTGGCACTAATCATGTTTTTTCTTCTTTAGTTCAATTTTGTTCTTGTTGAAAGTATAATTTCAACTGTGCAACAGTTGAGCCATGCGGCAGCATGAGGACAATAAACCGGGCGTATCGGCAAGTCGGCATATCGGCGGGTTGGAGCATCGGAGGCACGCAGCGGCAGCGATATGAAATATCGCCGACGAGCGATCGCCGATATCGCATCGGCGAAGTCGAAGTGAAGGTCTTATAAAGAAGCTTTTGTGTTTGCGATGAGCGATCGCCGATATTGCTATCGGCACATCGCTATCGGCAATGTCATAGGGTCGGAGTCTTTAACATGAGTTTTGTAGCGATGCGATGGAGCGGACCCGATGGGTTTCCGGAGCCAAACTGTATAATATTTGAAATCCGCCCAAGGCCATCCTTTCATGATTTAGCAGTGTTTTGCATATGTTTTCAAATATATGGAGAAACAGAGATTTGGCGCGGAGGAGTTAAAGTGAGCATGGAACAGTACAACGTAGCAGGTAGAAGCTTTCAATTTACAGCATGGCCGAGAAGGAAGCAGGTTGCATTCAAGCTCCTGCACATTGAATTCCCAGCGACCACAGTTAATGCTCAATTCAGCCGAGGACGAGGAGGACAGCCTCGAACAGTTCCCAGTATGGGACTCCATTTTTGTTCATTAAAACCATTCAGATTTTGAATGTAAATATAGTTAATGTCGTGTTGAGGAAGACAGTAGTGGTGTGTGTGTGTAAGTAGAAGCGCAGCAGCGCAAGTGTATGTTTGTAATACGCAGCAGCGTAGAATGAGTTTGAATTTGAATGAATAGAGTTGTAGTGTTGACTATTGTAAAAGAAACGACGGAGCAGTAAACAAAATGTGCTCTGTATTATTTTTGTTACACATGGGAGATATGTAAAGTGCAGCAGCGAAAGAGTATAGAGCGAGCCAAATGAAAAGAGCTCGTGGGTTGAAATTTTTGTGTGGAGCATTGTAAAACGAAGGTGCAGTAAAAGCCAAAAACCATGTGTGGTTTTGCACAGCAGTGCATAAAGATAATGGTGGAGCGAGTTTTTATAACTCTGTAAGTTTTTTTTACAGCAGCATGTAAAAGAAGGTTTTTACACCAGTAAATGTAAAAAGGGGTTTTACTGCAGTAAACCCAGCACAGTAATTTCTCAGGTGAAAACAGAGTTTTTTGTTGAATGTAAGTTTTTTTTGAAAATCCCTCTGAGTGAAGAGGATGAAGTTTGTATTAGGCTCTGTATTTTAATCAATAGAAATATTTTTATGGCTGTGTAATACTCTGTTATGAGTAGATTTGTTTTTAAAAGCTTCCCTGTGCACAAAGGTCCTGGAACAGTGGAAACAGAGCATTGGCTCTGTGGTGTTAGAATGTCTGGTTTTGGTATTTCCCCAGTAAAAATACCCAACAGTGGTATCAGAGCTGGTCCAGGCTCTTTGATGGTGACAGAGCTGGTTCAGGCTCTTTAAAAAGTGTCAAAGAAGCTGAAGGAAAGATTCTTGTTGCAGAAGCTTCTCCAGCAGTGTGAAGTTTCAGCCAAAAGGATTCAGATATTTCTCAAGTTTTTGAGTTGCTGTTGAAGAAACAGTCAGTGATTTTAAAATACACAGTCAAGAAATTGAAGCATAGTTGAGGATGCAAGGAATGGCTAGCACCAGCACTAGCATGGGTATGTTTAACACCCAGCTCCCACAGCTTAATGAAAAGAACTATGACTATTGGGCAATAGTTATGAAAGCTTTTCTTTTCTCAGAAGATTTATGGGAATTTGTTGAAAATGGTTTTGAAAAACCAGCAAATGATGATGAGTTTAATAGCTTAACTCAGGGAGAGAAAGAGCTGTTGAAGAACTATAAGAAGGAGGATGCTAAGGCCCTCTACTTCTTGTATCGAGCAGTGGATGAGAGTGTGTTTCCAAGGATAGCAGCAGCTAAGACATCCAGAGAAGCATGGGAAACTCTCAAGACAGCCTATCAAGGCATGGAGAAAGTGAAGACAGCAAAACCTCAGTTCATTGAGGAGAAAGCTTGTGATGAAAGCTTAGAGAAAACAGTAAATGTTAAAAACTGTTTGTCTCGTGATGAAGGTGATGAGGAGATGGCTGAAGTACATCCCCAAACAGCAGTGCCAACGCAAGAGCAACAAGAGACACCCTTGAGGGGAAATGAACAAGAGGCAACAAATGAAGGTATGAATTCTTTGTTTGCTTTATCCAGTCATGTTGATGACCTTGTTCATTTAGAAGATGGAGTTAAAAATAAGAAATGGATAGAACCCATGAATGGGAGAAAGGAATTAAAGTTCCTTGAAGATCTGTTTAAAGAATATAGAGTTCGATATGTAACTCTTGCCAAGATGGCTGAGATGGGCTTCACAGCCAAAACCCTTGTCAGTATGACAAAGGAAGAGATTGAAGATTTGATGAAGACCCTGGTAGAACTTTATCGAATGAATCTTCTTATAGGGGAGAGATATGAAATTAAATCTCCCATGAGAGCAGAGAAAGAGCAGGTTGCTGATATTCTGACCAAACCATTGGATCAGAAAAGTTTCGAATTTTTGATGAAGTGTCTGGGTAGGACTGATGAAGGATGTATTGCAGCACAGTAGTTGCAAATGAAATCTTTGTTAATCCCTCTGAAAGGTAATATGCAGCAGTGATGAAATCAGCAATGTTTTTGCTTTGTGTTCATGCAATATGCACAGAAATGCATAAGGAAGAAAAGATGGCAGCGCTGAAATGTAAAGAGCAGCAGCGAGATAAGAGAAAAATGCAAAGCATGGAGACCCTCACAGCAGTGGGAAGATAGAACATGAACAGCAGTTTGAAATTTTTTTTGTGATGCACATGCATTGAAATGCATAGCAATGGAAGGTAGTTTCCTTCTATGTAATGTGATAGAACATACTCACAGCAGAATGAGTGTAATGCACAGCAGATGAAATGTTTTGTATTGGGAATGAAAATGCAAAGCAGTGAGAAGAAAATGAGAAGGCAAAACGCAGCAGAGCGTAAATGCCCAGTGGCTGAGAATGCAATGAAATTTCTCACACAACAGTAAAAAAAATGTAATGTTTTTCTTCATATGCAATGCAGCATGCAAAGAAATGCATAAAGAAAAACAGGGACAGCAGATTTTTAATGCACATGGATGAATGAGAATGTGTATGGCAGCAGAAAAATGAAAGGAACTGCACAGCAGTGCATTGTGTAATTAAAAAAAATGAAACTGAAGATTGTGTGAAGCAAGGGTGCATAAGAAAAGGTAGCAGCCTGTGTTATTTTTTGTGGAGAATGAAGTGCCAAGAGTATGGGCACACAGCAGTATGTTGAAACAAAAGGCAGCGACCGTGCAAATTGCAGAGGCAACGCAGCAGCAAATAAAAACCCAGGGATGACAGTCTATGGTTATGGGTATGGACAACAGTGCAAATGTGAAAAATGCAGCAGCAAGAAGTTTTGAACAGCAGCACATGCAAAAGAAATTTTCCTTACAGCAGTAAAGGTAAATGTAATGAATTTGTTGTTCATTGAGTTGAAATGCAATATATGCAACAGCAGTGAATGCTTACACACAGCAGTGTAAATTTGTAAATTGGGACAGCGTAATTGTTCCAAGAAAGACAGACTATTTTGTCTTTGAAAAGTGCAGAAGCAGTGCAAGTGAAGACACAGCAGTGTGGGATAGACACAGTAAAGAAGATGGCACAACAGTGCAGCAAAAAAAATATGCATCAGCATAGGAGAACATTGTAATGAGTTTGCACACACAGCAGTGCAATGTTTGTTTGTTTTGGAACTGCATTTGAAGCAGTCATTTGGTGAAACCCTCTGTTAAAAGAGGAAGGTGCTTTTCAGCACATTGTCATTAGTGAATCCCTCTATCAAGAGGATGATGCTTTTCAGCATAGTCACAGGTGAATCCCTCTGTCATGAGGAAGGTGCTCTTCAGCACATTGTTATGGTGAATCCCTCTGTCATGAGGAAGGTGCTCTTAAGCACAGTTTCAGGTTAATCCCTCTATTAAGAGGAAGACAACTTTGTTTGTTTGTGAACTGTATCAGAAGCAGTCGGTGAATCCCTCTATGTGAGGAAGATGTCTTTGTAACAGCAGTTGGTGAATCCCTCGATGAGAGGAAGTGCTTGGGTAAGATTGAATGCCCAACAGTTGAAATTAAAGGGGAGTGTTGAAAGTATAATTTCAACTGTGCAACAGTTGAGCCATGCGGCAGCATGAGGACAATAAACCGGGCGTATCGGCAAGTCGGCATATCGGCGGGTTGGAGCATCGGAGGCACGCAGCGGCAGCGATATGAAATATCGCCGACGAGCGATCGCCGATATCGCATCGGCGAAGTCGAAGTGAAGGTCTTATAAAGAAGCTTTTGTGTTTGCGATGAGCGATCGCCGATATTGCTATCGGCACATCGCTATCGGCAATGTCATAGGGTCGGAGTCTTTAACATGAGTTTTGTAGTGATGCGATGGAGCGGACCCGATGGGTTTCTGGAGCCAAACTGTATAATATTTGAAATCCGCCCAAGGCCATCCTTTCATGATTTAGCAGTGTTTTGCATATGTTTTCAAATATATGGAGAAACAGAGATTTGGCGCGGAGGAGTTAAAGTGAGCATGGAACAGTACAACGTAGCAGGTAGAAGCTTTCAATTTACAGCATGGCCGAGAAGGAAGCAGGTTGCGTTCAAGCTCCTGCACATTGAATTCCCAGCGACCACAGTTAATGCTCAATTCAGCCGAGGACGAGGAGGACAGCCTCGAACAGTTCCCAGTATGGGACTCCATTTTTGTTCATTAAAACCATTCAGATTTTGAATGTAAATATAGTTGATGTCATGTTGAGGAAGACAGTAGAGGTGTGTGTGTGTGAGTAGAAGCGCAGCAGCGCAAGTGTATGTTTGTAATACGCAGCAGCGTAGAATGAGTTTGAATTTGAATGAATAGAGTTGTAGTGTTGACTATTGTAAAAGAAACGACGGAGCAGTAAACAAAATGTGCTCTGTATTGTTTTTGTTACACATGGGAGATATGTAAAGTGCATCAGCGAAAGAGTATAGAGCGAGCCAAATGAAAAGAGCTCGTGGGTTGAAATTTTTGTGTGGAGCATTGTAAAACGAAGGTGCAGTAAAAGCGAAAAACCATGTGTGGTTTTGCACAGCAGTGCATAAAGATAATGGTGGAGCGAGTTTTTATAACTCTGTAAGTTTTTTTTTTACAGCAGCATGTAAAAGAAGGTTTTTACACCAGTAAATGTGAAAAGGGGTTTTACTGCAGTAAACCCAGCACAGTAATTTCTCAGGTGAAAACAGAGTTTTTGCTGAATGTAAGTTTTTTTTGAAAATCCCTCTGAGTGAAGAGGATGAAGTTTGTATCAGGCTCTGTATTTTAATCAATAGAAATATTTTTATGGCTGTGTAATACTCTGTTATGAGTAGATTTGTTTTTAAAAGCTTCCTTGTGCACAAAGGTCCTGGAACAGTGGAAACAGAGCATTGGCTCTGTGGTGTTAGAATGTCTGGTTTTGGTATTTCCTCAGTAAAAATACCCAACAGTTCTAAATATTTACGACTACTTGCCCATTAACCTTGGCAAGATTTTGTTCTAGAGTTGCAATTTCATGGTATAACTTCTCGATTTGTGATTCATAAATTGAAAAATAAGGAAAAAAAAAAAAAAATTGAATTTGGAAAAAATGTGAATAATTCTCTCTTTACTGCATATATTAACCATTGTAGATAATTGAATACGTTTGAATCAAAAGTTATCTTCATATATGGCGAACAAGGCACATGATTGTCCCAACAAATCTTGTTCATAGTTGTGTTTCCTATTAATAGTTTGTGAGCGACTTCTACTATCAAAAGAGAGAATAACTTTGCAAAGTGGGGAAATTTAATTTCGCCTATTTTCTCCCTGGCATTACACAATCAATTACTCATTAAATGCTTCTTTTGAAGTTTCATTTTTTGTTTTATTGTTGAAGATAATGGAGAATCTTATAATAGTGTGAGTTGGTTCACGAGATCTTAGGATAGGAATTAGTTTCTATTTCTTAGAGTATGGTTCTAACTATATAATTTTTGATGTGTACTGAGAATGTAGAGCGTTCTGCTGAGGCAAACTCTCCTCTTTCAAACTCTCCTTTGTAGGGCTGACCGGTGAGTTTTTATTTTATTAATTCAAGCATCTCATTTTCACATGGTATTAGAGCTTCAAAGTTGAAACATGTACCTGTGGACAGAGGCCAGCACGACTAAGGCAGAATCAACACGTATTTTGAGGAGAAAATCACGCCAATTCGCGCCGACTTGTTTGAGGTCAAGGAGGCTGCATTTTTTGTCTTTGCATAAAGGCTGCGTGGAAGCGATCGGTGGCTGTGGCAAGATCAAACCACGGAGGGATCGACTGAGGCTGCATTTTTTGGTTTTGAGCAGCATCCTAGATTGTTGCGTACTGTTGTGGAGATTGCCCGCAGAGTGGTGAGCAGGAGTACCGTTGGAGGCTACAAGAATGGTGGCACGCACAGAATGGTAAGGAAGACTATCATGGAAACCAGCGCCAGCCTGTGGGTCGAAGGAAGCAGGCTGCAGTGATCTGTGTGTTGGAGAAACCCATTGCTACAGGGTGGAAGAGATTTGCGTAGTGGAAGGCCAAAATTACTTGCCCAGGGGCTGTAGGAGGAAGTCGCTGTTGTTTTCAACGGAAGCCGCCGCTGAAGCCCAAAATTACTTGTTGGGGGATTGTGTTCAAGGTTATGCTGTTTTTTTATGTTGATTAATGGTGCATCGTGAAAAATTCAAAATGAACATTTACGTATTCAAGATTGAACATTTGGTTATGGTGCATCGGTTTTTAATTAAAAATTTGGGCTCTTACTAAAAGGGGTGAGTTTTGTAAAAAGGAAAAATGGGGCAATTGTTTTAAAGGGGAAAGAATTCATGTAAACTTTTTTAAAAAGGAAAGGGGCGATTACTCTTAATTAAAGAATGGATATGAGTTTTTTATTTAAATTCTTTATTAAAGAATTCAAGTCCTTTAATTAAAGAAAAAGAGAGGGTTTTCACTTGAAAAAGGGGAGTGACTAGAAGGAAGGGAGATCTGGTTTTTCTTGTCATGGATATGAACTTAGATTTTGTTGTGGATCTCCACTTGGCAGTTTATTCTTTTAAGAGATTGGGGTTGTTTTCTTTTTTAATTATTGAGGTTGAAGTTTTTATTCATTCAAGATGAATAACCAAGTAGCAGAAGCTTACCTCAATGAAAACAACAAGATGGAAGGATCCAATTACTTCGGTTGGAAATTTATACTGCAAACCCTGCTTGAGGGACACAATGCATGGACGATTGTGAACAATGATGATGTGAAGCCAAACCTCATTGTAGGAGGAACAACAACAATGATCCGAGACTAGGACAAGAAGGAGACTAAGGAGAGAATGGTCCTGAAATTGCCAGTCAAAGATTGCATTATTCCCCATATCCATGATTGCAAGAATGCACGAGAGATCTGGAAGATGATCAAGGATCTGTATGAGGTCAAGAATACCAATTGACTACTGTTCTTGAAGAGCAAGATTCTCTCCATCAAGATGGAGGAGAATGAGATAGTTGTAGCATTCATTTCAAAAATCAAGTAGCTCAAGAACAAACTGGGTGATATTGCTGAAGCTATGTCATATACATATCTGGTCACGATTACCATGAATGGTATGACTGACAAGTATCAGATGTTCATCACTGGCTTGAATGCAAGAGAAAAAGCTCTCGTGTTTGAAGAATTTATAGGGATCCTCATGCAAGAGGAGAAAAGATGATTGACTCATAAACTTGAGAGTTCAGATCTGGCCTTAATGGTGAAGAAGAATCCCTTCAGACGAAAGCCAAATCCAGCACAGAAGAGCAGTGCAGCCCCACAATGAAAGATGCCCTCACCTCAAGGTACATCTTTCAATAGAAATGACTCTGCGACCAAATATTTTTATTGTCGTAGAATCGGCCATATAGTCAGATATTGTATGAAAAATTAGTTTGATGAAGGTTAGAAGAGACATAAGCAACATGCAAGTCATTTTGTTGGTAAGGAATAGAGTCAGAATATCAGACTGTTCATATCTGACTCTGCACTTTTAGCTAAGGAGGATGAAACAGATACCTAGTTTGTCAACCCAGGTGCATCCATCCACATGACAGGAAATAGACAGTCATTTGAAGACTTCAAAGAGACCAGCAGTGGAGCAAACATCTATCTTCATGATGATAGAGGGTACCAAATCAAAGGTTATGGTAATATTCCTGTTGTTTTTCCTGATGGAAATATTAGACATATCCATAATGTTATGTATGTACCTAAGATAAAAAAGAATATGATCTTTGTTTCTACTATGACTGATCAGAACCTGATGGTAGAATTTTGTAAATCATATTGTGTCATTAAAGACATGTTGGACTATATGAAGCCTATTTCATCATGTATTCATGTGCGAGGATTGTACAATTTAAATGTCAAAAGTGCACCACATCAGGCATTGGCATCATCTGCCATGACTACAGTGGACATATGGCACCAGAGGTTCGGCCATATTAACATTAATGATTTGTTGCTTTTACAGAAAAGAGGTATGGTCGAAGGTCTTCCTGTTATAAAATCTTCTCATATTGATTGTGATGTATGTGCACTTGGAAAGTTGCGTAGAGATGAATTTCCTGATAATCCTGATAAAAGGAACAGAGATATACTCGAGCTGGTACATATAGATCTATGCGGGCCTATCCAGAGAAGATCATTAGGCGGTGCATACTATGCTTTATTGCTTATTGATGATTGTACTAGATTTATTTGGGTGTATTTCCTCAATAATAAAAGCAACACTTTTGAATACTTCAAGGAGTTCAGAAATATGGTTGAAAAACAAACAAGTAAATGCATTAGGATTCTCCGCTCAGATCAAGGGGGAGAGTACAAGAAAGCTTCTGTACTCAAATACTGCAAAGACAATGGGATACAACAGAAGTTTACAGTATGCCACACTCCTCAACAAAACGGGGTTGCAGAGAGGAAGAATAGAACCCTTGTGGAGTGTATTCACAGTATGTTGAAAGGTAAGAATCTTTCTAATGTCTTTTGGGCTGAAGCGATTAATACTGCAGTATATCTAAAGAATAGGAGTCCAATAAGAAGTTTATATTTCAAAACTCTTTTTGAAGCTTTATTTAGTTTTAAGCCTGTAGTTAAGCATTTGAGAGTTTTTGGTAGCAAAGCCTTTTCTCATATCCCAAAGGAAGATAGAAAGAAACTTGACTCAAAGGTCATCAAATGTATTTTGTTGGCTATTGTACAAAACTTAAGGCTTACAAACTGTTTAATCCCTCTACTCATAAAGTGTTTGCGAGCAGAGATGTAGTGTTTCATGATCAGGTTAATGATGGAAGCCATGAGAGTGCTAAGGAAGAATGGGATGTGCCCTTGTTGGTGGAAGAAGGAAGTGATGAATCAGGCGACAGTAATGAGCAGTAGTAGATGCAACAGTAGCAGGAAGGGAAAGAAGATGATGTAGTTGTCAAGCCAAGTCCAGAAAATGATGATCAGACAAAGTTTGAAGCTACCCCACCACTCAAGAGATCAGGTAGGAAAGCTTAGTTTCTAGAAAGATATAGGGAAAATTCTTTTATAACTAGTATGATGAATGTTTTTGAACCTTCTAGTTATAAGGAAGCAAATGAATGTAGTGAATGGAAAGCAACTATGGAACAAGAATATGAATCTATAATCAAAAACAACACTTGGGAGTTGTTTGAACTTCCTAAAGGGAAACAAACCATGGGTTGTAAATGGTTGTATAAACCCAAGATGAATGCAGATGGAACCATAGATAAATTGAAAGCTATATTGGTAGCAAATGGGTATTCACAAAACGAAGGCACTGACTATGAAGAAACCTTTGCCCCTGTAGCTAAACTAAATACTATCATAATGTTGATTGCTTTAGCTACTAAGAAACATTGGATGATTCACCAACTAGATGTAAAATCTGCATTTTTAAATGGGGAATAGAAAGAGGAGGTTTAGTTAGAGCAACCTGAGGGGTTTGTCTAGGAAGGGAAAAAAAATTAGTCTGTAGATTAAAGAAAGCTTTATATGGACTAAAACAAGCACCCAGGTCCTAGTATGAAAAGATTGATTCATTTTTTCTACAACTTGGTTACAATAGAAGCAAAAACGACCCTAATCTGTATACCATGAAAGATAAAAATGGCCGCATAGTGTCAATTTCTTTGTATGTAGATGATTTAATTATTATAGGTGATGTTACTGCTCTAATCAAAGAAATAAAGCAACAAATGTCACAGGTGTTTGAAATGAAAGACCTTGGTGAATTAAGATCTAGTTTGGGTCTTGAGAACTGGAGAGCTTCATGACAAACTTTTCTATCCCATAGTAAGTATGTCAAAGATCTATTGGAAAGATTCAGGATGGATCAGTGTAATGCTGCAACAATACCACTATAGCAAAACATTGAACTTCGGAGTGAGGATGGCTCTAAAGAGGTAGATGCAACACTTTATAGACAGCTGGTTGGGAGCTTAATATACTTGACCACTACTAGACCAGATTAGGCTTATGCAGTTAGTATGCTAAGTCAATGCATGTCCAAACAACTTGAGGGTCATTGGAATGCAGCAAAAGGTGTCTTAAGGTACCTATAAGGAACTATAGACTATGGTATTATTTATATTGATTCTTCTGATGTTAGATTGACATGATTTAAATATTCCCACTGGGATAGAAATGTAGATGACAGCAGATCCATAACAGGCTATGCATTGAACATTGGAACTGGGGTGATTACATGTAGTAGTAAGAAACAAAAGGTAGTTTCCTTGTCTTCAACGGAAGCAGAGTATCAAGCTATGTGTGCAACAACATGTGAGGTAGTTTGGTTGCGGAGACTTCTCCAGAATGTTAGGGAAGAACAAAAAGATGCAACAATAATCAGATGTGAGAACTAGAGTTCAATCAAACTTTCTAATAATCTGGTATTTCACAAGAACACTAAACACATTGATACACAATTCCACATTGTCACAGAGAAAGTTCAATCAAAGGAAATCCATCTTGTTTATTGTAAAATGTGTGATAATGTTGCAGACACTTTCACTAAGCCTCTTGGCAAAATTAAGTTTGAAATGTTTAGGGAGATGTTAGGCATATTTGTGAACCCCCTCTCCATTAAGGTGGAGTGTTTAAGATAATGGAGAATCCTATGATAGTGTGAGTTGGTTCACAAGAACTTAGGATAGGAATTAGTTTCTATTTCTTAGTGTATGGTTCTAACTTCCCTATAGCTATGTATGCTATATAATGTTTGATGTGTATTGAGAATGTAGAGCATTCTGCAGAGCTAGACTCTCCTCACTCAGACTCTCCTTTGTACAGTTGACCAGTGAGTTTTTATTTTATTAATTCAGGCATCTCATTTTGACATTTATATGGTCTGATTACACCATTATATAGGTTCGAATGTATTACACATCTTAATTTCATTACTTATTCATCATTACATAAGCTTAATTGCATAAACATTAGGTTTCTTGCTTTCCAAGTTTCATTGATTGCTTTATGGATTTTAATATTTACTACATTTTATTGAAACGTGACCAATGCACTAATTACAAACTCATGTAAATTTTTTAATAATTTTAATCAAGTTCATGATGAATGGTCGTACATAATTCTTTCTTTTTTTTGCAGTAAATTTAAGGTAGTTAGAGAATTTAATGGCCATGAAAGATATTAATGGTTATCGATCATGTTTACATAATGCATAGTGTGTAGGTGTGGAGAAGTGCGAATAGTAATACCTTCGCACCTCCACAGACTACATTGTGTAAACAAAATTTCTTACCTCTACACTCAACATATTGTAACGAAATGCCTTATCTCTATGATTCGGTTTATGTAAACAAAATAAGTTACCCACACACTCTGCACCGCGTAAACAAAATGGGTGACCATTAATATGTATAATCTGCACTCCCACATGAATTCATCAACAATTACCTTAACATTAATATTAGTTAACAAATCTATATTTGGCCTTATGGGAAAGAATGGTGTATAGAATCTTTTCATTTTTAATTTTCTCAGACATCGCATTCTTCTTTGTTGTAAAATGAGCATACAACTAGGATACATGTAAAGTTTAAAGCAAATTATGTTCATTTTTATGACCTGAATGTTTTATAAATAAAACAATATGTCATTGATAGCTCGATATCTAGTTGGCACGTTAGAATGAATACCTAACCTTATACTTTTACTTCATGGAGATCACAAAGATGGACTTCATTGATTTAGTGCTGAACACTTTTACATGCATCATAAAATGACTAGTCAACATATAAAATTGTGTGAGAAAATCTAATGGCTTCTCTAACGTTTAATATTTCAATTTAAATATTCAATAGAATGTAAGATACATACTTTTAAATAGTTAAAAATATATATTTAATATAATATTATAAAAAAATGAATCTTTTGTGGTATAGTTTTGCTTTGTTCTATATGTTATGTTACTATCTTGTGCAGAAGATTTATCATTGCGCAGAGTGTGGAGCTAACCAGAAAAATCCACTCAATGAAATATTTCTCCACACTTAACATTGCATAAATCAATGGGTTACAATAGATCATTTTGTACTTATTTGCGAGTCCCTCTGAAAAGTGTCTTTTTCTGAAACCGAAGACATATGAATAGGCTTTATGCCGATAAGTGTGGGGTTCACTTAGAGTACTATTATAGGCCAATTTATCACATCATATAAATAGGCCTCCTAATGGGATCAATAAACCTTCTATTCCCCCTTGACATCATCTTACACAAAGACCTAAGCATGTATGTTTCATTCCCTAGATTTTCTACCTAAAACTACATTATCTGAGCCAGTTTTAGGACCAATGCAACCTGGCCCCTTGCTGGACATTTTTCACCTACAGGGTTGTCCACTATGGCATGTGTTGATCACATACAAGTGGCTTCCCTTTGCACCTACGTTAGTTCTATAAATTCCAGAAAAGGAGAGAAATTTTGGAAGCCTTCACTTCTAGAAGCTTCCAGAATTTGTTACAACCATTTTCCATAGATAAAACATCCTTACCCTATCCTACCCGACTTTGGAGTTTCCATCCCTTATCCTTTGATCCCATCCTCCCATCAAAGGTGGATCTAAAATCTTAGATTTGTAATTGGATAAGAACTCCCAACTTAACCCACTCCTATATATATTTACAACCTTCCATTTGCAAGGGGTTGGATTTTGGAGAGTGATTTTACCCTTATGGTGTTGTGGTGAGGGGTTTCATTGCATGCATTTAGGGTGACTAGAGGTGAATGTTGTGACAAGGAAAGAACAAGTTAGCCTTGGAGGAGTTCTTTCACAAGATCAACACATATTTATGGTTGTAATCTCCTTCCCTTTATATTAATGCAAATAATTCTTTGTTTTCCTATATTTGATGTTGTTATTTCATGTACTTCAATACAATATTGATCAATTGAATAGTGTATTTAAATAATACTACATAAGTCTCATAGTTTCAGTAGGTAGTTGACACATTATATGAAATGATCTGGAACAAAATATTAGTACGACAACCTTATTAAACATAATAAAAAAACAATAACATGTTGACCTTATACAAATTGAGATGAACTTCATGGGCGAATGCAGAGTTCAACGATCCTGGAGTCCCCCCAAACACCTCTGAGAATTATCCAAGGGAGTTGTTCACCGAAGTGTTTGGGAGAATTCGAGGAGCGCTGAACAAGTTATGACAATATCCGATTTTATGTTGCCTTTTGAGTACCAGAAAGAGGAGCTCAATTCTCTGATGCAAAGTTCAACATTCCTAGAGCCCCCCAAACACTTATAGGAATTAGCATATAGAGATGTTCATTGAAGTGTTTGGGAGAACTCTGGAATAGTTAAACAAGTTATGAAAATATATGATTGTGTTGAATTCGCAACTTACTCTTGATCATTCTACTATGTATAATGAATTGGTTTTATAATGTTAAATGTAGACTAACAAATCTAATTGAAGTTGGAAGAAGGTTTTGTAACTAAGAGTCGTGTCTAGCATAATATACTTTGATCCATGAGAATTTATCCATAGAAAATGCATTAACATGAAATAAAATCAGAACCTCACGATATTCTTTTCTCTTGTTTTCTTACATAGCAACTTACAAATTTACGGAAATGTCTGCACACTCAAATGATTGGTCTTATCATGTGATGTACGGTAGAGAAAAATAAGCAAGATTCCCTTCTTACTCGTTCCCTAAAGACGCCCTCGTTTATTCCCTAGAAGAACCATTGTTTCAGGTGCAATGCATTTAGCTCAATAGGTTTAACTACAAGAAGTGTGGAGTCTAGTTTTAGATGGGCATTTGTTGGAATAAAATTTAATTGTTAGTATTGAATGAATTTTTCCTACGCAAATAAAGATAAAGCGATCAACATTTTTAACATAACAATTTATAGGACTAGCACAACCAAATATATGATGTGGTTGATATACGCCAATAGGCATATATGAAATACATCTAAAACCACATCTATCATTGTGGTTGAGATATGCCGGTATGCTTATATCCACCACCCGTCCCATTAATAATTGTTATGCCTATTTTGTTGAACTTTAATTTGATTAGTAATAACCATATAAATAATAATAGCCATATTATTTTATACTTATATAATTATATTTATTATATTAATATTATTTTGTATATTACTATAATATTAGTTATTACTTAAAATTTTGCTAATATATTAATAGTTATATTTAAAAAAATAATATAATTCATACATAAAATAATAATAACATTTAGTTATTATTAATGGTATGTATGTATTATCACTATTATATTATCATCAATAATTATTATATATTTATGAATATAATTATCAATATATTTTATATATTTAGTTGGAGTATATTAATAATATCAACTATATACACACAATATATTAAACTAAAATATATTATACTATTACTTTAAAAAGCATATATATATATATATATATATATATATATATATATATATATATATATATAATTTTGTTATTATTTAAATAATTATAACTCAAACTATAATATAATCCATATATAACATAACAATAGTATTTATTATTATTATTGATAATAAGTATTTATCTCTCACCAATATAGTGAACAATTGTTATATTATTTAAAATATAATAATAACATCAACTATATATAGATTATATATTAAACTAAAAAAATATTATACTATTACTTACAAATAATAATACTATAATCAACTCACGGCATTATCAATATTATAAACTCAAAGGATCAAGAAAATCCAAGAGACTAATATTACAAATAGAAAGGATTAATAAACCCTAGGAATTAGTATTTTAAACCCAAATAATGAATAAACCCAAGGGATTAAATTATAAACCGAACCAATTATCAATATTGTAAACTCAAGGCACAAATAAACCCAAGGGTTTAATATTATAAACCCAAAGAATTAGTAAACACAAGATACTAAAATTATAAACCCAAGGGATCAACAAACCCAACATATCAATATTAAAAATAGAAGGGATTAATAAACCCTAGGAATTAATTAAACCCAAGAGATTAATAAACACACTTGACTATTAATATTATAAACTGAAGCAACTAATAAACCCAAGAGTTTAATATTGTAAACCCAATGAGTTAGTAAAACCAAGGAATAAATATTATAAACACAAAGGATCGAAAAATCTAAGGAACCAATATTACAAACACATCGTATGAGTAAACCATAGGAATTAACATTTTAAACCCAAGGGATTAATAAACCAATCACATTTTTTTTTTTTCTAAATATGACTAAATATATTAATGAAACAAAAAATAATAATACATGGAGGCACTGTCCTCTGCAGATCCTGTCTCAGATTTTACCATGTTTAAACCAATAGTAACTGAAAATGACTACCCTCAGAGGGGAAACCAATCCAAAATTTGAGGATTGAGCTACCCACGCAAGGGAACTAGCCTTTAATAACATTGTAGTAGATTTTTTTGACCAAAACAACAAAATTGACATCAAATTTAACAAAACTTCAAAATGGACCCCTAAGATGGTGACCGGGTGGTTAAAAAACCAGAAAAAGACCTTAGCCTGCTAGGTGTCAGTAGGTGGCAAAGGTTCCTCCACAATGAGACACTTGTAGGCATCTATCTCTTCTTCATTGTGCTGTTGCCCGCTCATCGTGGCTTCCATCTTCACATTGTTGCCTAGAGTGTTGTGTACCTGAGCTGCATCCATCCAATTCAAAGCTTCACCATTAGTTCTGCAAGTCCCTGAGCTGCTACCAGGAGTTTCCTGTCTATTGGTGCCTATCCTTTCTTGAATGATGCATTCTGGGCCGACAGAGGTCTATGGCTCCTCTCTAAAGGAAAGAGAAATGGTAGCTATAATGCATGGGAGCTCCAAAGTACAACGAAACTGGAGCAGGGTAGAATGGCAGGGAGTCATCAGGAGGATGTTGGACATCTGCAACACACCTATAGCTGGCTATTTGGGCATGCCCCCTACCACTGCAGGTGGCAGGATACCGACCCGTGAAGTGAGTAGCTATTGAGGGCGAGGAATCCACAGGAGTGGAAGTAGAGAGGGACAACGAGGGAGGCCAAGGTGCTTTGCCTTTGTTGCTACCCCTTCTACATCTCATCCTGTTTTACAAACGAGGCATAGTGGTCTGGTTGGAATTGGTTCGACGGGTGCTTGTAGGAGCAGGATGAGGGATGTAACGGCCATTGGAGGCAGGAGAATGGGGAATTCGATTATCAGAAGCAGAATTCATGGCCAAAGCACCAGTTCTGAAATAGCAAATCAGGTTATGCAAGAAGTGGGCACCTTCAACCATTTCAATGTAACAAAGGATCTAGCACCTTCTCCCCATAGTCGTGCGAGAGCTCGAATCTGGAGCAGCGAGGAGGTAGTTATATTCCAAAGGAGGTAGGACAGTGGGAAGGCGATCTGAAATCGCCATCTTATGGATCATTGTGAGGTATCCTCAACCTTCACACGACATTATATTTTTTTGTCTTTCACACAGCATTAAAACACCATTAATTACGGTGGTGGGATTTTGGGTGGAAGCATGGGTGGCCATGTGGCCACGCCACTTGCCAACCTAGATTAGTTGTGTTGTACCAGTGCGATTAATCACCCGCATCTGGGAGTTCTGCATCTCTCTACGCCAGATTGATGCATTCTTGTAAATGAGAGCTATCATTTAAAATGTTAAGTGATCCAATGTTTATAACTCATTCACTATCCACCCCTAGATTTTCCAAGAGATCCACCACTTTATTACCTTCCTGTTTGATATGTTGAAATGTGATTTCTCTATTGGTCAAGAGCCATTTTTCTATGAGCTCTAAACATGCCGCTAATCTCCAACTACTGGCTACTTTGTGGACAGGGGTACCTTGGAGAATTTGATTAGCTATGGTGATAAGGATTTGTGAGTCTCCTTCAATTATTATAGGAAAAAAACCATGTTGCTGAGCAAAGCACAATCCCTGCCATAGTCCTTCTAATTCCACTAAGTTGTTTCTGTCCCATCCTATTGATCCATAGAATATCAAGAGAAGTATGCTTTCATGATCCCTGAAGATTCCTCCATAGCCTTCCTTACCTAGGTTGCCTTTGGAGGCTCCATTAAAATTTAATTGTAGCATTCCCTGGGAAGGAGGTCGCCATTGACTTAGAGTGTTGGAATTTTGATAGAGGTTGTTGGAGTGCTCATGGGTTTGGGAAATGCAAATATTCCAATTCTCCCATATGTTCTTCTCCTGAGGTAAGGTAGGTAAGTCCTCTTCATGCAAATTTTGAAGAGCCAAGGTTTCCTGTAGATTGTTGCAAAAATTATTCCATATGGTATCTGGAGGAGTGCATTGATTCTTAAAATTGCACCTATTTCTTTCTTTCCATAATGTCCATACAAGTAGGCCTGGAATAATTTTCCAAAGAGAGTTTAAAACTATTCTATTGTAATGATTGATTATCCAATTTTGAATGGTGTTTGTAATATCCTCTGGTACTCTACCCCTCTTTTGACATCTGAATTCAATTTTTTCCCATCGTTTATTAGCAAGGTGGCATGTTTCCATGAGATGTTGGATTGTCTCTTCCTGAGGGGTTATTTGTCCATAGCTTTTCTTCCTTAGATTGTCCCAGGTGAGAATCCTTTTTTGACATAGCAACCAAAGAAACGTTGAGATCTTGGGCCAAATAACCCGAGACCAGATTTTGTCCCACTTTGGGTCTTTTCCATCCTGATCGCCAATCAAGAGGTTGTACACCTCCTTTGTAGTGAAAGTCCCACGTGGTGTATATCCCCATCTCTGGATATCCTTCTTGTCTGAGAATCTGATTTTCCTATTCATGAGTTCTGTGTCAAGCTCATTATGGATTTGCTCTGTTCCTTGTCATATTATTTGTGCTTCATTTAGCCATTGCCTATATCCCTAATTGAGGGCTAGAGTCTAATGTTGATTGACTGTTTCCTCCTATTGTGTTTCCCAATCCTCTGTATGTGGAGGTTTAAATAAATTGTTGAGCTGTGGTCTTTGATGCCAAGAGTCAACCCAGAACCTAGCATTACTGTCATCTCTGATTTCCCAAAAACTCTACTTCTGTATCATGTTGCTATGTTGTTTTGCTGCATTCCAGATTAGGGAGCCCTTTTTAGTGGGAAGAAGTCTGATTAATTCATCTGGTGTCCTGTTATTTGCATATTTGGCAGTCCATAGTGTTGCCCAAGGTGTGTGTGGAGCTGATAGCCATTTCCACCATATCCTTACTCCCATAACAGAATCGCTATGTTGAGAATCATGAAGACCCACCCCTCCATATTTTTAGGGAGGCAAATTGTCGTCCATTTAACCAATGACCATTTTCTATTTTGGCCTGAGGATCCCCATAGAAAGTTATGTTGCAAATTTTATATTCTTTTAAGCACCCATTTTAGTGCTATTAACACAAGGAAAAGATATAGAGGCATTGATTGTAAAGCGACCTTAACCAGCACCATACGATTGGCCATATTGAGAGTTCTATATGTCCAGGAAGAAAGTCGGGCTTCAAGATTTTCGAGGAGCAAATGCCATGAGGCATGTTTAATAGTTGAATTAGTTAATAGGGTACCTAAATACTTTTAAGGGAAGGGAGGCTCTAGAGAATCCAAGGATGTGAGATATAGAGGATTAAGTTGAGTGGGGAGTGTGAAAAAGGAAGATTTGGGATTTTGCAGTGTTGATGTTGGCTCTAGATGCTTCCGAATATTCATCAAGCAGAGATTTAAATTTAAAAGCTTCTTGAACTGAAATGTGCCCAAACAGCATGTTGTCATCTACAAACTATTGATGAGTGATGGCTGGGGAAAAATGGATAGAGATGCCTCTGATCTACTGAGTATGAAGAGCATTCTTTATTATAAGCCATTAACACAAAAAGAAAAGGACAGAGAGGGTATCCTTGGCGAATGCCTCTTGAGGGGTGGAAAGGACGAGAGGGAATACCATTTACTAAAATAGATAAAAAAGTGGAGGAGACAAGATTCATTACCCATCTGACCTAGGTAGGAGAGAAACCAAAGGCAGTGAGCATTCTTTGCATGTATATCTAGCTTAATTTGTCAAAAGCTTTTGAGAGATCAATTTTGAGAAGCATACCTACTTTTTTATTGTGCTTTAAAGAATGAATGACCTCATGTGTGAGGATGATATCATCAATGATTTTCCGTCCTTCTACATATCCCGATTGTTCTAGCGATATTAGCATGGGAAGCAACGGTTTTAGGTAGGAGGCTATGACTTTGGATATGACTTTTTAGATAACATTGCAGAGAGCTATTGGCCTAAATTTGTCTGGAGTTATACAATGCTCTTCTTTAGGTATGAGTGCAATAAAGATGGCATTTAGAGATGAAAGAAACCAATGCAAAGTTCAAGATTATTCCACAACCTACCAAACGTCCACTTTGAAGAGATCCCAGAATTTATGAAAGAAGTTGGAGGTGAATCCATCTAGTCCAGGAGCTTTCCCCTCTTTGAGTTGATTCATTGATGTTTCAACTTCTGGGAGAGTAACCGGTCTAAGGAGTAATTGATTATGTTCTTCTGTGATGATTTTAGGGACATGCTGGAGAATCCATTCTATTTCTAGTTGTTTGTTGATTTGTGGTTCCTAATGAACATCTTTGAAATGTTGGAGTAACTCTCTTTCAATATGAGCATGTTGTTTCATCCTTTCTCCCTGCTCATTCTGAATTTGTGTGATGTTGTTGTGCATTCTTCTTTGAATGGTGGTACGGTGAATGAATTTTGTCTTCCGCTCTCCCTCTTTTAGCCATTTTAATCTGGATTTATACCTCCAGAGGATCTCTTCCTGATTTCTTCTTTCATCCAGTTGCTTCTGAAGGTTCTATTCTTTTTCGACCAAAGTTTCTATTCTTCTATCAGTAATTATTTGTTGCTGAATTTCCATCATTTCTTGTGCTAGAGCTCTTTGGGATTGAAAGATATTTCCAAAGGTGATTTGATTCCATTGCTTGGTATGTGCTTTGAGATGTTTAAGCCGTTGTTGATGTTGATACATTTTTGATCCTTCTAGGGGCATGAAACTTTTCCAAACAGAGATGACCATAGTACTGAAGTCTGGGTGGGTAAGCCAAAAGGTTTCAAAGTGGGTCTCCTTGAGTAGTTGCCAGGTCTTTGCCATTGCAATGATATGGGCCAGTGATCTGACCCCGATAGTGGCAATATTGAGGCAGTAAAATCTCCTCCTAGATGAATTTCATTGTCAGATAACAAGAAGCAATCCAGCCGCGAGGTTATTTGCTGCGAGCCTGATCTTTTATTATTCCAGATGTACATTCCATTGTTAAAAGGCAGATCGATGAGCTAGTTATTTTGTATGAAATCCTTGAATTGGCTGCTTTCCATATCTAGTTTGACTTGGCCTCCA
The DNA here is from genome assembly GCA_031772625.1 of Pinus tabuliformis. Taxonomy (NCBI): domain Eukaryota; kingdom Viridiplantae; phylum Streptophyta; class Pinopsida; order Pinales; family Pinaceae; genus Pinus; species Pinus tabuliformis. Next base: position 997,219,154 of record CM062815.1, on the reverse strand, counting down.
TTCTTTTCTTCAAGCTTAGTGATCATATTGAAGTCACCCCCTGCAATCCAGAGAGGATGGGCTCTGGTGGAGTTGATCCTTGCAATTGTGTTCAACAATGCCAATTTGTTTGCAACATCCTGAGGGAAATAGACATTGGTGAGATGTCCATGAATATTGGTCCCAATAATATGAAAATTTGCTTGAATGAGATTATGATTCACATGAAAATCAGTGAGCGAAATAGCTTGTGTATCCCATGCTATTGCCAGTCCCCCTGAAGCTCCCGAAGCATCCACTGCTACTGACTGGCTTCCTGGCCAGGCTTTTGAGAGAATGGTGCCGAGGGTATTACTGTTACATTTTGTCTCTTGCATGAAGAAAATGTGAGGTTTCTCCTGTTGTATCATGTTTTTGATCATTCTGTACTTCACAGGGCTGTTTAACCCTCTTAAGTTCCAAGATGTGAGCTTCATGGTTCAAGATTGGGTAGCGGCCTGTAGTACTTTGTTAACTTGGAATATCTTCTTGACTCCACCAACATTTCCCTGATGATGATGGTTCTTTGCAGATCTGTCTTTCTTCCTCGTTTCTTGGTATCTTTGGGGAGGTTTTTCCCATCCCATTGACTGCCTGATTGAATCCCTAGAGTTTGTTGCTGATGTGCTCTAGAAAGGATTACCTCCAGAATCTGTACTTGTCTATCTACGATTTTATCAAACTCTTTCCTTCTGCAAGCTTTCTCAAGGCTTAATATGTCCAAATCCCCAATGTCAATACTTTCAGGTTCCTCTTCCATATCTTTGGGCTCACTACTTCCTGCTACTAAGTCATTTGAATGAATTGGTTCTTGGAGGAAGATATCCATTTCCATTCCATTGTTCCTCAATTCGGATTCCTTGGTGACCTTATATGTAGGGCTTATCAGGGTCTGAGATGGCTTCGGGTCTTTCCTATTGGCTAATGGTTGGATTACGAAAGATGGCTCGAGTATACCTTCATTGTAGATAGAGGGTTCATAGTCATTTAAAGCTAATTGAGCTAAGATGTCAAAGCTGTTGCTAGTGGAGGGTATGGTTGAGTTGGCTATGGGATTTTTGGATCCTGAAGCAGTCTTTTTGTGGTGCTTTTTCCTGGTGTTGACTTTAGTAAATCCTTCCTCATCAGTTTTTTTTGAGGTGGTATTGGTTTTGGGGTTTACGTTTAGGGGGTAGTCACAAAAAACATGACCATGTAAATGGCATTTCCTACATCTAAAAGGAACATGTTCATAGTCTATAGGCTGAATCCATTCAAAATCATCATGATATAGACTTACCGAGTCCAGAAGTGCCTTGTCTAGATGCATGTAGACACAGACGTGAGCATAGGAAGTATACCTTCTTAGCTTTGTTTCTTTGGCTATCTTTATGAAGTTGTGCACACCATTTCCAATGTCTTTTAGAGATTCTTCATCCTATTAATCTAATGGAAGGGAATACAGGCAAATCCAAACAGGTCCCCAATTGAAATCCTCTCTGTCTAGATTGAATCTTTGTATCCAGTCTCTAAGATACAAGCCCGCGGAGTTGAAGAAATAGCGGCCGCTGTCCAGAACTCTGTTACGATCTTCTATGGAGTTGGAGACAGCCGTAAAGAAGCCTTTGGGTCTGAGCTACAGGGTTATATGTCCTTTGGGTTTCCATTTGGCCACAACCCATCCCTGTAGGGCTTTCTCTGTCGGACCAAAGCCGATAAATTTCTCTATGAGAGCGTGGTCATTCATAAATTGGATTTGAGCATTGATCCAGTGACCAAGTAGTTCTATCTTGGGTCACTCTACTAAAATAGGTTTGCAAGTGGCCGAGGTAGCTTTGGGACCTCTCTATTCAATGTCAGATGGTCTTGCTGCTGAGTCTGAGGCAATGCCTCCATGTCTTGTGGTACTTTTTGTTTCCCCTGCTCTACTAGGTCAGTCTGCTTTGCAGTGCTGATGGGCTATGCCATGTCAAAATCCATTTTAGTCCCATTGCGGATCTGTATCGTGCTGTTGCCGCTTGGGGAAGGCTCTGCGTCCTCCCCTGGAAGGCGATCCATAAAAGTGGATCTGAAAGCTAGGTTGTGCAGTTGCCAGAGATGCTGAGTTTTTGCAGGTCTATCTAAGTTCAGAGAGAATCAGATGCTGTAAATCTTACTCGAAACCCTAAGCTGCAGAGCTAAACCAATCACATTATTAATATTATAAACCCAACGAATTAGGAAACCCAAGGGATAAATATTATAAAACTAAGGGATCAACAAACCCAAGACATTAATATTAAAAATCCAATGGATTAATAAACCCTAGGAATTAATATTTTAAAGTCAAGAGATTAATAAACCCAATGGATTAAATTATAAACCCAAGGAATTATTAATATTATAAACCCAAGGAATTAGTAAACCCAAAGGGTAAATATTATAAACTTAAGGGATAAATATTATAAACCTAAGGGATCAACAAACCCAAGGGATTAATAAACCCTATCAATTAATATTTTAAACTCTAGGGATTAATAAACCCATGGGATTATAAATATTAAAACCCAAGGGATTAAATTATAAACCCAAGGAATTATTAATATTATAAACCTAAAGGACTAATAAACCCAAGAGTTTAATATTATAAACCTGAGGGATTAACAAAGCTAAGGGATAAATATTATAAACCTAAGGGATCAACAAACCCAAGGGATCAATATTAAAAACACAAAGGATTAATAAAACCTAAGAATTAATATTTTAAAACCAAAGGATTGATAAATGCACATGAATATTAATATTATAAACCTAAGAGTTCAATATTATAAACCCAATCAATTAATAAAGACAAGTGATAAATATTATAAACATAAAGGATCAACAAACCCAAGGAATCAATATTAAAAACACACCAGATTAATAAACCTTAGGAATTAACATTTTAAACCCAAGGGATTAATAAACCCATGGGATTATAAATATTATAAACCCAGTGGATTAGTAAACCCAACGGATAAATATTATAAATCTAAGGGATCAACAAAGCCAAGGGATCAATATTAAAATCCCAAGGGATTGATAAACCCTATGACTTAATATTTTAAACTAAAGGGATTATTAAACCCAAGGGATTATTAATATTATAAACCCAAGGGATTAAATTATAAACCAAAGGAATTATTAATATTATAAACCTAATGGATTAAATATTATAAACCTAAAGGATCAACAAACCCAAGGGATCAATATTAAAAACCCCCAAGGGATTAGTAAACCCTAGGAATTTATATTTTAAACTCAAGGGATTAATAAACCTTAGGGATTATTAATATTATAAACCCTAGGGAAAATTAAGATTATAAACCCAAGGGATTAAGTTATAAAACCATGGAATTATACATATTTTAAAGTAAATGGATTAATAAAACCAAGGATTTAATATTATAAAGCTAAGGAATGAGTAAACCAAAATGATAAATATTATAAACCCAAGGGATAAATATCATAAACCTAAGGGGTAAATATATCTAAGGGATAAATATTATAAATGTAAAGGATCAACAAACCCAATCGATGAATATAAAAAATCCAAGGGATTAATAAACCCTAGGAATTAATATTTTAAACTCAAGGGATTAGTAAAGCCAAGGGTCTAATATTATAAACCTCACAAAATTGGTATATGTAAGGGATAAATATTTTACACACAAGGGTTTAATACTATAAACTCAACGGATTAATAAACCCATGAGGTTATTAATATTATAAACCAAACAAATTAGTAAACCCATGGGATAAATTTTATAAATCCAAGGTATCAAGAAACCCAAGTGATAAGATATTATAAACCTAAGGGATGAAAAAACAGAAGGGATCAATATTAGAAACCCAGTGGATTAATAAAACTTGAGAATCAATATTTCAAACTCAAGAAAATAATAAACAAAAGGTATTATTAATAATATAAACCCAAGGGATTAAGTTATAAACCCATGGAATTATAAATATTATAAACCCAAGGGATGAATCAACCCAAACGCTAAATATTATAAAACAAAGGAATTAGTAAACCCAAAGGATTAATAAACCCTAGGATGTAAGAAACCCAATGAATTAATAAACTGAGCGATAAACATAAGAAAACTAAGGGATTAATATTAAACTGTAGGACTAATATTTAACCCTTAATATTAAGGTTTAATAAACATAAGAGATTAATATTACCAACCTAAAGAATTAGAAAACTCAAGGGATTAATGTTATAAACCCTAAGGTCTTATGAACCCAAGGGAATAATATTAAACTAAAGTGATTAATATTATAAACCCAACGTATATAAACTTTAAGATAAATATTATAAACCCTAAAATAAACATGGTTTACCACAATCCATTTTCATATTGAGACAAATTTTGTCACAATGTGACGTTCAATCATAGTTGATTTTCATATTGAGAAAATATTTCTCACAATGTGACGTTGGACAATGGTTGACCATGGTTGAACATGATTATAAACACAAGAGATTTATATTAAACCCAAATATTAATATTACAAACACTATGAATAATTTTATACCCTATGAATATGAACTCAAGGAGTTTAATCCCTTCGGTTTATTGATTATTTGGATTTAAAATATTAATTCCTAGGGTTTATTAATCATTTCTTTTTATAATATTAGTCTATTATATTTTTTTGATGCATTGAGGTTATAATATTGATAATCCCCTGAGTTGATTATAGTATTATTAATTGTAAGTAATAGTTTAAAATATAATCTATTTATATTTGATGTTTTTATTATATTTTAACTAAATAAATGAAACATATTAACAATTATATCAATAGATATATAACGATTGTTCACTATATTGGTGAGAGATAAATACTTATTATAAATGATAAAAAATAACTATTATTATGCTATAGCTCGATTATATTATAGTTTGAGTTACAAGTATTTAACTATTAACAAAATTTTATAATATACATTTATTACATATTTTATTATTATTATTATTATTTTATATATATATATATATATATATATATTCCAAAGTAATATATATTTAGTTTAATATATTGTGTATATATAGTTAATATCATATACTCCAAGTAAATATATAAAATATTTTGATAATTATATTCATGAATATATAATAATTATTGACGATAATATAATGGTGCAAATAATATTACTAATAACTAAATGTTATTATTATGTTATATATGAATTATATATATATATATATATATATATATATATATATATATATATATATATATATATATTTTTAAATAAAACTATTAATATATTAGCAAAATTTTAAGTAATAACTAATATTATATTAATATACAAAATAATATTAATATAATAAATATAATTATATAAATATAAAATATTATGGCCATTATTATTTATATAGTTATTAATAATGAGATTAAAGTTCAAGAAAATGCACATGAAAATTATTAATGTGGTGGGTGGTGGATATATGTCTATTAGCGTATATCAACCACATTGATAAATTTCGTTGTAGATGTATTTCATATATGCCTATCGATGTATATCAACCACATTGGTAAATTTGGTGTTGGCATTATGAGATAAGTGTTGTCCTTGATGGCAAACCACACTGATGACAAATCATAGTGCAGAAGGTCAGCAGCAAGGAATTGATGATCAGACTATAAGAAGAAGAGAAAGTTCATACACGTAGGTTCATTAAGCCCAAGTCGCGTATACAAGCAGGTTCACTATATACCAAGTCGCGTATACGCAGGTTAGCTATATACCAAGTCGCGTGTACACACAGGTTGGCTTCAGTAAAAGCGCGTGTATGTGGAAAACTTATCTTTGGTCCACGGCGGTTATTCCTTGGAAGTTGTGCCTATGGTTTTGGACCTTGGTGTCTCGACGAACGTGTTGATCCCTAGTTTTGAAGTTGATGGTATTGGATTTCTATGGTTTTGGCTCTTGGTATTGAACAAGGCCTAAGGCTATATAAGGAGAAGAAGATCATTAGGCAAGTGTATCTGAAATGTCTTGAATATCTGAAGAAGTATGAGATCCAGTATGCAGGTTATGGGTTGATGATGCATTGCTTGATTTGAGCTAAGGAGGGATCTCACCGGCTGATTGAGAACAAGATCTAAGGAGAGATCGGGATCAAATGGTTTGAAATGAACTATCTTTATGATGCTTATTCTAGATCTACATACTGACGCATGTATTGTTCTATAAGTGTTATGAGTATGATTGATGTCTGGTACAGCTGCAAGTTATGAGAAATTATTTTTAGATCTGTACGCGGGTTGTCTTTGACAAAAGCGCGTATACACGCGGGTTTGATTCATCAAAGTAGCGTATACATTGTAAAGCTTGATATTTGAAGTTGCAGATGGATCTGATGGTTATTACAGATTTCTGTGTCTGCTCTGTGTTCTGGTGACGGTGTTGTTAACAGGGTTTCAGTGATTCAGAGTTTGATGATTGTTTTGAGCTTCAATGATAGTTATGGGTCCAGTATGAAAATTGGATGAAAAGTGGCCTTTCAGATTATATGTTGTGCTTCAGTGTATCCAGTCTGAAAATTGATGAAACGTGGTACCTGGAGGAGAGAAAATTGTAGGCAAGCACCTACATACTAGTATCTAAGCTAGTACAAAAGCTAAGGGAGATCTTTGGAGCATTGTAGCAGGTAGCAGCTTGTTTACTAGTAAATGGATCGGCTAGTACAAGAGCAAAGGGGGTTGTAGCTCCCGTACTGGTATAAGACTGCACCAGTACAAATATTGTAAAAGGATTTTCTTATTAAGAAGAAGATTGAGATGACTTGCAGCAGGTGGTTTTCACCCACATTGGGTTTCCACCTTATATCTTTGTGTTCATGTGTGTGGCTTTTGTGTGATGATCTGTTCTGGTATACTGTACCTGTTTACTGTTAATATGGTTAATAATGTTCTGATGCATTTACTGAAGATAAGCTAACTGAATCATAAGATTTCTGGATATACGCTAGTTGCTTTAGACACAGCAGCGTGTACACGCGGGTTCACTTAACTGAAGTAGCGTATATGTTTTTGAGTATTGAAAAAGTTTTAATGATCTGATAATACTGATTCACCCCCCCCTCTCAGTATTATTTCTAACATTTGGTTGCGCTGGTATAAACACTATGAATAATTTTATACCCTAGGAATATGAACACTTAGATTAGTAACATGAACGAATTGATATTATAAACCCAAGGAAATAATAAACCCAAGGGATTAATAATAAAATCCAAGGGTTCATAAACCCAAGGGAATAGTATTAAACCCAAGGGAATAATATTAAACCCAAGGGATTAATATTATAAACCCTAATTATATCAAACCTTACATAAAGACTATAAACTGTGAAATAAACATGGTCAACCATGGTGTAGCGTGGTTGATTTTAACATTCATACAATCTTTGTTAGAATGTGGCATTGGACCAGGGATGACCATGTTTTCACATGGTTGATTTTCATATTGACATAATATTTGTTAGAATGTGGTGTTGGACCAAGGATGACCATGTTTATCCATGGTTGATTTTCATATTGACATAATATTTGTCACAATGTGACATTGGAGAATGGTTGACGATGATCATACATCATTGACGATTGTTGACAATGGTTGACCATGGATGATTTTCATATTGTGAAAATATTTGTCATAATGTGACATTTGACCATGGTTAATAATATTTATATTAAGACAATATTGACCACAGTGCCACACTGAACAATGGTTGACCATTATTCACAAACGTGATTTTCATATTGAGGCAATCTTTGTCACAATGTGAGATTGGGCCATGGTTGACCAAGATTATAAATGCATGAGATTTATATTTAATCATAGGAATATGACTATTAAAAGAAAGAAAATGATATTTCACCCATCATTATAAACACAAGCGATTTATAAACCGAAGGGTTAACCATCATTATAAACCCAAGGGATTTATATTGCACCCAAGGATTGATATTATAAACCCAAGGTAGTAATAAACAGAATGAAAAAATATTAAAAACCTAAGGTATTATAAATCTAAGGGAATAATATTAACCCCAATGGATTAATAATATAAAGCTAATTTGTTTAAACCCCAAGATAAATATTATAAACACAAAAAAACATGGTTGACCATGCTTAACCATCATGACAATGTTTGTGAGATTGTGACTTCCTATATATTCCCATCACAACATGATACTGTAATATTGCAACAATGTTTATCACAAAGCGACAATGTTTGAAACAACGCAATGTTTGTTATATTGGTACATTTGTCACATAGCTTCACCAAGTTCACCATGGTTGAATTTGGGTTGACTAATTTAACCATGTTTGTGCATATTTAAACCCAAGGGTTTATAATATTAAACCTAAGCGTTTATTAATATTATAAACCCAACCGATTAGTAAATCCAAGAGACAGATTTTATAAACCTAACGTAACAACAAACCCAAGGGACATAAGAGATCAATATTACCAACACAATGAATCAAAAAACTCAACGGATTAATGTTATAAACCCTAAGGTATTATAAACCAAAGGGAATAACATAAAACCGAAGGGATTAATATTATAAACCCAACGTATATAAACTCTACAAATAAATATTATAAACCCAACGTATATAAACGATACAAATAAATATTATAAACCCTAAAAGAAACATGTTGACCATGGTCCATTTTCATATTGAGACAACCTTTGTCACAATGCGACGTTGCACCATGGTTGATTTTCATATTGAGAAAATATTTTTCACAATGCAACACTGGAAAATGGTTGACCATGGTTTACCATGGCTATAAATATAAGGGATTTATATTAAACCCGAGTATTAATATTACAAACACTGAATAATTGTATACCCTAGGAATGTGAATTCATAGATTAGTAAACCTAAGAGATTGATATTATAAACTGAAAGGATTAACACTAAAAAACCAAGAGTTTATAAACCCAAAGGAATATAATTAAACCTAAGGGATTAATATTATAAACCCTAGGTATATAAACCCTTAAATAATACTATAAACCATGAAATAAACATGGTCGACCATGGTTTCATATGGTTAATTTTAGCATTGAGACAATCTTTGTTAGAATACGACGTTGGACCAAGGATGATCATGTTTAGCCATGGTTTATTTTCATATTGAGATAATCATTGTCATAATGCAACATTGGACAAAGGTTGACCATGATCAACCATTATTGACGACGATTGACAATAGTTGACCATGGATGATTTTCATGTTGGGACAACCTTTTTCATAATCTGACATTCGACCATGGTTGATATTTATATTAAGACAATATTTGCCACAATGTGACATTGGACCATGGTTGATATTTATATTAAGACAATATTTGCCACAATGTGACATTGGACCATGGTTGACCATGATTCACAATGGTTGATTTTCATATTGTGAGAATATTTGTCACAATGTCAGATTGGACCATGGTTGACCAAGATTATTGTCGACACCTAATCATCAAGATTTGTTGAATAACTGAAATTGATGTATATAAATAATAAAGAATATGAATAGTGACTAGGAGATGAGATGAACAGTCTCTCCCTCATGTATATAATAAAGACCAACCTGAATGAAAATCAATGAATTTTTTTTGAGTTACTTCTTGGTCTAACATTGTATTAGAGCCACCACCATTTTTGGCTTCTATCTTCCATTGTAACTCCCTTCTATCATTTCTTCAGATGTTTGTCAGTTTGTCCTGCATTTTTCTGCCAATTTTGTAACCTCCCATGCTCCTCTGACATAGTCCAATAACGCTTCTCTGCTACGCTGCTCTACTACGTTGCCTGAATTGTGTTAAGACTGTGAATTTGGAGCATTGGCAGCATTGTTGAATGTGAGACCGTGCGTTGTGTCCTCGGAGGTCTACATGTAAATGTCCTAGCATGCACTGAGGGTAGCTCTTTAAAGCTTGAATATGTTGAAGCTATAGAAACCTACATTAAATTTGGAAACTATTGAATGGTATGCTGGCACTGTCCCACTGTCCCATTATACTGTGAGTTGTTCTTTTTAATGGCGATGCGTTGAAGTGAAAACTGTTCAAGTTGATTTATTAAAGAATTAACTTGGTATGTTGAAGTGAATACTATTCAAGAATTCATATAACACTGTAAATCTTCTCCAATTTATATGCGGTTGAATACGATGTTATTGTTGGAGAGATCTATAGCTGTGTCTCGTTGATGTCATTGTTGGAGAGATCTATACCACGCTGTTGGTCTCCCAATATGTTGTTGTCCTCCATATCATATCACCCTCCCTCCATACGCTACTCTCTCCATGGTATTGGCCTCCATATCATATCACTCTCCCTCTCTATGTGTTGCATTTGGCTCCCAATATGTTGCGTTTAGTGTTCTTGTATTACACTGTTGCCAATGTTCCATTACCAGAACCGAGACCTCCATTGCTCCCAACAATACGCATTAGTAATACTACCTCCATATCCCCTTGGCATCACACCTATCTACACTACTATGCACTGTAACCATTGCCAATGGAACAGTCCTTGGTACCAAAACCGAGACCTCATTCTAGTGTATCATGCTCAGCGGCGAGGAAAACGTCCAAAGCGGTGGTATCCATGGTGCATGTGTTGAGAAAAGACGTCATTAAAAATGAGCTAAAATCTTTTATATGTTGAGCCATATGTGATCGATATATAATGGGCATATAATATATGAAGTGCACGTCAACTTTAGAAAAGTTTCTATCAGCAGAAGTATTTTTACAGCACTCAGATTTTACAATGCATTCAATCATATCCATTGTGGGAATAGTTCTCACCGGCAAGGAGAACTATCTTCAGTGGTCCTGGATGATAAAACACACCCTCATTTTCAATGAGTTGTGGAAAGGAGTGTGTATTAGAGATGGAGACAAAGAGACAGAACATCCTACCTCAGACAAAGAGTTCGCCATTTGGGAAAATAAGAAAAACAAAGCATATGCATTAATTGCAGCATCTGTAAGTGAAGAGGTGAGTCACCATATTTCATCATTTTCAACTGCTTTCAAATCCTTACAAAAGTTGAAAGAACTCTATGACTCACATTCTGCACTTGAAGTTGTTCAACTCATGGTTAAACTGTTCACTCTTGAATTACAAAATAATGATCCTCTTACTCTTGCATTCGAAGTAAAATCTATAATGTATAATATCAAGGCCACTAAGGTTGAATTGGATATTCCTCTTATCGCTTTTCTCAAGGCACTTTATCCTACTTACTCCAATTATCTTGAGTCATTGCAAGCAAATGGAAATCTCAAAGATATTACCTTTGACTCTCTTGTGAAAAACTTTGTTGAAAGAGAGAAAGCTTTTGGAAAGAAGACAACCCCTAAATCTTCTGAAGAGGTTGTGTGCCTTGCTCATAAAGAAAAGAATCTTGCCCAAGATTCTTCTAGAGGAAGAGTTGGTCGAAGAGGAAGAGGAAGATATTTCAGAGGCAGCTGGGGCAAACACTCTCAAGGAGAAAAGTCAAATTTGCACTAAATATGCTGCAAAAGAAATGGATCACATGATGCCTCCACATGCAAGCTACCTTGGGACAAAATTAAGCAGCAAAGAAACCAACCCAAAGGTAAAACTAATGACATAGACAAAGGTAAGGCACTTGAATCTGCTCATTATGTTGTGACACAATGTAATATCGAAGTAAATGAAGACTTATTTAAGGCTTCACTTGCTTCTTGGAAAAATGATTGGTTGCTTGATTCAAGAGAAACTTTCCACATGACTCATAGAAAAGATTTTTTTGAGGAATTTACTGACAGTGTTGATAGAGCAGTATACTTTGCAGACCAATAAAAAATCAAGCCATCAGGGCTTGGCACAATCAGGCTTAAATTGTCTAGTCTTCCAAACTTTCTTCTGCATCATGTTCTATATCTCCCACAGTTGAAGAGAAACTTGTTGTCCTTGGTCCACATCTGCTAGAAAGGTCACCCCATTCATATGTTTGATGGCAAGCTTGAGGTGAGAAAAGGATCTGACCACTCACTTGTCATGAGGGGGATATAAGAAGAAAGGCTTCTCAAGCTGCAGGGTACCTCTGCTCGTGCACAACATTTCTCATAGAACTCTCATTATGAAGAAGGTACACTTCCATCAAGTTTATTATGGCATGCTAGATTTGGACATTTGAACTATGACAACCTTTGGTTGTTGAAGAAAAATGGTGTTGCTAGTTTGCTTACAATTCCTAGGAAACTTAAGCAATGTGATGCTTGTACTCTAGGAAAGCATAGCAAACAGTCTTTTCATGATTCACATTCAAGAGCACATAGAAGACTTGAACTCTTTCATTCAGATTTATGTGGTCCAATGCATGTTCCTTTTGCAAATGGAAATAAATATATGATTACACTCATTGTTGACTACACCAGAACGTATTTGGTTTATTTATTGAAGAACAAATCTGATGATTTTCAAACATTCAACAACTTTCATACATGGATTTAAAATGATGCACAATCTCATATTGGCTCTATTCGAACTGATAATGGAAAATAATACATTTCAAATGAATTTTAAAACTATCTTCACCAACATGGGATCAAACATCGAACACCTATGCCTTATAATCCCCAACATAATGGTGTAGCTGAAAGAATGAATAGGACAATTTTAAATATGGTATGCTCCATAATGTTTTTCAAAAATGTAAAGTTGATGTTTTGGGCTGATGCAGTTCTATGTGCTATATATATAAAGAATAGATGTCCATCTAATGTTATCAGAAACAAGACTCCCTATGAAATGTGGTAGGGCACATTCCTTTCGTAAAGCATTTTAGGGTCTTTCATTCCACTTATTATGCCTTGATACCAAAGGTACATAGAAACAAACTTGGTGCAAGAAGTCGTAAGTGTATCTTCTTGGGGTATTCAAAAACCTCCAAAGCATACCGTCTCTATGATGAAGTCAATAAAAATTTTGTTGTATCTAGAGATGTAATCTTTCTTGAATCATCCAAAACTCACAATGTTGTTGAGTGGCAACTTGATCGCTTGGATAGATTCACAAATGCAAAATCATTTCAAGAATTTGATAATCAGATTCCACATCTTGAAGGGGGGATTCCTATACTAGATCAACATGTGGAATCTTCTTCTGAAGAACTCTCTCCCCCCCATGAAACTCCAACAAGGGATGATCCTTTAAGTGATGTGATTGATAGAATTTGGAAACTCAATCTTGATTCAGTCCCATCTCAATCCACAGAGCAGCCTAGACCATCTGAGAAGGGTCCCCCAAAGTGGCTGACAAAGACACTTGAAAGTGTTCATCCTGATGAGGTTGGAAAGACAGGAACTAGAAATTCAAACCGAAAAAATGGAGGTGATGTAGATGACTATGGTTCACCTGTTGATATGTATGTTTCTTATGATTGTGAATTGAATTTATCTATAGATTTGGAACCAGCTTCCTTCAAAGAAGTTGCTTCTCATGAGGAATGGAAAGAAGCGATGCAAAAGGAGTATGATGCCCTGATAAAGAATGGCACTTGGAAGCTGGTTGATCCTCCATTAGGAACCAAACCAATTGGCTACAAGTGGGTCTACAAGAATAAGTATAAAGCAGATGGCTCACTTGACAAGCACAAAGCCAGGCTTGTCACAAAAGGTTTTGCACAGAAGGAAGGGTTCAATTATGAAGAGACTTTTGCCCCCACAAAAAAATGGGCTACCATCCAGACACTCTTTGCCCTAGCAGGTTAGAACAGTTGGAAATTATATCAAATGGATATAAAAACTGCTTTTTTGAATGGAGATCTAAAAGAGAAAGTTTTTATGTCCCAGCTTGAAGGATTTGCTGTGAAAGGACATGAACATAAAGTATGCAAACTTACGAAATCCTTGTATGGCCTCAAACAAGCACCGTGAGCTTGGTATGAAAAACTAATTGAGCATATTCTGAAACTCAATTTCAAACATTATGATCTTGATGATGCAACTTTATTTGTCAAGAAAGTTGGCAAAACAGTTGTATATGTTGTGGTATATGTAGATGATCTTTTGATGACAGGGAACAATGAAAGCTACATTGCATCCATAGAGAAGGAATTGAAGAAAGGTTCTGAAAAGACTGATTTGGGCTATGTTCATTACTATCTTGGTATTGAAGTAACTCAACATCCAAAGTCCATATTCCTTTCCCAAAAGAAGTACATTGGAGATCTATTGAACATGTTTGTCATGACAAAATGCAATCCTCTTACTACTCCAATGGAACAAAACTTAATGCTCACATCCATTGAAGGAAAAGAATTTGAGGATGCAAAAAAGTATAGACAACTTGTAGGAAGTCTCAACTACCTAACTACTACAAGACCAGAAATTTCATTTGCTATAGGAATCCTCTCCAGGTTTATGCAAAAGCCTTGTGAGGGACATTGGTCTGCTGCAAAAATAGTTCTAAGGTACTTGAAGGGAGCTCAAGACTTTGGAATCAAGTATACATAGGTCAATGACATCAGCTTGATTGGATACTCTGATTAAGACTTCGATGGAGACACAGAAACTGGAGTATCTACTTTAGGTTATGTTATGAGTCTTGGATCAGGAGCTGTCTCCTAGAGATCATGCAAACAATTAGTTCCAACATATTCCACAACAGAGGCAGAATATGTGGTAGTAGCTGAGGCAACAAAAGAAATTATGTGGCTCGGGAAAATTCTTCAAGATTTGTAGGTAAAACAAGTACAATTGACTCCACTCATGATTCATAATACATCGGCAATAAAATTGGCCAAGAACCCAAATTTCCATGATCAAACAAAGCACATCAATACTAAATATTATCTAATTCGACATCATGTGGAGGCCAAAACAATCCATCTCTGCCATTATTCCACTAATGAGAAAATTGCAGACATCTTCACCAAAGCGCTTGGAAGAGAAAAGCTTGAAAGATTCAGAATGATGCTTGGACTCACCAACATCCCTTCATATTAAGGGGGGAATGTTGACACCTAATCATCAGGATTAGGTGAATAACTGAAATTGATGTAAATAAATAATAAAGAATATGAATAGTCACTGGCAGATGAAATGAACAGTCTTTCCCTCATGTATATAATAAAGACCAACTTGAATGAAAATCAATGAATTGTTTTTGAGGAGTTATTGCATGGTCTGACAATTATAAATGCATTGGATTTATATTAAAGCATAAGAATATGAATATTATAAACCCTATGAATAATATTATACCCTAGGAATATGAACCCATAGATTAATAAATATAAGAAATTGATATTGCACCCATCATTATAAATGTAAGTGATTTATAAACCCAAGGGTTGACCATCATTATAAACTCAAGGGATTTATATTGCAACCAAGGATTGATATTATAAAACCTATGAATATGAACCCTTGGATTAATAAACACAAGGGATTGATATTATAAACCCAAGGTAGTAATAAATCAAACTAATAAATACTAAAAACCAAAGGGATTATAAACCAAAGGGAATAATATTAACTCCAATGGATTAATAGTATAAACACAAGTTGTTTAAACCCCAAGATCAATATTATAAACCCAAAAAAGACATGGTTGACCACGCTTAACTATCGTGACAATGTTTGTGAGATTGTGACGTCCAATATATTTATGTCACAATGCGACAATCTAATATTGCATCAATGTTTATCATAATGAGACAATATTTGACATATTGCAATGTTTGTTAGATTGATACATTTGTCACATGGCTTCACGAAGTTCACCATGGGTAAATATGGTTTGACTAATTTAAACATATTTGACCATATTTTTCTATGATTAGAATATGCTTATCTATATTAATAATGGAAGGTTATAGTTGAGCATGGTTTACCATGGTGACCTAGTTAACGATATTAACTATGGTTGGTGATGTTGAGTAAGGGTTCACCATGCTTTTTAAATGTCGATTATGGTAATGATGATTGACCAAATTTGGCAATGGTTGACGTAGGTTGTCCATGGTTCAACATTGAATTTCAAAAAACATATGGGAGTAGATAATGGTACAGATGAGTTTCACTAACTTGATACAATATTTAGAAAAAAAATGTGAATCATATGATATCTCATGACAATTTAGTGGCC
Source organism: Pinus tabuliformis (assembly GCA_031772625.1). Classification (NCBI taxonomy): domain Eukaryota; kingdom Viridiplantae; phylum Streptophyta; class Pinopsida; order Pinales; family Pinaceae; genus Pinus; species Pinus tabuliformis. The sequence continues at coordinate 997,202,970 of CM062815.1, read as the reverse complement.
ACTCAATTCTCATCAAGGTTTGAATGATGATTGAGGAGCCACCCTATACTAACTCTCCTAACTCCATTGGTTCTCTTTAAACACTTCACTAATTTTAAGTTTAATAAAATGCTTTCATGAAGTTAACCATATCAATAAATAAATTTGCATCATCTTATTATTTTTTCTATTCAATTTCCCTTTTTCAAATACTTCAAATTTATTAAAATTATATTTAATATGTTTAATATTTAAAATAAATAATAATGAAATGAATAAATTGAAATATAATTCTAAAAATATTTTATTGCATTAAAAATTTCAATTTATTTGTTTTTCATTTCATAATATATATTAATTATTAATTATTTTGTATTATATTTATTTTAAAACAATTAATTTTATTGACAAATTTATTTATTTATTCTAAATAATTAAAAATATAAATTAAATTAAATTAAAAATCCAATTATTCATCAAAATTAAATATTTTTATATCATAATTACTAAAGAAATATTGTATTTTTATGTTTTTCTAAGTAATTTTTTCATAAAGTTCAAAACCAAGTTTTACTCATAATTTAAATATTTAAAAATATAAGGATGTAAGTAATCAAGGACACAACTCTTAACCCTTAACCTAACTTAAAGAAATATCATCTAAACGTTTAAGACAAAATACTTTAAAAATAATTGATTAATCCATATTTATATTTATATTTATATTTATATTAATTATATTAATTATTTTTTAAAAACTAAAACTTATTATAAGTAGTATTTTTAAAATTTAATTAATTAACAAATCTGTGTATAAAACAATTAAATATTTTTATTTTTTTTATGTCAAATTAATATTAATATTAATATTAATATTATTAATCATAATAAACGTTAATAAATTGGAATATTATACTATATTTAACCTCTTTATATTATATTGAAACCTAATATACCTTATTAAACCATAATATATTGAACTCGGCATCGTTAAACCATATTATATTCCACCGTAATAAAATTTTATATTATATTGAAAACATGAATATTATATTCCAAATTTAAATATAGAATTTAAAGTTATAAAATAGATTTAAATATTAAAAACCAAAAGATATTATAAAATATTATACTAAATTCTTTTTATTATAGGGGCTATATTTGAAATTATTGAATTTTCTAATAAATTTAATATGTATGGAAAATTAAGCTAAAATGATAAACCTATTAAGAGTTTTTATTTTTATATAGAAATATATAAGTTCTTATATCATACTAGGCGTCTATGTAAAAATTCTTTTCAGTTGAAATATGCTTTACAAATGAATTCTAATAATTTTATTTCAATTTCAAGAAGGTTCATTAATTTAAGAATTATGTGTTAAATTTTTTCGCATATTTGAATATAAAATCTATATTATATTCAATAAGTTTATTTGATTAGAGAATTGTAAGTTATATAATAATTTAAAGTCTTGGTTGTTTGCTACCATTATTAACCAAGATTCAGATTAAAAGGTTGTATGTTGTATTATAGTTTTATGGTTTTCATAATATAAGTTGTTATGATTTTCACTTGATACACAATATTCAAGGGATTTAACAATTTATAGTTTTGAATGGCTATATTTAAATTCCTAATGAATTCCTTAAGTCTAATTTGGGTACATTATAAACACTCAATAATTTTTTGGTGGTAGCAACTACTTTTATATCTTTCAAATATATTGCTATTGGTTATGTCATTTTTTAAGTTTTAATCTTCTATTGGTATTGAAATTTTTAGATATGGCTTTAGTTTCTGAAGGATGTTGATATATATGTCACCTCACATTTTCAAAATAGGGAAAAAGGAACATAAATACAAAATCAGCTATAACCCCTCTATACTTAGACTAACCAAAATTTGAAGTTTGAGGATATCTAGTGTTTGTGGTTTTGAGTATGGCAAGTGTGCCTTTTGTACACAATCTTATTGCATGTAAAAATGAAAAAAAAATGCACTGATTTAATTTTCTCAAAACATTATTTTCAATAAATTAGAAAGCATAATAATTTATTTGTTTTCAAGATTTTTTTACTCAAAAAGCCATTATTATTTTTTTAAAAAGGGAAAAATAATTTTAAATTTAAAAATTGATTGAAAATAAAACTCAGAAAATGAAATTTAATATATTTCTATTCTAAATGATAGTCATGCCAACATAAAGAAGAAAGCTAAACATCATAATTATTTATATGTATTTATCCTTAATGATCCATTTTGACTTTCTTGAACATTTGGTAAACTTGTTTTGGGTAGCATAAAAATGACAAGAAAAATGTACTAATGGTACTTGAATGTAGATATAGAAAAACAATGTGATTATATATATATTTCAACATTCATATTCACTTTAGTTTTTAATAAATATCATTGCTAATAGTCAATCTATATGTCACTTCACTTCAACATGAATATACAGTTATTTAGTTTTTTTTTAATAGTGATAATGTTATATCTACCCAATAGACTTTGATAGTAGTATAGTGTTGCAAAGAATATAATTTATTTAACATAGCATACAAATTGAGGATGTGAAATTATTGTGTAGTTTTCAATCTTTTACAGTACATAAATGAATTTTGCACACAATTGGCCCTACTGAGCTTTTAATTTTAAAGTTATAAAGACTGAATGAAACAATGCATTTATTTGGATAAAAAATTGCTTTGTTCCAGTTATCTCCCTACAAATTATTATTAAGAACATATGTGCATGATATCCTATAACTTATTATAGGTTGAGAACATATTTTATTACATGCTATTATAGGTTGGGAACACAGGGATGACATATCGTGCTTATTATAGGTTGCCTCTGAAGAATTTGTTTCACAAACAAATTTGGTTTTGTAGTCAACAACTTGACTTTCAAAAACATTATAGGTACATGGTTACTTTCCGTCACCCCAAAGAAATCAACAAGTAAATCTCAGAAGTTAGGATTCAGTCCTTTTTTAGGTATGGTGATTCAATCTTAGTTGAAGGTCTTTTTGTTAAAGAAAATAAAAAGCTCAAAAGTGATGAAGGACGATATTTCTATGGCATAACCATGACCTGGTCATTCACTAAAACTCTAAATTGCATAACAACTAAAAACTATTTTGGCTCTTAGATACCAATGTGTATCTCCTTCATGTAGGTTATATAACATGAAATTCACTGCCATTTAAACAATTAGTAACATGGATTTAACCATTTATTGAAGATCATATTTCAATTTAAACAATTAATAACAAGGACTTACTCATTTATTCATGAATGTGTGATGTGAAACAATATTATTTCTTTTCACATCCAAGATTCAAATTTCCATAAGCCTGGCCATATCTTTCTCTCTAAATTTCCATATTTTTTTACATACATCTATATCCCAACCTCATAACTCCCCAACTATTTTCCATAAGCCTGTACATATGTTTCTCTAAAAATTTCCAACTTTATGTACATGCATCCTCAGTGCAAATTGAGGCACTCCTAAACATTTTGGGACTATTGTTGAGAGGGGAGAATAGAAGTAACTCTAGTAGATAAAACATAATGAAAGGATAAAATTGATGGATAGGGTACAGATAATCATCTTATTCCAAAAAACACCATTCCGCTACTATGAAAAGTGTACGTGTAATGTTTTGTAATCCTCGTATTCTTGTTATGTTAGGTGTGTGTAATGTTTTGTAGTCTTCCCATTCTCGTTAATCCTGATAGGTGTCAATTAACAAATGGCATGGTAAATTTTTAATCAATCTTTGTAAAAATTTAATTTAAACAAGGTTTAATCATGTGATTTAGATATGCCTGGAAGTTAGTGGTGTGAATTCCATCCATTGATATTGTGGTGAACGACGATAATATACTGGCATCTTTAAATTTAAATGGTCCAATAAATTTTTTTAATTAGTAAAATGAATGAAATGCACAATTCCAATAGGGGGGATGCCTATCAGCGTAATTAAGATTATTGATAGAGCGCCAACCAAAGCAAGATGGCTCGACATTAAATTAGTTTATTAGTTTTTTCCAAAATTACCAACTATTCAATGAAAACAGAACTACTAAGCCATTGAGAAGCTCATCACTCTTTTTTTATTGTTGCGGAATAAAACTATTATATTAATTTTTAAATAAGAATCATTACTTGATGTTAATTATGAAAAATTTATAGTTTTTTTAATATATCATTATAAGCTTTACTTAATGGTTTAGAAGCGATGATCATTATGTGTGTTTGAACAATATATATAACAAAGTGGATTGTAGCTTGGTTAAGCTCTATATCCTTTCATTCAACATCAATTTCTGCAAGATAAATGTCACACATTATTCTTTCCCATTTCTCAACATGCTAGATATGATAAATTGAAAGTCACATAAAAGAAAGAGCAAACCCTTTTCTAACCAAAATAAACAAAAGAACAATGCCTCTAATAAAACTTCACACCTCATAAATTACTCTGCCACGTGGTTAGACTAAAGGTCATATTCTTTGAATCATCTTTAGGGCATATTGAATGGGATATTCTTATGTTTACCATGATTTCAATTTGGTGCTAGAAGAAATATATAAATCCAGTTTATTATCAATGAAATTCAAGTATAATTCAAAAAAATAATGTCATGAGAAGGTATGGAGAGAGAAACATCTTCATAGTTAGGATTCTCCATTTTATTTTGGTTTGAGTTGAGTTGGTATTTGAATATATAGTTTTCTCTAAAGAAGTGAAATAGATGAGAATCGAAGTAACCCTATGAAATTTTAATTAATTCATATTATATATCTCTAAAATAGCAAGGTCATCCTTCTATGCTATTTGATAGAGATTTATTAGCATAGAATAATAATGAATTAACTATCAAACACAATGATGAAATATATTAACTAAGGAAAGAAAAATGGCATGGCTTTGGTATTTATGTGCTGGAAGGAAATCCAACAATGGTTGTGTTCTTTCTTTATCATGAAATATTTTTAAAGATAAATGTCAGTTCAAAAATTGAATTCCATTACCAATAGGAGATGGTCATGTTGGGTAAGGAAAGGATGAATTGAAGGGTCCAAGGTCTAGCTCCAATACATAGTTATCCTTGTCACTACAAAATACAAAGTTGTCATCATTTACTTATTGAGGTAAAAATAAAAATGATTTTGTATTTGTGCACTTGTGATAGTATATGAAAAAGAGAGCACTAGTGGAAATCAAAGTGTCGCATCCCATAATCCAAACTAACAGAAAACATATATTCAGTTGTTGACTAGAGTGGAAATCAAATGTAAAACTACTCATCTTGATCAACTAGTATAATAGAGGCATGTTAACTCATAAATAGGAGATGATAAAGAAGAATAATGGAACATTGTTTCCTACCACACAATTGGCATGAATAAAATTTCCATAGAATCCATCCAAAAAATGAGAACTTATGGGAAAAGAACATATCATTATAGTTTTGTACCCTCTTTAACACATGTAGCCTAGGGAAGTAGAGTAGGCCAAATGTAGCAGGATTCCAATTGTGTGGGATATAAAAAAGGAAATGTTGGAAAACATGCCTGCCAATTCACGAAATCTTACTCTAAATAATAGAACATGTTGAGGATAGTAATCATGAAAACAAAGCATGTATGAAGTTCAAGTGCATTTTTGGTCATCAATTCGCAAGGTGGCTAGTAAATTTTACTCGTAAAAAAAATTCATAATTAGTGTAATGACTGTGTGGATCATTTTGTGATTTTTTTCACATTTATATTTTGGCATCCTTGAAGGAGAGAGTGATGAAAGTTGTCCAGGTTTGGTCAAACTAATTTCTATTTTGAGATTCTTATGTGAATGGACTTATACCTACCTTTCTTCGGTCTGGAAATTCAGGTGTCCCTCCTTTTCATTCAAAATGTGGATATTCCCAACCATTCAAGGACCTTGATAGTTTTGAATCCAATCTTACAGACATAACAAATGGATCTGATTGAAATTAAGATGTTGCTCTGGCGATTGGAGAGGGAGAAACAACTCACGAATTTTTTAGTATTCCTCTTATACGGCTTGAAAGACATTGTAGGAAAAGTGGTTTATCTATTCATGGTGGTAGGGAGGTAATTGTTTTCCAATTACTTAGCTTCGAAGAAGCAGAGAAACATAAGAACCAAGATCAAGATGAGGATGTCACGTATTGGTATAACTTTCTAATCAGAGGGAAGCATGAAAGAGAAATTGATGCTTATTTAAAATTGGGAGTGGGAAGGTGGAGTGCGGGTGAAGAAATAAAATCCATACTTGATGATGATAAGCACTCTATATCCTTATCATCATCTAGGAAATTGTTCAAAAAGAATGATCTTTATGGTCATGGGCCGAGGAATGTGAATCAGTGGATGCCTCTTGTAGTGGAACTTTACCAGAAACAGTTGGTGTGGTGATGTTAGTGTCACATGATGTGACCCAAAAGTTCAAAATATTCTAGGAAATGTCGCATAAAATTTCTTTCTCTACTCCTTAACTCATATTTTGCCCCATCAGCATTTTGATAGTTCAATTATCAAGATCATAGAATGATCTTCTCTTTAATGAGGGATTCCAAGGAATAACATTTTAAGGATATGATCATTTTTTTAAAACAGATAGTCTTGTCTGACTTGCAACGACTTGGGTGTCAAAGTTGTTTCCAAGCCAAAGTTATTCACATGCCAAAATTTCAAGTACGACTTGGGGTTGAGCTTGACTAAGAGGAGTTTGTTTAATATTGTTTAGTCAAGGAAAATAATCAAATTGAAAGTCCATGTGAATTATGATTCATGAAGCGTAGTAACGTAGTTGGTGAGCTTAATAGGGCTCATACTTGGTGTGATTTGTTACACTCGAATGGAATTAATGCATGAATTTAAAAGGGTTGAGATATGATATATATCTTGGGAAATTTTTACCAAATAAATAACCCAAACATGACACTTGAGATATGATATAAATATTGTGAAATTTTAACCAAATACATAACCCAAACCTTAAATCGGGTAGTGTGAAATCCATTGTTTGAAGTGTGGCTACTAAAGATAAATTTCTTAAATACTTTTAAAAATTAACATACAAATAATTTATAAAAGTAGGGCATTTTGTTGTCAATCAAATGTCAAACTGAATAACAATTCAAGCGATAACCCGCAATGACTATCCAAAATCGACAAGGCATATTGGACAAATGTTCAAAACTCATTGGCAACATCCTATTCCTACAGGCATCTTGTCTAAAGAAACCGAAAGTTATACCTTTCCTGGGAAGCATGGAATGTTAATGATATAAATGAAGAAAGGATAAATAATGAAAACTGGTTGTTGAAACCAACACAAATAATGAATGATAAATAAAATGAAAATGGGGCAAAATGTCTCATACCTACTCCATGAGACTGCCATCCACTTCCATAATCGATGTTTCCCAAGACTAAACAGGTCATTCAACTAGTTTCCACGTCCTCGTATCCAGAGTAGAATTCGTCCTCGTATCGACATAAAACCTGCATTGGCCATACCCTTTTGTAAAGAAAAAAATAAAAGAAACTGAAGCGATAAAGCCTTTTTACTAGTCAACGGTTTAAAGATTTTGAAGCCTGTATTTAAAAAGAATATTCTCATATCAATATCCTTGCTTGATGTGAAACTCTATTCAAATACATCACTTCTTCCAAAACAATTACATATGATGTATCGTCATAATTGAAGTCATCAGTTAAATGAAGTTCCATCATCTCTAAAGTAGGGGTGCTCTAAATAAATAAACCTAATACACTGATTTCCCTATCATGAAATTCAATTATGTCTATGTAAACCTGTATCATACGGAGATGAGAGAGTGGGGATCTCAGACGTCCAGGTATTGGATATTTTTCAAGTTCCTGCATTTCATTTCAAAACCAAAATGAGCCAACTCTGCACTCATTTACAAGGTAAAAGACATAAATATTCATTATGAACATCATTGAAAAAGGAAATGGACGAATTTTATGGTCTTTTCACATCTTATAGCAGGTTATTTTTTTTTTAATTTAGGTAGTGCAGATTTGCATTAAGGAATAGATATGCAACAAATTCACTGCTTCAGTTTTGTTTCATATCTATTGCATATACTAAATCTACAAACAAGACATAATAATGAACCAAAACATAATAGTCAACCTAAGCTATATCAATATATGCTTTGTATATATATAAAAAAAATTGATGTTATACCCTGACAACTAGGTAGCAAATGAAAACATTCTTAAACATTGAAACATGTTGTTCACTGCAAATGTAAAAGAAAAACATAAATTTTGTTCTTACCAAGATAAAGTTGTCACCCAGTAACGAATGTTGGAGATTAGGAAGCCTCTCAAACAACAAACTTAGAAGACACGTATGTCTTTAAGCAAATGCCCAACACATATGACAATATGCTTTAATGATTTAAATATCCCCATCATCTCAATGAATATGTCCACAATGAAATTGTATGCATTATCAGGATAGGAATCCATTTCTAGTACGGTCAAAATACTTCCACATTGCATGTTGGGTTTCAAGATAGAGCATGAAATCTCTTGAAACAGTATCTCATTCTCTCAAATATTTGATCATGTATGCCCATTCATACACATACAAGACAACCTATGTTTACACTGGTTTATCTTTTACCCACATACAACCTACATTTACATTGGTTTCACTGTAAAGCGTTGAAAGTAATAATAAAATCCATACTTACATGGTCATAGTTGGAGTAAATGCGATTAAAGAGGTTTTTTCTATATGCAATGGCTATTCGACACAAATTTAGTGATTCCTCTATTGAGGACCCCAAACGTAGGGAGTGCACAGAAGCTCGAATATTGGCGATCAAATATTCTTTATGGTTTGGCTAGTCGAGTGGGGCATTAGGTCAAATTGGATGAGCATACAACTAAGATTCAAAATTTCTTTTAGATGATATCCCTTGGAAGCTTCAACATAGTAATTACTATCGTCATACAGAGGACCATCCAAAAACAGACCATCTGATCTTGTCAAAGTTTGAACAACCAAGTCACCCTTTTTCAGAAGGCCATTGCTACTATCATTTTGAGCAATTATTTTAAGGTCAATACCTGAGATCACTCGCAACACCGACCACTGAATTTACATTCTTGGATGACCCACAAAATCAGGAATAACAGGTTGCGCCCATAAGTTTTAACACTAACTTGTTGACTTCTTGGATAAAATAAGACCTTCCCAAAATTGTTTTTCTCACTAGCATTCCTTTGATCTCTCAGAACAAAGACTAGTTCATCTTCAACATTGGCCCAGTGAGTGTACCTATATACAACAATATTTCTTGGTCCATTAGCACTTCAAACAAGTTTGACATCATTGATCATATCTATAAATGCACCCTCCTTTTTCCATATGTCTACAATAATGCTTCCAGACAATTCATTTTCTTTAGGATAAGGACTTGAATAAACATGTATTTCACCACTTAGTAGATATCTTTCACCAATTGAATATATAGGCTTAAGGTTCAATACACTGAATTGTAATGAAGAAATTGCAAAGAAAATTTAGAGTTCAAGAAATGAAGCATGTGGACACTAGGAGATTCTACATAGATTTGTTCCCATCCTTTCTCAATCAACAAATTCATGGGTTCCTTGTTTGGTTGTATGACGTAAGAAGCAACAAGATGAGTAGACATAATATGCAACCGATAGCTTTTTTGGATAAACACTATCTCTAAATGATCATAAACACCAACATTGACATCAATAACCTTTCCCTCCGGACACTAGTCATCATCCTTGTTTAATAAATCAGATGAAGGTCCATTTTTACCTCAAGAAATCATGCACCAGGTAAGACTTTCTCAAATATGAAGTCACTCATCTCATTTGTTAAACTTAAAGAGTTCAAATTCTCTAAACCCCTAATAGCCATAGAAGTAAGAGATGTGACTTCTCGGTCAATAGATGACATCAAATTGTTATCTGATTGTCGATTTTCTTGCTCAGCTCAGCTTGGCTCTATTTTTTGAGTGATCAACAGATGGCTTGAATGTAACGAAGCCACCTACCCAACCATTTGTGCGTCTTGTCCTCATTGCTATTCTTGCCCTTCTACACAATGTGGGACTTCCTTCTCAACTTTCCCATAAGAAGAGAGAGAGAGAACGTGAGACCTTGCAGTTTATGATTTAGTTTCCCACCCTCACTTTGGAGTCAAATTTCTTCTCTTACCCTTTACTACAAAAAACAGTGGGCCCATCAATACCATATTTTATGCATTTGTTCACTTTTGAAAACCTTTTTCGAAAGATTCCTTTCTTCCATATGGAAACCATATCTTTGAAGTTGGTAGCATAACCAAACATTCTTGGCACTCTCATGCCCTCTAACATTTCCTATAGAACCATTAACGGATTCCACGAAATTAATATGGACTTTCATTACTTCCTCACTTTTATGGATTTGGATCTTGTATATACTCTTCAAAATACATGCTCTAGAAATTGACTTTTGTCAAGGCTTAAAAATATTCATGAGCCCACTACCAAATGATTATCCTCATGACCCAAAATTTTTTCTTCCCATTTTATGCTTGCTAAGTCAATATTGAGGTGAGGGGCCCTTGAAGCTACAAACCTTTTCAAAATAGATGCTTCAACTCCATACTGCAAGGTAGCACCAAAATATATTATCTTTAATGTTGTAACAAAGTTCTCCAAGACTCTGTCACACACTACTCTAATTTTTTGCTAATGAAACCATACCATGAGCTTCATAATTTTCTTACTAATAATGTATTTTACAGAGTGTCCATACAAAAAATTTATTTTATAAAGTGTTTATACAAAATGCAATTGCTTAAAAAAATGAAAAAGAGTAAAAGTTAACGTAGCAAGAAGTGCACCTATGTTGAAGAAAAACGAGAAGTCACAACCAGAGAAACTGAGGAGTCACATCCTTCCTTGCATATCATTGATTCCACAGATATCAATAAGGGCCTATATAAATTCAATGCTAAGCATTTCTCCAGTTACTGCCACATCAATATATGATGGTGAAAATTGAAGACGAGAATCACATCCCCTTGTTGTGGTTAGGGGGGATAATCAATATTCCCCTAGTTACTTCCCATCCAACCCGTAACTACCTTACTACAATGTAATAATAGCATTAATGAGGTCATTTCTGCTAGAAATGAGTTCAACCTTCACATTTGCATGACCTCCATTTATCTCTCGACAACTTTTTGCTCCAACCACCCCCAACACTCTCCCAGAAATAGTGAACCAATGAAGCAAAAATTGATGTCTTCATTAGCATTATAACCATTATGATCCTTTGATACAGGAACCTGATCTGGTTCCCATGACCATCCATCCATACCTTTGTGTCAGATTACAAAAGATCCATCGATCTGGGATTATTTCATCCCTGCATATGGGCAATGTTTGTAAAGCCACATTCGACTGTCCCTGCCTATGCTTACAATTACCAGAGGATGATTTTCCAATTTGTTACTTTAATGTTGTTCAATGGAAAACCAAATTTTTAGAGGCAATTTATATATCTCATAGAATCTAATGGTAGGAGACATCACATTATGTTTCTTGTTGTGCAGAGGAAGGACTGTTAGGTCATGAGTTTGAGACTAGGGCATACCATTTGACCCATGGAACAATCAACGTCAATGCCAACAGTACACAAACATTTTATAGATGCAATGAGCCACCGACACTGGAGTCTAGCAAGCGTCGAGAAATCCTCTCCGAAAAGGACATGGTTTAAGACTGAAAAAAATCACTTTCCTTGTCTCCTGCATTTTTAGAAAGTCAACTGGCGATAAATTCTCAAGGGTTTGGTGGTCGAGAAATTAATTGGGAAACAATGGTAATTATGATGAGGCAAGGAGCGCAGGCCTGCAGAGGGTGGAAACGTCATATACAGTGATGAAAGAATACCCATTTGGAACACATTGTGTACTATCCTTCACCAAACCATCAATGATATTATGCTCAACAACAATGTGGCAGTAATTGAGCTGAAAATCTGAAGGCTTCCTACACATTTTGAAATACGGACTTTCCTTGATGAAAACTCTACATCCACTGATCCCGTCGGCAAAAGTTCAAACTATCAGGCATGTAAACAAAAATGAAAGCACCCACCATGTCTCCATTACAAGGACCTTTGAATCTAAAACCCTACTATCTTTCCTCTGGGTTTCAATAGCTCAGTACACCTCTCTTCCTCTAGTTCCCAACTAGTTGTGGCACTAATATAATCTGAAATTACTCAGATGGTTGAGATTCTCAGCTTTCAGGGGCTCCAAAAAATCAGATCAACTGAAAATCCAACCCTGCCACAGAGATCTGCATCATTTCTACCCTCACAGAGATCTGCATAGGCGCTACCCTCACAGAAACAATGTTAGGTTGTAAAACAATGCCTTTACATTGCCAATTATCAAGGAAGGATGGATCTATAACCCATAGTGTTTACCATGAAATCACCCAAAACGCCAAATTTATGGCCTCTACACTTTAAATTATTAAGTTATTTGTAATTCAAATTTTAAATAAAACAATTACAAATCTCTTTACTCTCTTTCAAAATAGAAAGCAACTTTTCATTCAAATAATATTATTTTAACTTTCAATTATTTGGAATTTATTTTATTTTAATTAATATAGAGTTATTTTTGGTTATTTATATGTATTATTCAAAGTTATTTGTAATTTCATATTAAAGATAAAATAATTATTTTATTTTAAAATTCAAGAAATTACAAATATTTTTAAAAGTAACTTTTCATTCAAATAATAATTCTTCACTTTCAATTATATAAATTGATATAAAAATAGCTTGGATCTATCTTAATTTTGGAATTACCAAGCGCAGAAGGGATCATATCTCTTCGCTTTAAAGGAAATGTTGTATATGAAGAGATTTTATCCCTCTGGCACTCGGTAAATTAGGAGTAAGATGATTTAATTATTAATTTCATATTTAACTTTACTTATTTTTATTTTTATAATTTACCCCGAATTTAATTTTCTTAACATTTTCCACATTAAATTTTATTTTATGGAGTTTCCTCAAATTAGATATCATAATTGATTTTCAAATAAAATAAATTAGCTATATTTTTTAATATTAAAAGTTAGTTTTAATTTGCCCCATGGTGTAGATTAGTTGATGATAGAATGGGTTTTTAAGGCATTTCTTATAATGTTATTGGCTTAAACTTCTATTAGCTCAGTGTGTCACATGAGGAAATGTGGTTACACTTGGAGGTGATTCTGGTAATGTATATAATTGATCCTTAAGTACAAGCTCACTATAGTTGTGTATTCTCTCATATTCAAAAAGGTAACAATAATACTAATAATCTTTTTTTTTTTTTTTTATTGAATCAATTATTTATCAAAATTAGATGTTATTAAAATCACATGATTTTATTGGTAGTAGTTTAGGTGATGGTAATAAAGAAAACAAATTTTCTTGTAAGTATTTTCTAAATTGTATCTCTACTGAAACACTCGCATAGAAAAAAAAGGTCTTGACCCCACCTAAAATTCCTCAAAGGAAACTCTCAAGGAAGCCACCCAATGTCACCTTGGGGGCCTTCTCTCACTCTTTAGACTACAAGAAGGATATCCTTATCCAGGCGGGAATCCTTAAAGATCTAGCTCAGCTAGGTCATTGAGTAATGAAGGAAAGTTCCTTAATGAAGACTAGTTATTTGACAATACTCACTTTGAAAGTAAAATGTCAGGGACAAGTGTGTGAATAGTCAAACAAACCATGAATTATTAACAAATTTTTAATGATTTTAATTAGACAACTATGCTTATTCATGTTGTTATCACCCCAAGAAACTCTCCTAGGTTGTAGCTTGGAGATGCTTGGGAACATACAAATTCAACTTAATGTTCCAAATGGATGAATGGAATGAATGATGCTTGTTCAAGCCAGATAACCACTTCTACTTTGCTTAACTCCAGACATGCGTGAACACCCCTAGACTACAAGGCTTTAGACCACCAATTTCTCACAGTTTTAGGATTGGGTGAATACGGAGAATACTGACCACACCAGTAGATGCACAAGACCATGTGATGGCCAGCTACAACTAGTAAAGAAGTCTGCAAATCTAATTCCCTAATGCACAGACAGGATGACAGCTCTCTGGCACTAGGTGAAAAGAAACTTGAATAGCTTATTCACTAATACATACAAGACTTTAACACAGAGATAGGATGACAGCTTTCTCTAATACTAAACATCAAGAGCTTAGAAATGTAGCATATCAGGCACAGCTTGGAACAAAAGAAGAATGAAAAGTGAGAAATTAACACCAAAGGAGGCTTGTATTAGTTAAAAATGAAGATGATATGCTACAAGTATCAAAATAGTTACAGTCTATAGAAGTTGAGCATTACATCAAAACATCAACCATCAACCCTAATTACATCTTGTTTATGAGTATATATAGAGTTTCAATACAAAGGCACTTGGCCATTCTAACTATGGAGGGGTCATAATTGACCACCAACCACATTTAGTTGCCTGATGGATCTTCTCAGTGCAATTGCTTGCTGTAGTGGATGAATCTGATCTTTTTCCTGTGCTCTGTTGTCCTCTCAGGCAGTTGGAGTGTCGTAGAGGATGAAATTCCATAACTGTTAAATGTAGTTATCTGCTCGAGCTTTGTCCTTTTCCTTCTTAGCCATACTGTTTGTTAAATATGGTAGTTGAGGAGAAACTGCAAATGGTACGGGGAGATTGGTCACCTTCGTCCTTCGGGGGCATGGAACATTTAAGAGACGTGGACTACATAGCAAGTGTACAAATAGGACGGGGGAGCTGGACTAGCTATTGGATCGGGAGGCTAGATGACGGGGATGAATTAACAGGGATATCGGAGGAGGCAAGAGTGGGATGATCGTGGGCCATTGGATCTCGGGCGGGAAGATCCAACGGTCGTCGGGCCATGGAAACATGTGGATTTTATTAGGTGAGGATGGGGGATCAAGCAACAAGTGGTTTTGATCGCATCGCCATTGATCACTGGGTGGTAAAAGGACAATGGTATGCGATTCCACTCAGAGTGTGACGGGTGGCGGCAAGGCAGAGGGGAAAACCACCCTCCATTATGTGTTATCACATCATTACTTTGTGGTCGTAGGGAAAGCAGGTGCCTTCTGATCGCAGCGGGAATGATTGGACAACAAGGATTTGATCGTGCAGATTTTCGTCAAGTGCAACGGAGAACCATTGAACCGGGTGCGGCGAACAATGACGGAGGTTATAGGTGGAGATTTTATGGAAGCGTGGACTCCCACAGTCATGGTTTTATGGGGTTTCATGTGTTAACACCTGGGGCTTAAGAAAAGGGGCTTACATGTTTTTAACAAAGACATGGAAAAAGGAGACAAGAAGGGGATGAGCGGGGTGAAGGAAAAGGTGAGGGTAACCGTTATAGGCCTCCTTTGAGCACAACTGAGGACTAAGTTTGCCTCTAGATTTAGAAAATCAATGTTATATAGCGGAGCTAACACTGGCTCCTTTTGGCGATGAGAACCTCTTTGTGAGGTCTCAAGAACCATAGACCAATTCCTTACCTGTTAAAACCAGATGAACGAAATTTTCCTAGTGCTCCGTTAGGCATGGAGTGTAGTTGAGCCTACACTAAAACTGATAAAATAACTTATTCACAAATTTAAGGCTAAAGGCCTTAGATAACATAAACCTTCAGAAACCGCCCATTGACTGGGCCATCAAAAACTATTTCTCCTCCCATACTTTGCAGCATGAAAGTATTGTTCCCTTGGATCTAAGAAATGATAAAAGGCCCTGTCCACAAAGCATCAAACTCCCCATGGTTTCATTTCTTCTCTCTCAATGCATCCCACTTAAGAACCAAGTCTCCAAACTGAAAATTATTTGTTTTTGTCCTCCTGTCAAAAGCTTCCTTGATCTTCTTTTCATGTGCTGCGAACTTCTCCACCAACTGTTCTTTGATTTGATGTACCTCTGCTAAATCAGTGATCCTTTTTGCCATGTCTTCTTCCTCACTCTGCTCTTCTTGCAAGAACTTTGCCACAGGGAGGGTTAATTGAATTGGGAATACAACCTCAGTGCCATATACCAGCTTGAATGGAGAATTCCCTGTGGATTTCTTGGTGGTTACTTTGTCAGCCCATAGTGCATACTTGAGCTTAGAATCCCAATTCTTTTTGTTGTCTTCCAACAGCTTTTTAATTATCCTTATCAGGCTCTTGTTGGAAGATTCCGCTAGACCGTTTCCTGAGGGTAGTATGAGGTGGAATGAACTAGCTTAATGCCCATTGAGTCATACATGTCCACTAATTCTTTTGCCCTAAGGGCTACTGCATTGTTTGTAACTAGTTTATGAGGACAACCAAACCTAGTGAAGATGTTCTCTGCTAAGAACTTCATGACCACATGGTGATCAACCTTTCTAGTAGGGATGGCCTCGATCCATTTGGTGAAGTAATCTGTGGCTACTAGTATCCATCTATGCTAGCCACTGGAATGTGGATTGATTTCTCCAATGAAATCCAAGCCCCACTGCTGAAAAGGGCCACTAGCATGTATGGGTTTTAAGGGCAGGGATTTCAAGTGTTGCTTACACACAAATCTTTGGCACCTATCACAAGATTTAACAAATGAAAAGACGTCAGAAAATAAGGTGGGCCAATAGTACCCAGCTTTGAGGATTTTGTGGGCTGTATTTTTCCAATAGTGGTGTCCTCCGCATATGTTGGAATGAAACTGTTGCATCACTTCCATGGATTTTTCTTTGTCTACACACCTCAAAAGAATTCCAACGGGGTCCCTCCAGTAGAGCATATTTTCGTGAATTCAATATTTAGTTGCCCTAGGATTAATAGTTCTAGCTTGGCTTGAACTAAGGGCTGCAGGAATCTCTAGCTTTAGCAAGAATTGAGCCATGATAGAATACCATTCACAAGAAGCTATATTTTCTGCCAACGACTGATTTTTCCCTAGTTCAGTTGCTTCTTCTGCTATCCGTCCATTCTCTGAAATTGTGCTTATGAGATCTATGTTCAACATTCTGCAATTTTCTTCAGCCATTAATCTAGCAAGGCCCTGACCTCTGATAAGCTTAGTGGGCTTCAATTCTATGTTAAATTCAATAAGCTTTTCAATCCATTTAGCCTTTCTTCCATCAGCATCAAGCTATGTTAGGACATCCTTTATTGAAGCAGAGGGTACATATGCAATTACCTTTGAGTGTAGAATGTAAATTCTAAAAGCCTTCAAAGATTTTATAAGAGCATATGCCTATTTTTCAATGATATCATACCTCAGCTCAGCATACCTTAAGGTTTTGCTGAAATATGCCACTGGGTGCTCTAAGCCTTCCTCATCTGCTTGAATCAAAACTGTTGCAAGGGTGTCATCAAAGGGAAACGAAAATATATGGAACTCCTTGCTGTAATCTGGAATGATTAGAGAAGGAGCTTCCATAATAGCTTTCTTAATGGATTCAAAGGTTCTTCTTGCTGCATCAGTCCATTTGATTTTTGACCCTTTTCCAACATGGAGGTAATGTGTTTTACAAGTTCAGAAAAATTTGGGAAAAACCTCCTTACATAATTTATCTTACCCAGAAAGGACTGGACATCCTTCTTTGATCTTAGGATAGACAAGGTCTGTATTTCCCTTACTCTTTCTGGGTCGATTCTGACACCTA
This sequence comes from Pinus tabuliformis, assembly GCA_031772625.1. NCBI lineage: Eukaryota > Viridiplantae > Streptophyta > Pinopsida > Pinales > Pinaceae > Pinus > Pinus tabuliformis. The sequence continues at coordinate 997,185,196 of CM062815.1, read as the reverse complement.
CAACAAAAACAACGTGTCCTAACAACTTGCCTTCTTCTAAAGAAAACTGTGACTTTTTAGGATTGACCGAAATCCCAAACCTTTTGCACTTTAGGAACACTTTCTTCAAATGCTGCAAATGGTCTTGATGGCTACTAGAGTACACTATTATATCATCAAGGTAGACAAGGACAAATTTGTCCTTCTCTCCCACAAATGCTATATCCATAGCTCTCTGAAAGGTGGCTCCAACATTCATCAACCCAAAAGGCATCTTAGAATACATAAAAGTGCCCCAAGGAGTAGTGAAAGCAGTCTTCTCTTGGTCATATGGATGCACAACAACTTGCTTATACCCTGAAAATCCATCTAGGAAAGACACCACATGGGCTCCTGAGACTTTCTGCAGCAAATGCTCCATCTTGGGCAGAGGATAATTGCCTTTCTTACAGCATTTGTTTAAGTTTCTTAAATCAACGCAAAGCCTCATTTCTCCACTTTTCTTCCTCACCACTACTAGGTTGGCTACACATTTTGAATATCTAAGAGGAACTATGATCTTGGCATCCAGTAATTTCTTGATTTCTTTTTCAATTAGGGGGAGGAGTAAAGGATTTATTGGTCTCAGTTTCTGCTTGAAAGGAACAGTGTCTTTCTCTATAGGGATTTTGTGCTGGATGATATTTTTGTCATATGTTTTCAGTTCACTATATTCCCAGGCAAAAACATCAACAAATTGTTTCATTAAGTTGCAGTACTAAGAACTTTGGGTAGCCAACAAATGGGTGGACAGATTTATATATCTTGGATGTTTTGGACTCCCTATATTATGCCTATGTACTATAGATTGGTCTTCTTTTTGGGCAGCCTTATAAGGCACATCATTCTAGTCAAACAGCTTTTCTAAAGGGACTAGGCCTTTAGGTATGTGATTGCTGGGCAGTTGGACAATGTTGTTTTTGCCAATTTTGTTTCTAAGCTGGGACTGGGGGTTTTTTTCCAAGGCTTCATTCTCTTGATCAATTTGCATTTTAGAGAATTCATCAATGACTTGAAGAAACCTATTTACCTCATCATCATCCTCAAAAACTTTCCAATGCTGGACATTATCAGGCAAAGATGGTCTATATTTCATCTGAACTTCATAAACTAGTCTGGGAGGCATGGGAGGAATAAACATGCTAGCAGACACAGCAAGGGAATCAACAAGCTGATTTCTGACTCTAGGGATATATGAGATACAAAAACTATCAAAAGAATCTTTGAGTCTCCATACCTCATCTCTATATGCTTTCATCCTTGGGTGCTTTGCCTGAATTTTTTTTTTCACTTGCTGAATGATAAGATCAGCATCACCAGACACCTTTATATTTCTGATTCCTCTGTATTTAGATGCGTTAAGGCCCAATATCAGAGCCTCATACTTTGCTATATTGTTGGTGACTTGGAAAGTCAGCTTCAAAGACAGATGTGTGCTCTCTTGTTTTGGAGAAATCAACACCACCCCTGCTCTTGTAGTTTCCCTTGAACATGCTCGATCAAAGAACATTTCCAAAGCTTGACTTCCTTGCTCTCCATCGGCCTGAACTGTTGGTTCCTTGAGCTGCAATGAGGCCTTCTGGGATTCTTCAATTTGGAGGATACATGCTCCAAAATCGGTGTCCACAGCATAAATGGGATGATTAGAAGGATTCTTATCATCACTAATGATGCAGGCCAGTTGTGATTTTCTGTACAATCTCCTGCTTTCCCCTCCAAAAATTAGGACAGTGGCATAAGATAAATCATTCTGTAATGTCCCACCTAGTCTCTTAATCCACCCTCTAGACAACGGCATGCCAAACTTAGGGGGAACATCTTCTACCACAATAACCATCATCATGCTCTTCATGGACAGTTGGGTTAGGGTAACATCTAGGTCTTTGATTAATCCTAGGCATTTTACCTTTCTCGAATCAAATGAGAATAGATCATGATATGGTCTAGTGATATCAAGGCCTAAATCTTCCATGACAGCTTTTGGAATCAAATTGTGGCTGGCCCCTATGTCTAGCACGAAATTATGGAGGGTTTTGTCATGAATGGTCAAGGAGACATAGAACAATGGGGGGCTATTATCAGCAGGTTCAATCATTGGGCTAAGCACAACTGCAGGCTCATCATCTTGCAAATTGACGTAGTCAGTACAGGTTAGTGAGGCTTTTAGCTCAAGAGCATCAAGGATAGGATTTCTAAAAACTTCACTCTTTACAAGTTCTATCAGAGCCACAGATATTTTTAACTTCTGGATGTCTGATTCAAAGCTGAAAATGGAAGGAGACTTGTTAGGACCTCTTACATCTTGGGCTAGTGTTGTGAGGATGACTGGATCAGCCGCTGGTCTCTTGCGCCTGATATTTTATTGCTCTATTGGGATGGCAGCTCTTTGGGTAGGATTCTCCTTGACATTGTTTCCTTTTGACCTCAGATTATACCTTTGTTGTTCACCAGTCTACAGAACAGCCTCTCTGTCCCACTCTCGACTGGTTTGGTCTTGGAGTAATGATTCTTCATAGGTAGCTAATGTCAAGAAACCGACATTGCCCTTATCTTCCATGCAATGAATTTCATCCCCTTCTTCAAACTACTCCTCTTCCATGACTACGTTCTGGAAGGGAGCCTTCACTCTTTGTTCTTCATGGGCCTCTTTACCCCTCTGAATGATCTGCACTTGCTCATTTGCTCTTCTGAATGGATTTGGGTTTCTTGGAGCAAATGTGTTTGGAAGCCTTGCCTTTCTAGAGCTCTGCTCAAACTTCAGCTTAGATACCTCAGCAACCAATGACTCTATCATTTTAGTCATTTTGTCTAACTTAGGCTCTGAAGATGAAGTAGAGGAAGAAGAAGCCTCACCTCTCTACCTCCTTCTATCAGCATGACTTTTGAGCTTTTCTGCAGCCATGATATTCGATTCCACCTCTAGAGCTGCATCTTGCATTTCAGCTAGAGTGGCACATCTTCTTTCTCTTAAAAGCAGGCAGAAATCAGAGTCAAAAGCATTGGCATAAGTGATTTTGGCAGAGGTTGGGGTGGGCTTTACTTTAGCTGGTATCTTATTATACATACAGTTAAATCTTTTATTAAAATCAGGCAATGATTCCCCATTCTCCCTCTTGAGGTTTCCAAACTCTGTATGGTAATATAGCAGGTCTTTTTTATCCCCCCAATGCTTCAAAAATGCATCATCTAAGGCTTCAATGTCTATTATAGACCTAGGGGCCAATTCTTTGAACCATTTTCTAGCTTCTCCATCAAGGCTTTGGACAAATACTCTAATCCAAAAATCATCCTCACCCATATCTAGGTTATTAGCATAACTGTAAAAAGACTCGAGATGTTTTTCAACAGTTACTCCCTCTGTTCTACTAAACTTAGACATGTATTTCTGATATTATCCTTCATGCATGGCATTCAAAGGAATATGCAAGACCAAGGGCCCATACCTAGCAGCTATGATCCTTTCCATCTTTGTGGGTGCTTGCTGGCCTGCCATGACTGGGGTAGGTGGAAGGATACTGGCAGTCTGGACAGTAGGAAGCAATGAAATGGATGACATAAACAAAGGAATATGAGGGACTAATTGGGAGACTTTCTTTGGACTGAGATACAAAGGGGAACTAGATGAACAAGGAACATTATGAATCTCTGAAAGTATTTCTTCACTAGCAATGCTAGGCTCTAAACCTTCAAACTGCATATCCTCAACTATAATCTTCTCCTGCAGAGATACATAAGATTTCTTAGGCGTACCTAATCCTGATGCTCTTTTTGTGATGTCTTCCTTTGCTTAGCAATCTTCTCAGGGTCAAGTACAAGGTCAGCTGGTGATTTCTGAGGATTTCTCTAGGTATGCCTCACAAACTGAGCTAGAACTATAATGTGGAGTCATCAATAAGTTGGTTCTTCAGTAGAGTCGCCAGATAGATGATTACAACCATAAATGTGTCCAGACTTTGTCTATCGTCAAAGCTGGAACTGTGTCGTTCTCCCAGGGAAGCTGAGCTTCAACCTCCTCTCCCCATCAACGGTGCCAATTAATGTTATCACCCCAAGAAACTCTCCTAGGTTGTAGCTTGGAGATGCTCGGGAACATAAAAATTCAACTTAATGTTGCAAATGGATGAATGGAAGGAATGATGCTTGTTCAAGCTAGATAACCACTTCTACTTTGCTTAACTCTAGACATGCATGAACACCCCTAGACTACAAGGCTTTAGACCACTAATTGCTCACAGTTTGAGGATTGGGTGAATATGTAGAATACTGACCACACCAGCAGACGCACAATACCATGTGATGGCTGGTTGCAACTAGTAATGAAGTCTGCAAATCTAATTCCCTAATGCACAGACAAGATGACAGCTCTCTGGCACTAGGTGAAAAGAAACTTGAACAGCTCATTCACTAATACATACAAGACTTTAACACAAAGATAGGATGACAACTTCTCTAATACTAAACATAAAGAGCTCATAAATGCAGCATATCAAGCGCAGCTTGGAGTAGAAGAAGAATGAAAAGTGAGCAATTAATTGCAAAAGAATATTGTATTAGCTGAAAGTGAAGATGAGATGCTGCAAGTATCAAAATAGTTATAGTCTCTAGAAGTTGAACCTTACATCAAAATGTCAACCATCAACCCTAATTACATCTTCTTTCTAGGTATATATAGAGTTTCAATACAAAGGCACTCGGCCATTCTAAGTATGGAGGGGTCATAATTGACAACCAACCACATTTAGTTGCCCGATGGAGCTTCTGAGTGTGATTTCTTGCTGTAGTGGATGAATCTGATCTTTTTCCTGTGCTCTTTTGTCCTCTCGGGCAGTTGGAGTGCCGTAGAGGATGAAATTCCATAACTGTTAAATGTAGTTATCTACTCGAGCTTCATCCTTTTCCTTCTCGGCCATATTGTTTGTTAAATATGGTGGTTGAGGAGCAACTGCAAATAGTACCGGGAGACTGGTCACCTTCGTCCTTCGGGGGCATGGAACATTTAAGAGACGTGGACTGCATAGCGGGTGTACAAACAGGACAAAGGAGCTGGACTGGCCTTGGATCGAGAGGCTAGACGGCGAGGATGAATTAACGAGGATATCAGAGGAGGTGGGAGTGGGATGATCATGGGCTGTTGGATCTCAGGCGGACAGATCCAATCGTTTTCTGGCAGTGGAAATGCGCGTATGTTATCGGGCGAGGATGGAGGATCAAGCGGTAAGTGGTTTTGATCACATCACCATTGATCGCTGGGCAGTAAAAGGACAATGGTGCACGAACCCACTTAAAGTGTGACACGTGGCGGCGAGGGAGAGGGGAAAACCACCCTCCATCGCTCGTTATCACACCGTTACTTTGTGGTCGTGGGGAAAGTGGATGCTGTTCGATTGCGACGAGAATGATCAGACGGCCAGGATTTGATTGCGCAGATTTTCGTCAGGCGCGACAAAGAACCATTGAACCGGGTGCAGTGATCGATGACGGAGTTTATAGGTGGAGAGTTTATGGAGGTGTGGAGTCCCGCGGGCATGGTTTTATGGGGTTTTGTGTGTTAACACCCAGGGCTTAAGAAAATGGGCTTATATGTTTTTAACAAAGGCATGGAAAAAGGAGACAAGAAGGGGATGAGCAGGGTGAAGGAAAAGGTGAGGGTAACCATTATAGGCCTTCTTTGAGCACAACCGAGGACTAAGTTTGCCTCCAACTTTAGAAAATCAATGTTATATAGTGGAGCTAACACATGCAACAAAATTATACTTAAGAAATGAAAGATAAATCTTGTTCAATTAACCATATAACATGAGATGCTAGTGAAGCATATATACAACGGCACAATAAAAATATGAAATGAATAATAAATTTTCCATACAAGTTAGCCATTAGATCATTAATTCATCATATTCATGAGCATTGGAGATTGAGAGTTCATTATCATCATCAAGAGACCATTCCACAATTAAGAGATCATACACTAATAGTATTAACTATGTTTAGGACAACAAAGAGTTATGTGTTTGCGATTGTCATTGTTTCTAAGGAAAATGAAGACACCAAAGTTGAATGCGGACTATTTACACATTTGTAACATTCAAATGGCATCCATTTATCATCAATTTATCGCCATTTATAGTTGGGTAGTTTGTAACAATAGAATATAAAGGCAGAGGGACATCTTAAAAATTTACCTAAGATTACACTATATACATAGTTTGAACATAAGTAATATATAGCTTTTTCTTTTGCAGATATGTTCTTTTTTCTATCCAAGATATCATAGCAAGAGAAATATTGATATTGTAGAAATTGTTAGACGACCTCATTCAAGTCAATTTTTCTGATGTTCTACTTGATTGATACATTCTCATGATAGGAAGGTTTTAAATATGAATTAATATGTTCCCAAAATAGATTATATTCAAAATTTATAAATATATAAGATAAAAGCAAATGCCAATGCCTTCATTGGATTGTCACTTGACTCTGGTGTGAGAAGGTTACATGAAATGTGATTGGAAAAAGGATTCAGAGACAATATAGAGATCACGTCTTGGATATGATTCATTTGTTGTTGGAGATCCTTTAGGAACTTCAACCATAGACTTTGGAAACGTTTCTAGTAGGTATTCCGATATCTTTTAATGTTGTGATTCTTTCACCCCATGGTTATTTTTTGCAAGCAAATATTTTAGGAATGCTTGATAAGACATCGATGGAGAGGTAAACAATTTCTTTAGATTTGCAATGTCCATTCCATGATATCCTCTCTTTATTTTATGATTTTATTTTGAACATTTATTATGATTTTGCTTTGTATTTTAAATATGAAATTGAAAATACTTATCATTATGTCTGTTTGAACAACAACTTAAGCTTGAATATGAAATTGGGATTACACGATATTGATTGAAATCATTTTAACTATTTTGTGTTGAAATATTTTCATGACTATTAGAAAAGTTTACTTTCATGTTGGTATTTAAGCACATGTTGTTTATATACTTGACCAAGTTCATTCATTAGAGAACAACTATTTTTTCGAATAAAATGACAAGTACTGGACATCACACCTCAGATTATTTGTTTTCACGAGTTATTTACATCTTGAGATTTTTAGAATGTAACTTAGCTGGCATGATTGTGCCTAAGATTCCCCTGAAGGTTGAATACTAAGTTACTAAGGTGTTATTTTCTATGGTGACATTTATTTGTTTATATAGGTAATCTGGACACATAGTGGCCACTATCGCTCAACTAAAGAAAGCTTGTTCGAGTTTCTTGCTTTTATGGGGAAGAATGGCTTTAACAATGTTGATGTTGAGGTATATGTAATATAAATCCTTTATAGTCTACTTTAGTTTATACTATAGTGTTCATCACCTTTCATGTCTTACACTTTGCATTGTACTTCTTTTGTTTTCAGAAAAGGAACTCAATATTGATGGTAAGCAGTAGGATTTGAAGAAAGAGGAGAACACTAACACTGGAGCGACAAATGAAAAAAGAGAGAGAAGAGAAATGGTATATCGATGCCCTTAAAGCCAATATCTCCCATAAGACACACACATAGACACTGATGTTCACGTCTTCAGAGTTGGTGAATTCACCTATAATGACTTGGAAACGAGATGATAATGTTTTGTAGTGATGAAACAACATTTCATGTGTAAATTGTAGTCCAACCAATATTAAGTTGGAAACTCATATTGTATTAATACTTGAAATTTCATATAATATAATTTATGCGGTTGAAATTATTTTTAGTTGTACTTGATATTGTTTATTATTTTAATTAACATATGTAACTTTGAATTTTCATATCAAATGAATTTGTCCACAATGTATGACATATTTTTAATTTAGTTACAAAATCATATTAATGGATTTATGTTTATTAATAATGAACAAATAAAATCAATCTAAAACTACTAAATTATTAGTTTATATTGATTAATGATGAACACAAATAAAATGAATATACAACTAAATTAGTCATTTATAATGATTATTAATCAAAATAAATGAATTGAATATAAACTACTAAATTAGTTGTTTATATAATGAATATGAAACTACAAAACAATATAAATGACTACTTCAAATGATTAATTTGTCATTACAAATTAAAACTAAATTTTTCGTATATACTACTATTAGTAACTAATTTGCAATATCTTCTAACGCAATAAAAGTTTAGTCATATTTCTTTGGTTATTGATTGGTTTCAAACGATGACTAAAATTTGCATATATATGATTATCAGTAGCTAATTTACAGTATCTTATAACATGATCAACATTTTGCTCATATTTCTTTGGTCATTAATTGGTTTTATCGGATGACCATATACTAATCTATTTTGTTGTATATTTGGTCATTAATTGTGGCAATTAATGACTAAATAAATGACTAAAGTAACAATCATTTTTATGACTAAATATAATACTAGATGATAAAATTGATACAACCAATTAATGACTAAACTAAAAAAGACTAAAAGTTGGTCAGGTTATAAGATACCATAAATTAGCTACTATTGGTCACCGACTGAAAAATGGTCATTTATATGAAAGTTTTAATCATTGTTTTAGTAACTAATTAGCCATTTTGTACTAGTGACACTAGTATAAATAATAGTTTAATACGATTAATAGTTGTAACACAACATACTCTCTACCTATATTTATAATTAATTAATTAAACTTAAGTGGAGTGTGGAAGAATCATAATGAAAGCTTCCCCCACACTTCCACACTTCGCGTAATAACATATTGCCCAAAGAAATTCCTAACATAATTCAAGGCTTAACTTTCCATGTTCGGAGGTGTAGGACTCGACATAACCAGAAAATCTATGATTCCCAACAGGAAAATTCTAAAGAGACATGGATCACAAAATTGTTTCAATTAGTAACAATTATCAAATCTCATTATAATGCATGCATTTCCAATTAAAACATCTAAGAAATCAATTTACCAAGACATGGAACACAGGTTAAACTAGAAATCATAGCCACTTTAATTAATAAATATTTATAGGAAAATCTATGCCAATACAACTTCTGAACAAACACTCGACCAACTTAACTCTGAAGAGAAATCATGGACCCTACATGGATACACTAGAAAATTAGACCCATGGGGTTTTCACCCCTGGGATCAAACTAGAACTGACCTTGCCAAGTTCTCAATAAAGACAAAATAGATAGATAAACGCAGGATGATCGAAATGCCTAGCTACTATCCCCTTTAATAGGCTTGATGGACTCTCTAGAAATCTTCTTTTATTATTTTCCCTCGAAAATTGAAGGAAATTACCATAGGAAAATTCTGTCCATTTTGACCATATCAAGAAAATGGAATATTACAAATCCTCTCACCCTAAGATTGATTGCCCTCAAGAAATCAACTTCTATCCACATCAAAAGAATATGTATATTGCTACCAGGACCCCATACAAAGCAGTGTGTTATCCTATGCCTCCATGCTACATGATCCTTAGTGGATCCTTCGATATATGGATCCCAAACAATACTCCAAATTATTCCCATAATAGATCCACCTAGATCCCAATCCCACCTAAGTCTTAGGACCTGTGGGATATGATACCATCTCAACATTCTACTATTTCTTGTGCCTAAGGGAGTAAGATACAATATGCTCTTCACTAAGGGTATCCTTCTCGAAATCATCCCATCAATCAAGTTCAAACTCATAATATCTTACCAATCCATCTCATGGGAAGGATCTAATGCATGAATTCCTGCACATGGAATAACTATACCATGTTGATGTTGATAGATGCTCAAGTCATGCTGCTCCACTTAGTCACCCAACATTATCCATTTGGAGAACTCGACCCTACTCTCCCTAATGTATAGAGGTGGGTTGGTAGTGTCGCAACCCTATCTATGTAATCTTATAGAGGACTGCTCTAGAATTCCCAATGGTATTCCTCCTACTACCTTGTGAGGGACTTAACACATTCCTCTATAGTAGACATCTTGGTTTTTGACTCAACACATACCCCTATGAGCTCCTCAATTTTTTTGTTCTCCTATAAGATATTGTCTTGGGTTGTCCTGAATCTATACTTCAACATCATAAGCTCTATCATGAAATGCATCATCCTTCCCTGAAAGTCCTCTATTGGTGATTCTAGTGCCCTGTTGAATATTTGTACTTGTCTGCACTAGATGCCCCATGACCAAAACATAAACTTGAGCCTTTGAGTGACTCTCTAGGAATGGTTCATCCTTCACATTATGTATGTCATGCTTCCCCTCATGATCATGCTCATCATATCAGTTCACTATTGTTGGCTCATCAATCAAGTTTTACTGGCCTCCTCCATCTGTGAAGATAAAATGGTGTTCATCTTCTCCAATTGTTGAACATAGATGGACTAGTGGACTACTATAGATATTTGACTGCTCATATTCATTATCCTCCTTGAGACCTATGGAATCAGTTGCATAGGAGTCAACCTCATCAATACCATTAGGTAGAATTTCGTCCTGCACTTCTGAATGTTTTCCATCCTGCAATACTCCCTGAATAATATTGTGTTGATGCTCACCATCTTAGAAATCAATAGATCCAACTATAGAATAATTCCCATGATCTGTAGGAATATCCTCTTGTTATGTCATTTTTTACTCCTTCCTATCATTTAGACATGAATGACTAGGTGGCCAAGTTCCCTTGAAGATAAAGCATAGTCTTGTCCTCTTTAGTTCATTCTTGCTACAAGTTGTGTTCTTTCTTCCTCCATCAATCATTATCAACTCCCTCCTAGTCAGCACCCTTTTGAGTAATTTTATGCTTTTCCTTATTAACTTCTCAGCTAGATCATAGGCGGTTAGTGATTCCATTGGTTCCTTCCTCCAAATTGTCAACAATTTGGATTTTAGTATCTTTCAAATGTCAGCATCTCCTTTTAAGAACAATGACTCAATATTTTGCATGCATGCCTTGACATGGTTCGAATGAGCTGATGTAATACTGGTGTAGAAGTTTTGGAGCAACTAAAATATCAACTCGCTACATTCGAGATTCAACATTCATGTGCCAATGTTGAACTCTTCCATCAGTTCTAGAATTTTTTGCTGCTTTTGAAATGTAGGAAGCATGATGTTGTTCAACCCTTGAAGGGTTTCTAATGTCAGTTGCAATATCTCCCTCATGATATCATTGTTGTAAGGTGGAAGTTCCAATGTTTAAGATATGATCTTGCTAAGATAAGAGAATGTGATTCTAACATTTTCACAAGAATGCTCCAAGAAAATGGGTTGTATCAAAGCAATCATTGATGGCTTCAAGGCCCAACCTGACCTTTTCCAATCTGATTTCTCTATTAGCAAAAACTCCGTATCTAATGTGTCCAAGTGTAAGAGTACATCTTCAGGCTTTGTATATTACAATTTGGATCCAAGTCCAAAGAGACACATTCTTTTAACATCTTCCTTTTGAATATCCTTTGACTACTAAAGGATAGCATGGACCTTCTGGGAGAAAGATCTATTCCTCTGCTTTGTCTTCTGATTTGTAATTTGTTGTCATTTTTGATACATAGAAGTATTATAGCCAAGAGGACCAACTGATGTATTACCACCTCAATTTCTGAGGTGTTTCCAAAAGTAAAATGAGGATATTATGGCTTAGTATTCCTTCTCTCTCCCCAACATTCTTCAATAAAATCTAGTTACCCCTTTTGGGAAATTAATCTATACAGGGCTTGAATTCTCGCTAATAGTAGGGAAACAATTTGCTCAAATAAAAATAATAACCCAATGGAAGAAATCCTTCTGCAATAATAACTTGGAAAGCACTATGCAAAATCCACACCTACAATAACCAGTGGATTTTTCTTTTATAATCCTAATTCCAATATAAAACTTTATTCATTCATGCCACATAGTAAACCTTGGAGTGGAATAAGTTCCATATAATATCCCATAATCCTTATTTTATTTAATAGTTCCCTTAATAACCATGACCATACGATGCAATGAATTACATGGGACTTATTTGACCATGGTGACCCATGAAGTTAACCACACCTCAATTGCTTCTCTACCACTTTTGTAATAGAGGGGAGACTTGGCAATTGAATGGAATCTCGGCCCTCAATTCCAGTATTTCATGGTGACATAAATGAATTATTCCAAAAGAATCAAGTTATCAATATCTGATTTTATCGCCTACATGGAATGGCCAAGGGTGTGGTTAATGACTCTGGTCCTATGATGCCAATGTGCAAGATGACACCAAGTCCTCCAGTGTCTCCCAATGGTATGTTTTTTTAACTCTTGTAATCCATTGGAATAACCTTTGCACCCTCAACACAATGTCCCCTTTGTGTAGTCAACAAGTGGATTAGTTTATGCATGCAAGGGATATCCATGGACTCAATGCCTATGCAAGATGTAAATCCCTATGTTTAGTAACTTCCTCTCTCTGGTGTGATGATCTTGTGATCTTCCAAGGGCATCCCTCTGTATTGATGCTGCTCAGAATTTCAATGAAAATTGAGATCTGCTCCCTTTGATCTTGCATCTCTTGTCCCTGCATTGTATATAGTTCAAATAACCTTCCTCAATGATTTTAATCGTCGACCATTCTATTGGAAAAAAACATAATGTTCCCTGGACCAGGGTGTTTTCACAATGGTGCTCAAACCTCACCTATAACGAGGCCATTGCTCATGGTCACCGGAACTTCCATCCTCCCTGTGTGATATTGGGTTTGCCTCCTTTTCTATGGATATATGAGTGGTCCCTATCAATGCTACAAGAAAAGTCAAGATACACTCCCTTTATTTTCTTGCAGTTTGATCTTGTCAACTTCTCTTGCAAATAACCCATGACCTTCGAATTTATCCAACTTGGTTCGAAACTTCTCTGGAATCCATAGTGTTGCTGCAATGTATTTCGAAACGCTTTTTCTAGACCCTTACAGATCCTCATGGCTAAGTGTAAGCACATGATTGTGGACATTTCTCATGGTGATCGCATCCCCTTCGATCCTGAAAATTTTAATGCACTAGTCATGTGAAACACATGCTTCTTTCAATAAGTGATTGAGGCACCAATGTGAGAATTAGAATATAAAGTGTTCAACCAAGTTTTCACTAATTCAATTACTCATCATTCATATCAAATCTGATGAGAGAAGAATCTTCATCATGATCATCTTCATAGTGAATTCTCCTACAACTACTTACATCGATCTAATTTCCAGTTGAAAATGTAATGTGAACTTCACTTCACGCATGAGATTCTTATCCAATTAAGTAAAATACACCACTCCATTTATAGTATTAGAAAATAAAAGTCTACAGTTGATTACACCTCAGACCTCCAACAAGAAAATCACTAATGATTCTGCAACTTCTTCAAGTCTGGAAATGAGCGCAACTTGTAGTTTTGACCTCTAATCATGAAGGAGAGTTATCGCTTGGTATTTCACTAAGCTGAAGAATTCATGGTGGTATTATTTCTTGAGAATCCTTGGTGCTCAATCTGCAGCCCTATGACGCTTGAATCCCCTATGTGATTGATATATGATCAACATGATATGCAAGTTTGGCTTCACACACCAAATCTGCTACCAGCAGCCTCATACCTATATTTGATGTAATAAAAAAAGTCGAAATATTATGTTGGCCTCCTCAACTAGATCTTAGATATTTTTGAATAGTTGTAATATTCCCATTTTAACTCAGCCCTATGAGACAAATTCTTTTATTTATTAATGAATGAAATATTCAACAAATAGATCAACATGCATGTGGGTGAGGGAGTTTGCTGGTTGGGCGAACATCTGTGCAAAACAGTTTCATGCATTTGACATCAGTGAGATAGCAATGAAAAATAAAACAGAGCTAGGCGAATCTAGTATATATGTAGATGACAATAGGCATTCAAATAAATCAAGCAAACAGTACTCCCACAAGCAAAAACAAGAAAAATCAACAGAAATGTAGGACAAGGCATGGGAAGCGGGCTTACCCCAAAACAGTTGAGTTGAGTGTGCTGACTATTCGTAGATGTGATGTGGGATGTTAGAGCTGCAAGGTTGATGTGAGGAATGAGCGTTGCACCATCTGGTTGATGAGTTTTGATAAGATTGAGGTTGTGACATGCATGCCACAAATCTAGGCGAAGCGACACTTGGTGGGAGGTTTTAGAAATGCTCCTTGCATGTAACCTTAAACTTCTAGACATAGATCTCTAAAACAAGTGATGTCTTTGCATGCTGCCTTGGGAGAAGTAGCCCCTAGATGAAAGTTTGTTTTGCTCAGTCCTAGAGGGAACCAATCAACTGAATTGTACATGCAAGCGATTGCTTGACTACTGGAGAAAAATGCACATTTCTGGCTGGGAGATGGGCTGACTACCTAGGAGGTTTTCACAATTTCTAGGCAGAGCAGCTGACTACAGCATGGATTTGCACAAATCTTGGGTTGAACGACCTGTTGCTGGGAAAATGTGTGCAAATACTGCTGGGAGGGTTGGCTGGCAGGATTGTGCAATCCCTAAGCTCAACAGGCTGTCAGAGAGAATTGCGCAATTTCTAGAGGGAAGGCTTCTTTCCCTCTAGAAACACACAATTTTCAAGGGGAAGCTCCTCAGCTTGTAGCTGGACCAAGTATGTGTGAGCAGCCTATGACAGGAATGGATCGACTATGCTCGATAGGCTTCCTTTGTGCATGAACAACACTGAATCTTGAGTACTTGATGAAGCAAGACAAAGTGCTATGAAAGGTCAGTAGGGAGGCTCCAAAATAGGCTAAGGAAATATTTTGGAGGGTGATTTTAGCCGCTACAACACATGGCAACACACTGGTGGAACTCTAGCTCTCTGAATGGACCCTGTTCGTGAAAAGCAAGTCTAACACCTCCGGAAGTATTGTTCAGTTTCCAACTCATCTTGGTTTCACACTAACTTTATTGTAAGATGTAGCATCTACCAAACCCTTGGTAGATTGTCACACAATGCAAGCCAAGGCAACACAGTTGTTTCGATTGGGGTTGAGGGGTATATAGGTGCATAACCAATATAGTCGTCAAAGTCTTAGTTTCATCCCTGGTGTTGCTCCACTGCCAGCAGGCCTAGACAGTAACTCAGTGGAGTCACATAGGAACAAAAGCATGTCTCCACTACCAGAGAGCCTGGTCAGTACCCCGGTGGAGTTACATGCATCACCTCCTTGCACAAGAAACCTTTCTCTTCTTTCACCTTATTCATTTTTCATTTTGAATTTTTGACTTTTCATTTTTTCATTCTTCACTGTTCATAACACTTATTCATTTCAGATGCGAAAGAGGGATCCCATCTTATTGAGAGTAGAAGAGGTTGTTCCAGCAAAGAAGTAGTTTATTGTATCACTGATGTTCTTGTTAAGGTTTTCCCCCTCACCTTACTATACTTGACTAAGCTAAGAAGGGTTAACCCAAAAGCAATCGACTAGAGAAGGTGACACTAGTTAGCACACAAGCATTGTGTTTACACTAAGGTTCACTTTGAACAGTACATATTTTCCTGTGACTTATCATGGAGTAAAAGTAACAAGCTCATCATACAGAGGCAAGATGACATATAACCAACTAGTGATAGTTGTACAAGCCCTCTTTTACTTTACCTAGCTCGCTTCAAGAGTCATACATGGTTTCATGCAAAAATAACCTACGAACAAAACAAGCAAACAAACTAACAATCAACAAAGAAAAGCAAGAGCAGAAGAAAAGATTAAAGCGACGGAAGTAAACAAACAAGCAAACAAAGCACGTAAGAAAACAAGCATGAAAGCAAACAACTGAAAGAAATCACTACTTCTACTCCTACACTAATGGTACATGGGCCAGATCACGTAAAGTGATACTTCCAATGCAGCCACTGGCACATTGGTATACCCATGTTGGTGAAGACATGGTCTGCGAATAACGTAGTTGTACAAACCAGCAAGCAAGAAAGATCTAACAATGAATGCAACCACACTCCATGATTCAAAGTGCCCACAGGACATAAGTGAGCGCATGTGCATGACAGGAAATCTGTGGACTTATCATGGTGTTGTGTGACACTACGTGCAAATTTGAATCATAAGCACACTCTTGACTGTGACATGCAAGCAAATGAAAGAAGAAAAGATAACTTGTGTCGCGCATGAATGCTTGCAATGTGAGACTCCTCCAATGCATGAGCAATGGGATCATGTAGATCGAGTGGAGGAAGTAAAATATGAGTGTTAGATTGATCTTGAGTGCATATAGATGAGTGATGAAGAGCCTTGAGTGTTTGAAAAATTTCTTGATCAGAAGCAAAACCAACCTCAGGACAACGAGGGCCTAACATAACCATCAGCTCGGGCTAAAGTGCCTCAATGGCCTGCAAAGTTTCGACTTCATTGATATATGGATCTTCATAGACCAGTGGCTTAGATGAATTAACAATGAGTGAATCAACATCGTGATTAGATGATGAGCTCAAGAGATAATGATAACCGTGATCCAGATTTAAACATGAATGCAACAAATTATAGAGATAACCGTAAACACAGAGATGCAGCGGAAATAATACTTCATTTCATTAATGTAAAATCCTGAAATATGATTACAAATAGGAATGGAAATAAACCAGCTAGGGCAATGGTAGCTTATCTCTAAGAAGAGATGTGGCAGCTACATGCCTCTGAACTCTCTTACAATGAGGCTCAAGGGCCTTTTTATTATTGAACAATAAGAGAAAACCCTAAACAACCAAAACCCTAACCCGAGGAGATGTAACCCCAAGAGCTTATGGGCCCTGTTGAGGTGAGTTGGATAGCCAACTTCTCGGGGTTGTGACTTGGTCATATTGTCTCTGTTTGACGTCCATGATAGCCCATTGGAAATATATCTTCGAGGACTACGAAGGAAAGGATGTTTTTAGACAAAAGATCGCTAGCAGTAGATTTCCCAAAAAACATCGTATACGGCCTCAAAATGGCTCCAGAAGTTTAGGAGCTGAAAGACTGCTAAAAATAATAAACTGTGCTATAATTAAGGAAACTGAAAAATTGAAAGAAGCAATGGTGGGGATCCAAGTGGAATTAGTGGGTGGCCACCAATGTCCACCTGGATCATTCCTCCCCCCTTAGGAAGCAATGGTCCCCATTGCATTGAGTTCCTCCATGAGATGAGGGAACCTCTGCTGAACTTGGTCCCTGGTAAGCCACTTGTCCTGGTGAAGGAGTTGGCATTCTTTGACAACTCGATACAGTTGGATATTCTACTGGCGAGTGTGCTTGATCTATGTGTCTATGATTCGCTCAATTGCAGCTTTTTCCATGCAATCTAGATTTAACTCTATGGGTGTGAGTTGTTCTGCAATGTCAGATGTGTCTAGTAATCGTGGAAAGTATGGCCGAAGGTGGTCCACATTGAATACTGGGTGCAAGCCAAGGAATTGGGGAATGCTGAGCTCAAATGCATTGTCTCCCATAGCCTTGGTAATCGTGTAACGACCATATCAGAGTGGTCTGAGTTTCTATAGGCTCCGGTAAGGCATTCCTTTTGCAAATGCAGCCAGACTTTTGCACCCACTTGAAACTTGTTTGGCACCCGATGTTGATAATGTCGCTGCTTGTACTTGGCATTTGATTTCTCCAGAATGTCATGGACATACTGGAGAATATGTTGGATGTGCCAAATGAAGCTGTTTACCTTATCTGTTTTGGACTGCACATGAGCCAAATCTGCATGAGTAGCTCCAAATGGCATGGCCACATCAATGGGACATAATAGCTGGAATTCCAAACCCACCTGAAAAGGGTTGTGGCCAGTCGAGCTATGGAGAGCCCAGTTGTAGCTATGTTGAACACTGTGGAAGCTCTCATCCCATGTGCGTGGATGCTCTGAGTTGTACATGCACAGAATGTGTATGATCATCCTATTGACAACCTCTATCTGGCCATCAGTTTGAGGATGGAAGGTTGTGGACTTAGTGAGTTTGGTGTCCAGCATCGACCATAGACTGGACCAAAATGTACTAAGGAACTTGTGGACCCAATCTAAGATGATAGACTGTGGGATCCCAAAGTGTACCCACACTCGTTCAAAGAAGAGTTCAGCAGTGGCTTCTGTTGTGATATTCTTCTTGTAGGCCGCCATAATGGCCATCTTCAAGAACCTATCAACGACCACAAAAACACAGTCATTTCAATGCTTAGTGGAAGGAAGGCCTGACATGTAATCCATGGAGATGGATTCCCAAGGTCGACTAGGGGTAGGCAGCGGGGTGTAG